>CM061050.1:10555827-11755827 GCA_030762985.1 Adelphocoris suturalis
CAGTAGGATCACATAGGGGTTCATATTAGCAAAACCTGAACAACAAACCAACAAAATTAAAAAACTAATTAACTAAAGAGCGCCCAAGTGGCGTTGCACTATACCAGGCAAATCAGACAAAATGTTGCAAAGTGTTAATGAGATGGTAAGTTCAGCATATATAGGAAGGTATATAGATACCTATATAAATAACTTTTTCGAATGAATAAGCTTACCTAGTCAACAAAAACTATTTTTACAATGTAGAACGGTACCTAGGTACGTGCTGTTTAATAGCTAACTATGTAAATAAGGTAGGCAAGTTTAACAAAGTAAGTAGGTATTAACGTACTTTTATGAAGGCTGGAATTGAAATTATAAATTCACCAAATTTAACGACATGTTGTGTCAATGGAAAAAGATGGTGACTACGGAAAAATCTCCTTTAAAGTAAATCTAACTAGTAATAAGGTATGGTCCACCATCGTTGGACAGGAACCCAACTCCGAAACTAAATTATCAGTCTAGCTATGCTTAAATTGTGTAATTATGTACTAGATTTAAAAGAAGTAGGTAGGTACATTTATGACATCACCCAGGGAGACTCTGAAGCAAAAATATTGACTGGGAAACCTGAGAGTAGAACCAAAATTATACTCGTAGAATAAAGCATTGAAAGGCAAACAACAAGGGGATTTTGAAAGCTAATTCTCATTAATTTAATCATTATTTGAAAACATATTCAAATAACACTAAATAAAAGTAATAAACTATTATAATAAAAATATAAAATTAAGAAGCAATAGTAAGTAAACTAATACTCTTAACATTCAGTACCTAGTAAAAAAAAAGGTTGGTACTTCAAGAACCAACGTGACTTGAAAATTCGAAAAAAATGAAAAATTCCGAGTCTACCTAAAGGTAGCGGAAGCATTGTTTCACTTTCAGGAGAAAAAAAATTGTTGGTCTAAACCAAAATTTCCACTTGCATTTTACGTTATAGACCATTCTGAACAACTTTGGATCCGTGTCTATCTTGTGTCCGCAAATCCTTGTAACAACCTTATTTTCCACAGTTTTCATCCAATTTGGATGAAATTTTAAGGGATTATGTGGGCGTAGACAGGGTGTATGTAGGTGGTCCCCCTATCAGTTTCACCATTCTTGACTCAGTACATGCGCAAATGTAAATTCTACCTAGCATCATTTTCTCACGCCCTAGTCGTTTAATCTCGCTCAAATTTTATATATCCTTTTTCCGTTGCTGGTACCTTGAATGTTCTTTCAGCTAATCTTCCTCCCTCAGTTCGGGTTCATTTCTTCGCCTCTCTCTTCTCTCGCGTTCTGCATCTTTTTTTTTTTTTTTTTTTTTTTTTTTTTTTTTTTTTTTTTTTTTTTTTTCAAGTCCCTCTTTACGCCAAATGCCCGACTTCCTTCTACCACAAGCCATGTTTTTCAGTGGAAGCAATGTCGAATTTATTTTTTATTTGCGGTTTAGTCAATAGAAAACTACCAACTAGCAAATTGCCACATGTGGAAAGAACCCTCCCATCTGATGGCGAATTAGTATTAAAATGCTTCCCCCCATACATATGCACTTGATGGTGTGGATAAAAACACTGAAAGGTATAATTATTGCTGGAAAGTTTGAAAATGCAGTGGAATTATATTACCATGTAGCTAATGCAATTACCGTGGATTTTAATAAACCCATGGTAATAGCTCAATTTCAGACATGGTAATTGAAAATCGTTGTTTGAGATCGATTTTCAACCCAATAAATAACTTCAGTAACAAAAACTTAGACGTATTTTGAAAGAGGAGAACGAAAGGAAGAGGATGGAGGAAAAAAAAATATGCTAAAAATGTTCCCTAGTCATCAATTTCACACACATGGTAATAGCAAATGAAAAGGTACGCTCCTGACTGCACTCCTTTCGACGTGGGGATCCACCAGCAACAGCGTTGGGTGAGGGGAAAGGGTCCTATCCCCACCCTAACAGATCCCAAGCTTCCCAACAGAATGAGATTCAAACCCAAATTTCGGTTGGTTGGGGTCAGAATTGGAGTTTTCAGTTCCAACCATGGTAATATCCCAAAACATTGGGACACTTTTTGGCGATATATTGAAGGGATCGAAAAGTTGATTAGCACATTCTTTCAATCAATTTCATGATGCTCTACAACCCAACTTTGGAAAACAAAGACCTTTTTGCCACACATGAATCAATATTGTGGGTAAAAGTAACATTGTAGAGCAAAAAATTAATTTGGGACACCCACGGTAATTGCATTTTTGGCCTTTTATGCGCAGAAATTTTTGTATAGATGTGCAGGTATGGCACTTCAATTACTTTTTTCCAACACACTGGCCTGCAAGGAATCCCTGGGAAAAAAAATTTTCTGGGAAAAAGTTACTGTACGTGAGCAAGGCCTGTGGGACTCAATAGTTGCCCCTAGTTTGAGAACGACCCATATATATGTATGTGTCATTCCAGACGATAACTCTCGATAGAATTGATATAAAAACTTCGTTCTTTCGCCAAAAAATCAAGCATTTCAAAAGAAAGGATGAGTTCGTTGGACAACACTTTTTGAGCACATTAAATTGGTCAAATTTCAAAAAATGTACTAAAAAAATCACAAAAATAGCTAAAAAACGGCTAAAAATCGTTTAATTCATGTTTGCTGGTAGACTATTGCTTAAATAAAGTTGACTATAAAGTAGAATATTAAAAAATTAATGAAAATAATTATGCTGAAAAATGTACTTGAAATTCATTTAAATTTGCTAAAAAATCGTTGAAAACTGCAAAAAAGTTAAAAATTTAAAACCTCTATTTGAACTGGAGATTATTATTAGAATACGTTTTTTGCAATAAAATCTATAGTTAACAATTTACTTGCACTCAAAAAAGCTCAAATTTCAAAAAATCTAATATTATATAATACGCTTATAAACCGTAAACGCTAATTTCCGTACGCTAATTTCCGTAATATTATTTACGGAAATTGGCTCATACGATCATGCTGCATGACTGGAACTTTCTTTTTTATATGTATACATGTATATATATATATGTGTGTTTCATTCCAGACGATAACTCTCGATAGAATTGAGATAAAAACTTCGTTCTTTCGCCAAAAAATCAAGCATTTCAAAAGAAAGGATGAGTGCGTTGGACAACACTTTTTGAGCACATTAAATTGGTCAAATTTCAAAAAATGTACTAAAAAAAAATCACAAAAAAAGGCTAAAAATCGGTGTTTTTTTTTTTTTTTTTTTTTTTTTTTTTTTTTTTTTTTTTTTTTTTTTTTTTTTAGCAGAATATTACTCAAATAAATTTTATCAACTATGAAGTTAAAAATTTAAAAATTAAAGCTCAAACCTATGCTCAAAAGTGTAATTAAATTTAATTAAAATGTGCTACAAAATCGATAAAAATGTAAAAAAATTCTAGAAATCCAATATATTTGTTTGAATAATATAATGTTATTTGGCCTTACAAATGGTAGTTAACAATTTCTTTTCTCTCTAAGTCCCCTAATTTTCAAAACAATGTAGCATAATATGGTACGACAATTTACGAAAATTCGCTCATACGGTAATGCTGCATGATGAAATTTTTTACAGATAGGATGACATGAAACTGCGAACACAATGAAATATTAGGCGTAGCGATTGGAGGCTTTTTAATGCATTATCACATAATGGCTCAAAAAATTAAGTCAGACGAAAATGGCCAAAATCGCAGATTGGTGGTTTTGGTATGGTGGTAATATAGCCTAAAACCATCCCAGTAGAGGGAATGGGACAGTTCTGCAACTTTCGACCCTTCGAGCCCTTCAAAAGGGCTGAAATTCGGGATTTGATTAGAGGATGCCCTTCTTTATCTGGGTAGACGAAAAATTGGTCCTGTCCGACAATTAGGGTAGGCGTGAGAGGGCTTCGAAGTTGAGGGGAGGGGGTAAAATTTGAAGGGGGAGCTAGATAAGGAACGTTGTGTGGGCGAAATGATATAGGAGGGTGAGATAACAGATCGCGACCCGAATTCGGGAAGGACGGAGGGATAGGTAAGGATGGAAAGGGCGGGGATGTCGAAATTTAGCCCTTTAATTTAGAGAGGAAAATGACCGTTATAGCCTGGTAGGTATACGAATACCCGAACTTGCAGAAACGGAGACGTCTAGGGATGTCAGATTCATCAAAATGAAGCGATTTAAATCATATCGATTCTTTTTAAATGACTAAAAAAGAATTGTATCGATTTTTTATGAAAGTATCGATTTTTTTAAAGAATCAATACTTTTTAGTGGTTTTAGTACTAAAATTATTTTAACTTTTAACCAACTAAATTTCTATGGAAAAATTGAAAAAAATTTTTCACAAATTTCAATGATAAATTTTTCAAACTTGAAATAGGTAGGTACCTAACTTATGTTGTTCCTGAGACAGGGGTAGTACGTATTCTTATGAGGTACTAAAATTCCAATAGTAGAAAGTACGGTACCTATTCGTAAATATGCAGTATTTCACGAACTTTCTATCACCTTGAGCTCTTTTTACCGACTTCATCCAGCAATATCATTTGTTCATAGATCGGAAAATGTAACGACATGTATATCAAGAATCAAAGCTTATGAAACAATAGTACCTAACTATATTACAAAAACTTCGAACATTACCAATACCATAAAACAAACTCTTCTTTAGGTACTTTTATTCCTACAGTAAACATATTTGCCTAATTCTTCTTCAACTTTTTAATTGCCTACGTTCGTGGAGGTGGTTTTTAATTATGTCTGTTCATCCAGCTGTTGAAAAGAATCGGTCTCCGATTCTCGAAATTGTGAATCAATTCTCTGATACTTGAAAAAATTTAAAATAATCCAAAAGTACCGATACTTTTTTAAAAATAATCGATTCTTTTTCACCATCCCTAGAGGCGTCTCGATACACCATCCCAGAAAATCGAACAAAATGGTCGATGCCCGGTAAACGATGGGTTAATAGGTAGGTACGACAAAAATCTGAATTGAATTTGAATTGAGTGAGAAAATCTTGGTCTGCCATCTCAAAATTCGTGGAATACAAAATGGCGGCCTCATCAAGATGGCTTAATTTACCCATTTTAAAGTTTTTCTCTAACCATTCCTAAACCGTACATCCTACGATTCCATCCCAAAACTATGTATCTATCAAAATAAGCGAATTACGGTAGTTTTGCGTTATCCCCCCCCACCCCAGTCAATTTGTCTTCAACACGCCCGCCCGATGTTTCTAGGCATTCCTTCTTACTTAGATTACGTATTTACGTAGAATTGGTGATATTTTCAAGGTGTGGGAAGAAATTATGTTATTTAAAAAAAAGGGGGGAAAAAAAAAAAATAATAATAATTACCTACAGTGTTTTCAGAAGTTCCCGATGTCCGTGAGGATTTATTGAAACAAATTGGCGTGGTTGTGGTTTGATTGCCTCCACATGAATTCGCACAAATAGATCAGAATGCTGTGTATAGGTTGGTGGTCTGGATGCTCGCAAGCTCGCATCTCAAAATTACATAACATCAAGTAATCAATGCCTTAGTAAAAATACAGATGAGTTGGATATGTAGGTCAGAATGATGTGCATACTTTGGCGATCTGGATGCTCGCAAGCTCGCATCTCAAGAATACGTAACATAACATAATCTGAATAAGAAGTAATGCCTAGAAACATCGAGCGGGCGTGTTGAAGCCAAATTGACTGGGGGGGGGGGGTTATAACGGAAAAGTGCCCGAATTACAACCAATTGAAAATCGGGCGAATTTTGGTCTCTCTTCACCCTCCCTGTCCATACTTTTGCGATTCATGATCAGATAGTGGCTTTGATATTGGTCCGATTTCAGTCTGCCAAAGTTCATTCCTCAAGATTAAATACTTTCCAAAGTTCGTATCGAGCATATTTTAGCTGAGACCTTTCCCCATCGACTTACAGCCGAACTTATCAATTTTATGTCATTTAACACATGAAGTTCGCAAAAACGGCCTTTTATCTTGTACTTTAATGGGAAACAGTCTGATCAAAAACTTGCTCGAAACGAACTTCAGAAAGTATGTAACCCTGAATCGAATTAGTTTTGGCAGACCTGAGTCAGACCAATAGCTTTGTTCGCAGTGCCGGTTGGAAACGGTTACCAACCGTTGGCGACCAGGTTTGTGATTGGTTTAGTGCGCATGCGTGACCAACACCTAATTTCAAACCGTTTGTAACCAAATCCGCACTGCGAACGGGTTTGACTAAAGTTAACCGTCACATAGCCTCCCAGAGCTGTAACCTGCTTGGTGGGCTCGCGCCTTCCTTTGAATAGGTAAACATTTCATGTATGAATAAAGAACCGGAACCGTAAAGAGATGGCCTGCAAGACAAAAAACAGGTTGAAAAATGAAAAATATTCATTGGGAATCCCTTCCCAATACCTTCCACCAGGAATAAGAAATCCATGCTCAATCTTTTCTTGCCTCCAGCTGATGATATTGTGGGAGAATGTGGTGTTTATCTCGTGGGAAGAATTTAAATCGATCTCGAAGTCGACCGTCGTTCTTAATTTTTAATGTTAATAGCTTTACAAATAACTCTTCAGTTGAGATTGAGTAATTACATTTTACTGTTTGATTTTGTTGCTATTCAGACGAAGGTTCCCATTCTACGTCGTTGTCACCAATAAGATTTTCCATATCACACAACTAGTAGGAAACTTTCAATAAATAACCGTAGAAGTAAAACGAGGGTAAATGCAAAGGCAGAACTTAGTGAACAGTGCACGTCATGAGGATGTCCGACAGCTTTCTCATCTCGTTCAGCTGGCTTATCTTATCATCTCTCAGCCCGCTGAGCTCCCGCTACCCTCCATCTCACAGTGGAATGATTTGATTGGCTACTTCGAGTAGCGGTGTGGTGGGGGACGAACCGTCAGATCGGTCAGTTTGACTACTTGATGTTATGTAATTTTGAGATGCGAGCTTGCGAGCATCCAGACCACCAACCTATACACAGCATTCTGATCTATTTGTGCGAATTAGATTGCCTCCTCATGAATTCGCACAAATAGATCAGAATGCTGTGTATAGGTAATCTTATCTGATTAGGCTCCGTACATGTCTAAAATTGCTTTGGTGGTCACTGCGAACGGACCACTATGGATGCTATACAGTCATAGATTTTCTCAAACGGACACTGCGAACGCCCCAAACGCGTTTCCAACCATTTCTTACAGTTTTGATAGTCACTGCGAACAAACCTATTATTGAGGTCACTAGAGCTTTCTGAAAGGCAAAAGTCTAGACGTCTTTAAAAGATAATCCCTTTAAGACGCCTAGAACGTATGATTAATATTAATTAATTATGGTTTTAAAAAATTGGGAGGCAGTTGTAAAGTTTTTCACTTGGCAAAAGCTTTACTATTCCCCCCCCCCCCTCCCACAAGCCTTAAATTTAATCGATATTTGAAGGAAAAAAAAACCTCAAACAATTACCTAGTAGCGCAATGACGGTTAGACACGGCTCTGTTCGATCTCAGGAAAGTCTGGGGGATTTTCTGCACTCGATTCCAACCACAGGTTTGGATCAATTTGTCCAACTGATCTGTTTTTACTAAAAACATTGATTTTGGATATTTTTTTGTTCTTGAGATGCGAGCTTGCAAGCGTACAGACCACCGAATAGTACACACCAGTCATATATACATCCAATTAAACACATAAATCAACAAATTTTATTCTTTTACAATTATTAATAACTAGCCGCTTCGGCTCGCTTCGCTTGCCTCCACGTCCAGCCGGGGGGCAAGCCCCCCGGCCCCCCCATTAAATTGCTCGCTTCGCTCGCAAAGTGTGGTATGTAGGGAATGTTGCTCGCTTCGCTCGCAAAGTGTGGCATGTAGGGAATGTTGCTCGCTTCGCTCGCAAAGTGTGGCATGTAGGAAATGTTGCTCGCTTCGCTCGCAAACTATGGCATGTAGGGGATGTTGCTCGCATCGCTCGCAAACGGTAGATCTCTAAGGGTAGGTTTAACTTCTGTAGGGGATGCTGCTCGCTTCGCTCGCTCGAGGAAGTTATACTGCCCACCCAACTTGGCAGACGTTTTTTTCTGTTGGAAATTCTTACAAACAAAATAAATCATATAAAACTACGTGGAACCACAAAAAAGTTTATTTGGGGATGTTGCTCGTTTCGCTCGCAAGGTATTGCTGCATATTCCGACATGTGAATAGCTAAAACTACCTACGAATTTGCACCTCTTGGGATTTGGAACCCCAAAGGGTGTTAGGGCATCATTAGCGACCGTTATGTGACCGTTATGAATAGCTCGCAAGAGGCCAAGAGCGAACTTCGAGTCCCTTCAACTCGCAAGGTACCTATGTGTACCTGCTCGCCTCGCAAGGTATTGCGTAGAAGTGCAAATGGGAACCCCCCTGTGAGTCATATTGTCCCTTCTGGTAAGCAACATTTTGAAACGGCCGGGCCGGCTCGATTAAAAATGTCACATTAAACGCTTCCCTCGCTTCCGCTCGCAATTTGACCGAGTTCCCGTCACTTTTTTCGATATCCGATTTCGGATTCAGATTCGGCGGGATCAAAGCTGTATTTCGCCCGCAAAAACCGTTCCGAAAAACGTACCTTTACGGGGTATATTTTAATGGGAAAAAACGTGGTTTTTCGTCGGACTTTTCGAGAAAACGGGTCCGTACTCTCGCATTTTTTTGACGCATTTCCCGATACTTTTTTCGCGATCCAATCGTGCCGTCGTGTTCCTCGTAGGAAAACCTACGAAATTGGCATTTTTCCGGAATTTTCGACGGCCGTTTAGAGGGGTAGGGGAAGCGGGGAAGTCCAAAAAGCGCACATTAATTCTTACTTCGACCCCCCTCCCGCCCTACGGCCCATGGTTCGGGTGGGATTAGACAATTTTAAATTCGCTTATACACCCTATCGGAAAATCCCAAGAACATCCCCCCACTCGTAGACTCCCCCCACTCAGCCGTTTGGCCGTGCATAGCATGGACAAACAGACAGACAGACAGACAGACGGAGTTTCATTCTTATAAATAGTATAGATTGGTCAAATTACTCAGAATAATGTGTATAGTTAAGGTGGTCTGGATGCTCGCAAGCTCATGTCTCAAAAATTGATAAAAATATCCTAAATACATTTTTTGGTAAAGTTTAGGTTAGTTGGACCAATAGATCACATTGGGGAGTTTGGGGGGAATCCCCCATACTATCTTGAGATTGAACGGGGAGGAGTCCAGCCATAATACTTACTCGAGTTATCAACTCCTCAACTTGCTATCTAAATGGATATCCACTTCATCAAGCAGGCCTGAATCGTATTATCCCGCGGTTACTGCTGTTTAGAAGTGGAAGGGGAGGGGGGGGGGGGGTTTAGTTTTGTGCATAGTGAACACTTTTTAACCCTCAACTTTTTAAAACCATAATTAATTAATGTTAGAATCATACTTGGGATGTTTTAAATTACAGGGTGTCTCATCTAAACGGGCTCTTCGGGAAATTACAGCCTTACGGTGCGAGCTATCGAAAAGTTGTACTGGACCTTTTTTATAGTATTTCAACTCAGCTTCACGATGCGGAAGTCCGATTTTTACTTTTCCATGTTTAGGGTCTCAAATCATTGATTGAAACTGACAGTTTCCTCTTGACCCCCCTTTTTTATTGCTTTTTTCGATTTTAGGTTGAATTTGGAACAGAAAATGCCTCCTTGAAATTTTCTTTTTGGGGCTTCGTTTCTGAGTTATTCCATTTTTTGCGGAAGTCCGATTTTTATTTTTCCATGTCTCAAATCATTGATTGAAACTTACGGTTCCCTCTTGACCCCCCTTTTTTATTGCTTTTTCCGATTCTGGGTTGAATTTGGAACAGAAAAGGCCTCTTTGAAATTTTCTTTTTTCGCTTCGTTTCTGAGTTATTCCACTTTTTGCGAAATACAGAAAATCGCCGATTTCTTTCAGACATTACCAACACCTTCTTACTATTTTTATCTTCAATTTTTGTTCACCACACTTTAGAAATCAGCATTAAACTACTCGTATCTATCATCAGACCCCAGCGTCCATAATCAACAATCACCATCAGGGGGATGACATTACACTTGAACCGCTTACGATTAAAAAGAAAAAACCCTCAAACTGTTCAGTACACACAGAATCACTGTTCAGAATACAGTTTAAAAAATGTACCACAAGGAGACTTCCAGTCAGTTGTGTTGTGATAAATCGAAAATGCCACCTGCTCCTTCTGCAGCCTCTGCTCCTTCTCCTGCAAACTGTATTCAAGGGTCAAGAAAACAACAGCTTCTTGATACTTATTGTTCAGTCTACACTATGATCTTTATTATTTAAAGTACCTTACATTAGTCCAGAATACGGCGTCGCATACGTTCTTCTAATAAATGAGTAACAGTACTGAACAGTTTGCAGGGGGGTTTTTTTTTTTCAAACGACGATTTGGAAAACTTTTTTTAAATCGTAAGCGGTTCAACTGCAATGTCATCCCCCTGATGGTGATTGTTGATTATGGACGCTGGGGTATGATGATGGATAGTTTAATGCTGATTTCAAAAGTATGGTGAACATCTCAAAAATTGAAAACAAAAATAGTAAGAAAGTGTTGGTAATGTCTAAAAGAAATCGGCGATTTTCTGTATTTCGCAAAAAGTGGAATAACTCAGAAACGAAGCGCCAAAAAGAAAATTTCAAAGAGGCCTTTTCTGTTCCTAATTCAACCCAGAATCGGAATAATCAATAAAAAAAGGGGGTTCAAGAGGAAACCGTAAGTTTCAATCAATGATTTAAGATATGGAAAAATAAAAATCGGACTTCCGCAAAAAGTGGAATAACTCAGAAACGAAGCCCCAAAAAGAAAATTTCAAGGAGGCATTTTCTGTTCCAAATTCAACCTAAAATCGAAAAGAGCAATAAAAAAGGGGGGGTCAAGAGGAAACCGTCAGTTTCATTCAATGATTTGAGACCCTAAAACATGGAAAAGTAAAAATCGGACTTCCGCATCGTGAAGTTGAAATACTATAAAAAAGGTCCAGTTCAATTTTTCAATAGCTCGCACCGTAAGGCTGTAATTTCCCAATGGGCCCGTTTAGATGGGACACCCTGTATAATAGATTAAACTTATTTCTGTTCTAGAACCAAAAATTTCAACCATGTATCATGTTTTCTCCTCGATATTGATTCGAAATTCTATGAAAACATCAGAAATTAACAAGCGGTTGCAATCATGTTCACAATATCAATTATTGAGAATGATCACCTGTGTGTAAACAATTATTTATATAACCATGCTCATAACTCAGTTTGTTGGACACGCACTTCGCCGTAGTTAACATAATATTGTTGGATAAATCGAGAGCTTTCGAACGAATGGTCAACGAATTTTGTGGGATGAAAAACGACGAAGTACCATTTCCCTAGCAACGACTCGGTTGTAGGCGGAAATCACTGTAATTAATTTCGTGCGCGGAAAAAAATTGACTCGCAAAATTCGCTAGGACCCCAGGGCTAAAACATGATACATGTTAATAGTAAAAAAGAGCGAGTATTGGGGAGTCCAAATCGTATTTTCAAAATGATTGTAATTATGTATATCCGTCGTGAAGAAGGCTTGGGATACAAACTCTTTAATGATGGATTTGGTTATTTCCCTTGTGTAGTGAAAATGTACGGTGGTTTGCTTTGTACATTTTCAAGTAGTTATCTTCATTTGACTCCAGAATATCTTGTGAGTTAGATCCTTGTCATTAAAATGTTTTAATGCTCACCCCGTCTCCTGTTTGTTTATATTAAATCAAAATTTCTTTGCAGATCCAGGAGTGACCATCAAGGAGGAGCTAGACACTTTTGAGTCATGTGTGGCCACGCCACCTCAGCTCCCTGCTAAGGATGAACCAGAAAACCCATCTTCAGGTAAATATTCCAATATTCGTCTGGAAATGGCCCAGTGTGGGGATATCCACCTCATCTCATCACATCCACATTAAAAATAATTTATTCTGAGCTGGGGGGTCGGTTGGAAATTAACAGAAATTGCAAACGTTAATTCCCAAACATTCCTAACACGTTAAGGGAGCAAGGGAGCAACTTTCTGCCTTCGCACTACTGATTTTATGATAACTGAAGCATTATTGATGTCGAGTGAAGTCAAATAGCCACAAGTGTATTGTACCGCACAGTTCCCATTCTTCACTAATTTAAATCAGCATGATAATAAATAAATGACCCCAGACCGTCCTGAGGTGAATCGTGTGTTTTATCTGTAGAAGTTATGGTAAAAGAACAATAGTCTGGCTCATCGTCACTCCCTGACAATCTTCACAAGGGTGGCAAAACGACGAAATATTAGAGAGTTTTTGGTGACCACTAACGTACCCTTAACGTCACCCTACCGTACCCAAGAGTACGTGACCTTGAGGGGACGTTAGCAACGTCGTACGTTAGAATGGCTCATTTAACGTCACCCGTTTGGGGACCTAAAGGCACACGACACCAGCCTAACCTTCCTGTAAATGTAACACTACTGGGCACCTCAAAATTACTCGAATACTGGTGAAATAAATAATAGTAGTTTTTCTTTTCAAATGCCTCATTACCAACTAATTTTGTTGATAGCGGGTAGGTTTTTGAACACCCCTCAAACTTGGTTATTTTTTCGTTTCAAGTCGCGTAGATAGAAACCGAATGTGCCATCTGAAGTCCGCCTCCGCCGTCGCGCTTTACTAGGATTAAACTCGATCGGAAAAAATCCATTCTTTTGCGCACAGGTTCTATTTGGCCGATTAGAGCTTTGTTTTTATTATAATTTCACATGTTTTAAAAGAGGAACCTGAGTTTGAAGATACTACTTCTTCGCAGTATTGTTCTTAGTTAGCTGATCTCAGCTGTTTTCTCGTGAACATTGCGTGAAGTGCTGCCTCCACTGATGATTATCAGGTAAAATCCTGGTTCATTGTCATAGAGATGTATACTTTTTCATACTTCTTGATATATTACCCAACCGAAAAACCCAAAAACATGAAGTTTGTAACGACTAAAGACCTAAAAGTGCAACTAAATCGCAGTGTTTCCCACTTGAGGCTTACTATCTTTGCGTTGTTAAATCCATGCCTTGTTTACGAATTGAAAACTAAAAATGAGAAACTATCCCGTATTTGTACTGAGACTAACATGAAATTCGAATTTAGGATTGAAAATTGGCATTTCACATCGAAATAAAGAAGTCGATTAGACAACCAGTAGACAACAAGATAGCTGGGAACAAATATCGCGTTACCCAACCACCGTTAACGTGACATCAAAATTAAGGCTCCTTTTGGGTTAGCATCTTCGTTTGCTCCCTCAAGACTACGGTAACGGGTGACGTTGAGTTGAAGTCGCCAAAAACTCTCTATTGGTAGACGTAGTACCGGGTGCAGCAGAAAGAGCTCCCCGATATAAGGAATGCCAATATTAGAAGAAAAATACTAGTTACTCAATCGTTTTTGTAATTTATAAGTTCTACGTATAATGCAGTTTTATTTTACGTGGTTTTAAAAATTATGCCACTTAAATGCTGCCCTCCATCGGCGATGCTCAAATTTAGTCTTTCACGATGGTTTGCAATAGCCCTTTGGGTCATGTCAGGCGGAATAGCGGCCCCTTCAAGGGTTATCGCAGCTTTCAATTCCTCCAATGTTCTGGAACGATGTTGGTATCCTTTGGGGTGGAATGCTGGAACGACCCTCGAAGACAACCCTTAGTTCAAACGTTGGCGGGGCACCCTTACTATGGGCAGTCGAGGGCCCCTCCGAATTTCCACCAATCACGTATCGAGATTTTAAGGGCTACCCTCCAAAAGTGAGGGTGGTGCTGAGGTCCCTCGAGGGTCTTTCCTTGCTGTAATCCGTCTTCATTTTCACGATTCCACTTTTATTGGAATGTAATAATGTCGAAACATCGAGAAATATATACCTACTTACATTTGATTTGAGGCTGTAATGGATTAATTGTTCCTAAAATCCGTTCCAATTTTCACCTGAGATGCGTGTGAAATGTACAATACTTTCCAACTTCCGTCTCTGTTTGAAAAATAATAAATGGCCAAAAGGTGAAGAAATATATATTTGATCAGAGGCTGTTATGGATTCCTAATTCGTCTTAATTTTCAATTGAGATGCCTTTTAAGCTTACAATACTTTCAACCTTCAATCTCTGTTTGGAAAGTAAAAATGGCCAAAAGGTTAAGAAATGCATAAATTTGTTGATTTGATGAAGTTGTAATGGACTCCCGGAAGCTGCATAAAAACAGCATCTGATTCTTTGTTTCCAATATATATGCGATAAATAATACTCGGCCATCAAAATTTTACTCTCTTCCCTACGATGAACACTTATCCCCCTCTCTAAATAAAATTCTAGTAGAAAATGGAAGCAACATCAAATTTTCTTATAAAAACTAAAAAGCTATCCACAATATTTTCATTAAAACTAAAGATCCGATCCCAAAAGAAATGAAATCTCATCTTGTATACCAAGTTCCTTGTTCTTGTGGAAAATCATGCTATGGAGTCACACATTCCCATCTGAAAACTAGAGTATGTAGTCACAAATATAGCGTCGATATGTGCAAAAACCCACAGAAAAAAGATCCCACAGTCCTAACCACTCACGCCCATAGCAAATACCACATTTTTCATTTTAATGAAACCTAAATTGTAACATGAAAACAACATATTTAAATAAAAGTAACGTTAAAGCAATAGAAAGAATGATAGCAATGATGATAGCAATAGCAAGAAATTACCATACTGCAATAAATTCTAAATCTGACATTCAAAATTTAAGTAAATGCTACGCAAATTTAATCCATTTGAATCATAACCTAAGTCAGTCACATCAATCAATCGTCCCACCAATTCTCTCTTCAACTGACACACTCCCAAGCAAAGTCAACTCCGTGCCGAAAATATATCACTTTTAGGTACACTACAGGTAGCTAAACCCCAGACAATGGAACAGTTAAGCCTCTCACAGCCCAACATAGAAATAGAACCAACAGGTATGCAGGCATGTCTCTCTCGTAGCTCAGTTTCGTGTTAGACGTCGTTGGGTGTACCCACTCTAAACTGCAGTGAATTTTCATTTCATAAATGTTGAGTGAAATTGTGCATTCCATCTTTCAACACAACTCATGTAAGTTATTTCTTTCTTTCTGTTTATAACTTTCCACACAATCATGTTACCGATATCATTCCATTAACGCATTAATTTACTGTTAGACCAAGTTCCCATGTTGAATGTATTTATCTTGTATCTTTGTCATTGTATCATTTAATACTTCTATTGTGGCCTTTATGTCTGTTGTTCTATTAATGTAAATCATTTCTGGTGCTAGTTCGGTGTGCGTTCTACCGTTGCGTTTCTAGTTCGGTGTGCGTTCTATCGCCCTGCATCAAGTTGGGCGTGAGTTTTATGTATGGATTGTGGTTTGGTGTGCGTTCTAAACCCAATAATTCAATGTAAATGACAAAAAATCATTATAAGTGATCTTACCTTATGCTACCTCATTTTCTTTAATATTTTACCTTTGGCGTCTAACCACAACCTCTCTATGCTTCGGGTGTGAGCCCCAGATGCTGGATCCACTGATGCTTCCTGGTGGTTTACTGTCTTGTGCACAAACCCGCAACTGCTTAGGTCGAGGACCGGCACTTCCTTCCCGACCTCCCAAAAGCATGGCGACTCTTTCCCCTTGAAGTGATGGCAATTCCTTCGGTTTCTGAATTCCTTCCTCCATGCAATCGGCGATTCCTTCTCGTTGCTCAGTTGTTTCCCAGGTGTAGGTCAGTTTCAAAGCAAAATTTTCAAACTAAATTGCTTATTGCACTAATGCTACAAAAAATTGCAAAATAAAACTTTGTCTAATTCGTGCTTGTTAATAGCTCAAAAATTATCTCCTTTTCAAATGTCGAACGTTGACGTTACATTCGGAAATCTTGCTCAACACGGTTCTTACGATCTGCCAAGAAAAGGAGATACGATTTCAGATGAAAAGACTGTATTGCCAACTTTGAATTTTGCACCCAACAGATGCTGGCCTAAGTCAGAGCGCGACGAGATCGCAGGCGGTTTATAGAACGCACACCGAACTACTAGCACCTCATTCCTAGTATAAAAGGGTCTAGTGTGTTAGTAATTTTAATAAAGCACCAATGTAGTTCTGTTTCGATAATTCCTAAATTCATGTTTTCCCTTACAAATATAGCTATTCCCCCGCAAGCTCTGTCCATTTCTTTAACTTTCAGAACCATAGAAAAAGCATAGAACAGTTCAGTTATTGTTTGTTACTGATGATGGCCTAACCGTCGAAATCGATTTAGCATTGTAACTCTTCATTTTTCTTGGAAATAGACAACTTTTTTTCACTAACTTCCGTTTTTAAATGGGTTTCCACAGTCGCGAGTGATATAGTTCGTGTTTATACAGGATGTTGACACTTTTGGACTAGAACTTCTAGAGGGGGGTGGGGGGTGGTGTTAAGTTTACTTGTTATGCTCGATTGTATGTGTTTTTAAGGGTAGAACTATGTAGTTGAAGTGTACAACTCGGTTATAACGGAGTTGGGGATATCTGCGAGTGGTACCATTTGATTCAGCGTGAAAAATAGAATCCAGTCCCAAACTCATATATTCTCATGAGGTCATTTTTCTCAAAAACCCTCGATTTCATCGAAAAATCCCATGTTTTTCAACATACAAACGTATTTTTCATCCCAATTAGCAATGTAAAAGTAAAATTGACTAAATCATTCGAATGCTGACAGTTTGAGGAAGTTTTTCCAGTAACGCGGACGAGAATTATGTAGGATTATCCATGCCGACTAGTGGGTTAAAAAAATCGTAGTTTTTAATTTTTTACAATTTTTTCACTGTGGGGATTCAATCAATATCGTATAATGGAGTCCAGGGGAAGAATGCTTTTAGTCACACAAAATTGAAATGGAGAAAACTGAAGTTTAATATTCCACTATAAATTACACAATTATATTGCACAGTAAAATGGTTAAGAAAAATATCTGTTAAATCATAAGATTACTAAGAATCGGTATTGATAATAAAAAAACTCCGTGAAAAAAATTAGTGTAATTAAAAATTGAAATTACTAAAATTGGTGAGACATGAATCGTTTTTTTCTTAAAAAAAAAAAAAAAATAAATAAATAAAAAAATAAAAAATAACTATCGTCAACTAGCTGGTCTTGCCAAAATCGTTGTCACTCTCATCGATTGTTTCTTCATTTCCCACGTTCGTGACCGTTACCAAGCTCTCGTAAAAGCTTTTCGAGGTTTCATTGATCAAGAATTTGGACAACTTGATCAAATCCTTCATTTTAGCCTTCATGGAACGCCCGTTCGGGTAAGTTCAAGGGACATAAACATTTCTTCCCCAGGAGCGGGAGGACTAAAATCAGTCTTCCCCAGCACACGACATTTTCTATTGCATGTTTTACTGTGACTAAGATTGTCTTTCCTGGAAACGATGTCACCATGCGATAGTACTTCTCATTCCTCACTAGATGGCTCTAAAACCTCAATTTTCACAAAAAGTGGACTAAAATCATTCTTCCCCTTTCCTATATTGTCATACCATGATAGAATGTAGGACAATTGTCAACATAATGTAGTAGGTAAATTAACGTTCTTGTGGCAAATAAAGGGGAGAGAAAAAAATATATTAAAATAATAATAATAAAATGAAGAGTGTAGGCTGGTCATTAACCATTAAAAGGCGGCTCGGCCGGGGCTTCCCGAACGAGCCCGGACCCGACCCACCATGGCGGCCACCCGGAGACCGCCCTCGAGCCGATCGAGAGCCCCGAGCCTAAACAATTAGCTCGCTATAAACCCGTACACTCAATAAATTACAAATACACTAAAACAAAAACTCATACAACTTGTATAAATCTAAAAAATATTTAACAAATTAACAAGTTAATTCTTGACTCCTGATCCCTGACTATGTTACCTGCATAATCAAGCTCGTCAAGTTGCCCATTCGAAAGGGAATTTAACGCTCTTTCCAAAGTTATCGTCAATTTTCGTTTACTCCAAAAATGAAGGTAGTTGGGTACTTATGTAATATACCGACCACACCCAATAAGGAACACTGAAATAGATATTTTATAGAAACGAACATTGTACCATGAAAAACTACTCTATAATTACAGAATTACAAAGATTATCAATTGATAACGGGTTTATCTAGCTGAGTACATATGGCGGTCGGCAGTAGCGGCTAAAGGGGGAAATCCACTACGCTCACTCCTCCTTGACATTGCTGCATTCTGGGCATCACAGGAAACCCATTAACAATTGATAATCGTAGTAAGTTTGTAATTGTTTAATTAATATAAACCCGTTATCAATTGATAATCTTTGTAATTCTGTAATTAAAGAGTAGTTTTAGCGAATTTTTGAAGAAAATTAAGCTATTGCTCTCGCCTCAAAATTTGTAGAATATGAATTTTTGAAAAACTTTTATGCAGAAATCCGTTTCAGGCTATTCTGAATCATATTCTGAAGTTTAACGCATTTTTTTATGTATGTATATATGTATGTATGTATGTGTCATTCCAGACGATAACTGTCCGTAGAATTGTGCTAGAAACTTCAAACGAATTTTAAAATGTTAAGGACACAAAACGAAAGTTCAAGTTCGTTCGCCAGCATGATCGGATTACATCTTCGGGTTGAAATTTTCAAAAATGTAGTCAAAAATTTCAAAATAGCCTGTTTTTTGTAATTTGTTGTGCGAAATAATTTTTTCAGCATACTAACATGTGGTATATTCGGAATCAGCGTAAAATTTCCGATAAGAATATGTATCAAGTTTTCAAAAATTTCAAAGTTGAAAAATCAGTCAAAATTCGATATAATCGAAGATTTCTTCAAAAATTCGCTCATGGGGTCATGCTGCATGACTGGACTTTTCATGATATAATGTTCGTTTCTATAAAATATCTATTTCAGTGTTCCTTATTGGGTGTGGTCGGTATAATACATAAGTACCGGCAGTTGTGTCCATTTTAGTAACTTAAGGTCGAAAACACTAACAAATCTTAAAAATTGAATAACTCGTCGAAACCTAAGCGTAAAAAAAAAAACCGTCTGTCAAGTTAGATGTGGCACATAGCTTCCTCGTTCAAGTATCATGAATGTATAGATCATGGAAAAGTTTAAAATGATCTTGAAAAATTCCATAGTGGAAAAAGTAAATCAAGAAGTTGCGTGGAACGTCATAATTATCAGTCATTTAAGAAAAAAATACCATCATAATTGACGTTCGCACATGCGCACAATGAACTGATTAGTTGGAACAATGAAATAGGGACGGGGCCATCTACAACCTAACCCGCGTGTTCACTGACCATTTCGTCAAAATCGAATGAAAACTGTGGAAATTAAGTAGCTATTAATGATACAATCACGTTGAAATTGATATGGGGTAATCTAATCGTCTTCTCCCAACTATCATCCAAATTCAAACGAAATCGTACGATTAGGGTATGAAAAAATGGAGTTTGGTAGAATTTTCGTTTGCGCATGCGGAGAGTGAAGTGTTGAGTCAAGAACGATGAAACTTATATAGGACCATCTACACCAGGGGTGCTCAAACGGTCGATCGCGATCGACCAGTCGATCGCGAGTGCTTTTTGAGTAGATCTCGAGAAGAAAATTTTTTTTAATAAGTAGGTAACTAAACTACAAAAATTTATTACGTAATAACACTGCTTGCGGAAAAAGGCGGGTTCAAAAGTTTTAAACACGGAGGAAATTATGGGCATTGCAACAAAAATTGTGAATTCCATCCGTGCACGTAGCTTGCAACGGCGGCTCTTTAAGTTGCAGTTGGAAGATAGGGAGTCAGCTCAACACACTGATTTAGTTCTTCACACGGACGTCAGGTGGTTGAGTCGCGGAAAATTCCTAGAAAGGTTTCAAGAATTATTGCCCGAAATAACAGCTTTTCTAAACGATAGGGGTGATGACACTGAGATGTTGAAAAACGAAAAATGGCTGACTGATTTGGCATTTTTGACTGACATCACAATGCACTTAAACACCATTAACTTGGAGCTTCAAGGTAAAGGAAAAACTATTATTGAGATGATTAGCGCAGTAAACGCATTCAAAAGTAAATTGCAACTTATGATAGATCAACTGAAAAGAAAGGATCTGAAACGTTTTCCGTCTTTGAAAGCAAGGATTCCTCAGTTGAATTATGATACGCATGAGGCTGAATTATCATATATTTTGGGACAATTCGAAATGCGTTTCTATGATTGCAGTAAATTGGCAAATATAGCATCATTTATGAGTTATCCTTTTTCATGTAAAAGCATTGAGGAATTAGCTACTGAAGTAGCAAGTCAGTTTAATATGAACTCATGTTCTGTTGAAAATGAGTTGGTGCAGATTATATCAGATATACATCTCAAAGCTACAGCATCTGATACAAATTTCTGGTGTTTTATATCTGAAGATAAATATCCGAATCTAAGGCAAATCGCCCTTCAACTGACGGCAATGTTTGGGTCAACTTACTTGTGCGAGTCTGCATTTTCTGAAATGAAGATAATTAAGTCAAAATATCGCAATCGACTAACTGACGATCATATGTCATCATGCTTGCGATTGGCACTCAGTGGTTACGCACCATCTTATGAAAAGTATGCTGAGGACATGCAGTGCCACGTTTCAACATCCAAAGTCACTCCTTAGTTGAGTTTAACACCATATGTAACTCTTTTGTTTTGTAACAACGAGTAAACTCGCAATTTTGAATAACTAGGAGTTTTAGCATGAATATGCTTTAGCCGTGACCTAACTACCGAAAAATGTCCCACGAGAGTGCAACGAAAGTAGCGCCAATAATTGTGATGATTTCCGCTTACAACCGAGTCGTTGCTAGGGAAATGGTACTTCCTCGTTTTTCATCCCACAAAATTCGTTGACCATTCGTTCGAAAGCTCTCGATTTATCCAACCATACTATATTAACTACTGCGAAGTGCGTGGCCAACAAGCTGAGTTATGAGCATGGTTATATGAATAATTGTTTACACACAGGTGATCATTCTCAATTATTGATATTGTGAACATGATTGCAACCGCTTGTTAATTTCTGATGATTTCATTGAGCTGGTGTTTCGATTATGTGATTCATAGCAGGTGATCCGAATATTGTGAGAACGGTTAGATTTGTGAAGCGGTGGTTAAATTATTTTAATAGGTAATTTCTATACTTTACACTATAGGAAGCTGTAATTTCGTATGTAGCCTCTTTAGCCTCTTTCTATAATAAAGTGAATGTTTACTCGCGAGTTTCTATTAGGAGATCATCATCTCACAAGAGCTCAATCGTCGTGATCATTTCTATAATAAAGTGAATGTTTACTCGCGAGTTTCTATTAGATCATCATCTCACAAGAGCTCAATGGTCGTGATATTTCTATAATAAAGTGAGAGCGAGGAGCTAAAACATGATTCCATGTTTTAGGATTGATGACAGAATGATAAACAGAGTTCAGAGGCCGATGGGGGGTCGGGTTCAGAGAATCGACGAGGAGAATCGTGTACGGCTAAAGCATATTCATGTTTTTTAATTTTAGCCGTCAGGCTCAAAGGAACTGTGGCTTTTTTCATTGATATTGTAGAGAAGAACTTAAGTAAACCTAACCCAAACCTTGACTAAAATAATGTAAATTGTGCGGAAAGCTAATATCTATTTATGCTACGGTACACCCTACCTAGGTAGGTAGGGTGTATCGTGTATGTACGACAACCCTGCATCACACATAGGTACTTGCAGCCTCTCAGAGTCGATCGTAAGTAGTCTAAAAATATTGAGGTAGATCGCCAGCAGTTCAAGTTTGAGCACCCCTGATCTACACCCTAGCCCGCCCATTCCCTGACGATTTCATCAAAATCAGATGAAAACTGTGAAAATTGAAGTCGTTACAATGATTTCACATTGGTGCATGCGCAGTAGCTATTAATGATACAATCGTGTTGACATTGATATGGGATGAAGAAATCATCATTCCCCAACTATAATCAAAATCTGAGCGAACTTTTACAAGTTCAAGGGATCCCAATTTAATACATCCGAGCTCTACGACAGACGAACACGGGAATTTAGGAAGCATCTCTTGCTCAACTTGTTTCAAGCAAGACAAGACGGGTAGCATGCAGTCTTGGTTGGAGATATGAACTACTGGTTGATGGAAAAAAAAAGTCCAGTCATGCAGCATGACCCCATGCGCGAATTTTTGAAGAAATCTTTGACATTTCAGTCGCTATTGATCGTGTAGAGAAATTTTAGTTTATGATTTTGATAGACAAACATGGAATCAAATTATTAAAAATGATTAGGAGGTACTCATACTTTATTATTATTAAACTAATCTTGTAGATTTCAACCTTGAGATTAACGTTACTGACGGCCGAGCGGAGCGAGGCCTTGGGTCTGCGTGCTAGTGCGTACATAAATAGAACTTCTTCATAATTTCATGGCTGCCAGTCGTGTCCGAGACCTCGGAGAGGAAACATCGCGCTCGAGATATTCGGAAGTTTGTTTCGCTAATGTGAATTATCAGTGAAAAATGAACCCACCGGACGCCGCCCGGTCGGTGACCCTTCGTGAAGTTATTGAAGAAACTGAGGCGACAGTTGCGAAAATAAAGGCTGAGTTGAACGTGTTTACCGAACAACTACAAGATTCACCGCTCGTTCATCCAATTGGTGAGTTATTTAAAACCGTTTCTACTCTAATTTCATTTCTGAGTGAGACAAACGAAGTGGTCTTGGAGGAGAAAAGAAAGGTGACTCTGCAGTCAGGGTTATTAAAGCAGCGCGATGAGCAAATCGAATGTCTCAAGGAGAAAATCGAACAACTAGGCTCACAAAAATCGCTGAAGCCACAACAGTCGACTGTGCGCTATTATTCAGACGAGAGCGAAGATGTCGACGAATCAGAAAAGGAATTCTCTGATCCCCAAAAGCGTAAAAGGAAGAAATCCAAGGGTAATATTCCAACGCAGAATAAAACAAAACAAATTTTAAAAACCAAGGACCCGAAACCCCCACCAATCTACTTGCATAAAATCACCGATAATTATAAAACGATTGAGGAAGCGGTGCATGAACATGCTCCAAATTCCAAAGTCACTGTTATGAGGGATAATCAGGTTAAGATTAACCCATCTACCTCGGATGGATTTCGGAACCTAAGTGAATTCCTTCGAAACGAAAAATGTGAATTTCACACGTACCAAGATAAACAGACTAGACCCTATTCAGTCATGATCAAGGGTATACATAAATCTCTGTCTGAAACAGAGATAGAGCGCCGATTCCAAGTAGAATACCCTGATCTCGGAAAAGTAAAGGTCACACGCAAACTAGGGTGGAAAACGAAAAACGCCCTGGACATGTGCATAGTTGCCTTTGAAAATGGGACTAACATGAAAGATATACATGCAATTACATCCTTACATGGAGCGAAAATTGCTGTGGACAGTCTTAAGTCTCCTAACCTTGTTGCACAATGCAAAAACTGTCAAGGTTTTGCACATACAAAGAATTATTGTGTCCTTGAGACAAAATGTGTCAAATGTGGTAAAAACCATGCGACAAAAGATTGCCCCAAGCCCGTTTCAATACATCCAAAATGTGTCAATTGTAACTCAAACGAACATCCCGCAAGCTACAGAGGATGCATAGTTGCGATCGAGGCCCAAAAGAAGTATAAGGAGAACACTCGAAAACAGCAAAGTGCAAAATTCACTGTCAAGACACCGTCACAAGTTCTTCGGGAAAAAAATTCAACTCCCTACTTACAAGGAGAAGGGGGAGAAAACTTAAAAACATACGCGCAAGTCCTCAAAAACGTCCAAACGCTTCAGCAAAAACCTACGTTGAATGAGAAACATGCTGACCCATTAACTGTTATTCTTGATCGTCTAAACCAAATTGATCAACGATTCACTGAATTCAATAGAAGAATCGGAGCACTGGAAAGTAAACTCCAATCCAAATCGAAGAAATAACCATGAAATATCTCAACATTATGTCATGGAATGCAAATGGGCTCATATCTAGAAAAAGTGAGCTCCAATTAGTGCTTGAGATAAATAAAATTGACATTTGTCTTGTTTCAGAAACACATTTTACTAAAGAATCTTATTGCAAAATAAGGGGCTACAAATGCTACCATGCACTTCACCCAAGCAATGCTGCTCAAGGAGGAAGTGCTGTTTTCATAAAAGAAAATCTCTCCCATCACGAATTCACTAAGATTGAAACAGAAATGTTCCAGATTAGTGCAATAGAGGTAAAAATGGAGTCATTCTCAACCATAGTAGCGAGCATCTATATACCACCAAAACACACTGTCAAAGAAGAAGATTTTGCTGATGCGTTTGAGCACCTGGGAAATCGGTTTATCATCGGAGGGGACTTCAACGCCAAAAACACATACTGGGGCTCCCGAATTACCTCTACACGAGGAAGAGAACTGTACCAGTACACATCTAATCATAACTGTGAACCACATTCAACAGGCAAACCAACATACTGGCCAACAGACAGAAAGAAACTTCCTGACCTCATTGATTTCTTCATTACCAAAAACATATCAACAAACTATCTGTTAGTACAAGAATGCTTTGACTTAAGTTCAGATCACTCGCCCATTATTCTTACGTTAAGTGACTGGATCATCCAAGCTCAACAAAATCCGACACTTACTAACAACAAAACAGACTGGATCAACTTCAGAATTGAAATAAACCAAGAAATTGATCTCAACGATTCTCTGGACACCCCAGAAGAAATAGACAGTGAACTAGCAAAACTCGTTTGTAGCATACAAACAGTAGTCAGCCGCAACACACCAATTATAAAAAAGCGACAAAAAGGCTTGAACTATCCAAGGGAAATAATGAAAGCTATTATGAGAAAACGCAAAGCAAGAAAAAAATGGCAAGAAACGCGAAGCCGAGTGCACAAAGCTGCTTGGTATAAAGCTGCAAATGAGCTGAGACAGATGGTCAAGGAGATAAATGATGCAACCATGGAGAACCTTGTTTCATCTCTAACCAACTGTAGGGATACAGACTACTCCCTTTGGAAAGCTACCAAACACTTAAAAAGACCAATTGTGCAAGCTCCGCCCCTTAATAACGAACTAACAGGTAGGTGGATAAGGAGCAATCAAGAAAAAGCAGATGTCTTTGCAAATCATCTGGCTGATATTTTCACAACAAACCCTGGAGTGCCTGATGAAGAACCTCTTGAAGTGGTCCAGCCGTCGGAACCAGATATTTCCATTCCTTGTCACTGTCAAAGAAGTACAAAGAACAATTCAGAAGGAGATTAACCCAAAAAAAGCACCGGGATATGACTTGATCACTGGTTTAATCCTGAAATATCTTCCCCGAAAGACCATAGTCAAGTTAACAAAAATCATAAATAGTGCCATTAAATTTCGTTACGTCCCTCAGTTATGGAAAATAGCAGAAGTAATCATGATTCCCAAGCCAGGCAAACCGGCAAATGAGTTAAAGTCCTACAGGCCTATTTCACTCCTACCTGTGCTTTCAAAACTATTTGAAAAACTCCTTCATAAGAGACTACTAGTAGTTGTAGAGGAACGAAAACTTATTCCAAAGCACCAATTTGGCTTCAGAAAACAGCATTCCACCATAGACCAAGTCCACAGAATTACAAGTCTCATTGAAAAAGCATTCGAAGAGAAAAAAGTGTGCTCTGCAGCCTTTCTGGATGTGTCACAGGCATTTGATAAAGTGTGGCATGAAGGGCTTATTCACAAACTTCGCAAAATTCTACCAGCATGCTATGCAGCAATTCTGGAGTCTTATCTGACCGACCGATACTTCCGAATCAAACAAGACGACGCTTTCTCGAAACCTTTGAAGATTCATGCTGGAGTGCCACAAGGCAGTGTACTAGGCCCACTACTGTACCTGCTTTACACTCGAGATCTACCAGAATCTGAGGAAAATATAACTGCGACGTTTGCAGATGACACCGCAATTTTGGCGACAGGAGAAACCAACATCGAATCAGTTACAAAATTAAACCACTCCATCCTCCGCATCCATGAATGGACAAAAAGATGGAGAATTAGATTGAATGAAGCGAAGTCTGTACATGTTGATTTCACAAATAAAAGGATCAACTACGTGCCAGCCTTCCTTGACAACAAGGCGATTCCTTATGCCAATGAAGCTAAATATCTTGGGATGACACTCGATGCCAAACTGAGGTGGAAATCACATGTTAAAAAGAAAAAGTCTGAACTAGTTATCAAATTCAGGAAAATGTACTGGCTTATGGGAAGACACTCAAAACTGTCTATCCACAATAAGCTCATATTGTACAACCAAGTCCTCAAACCTGTCTGGACATATGGTGCGCAACTGTGGGGGTGCACTGCACAAAGTAACCGCAACATTATTCAGCGCTTTCAGAATAATGTTTTGCGTACCTGCGTTGATGCATACAGATACTTCAGAAACGGCAGATTACACTATGAGTTGAAAGTTCAATCTGGCAATGAGGTTATCCGCAAACAAGCCGTCAATCTCCTTTTGAGGCTTAGAGATCATGTTAACGAGGATGTCGTTCAGCTCCTTGACACCGAAGATCTACTTAGAAGACTTAAAAGAACTAAACCGCATGAACTAAGTGAAATAAAATGGACGTCAAGACTAGTGTCAGAACAATAAGACTAAAGTGAAGTATATTAGATCTTAAGAAAATGTATGTATAAAGTAACCACATGAATATTGCTTATAAGTTGTTATTACTTGGCGCAATAAAACTTGTCAAAAAAAAAATAATAAAAAAAAAAAATAATAATAATAATTTCATGGCTGATATTTTCTAAGCCACAGTCAGTATTAAAGATACATCAAGTCCTAAAACAGTTGAGCGTAAAACATTAAAGAGAGCGACCGAGAGAATCGGAGGATGGAATATTTCACAGAGTAAACTCATAACAAGCACCTACTACTTACGTTTTAAACAGCATGGTTCTAGGATTGTTTATTCAGGGATACTTCCATAAGAGTAGTTCAATCTGAATTTGGACAATGTTTCATGCAAATATTACCGATTTTTACAACTAGCGAACGGCATGGCATTATTTCGGTTTTTGACTGATTTTTCAACTTTGAAATTTTTGAAAACTTGATACATATTCTTATAGGAAATGTTACGCTGATTCCGAATATACCACATGTTAGTATGCTGAAAAAATTATTTCGCACAAAAAATCGCAAAAAACAGGCTATTTTGAAAATTTTGACTACATTTTTGAAAATTTCAACCCGAAGATGTAATCCGATCATGCTGGCCAACGAACTTGAACTTTCGTTTTGTGTCCTTAACATTTTAAAATTTGTTTGAAGTTTCTAGCACAATTCTACGGACAGTTATCGTCTGGAATGACACATATATATATATACATACATACATATATACATACATACATACATACATAAAAAAATGCGTTAAACTTCAGAATATGATTCAGAATAGCCTGAAACGGATTTCTGCATAATTTTTTTTCAAAAATTCACATTCTACAAATTTTGATGCGAGAGCAATAGCTTAATTTTCTTCAAAAATTCGCTAAAACTTATCATTCACTATGGACGAATTACGTTGGAGGATTCTACTTCTACTGGGTCAGAAGTGGAGATTATCTGAATACTCCTCCTCCGTCCCCTCCCAACATTTCCAGAAAACAGGTCAAGTAGAAGATCAATAAAACGAACATAACCACCTCTTGGAAATTTTGGTAACGACTCGGGATTATTATTGAAATATGGCAGTGGAGTGTGGGCATTATTGATTGTGATCTATGTTAACCATGCAGTGCTCATTTACTATACGTAAATTATGTAGACCTATATAAGTACGGTGACCATATTTATCTTAAGCAAAATCGGGACGGATAGAACTATCAAGGGGGTCTGAGGGGTATAGAATACCCTCCATGGGGAGGAGGGTCCGGGGGTCCACCCCCGTAAAAGTTTGAATTTTTTACCCTTTAAAAGTTTGTTTTTAAGCCTATTTCATCCAT
The DNA here is from genome assembly GCA_030762985.1 of Adelphocoris suturalis. NCBI lineage: Eukaryota > Metazoa > Arthropoda > Insecta > Hemiptera > Miridae > Adelphocoris > Adelphocoris suturalis. Next base: position 10,584,021 of record CM061050.1, read on the forward strand.
TCAAACATTGGTTTATTAAGAGCTTCGTATCAGACTAAAAATATATAATATTCATTAAAGAATGTGGCACTAAGAATTACATGACAAAATAATTTCAAGAAGTTTATTACATACACAGAAAGAATATGTACCTTTTGCACGAACAAACTGAACTTCACGAACAACAGGTAAGTTTTTATAGTCAGATAAACAAACATTCATTTTCCAAAAAATGAAAAAAAAAAAAAGTTAACAGAGCAGTCTGATTACATCATTGTTCTTGTTATATTTTTTCACTAGGGCCAGGGGTACTCTTTTTACTCCAGTCATACTTCTGCGTTGAGGAAAGTGCTCTCAGCACCTAGTCGTCTTTCTTTTTTTGTCGTACATTTCAACACACGACAAAGAACTGTTCATTTGGACAATTCGTAATGCTTTAACACAGTCTAGTGCCATTGAAGATTTTTCTGCGGTCCAAAAGTTGTTTATCAATGAGAAAGCTCGCTCGACTGAAGCATTTGTTCTTCCTGGTAAAGAAAGAGCAAATTCACACACAGTTGGGTCTCCAGACTCTCCTGTGACTATGATACACTCCTATTACGGTATAATAGTTATGTTGTGTGCGGTGTAAAGAAATTCCACGGTACTAATCATTCATTTTAAAATAAAGCTAATAACTTTTCATGATGATTTGGTTTGAAAAAATCTTTATTGGTGATTGGTGAAAATCGGGACATTTCTTTCCCAATTCGGGACCCCGGGACACAGGCTTTAAAATCGGGCCTGTCCCGATAAAATCGGGACGTATGGTCACCGTATATATAAGTAATTATTTAATACATCATAAGTAAAAGTCTAACATTGTTTGTTGAGGCAGAAATGAAGGCAAGATATCATGTGCTATTTTAATATGTATTTAAGGAACTCCTTGTAATACCTACGGGTTATACAATAAAATTGAATTGAATTGATATTAAATGCAATTATCTTTGTAGGTCCTGGAGTGAACATCAAGGAGGAGTTAGACGTTTTTGACTCTCCTACTGTGGCCACGTTCCCTCAGCACCACCTTCAGCTCCCTGCTAAGGATGAGCCAATACTCTCTACTTCAGGTAACAGGTCCTTTACTAGCCATAATGCTCATCTATAAATAGCCCGCTTTGGGGATATCCATTTCCTCCTATCGTACCCAAATTAAAATTTGTTTGGTATTACAAGTTACAAGCTCACAAGTTATTAGTGTTACAAGCTCGGGTTCGAGGGGAAGACACAAGTTGTGTCCAGCCTATTTTAATTCATATTTTCACTAAACTACAATACTATTATCCACTTCATTTGAATGACTGTTTCCAGTTAATGGAATTGCAGTATAACCTCTCCAGTACAACATCGATATATAGCTTTTACAAATTGAATTCGTCCTTTTTCAAAAGCGTAACATCAACTACCCTTATCAATAATGAAGACCTACAAAATAAGCCAAGAGAACAACAATATACAGGGTGAGTCTCTCGCAAATGCAAAAAAAAAAAAAAAAAAAAATTGGGTAAAACTACATCAAAAATGGAGTAAAATGCCGCCAACTGCATATTTTTATCTCAATCCGTTCTCGAGATATGATTTTTTAAAGGTTTTTTCAGGAAAACCGTGTTTTTTTCCTTTTAAACTCAAATTTTTTCACTTTGCCTAATTTTATTTTAATTTTTGACCACATTTTCGGAATCAGCACTAAATTTACTATAAGAATAGTGTACTTGGGTTCTTGAAAAGTACCATCCAAAGGCCCTCACATCAGCTCAAACATTGACGATTTTGAAAAAATAATATTTCCGAAAATCTTTAAAACTTTACTACTTTTTTTAAAAGAATCCTAGAAACTGGCAAATCTCATGAAAGCTGCTTCGTCTAATACTCTTTCCAACGGTATAATCAAGTTTACTTTTATTTTGTTATTTAGTGGAGAAAATGATGTTTTAATGTTAAAACATGTGGGTTTTTCAATGAAATTGTTGGTTTTCTCGAAAGATGACCCTAGATGAACCTACGAGTATGGGGTCGGTTTCTATGTATTTTTTCACGCTGTATCGAGTGGTAACATTTGTAGATCTCTCCAACTCCGTTATAACCGAGTTTTACACTTAAAATCGCAAATGTTTAGTTTGTTTGTTACGATTAAATGTATGTGTGTTATGGGGTAAAACTAGTTAATTAAAGTGTAAAACTCGATTATAACGTAGTTGAGAGATCTGCAAGAGTTTCCATTCGATCCAGCGAGAAAAAATACATAGAAACCGACCCCATACTCGTTGGTTCATGGAGGGTCATCTTTCGAGAAAACCAACAATTTCATTGAAAAACCCACATTTTTTAACATTAAAATATTATTTTCTCCCCTAAATAACAAAATAAAAGTAAAATTGATAATACCGTTGGAAAGCATATTAGATGAAGCAGTTTTCATGAGATTTGCCAGGTTCCAGGATTCTTTTTAAAAGAGTAGTAAAGTTTTAAAGATTTTCGGAAATATTATTTTTTCAAAATCGTCAATGTTTGAGCTGATGTGAGGGCCTTTGGATGGTACTTTTCAAGAACCCAAGTACACTATTCTTATAGTAAATTTAGTGCTGATTCCGAAAATGTGGTCAAAAATTAAAATTAAATGAAGTAAAGTGAAGAAAGTTGAGTTTAAAAGGAAAAAAACACGGTTTTCCTGAAAAAACCTTTAAAATATCATATCTCGAGAACGGATTGAGATAAAAATATGCAGTTGGCGGCATTTTACTCCATTTTTGATGTAGTTTTACCCAAATTTTTTTTTGCATTTGCGAGAGACTCACCCTGTATATTGTTAGTAGCGGAACTAATCCAATAGATTGATAACCTAAACCGTACAAAAATAGAATTACAAAAAGAGACGTAGGCTGAGTTGGGTCCTATTTTGTTTAATAAACACGTTATTTCAGGATTGCCCCTTCATTTTCTCCTTTCCGTCTTGAAATTCAAAAATCTTGAGCTTCATTGTACAACTAGACTAAAATTTGGATTGAACAAAACAAGTATCAGCCTGGGCTTGTCAACAAAATTTTGACATAAAGTTCCATGGGCATCCATGTTTTTTTTTTTCTTCGTAAAATCGGTTTTAGAAAGGTCTGAAATGGGTTCTTATCATTTAATAATGATTAACAGGATGTATCCATTTGTTTTCGTCACGTCACGTTGGGGTTTCTGAGCGTCACGATCGAAATTGCACCATCGAAATTATATCATGTTACTATGTTGGTTGCGAGCGTCACGTGACTATGGTGGTTGCGAGCGTCACAAAACGATATAAATAAAGAGGCTAGAAAAATAGTTTCGTTATGCCTGCAGATATTAGTGAAGTGCGGGAGAACTCGAAAATTTGTGATCAATTTAGTTTCAAATTTTAATTCGAAATTTTGGCGAAACAAACGTTAATCGTTATTAAATGATCTGACTGTAGAACCGTAGGTTTTTTATTCAAATTAGCTATTTTTCTATTAGGGCCCCCACGCACTGCTCACTTTTCAGTCACGGCCACTTTATCAATGGAATTTTTCAATCCCTGGTGTTATGAATGACTCGCGTTCGGGCGACTAGACAGTTGCCTTTTAGCTCAGTCTCAATGGATCTCGTTGAAACTACTTGTGTTTGTGCACTCATCCTGTGGCGAAGAAAAACGTCTTCCAAGTTGGGTGGGCAGTATCGCTTCATCACTAGGGTTCGGAATTTTGCATATTTGCATGTCTTTTTTTCACCGTATATCTTCTTAATTTAATGTTTTAAATCTTTTCCCACTGATTTGAGATGAAAATTTCAAATTTAAATTTGCATATATTGCATAAATTGGCCGTTTTTTGAAAATTTGCATGTGCGAGCATATATCTCACAAGAAATTCCTACTGTTTAATTTTTTGCGAAAAACTGCATCTAGAAATATGTTTGGGTCTTTACAGGTTTTGGCTAGAAAGAGGTCGTTGGCCTTGGTTCAGGGGGGATTTCAGATAACAAGGTATTAACGGGACTGGGTAGTCTCATTGTGCAAGGATTAAAGTGAAAGGCCCTTGGGTAGACGACGGGTCATCGTCTGCTTAAGCCTAAATCGGATTATAGCCCTTCGTGTTTACGCCCGTATGTACCTGTTAATAGATACCTATTGGTTCCTCCACCCAAGCCAAGTTTTCCTGCCTATAAAAATGCGTGCCACCTAATCAGAGGTTACATTTCAATCTTTAGTTATTGTGACCGATACTCAGGCGACACCCGACTCGATCCCAACTTTTGAAAGGGGGATATTGCAATTGCCCGACTTGATCTCGCTACGCTTTGAGCGGTTAGACGACTCAGTCCCGTTGGAACATGGAAGTGATAAGAGCACTCCGTAGCGTTGGTCACCGCCGTTATGTGTTCAGTGTTAGTTTAGTCATGAGCGTGTCAATTATCAAAGGTGGTAGCCAAAGATTTGTTATGATAAACAAATGACGATCATAGGTGGTAAGAATGGCCTTGCGTGAATACCCGACAATGAGGTGTCTCCCTCATCACTACATTGTTTGAAAAAAGTGGCCTACCGAGTTAGGAAGAGAACCCACTGCGTTCCTAAAAGTAGGAGCAGCGTCATTCCCGCTCTCCAGGCAATGGATATCAAAAGTAGCAAAGGGGAAGATAGAGAAAAATGACTGTTGATTTATGTGATCATATAGTGCATAGTTATGACGATCTTAGTATGATTTAAGTATTTTTTTATTTAATAAACACCACGACGATATCAATCAGAATTTTGGTATTTTTCACGGAATTTTCCACAAGCGGGACTGAGTCGGGAGAGTGGACCGACTTTTCCATTTCTAAGCAGGACTGAGTCGGGGAGGGCCTGGACTGAGTCGGGTGTCGCACAGTGGGCTGAAATGGCATATTTTGTTCAAAAACCTGATTTCAAGGTAATTTGTCAAAATTGAAATGCATTCCCATGGTTTTTTTCATTTTTTGAATCGAATAAGACTAGTTTCAGAACAATGCGCACAGTCGTTTTCAAGATATTTCAGTTTTGAGGAAATTTCAGCGACCGTGCTGAACTGAAAAAGTAAAATAATCAAAGTATTACTTGTAAGTCACTCATTCCGTGTTTCCGGTTTCGAAAACTTGATACAGTATTCATCAATTAATATTAGTTTATTTATTTAATTATTGTTGTTGCTGTCTTAGAAATTAGATACTGATTCTTAGATAATCGAGCCTGTGTGATGAGGGGTAATGCCGAATCACTATCAAAAGTCGAACACACTACGAAATATTTATCAAACCCAGCTAATGATTGTTATATATCTTTGTTTAGATCTCGATCCAGATGGGGAGATCAAGATGGAGCCAGCTGACACAGACAAGGAGATTCAGACTGATCCACTTTCAGCTGTTGAACAGTCAAAAGGTAAATAGCCTTCCTGGAGGAACAGCCAGAATTCCGTGATGTTAGATTTAGATTATGTTAGTTTTCTCGACCACTTGTATAGTAATGAAGTTGATGGTTAGCCAGGGTTGGTCAATAATTCAAAAATTCTTCCACGCCAACGTTTCGCTATATTTGTATAGCATCTTCAGGGCTTAGAAGCGGAGCAGGAAAAATTTTAGGTCCTCATTGCACGTTATACAATCCTTGCTGGACACATTGTACTTGTACACTATTTTCATACATGCTAACTGGAGACTGTTTATAATAATAGAAACTTGATATTATTATGAAAATTATTGAAGGGAATATATATTGCATAGAAAAATGCCACGTGGGATTGTTTGTTTGATAGCCAGTTGTTTGTCTGATAATTAGTGTTATTACTCGCCTTATTAACTGTAGCAATGTTGGTCGGGAGAGTTTTAATGTAGCTAGTGTTATATTGGGGTTGAAGAAACCGGGGCGCTTTTATCTGTACCTATTGCTTGAAAAAATACCAATTTCTAAAACAAAAAAGGAGAGCTAAATATTTTCTCCTGTTCACCCAAGGGAGTTGAAATTTAATGGGGTGACCCTCAGGGACATCAAGAGACGAATAAAATGGTGGGCTCTTTCCTGATTAGCTGGGTAAGCTAAATTATCTCCTTTTCATGAAATTTGACAGGGAGTCTTTCCAGGACATTATGAGTCGAATGAAATGACGGGTTCCAACCAGATCAGCTGACTTAGGGATGGTCTGACGTCTTGTCCACTACGGATCTTGCACAATTGAGGTCACAGGCTGATGCCATGGTGGAGGAGTTCAAGGAAAGGAAAAATACATACTTGTGGGGTTGAGCTGAGAACACTGAGCCTTTCCCTCTTCATTGTGAGCTGGACTATACTGTTCGCTGTGTGGACTTCTCGAAGGATACTGGTACTCGATCGATGCCACTACATAGATTTTCGGGATGAGCACAGAACTGATTTCTTTGAGTACAAAGCCCTACCCTTTCTCCGTGCCAGTGGAATGTGCGCTATGCAATTTGTGAGAGAGGGAGGATGAATTTCACTTCCTTTGTGTATTCCCATACTCTTGGAGTTCCGACTTCAAAGCCTTTCACTGTGCAGTCTTAATGCGAGAAGAGGCAATCAATCAATCTATCTTAAATGGCCCTAACTAGACTCCCTTGGTGCAATTCTGCCATGCATCATGGAGGTACAGATGACTCTTGGTCACAGAATTCAACCGGCACTTGAGAAAGCCACTAGCCTTAGGGAGGAGGGTGTCACGTGATCTTTGGATGAATTCAATTAAATGGGGCTGAGTCCCTGCTTCTTTGCTGGTGTTGATTTTGTTTATTGAAAATATTTATTACTGATATTTTCATTATTATGTACACGATTTTTTTAAATCTTCTTTCCATCGTCCTGCTTGTTATGCTATATTGAAGTATGTTAACTTATCTGTTACACTCGAACCTCCGGCAGGAGGCGGTAATTAACCATGCCATATTGTTTATGAGTTTCAAGTTACTGCATGCCGTTCTGTGTGAATTGAAAAATGAACTATTTATCTATGTATCCAATGACGGTTATATATCTTTGTTTAGATCCCGATCCAGATGGGGAGATGAAGTTGGCTGACACAGACGAAGAGGTTCAGACTGATCCACTTTCAGCTGTTAAACAGTCAAAAGGTAAATAGTCTTCCTGGAGGAACAGCCAGAATTCTGTGATGTTAGATTTAGAAGGAGAACCTCTGATTTATATCAGTAGTTATTATTTTCAATGTTTCTTAATCAGCACTTCATCTTTTAAAAAACCCCAGCTGATATAAAACGTTAGTAGCGTAAGCCAAATCTATAGAAGTTGAGATGCAAGGGTGCGTCCTCAGTGCACCTGCTTCTCACTTTATCATGGCAGACAAGCTGGGAGGAAATGTTCTGAGAAATTTATGCCTTGGCCATAAAGCATCCGCTTGCCTGCTTCAACCTACTTAAGTCGCTTCAACTCGCATCTACCCAAATGAGTTTTTATTTCTTGCTCTCGCTTCCGGCTTCACCGGCTTGATCAGTTCTCAACAGAATGTCCAATGCAGTAGTTGCTCTCGCCTACGCCATCTGATTTTATTTTTAGAGAATTTTCTCGTATCTTAGCGACCGTCAACTTCCACAAAACTGCTTCAGTCGGTATAGTCAAATTTACTTTCACTTTGCTAAATAGTAGAGAAAATCATATTTTAATGATAAACAGTTCCAGTCTTGCAGCATGACCATATGAGCTAGTTTTCGTAAATAATAATACTATATTTACGCTCATTTTAAAATTTAAGCTTTTTGAGTGCAAAATTGATAACTATAAATTTTATGGCAAACAACTTTTTAAAAATAATTATGTGTTATTAAAAAAGAGATTTTGGATTGTTGGCTTTTTTCCAGTTTTTATAGTTTTTTTTTTAGTACGTTTTAACGGAATTAAAGTAAATTATATGGTTTTGTTTATCAATTTTCGAATGTTCTAGTTTAAAGTTGATAAACTTTATTTGAGTAATATTCTGCTAAAAAAATATAAATGTAACGGTTTGGAGCTGGTGTTTGCTAATTATATGATTTTTTTAAGCACTTTTTTTTGAGCAATTTATTGTGCTAAAAAATTGCTGGCCAACTAACTCATCCTTTCATGTGGAAAATTTGATTTTTTGGCGCAAGAACTGAATTTTTATTAATCCTACGGAGTGCTGTAGTCAGGAATGACTCCCCCCCCCCCCCCCCCCCCCCGCATTTTTTCCCTTGCATCTATATGGTTGGATCAATTTTAACTTTTAGGAGCTCATTTGAATCAAAATTTAGTGCTCTTTTTAGTTTACTATGTAAATTAATTTCAGCTAGTGCCGACATTTGATGAATTTTAGCGTTTTTGACTGTGTTAGGCCCACTTTTTAGGCACCTGGGGACTGGACTAGTAGGGTTGGTACTCTGAATAGACACTTACTAACAAATTCAGATTTGTTGCTGTTATTTCTTGATAGAATAGGTAACAGTTATATTACTATATCAACTCATGTCAATTTTAGTCCAGATTCCAGAAATCACTCATTCTGTTGCTGATTATTGTGAAATTTTACGTTTTTTTTTACAGTTGAAAAGCCCTATGCCTTTGACAGATGCGACTTCCGAGCTGCCGACCGTGATCATCTGAAAAGACACTTACCAACAATAACAACACATGCAGGTTTGTTTATGTTATTGATTGATAGTATAATACTAACATTACTTATTAACTGATGCCAATTGTACACTAGATATTACCTATTGTCTTCACTGAATTTAGTGAAATATGACTTTTCTTTAAATACTGAGAAACCCTTTTTCTATGATTAGTGTGACTACAGAGAAGGTTTGGTATTCTGAAAATACACTTGCTAACGCATTTGGTTTGTTAGCTAATTTTTGTAGGAAATGAAGCTATCCCAATGGTTCTAAAACTTTAAAAGTCAAATTTTTCGAAAATGTTCATAATTGAAATCAGTGCTGAGGCTTTCTGAAACGAATTTGGGTCATTATTTTTAATAATTAACCTTTGTAATCGACCAAGAATTTAAAAACTCTGTGCATCTACTGCAAACCGTTTAAAGCTTTTCTCAGAAACTACTGGACTAAACTATGAAATTTGGCTCAAAAATCATACTTTGGCTGGGAGTGTGCCAGTAATATCGACATCACGTTTATCATTCCTAAAGGGTAGAATCTAAGGGTAAGGGCTGAAATTTTCAAAAATCAAGGTAGGGTAAATTTTCAAGGTAACAGTAAAAGAGTTTTAGGGTTTCATTGATAGATATCAGCCCAAAGAATTAATGGTAAAATTTATGAGCTGTAAATTGGATTAGGTACAGGTACAAAATATTATTAAATTAAGTTGGGAAATTATGAAGAAAAGATAAATATATTTATTCTTTCTGAAATTGAAATTGTTTAGTAGGTACATAGTATGAACGAATTTGGGTCATTATTTTTAATAATCAACCTTTGTAATCGACCAAGAATTTAAAAAATCTGTCCATCTGCTGCAAACTGTTTGAAGCTTTTCTCAGAAACTACTGGACTAAACTATGAAAGTCGGTTCAAAAATCATACTTCGGCTGGGAATGTGCCAGTAATATCGACGTCAAATTGATCATCTTTGAAGGGTAGTACACCTGACCCTATCACTAACATTCTTTAATCAGCTGATGTCAATAGTTAACCAGATTTCAGAAATTACTCATTTTGTTTGTTGAATATAACAAAATTTGTCGCTCCTTCCACAGGTGTGAAGTCCTATGTGTCCAATTGTTGTTACTACCAAGCTAATCTGCTGGATCATCTGAAAACACACTGCTTAGAAATACATACAGGTTCGTTTTTGTTAATTCTTGGTAGAACAACTCTAATGTTATAGTTAATGTTGATGGTTGATCTGATGCTAGATATTACCTATTGTGTTTGCTGAATGAAGCGAAATTTAATAATTTCTTTGAGAAGTAGGGTGCCATATGCCTGTGATAGCTGTGACTACCGAGCTCATCAGAGTGGTTAGCCTTGGTGGTTTTCAAATGATTGATAGCAATTATTATATTTATACTCTGTTATTCTTCTATCATTTGACTGTATGTGATAAGTATACTCCTATAATTGTCATAGTGATGAATAAATAATAGATACCTAGTTGCTGAAACTTTTGGTTTATTAAGAACAACTCGACATTTAAGGTGGGTTCACATCCATGCGTAAATGCGGTAATGCGGCTATGCGTTTAACTAGTGGAGGGGGTTGGAAGTAGTGGAGGGGAGTGCAGAAATGTGGCAGGCCGTTCATAACCATCCGGTTGTGTTATCATTGCGTTATCATTGTTGTTGTCTTCTATTACCATTGCCTTTTTCCAAAGAGACATATATCCTCCCGAATTTTCTTCAAACTATCACACATTTCTTGGACATTACAGCTCCATAAACAATGTTGAATAATAAACTCATAAAAAAATCATGAGGGCGTATAGAAGAAATTGTTATGTATGTACATTAAAACTGTAAAGGCGACGTCGTTTTGAAATGAGACTGTTGGGTAATTATTCGGTCCTTTCATCAACTAGGTACTTTTCCCAAGATAACATTATGGGTATTTCTACCCGAAAAAATGTGTAGGTTGGCGCATTTCAAATTATTTAAGTGCATTGATGCACCATAAGAAGTACTTACATACTTAACGTAGTTAATTTGTCCATTTCGTAAGGACAAGTTGGCCATCTCTTCTCATACCTACTCATTCAACAAGCAGGAAAGTGCTAATCTATAATCAAAAAATGTCTCAAAACACAAATGGAATAGGATCATCAGGAAGGTAGGTTGTTGGTGAGATCGCAAAATCGGTACCTACACCTAAGTATATTTAACCCAACTCGGCCTCATCTGCATAAAACCGTGTTTAATTTGAGTGTTTTATTAATTTATTATTGTTATTATTATATGCAAGCTCTTCATCTTTATCAAATACAATCAAAACTTTATCGAAAGAAACCAACAAAGAGAAACGAAGGTTCGCTACCTTCTTATCTTATCTTTCTTTATCAAACAAAAGAAAACTGCGCAATGGGCAACTGAGCACATGCGTAAATGCGTCTATCCGGTAAAATATCTAATTTTTCAGATGTGCACAGTCCGCTTGTCCGGCAAGATTCACCCCACTCTTCCGACTGCTGCTAGCCAATCAGAAGGCCGAACGCATGACCGCATTTACGCATGGATGTGAACCCACCTTTAGGCCACAGTTACTGACACTGCAGCCCCAATAACTCACTGTTTCTTCAGATTTGGAGTGGATGCTACTCAAGTCATATCACTTTTGAATTTGCGGAGCTGATTCAGGAGTTTCCCTGCCTGTATATTGTTTTCATTCATGAATGAGGTTTGCTTCGTTACTACCAAAGGTAGAAAATATTTGTTTTTTGGGCAGAAGTTAATTGAAAGTTTCCCGTCAAAAATCGAAATTTCCACTTGCTTTTTGCGTTTCAAAGTTTGCTGGTCAGTTTGACTTCCGTGTCTGTCTGTCTGTGCGGTACCCTTGTCTACTCAATACTTTACAAAGTTTTAGTCTGATTTTGATTAAATTCTCAGGGGTTGTGCGGGTCAGCTTCTAGATGGCCTCCTATAAATTTCATTGCCAGGCGTCATCATGGACTCGACTGGCAACTCGGAAGGGGAAAAAAATGAGGAGTACATTGATGATCACTGTTAAGCTATACCACCAACTTAAAAGGTACTACTTATAAGGTACCATAAGTAGGTACCTACTATTTATTCATCACTAGGAGTAGGTACAGTGATGACCACGGTTGAGCTATACCACCTACTTATAAGGTACCATAAGTAGTTACCTACTATTAATTCATCACTATGACAATAATAATAGAAGTGTACCTATCTCATGCAGTCATAGGATTGACAAATAACCGATTCATGAATTTTTTGGACACTGAAAGTGGCACGATTCTAAGGGGAGCTATTTGGCATCCTTGAGTAAAAAGGGGCGTCATCATGGACTCCACTGGAAAAAAATGAGGGGTACAGTGGCGACCGCTGTTTAGCCCCCAAAGTGGATTAAAAAAAAAAAAAAAAAAAATACAACTAAGACTAGATGTAAGATAGGGAAATAACAATATACATGCTATTATATACAATCAGCTTAGTGAAATAAAATTACGACTAGATGAATGTAAATATATCACAGATCAGATATCACAGTTCTTAGTTGAGCAGTTCCGATTCATGAATTAATATAATAACTGCTAGCGATCATTTGGTAGCTCTGATGAATCTTTGCTAGAACTTTGAATGTTTTATCATGAAATTGAAATTTGTGCTCGTGATTTTTCTCATTTAAAGTGTATATAATGTGGGTAAGAGCTTCAACTATCAGCAACTTAAAATAATTAATTTTTTTGTTTTATTGATTCATTAATAATAACAGCCACGAGGACTTTTTGAATGAAATAAGACAATACTAATTCCTATATTTTAAGAAATTGCATAAAATACCACTACTTCATGAATGTTAGAAGGTAGCATACCTACTATATTGGCAGGCAACATCCGGATCAGTAAATACTTGGAAATTTTGAACTTTGTGCGACGAAAATCACTGTTTAGGTCTAGAAGTACGAACTTGATGTTGTCTCCAACATTCGAGGAACTGTTTCTAAAACTGAAAGACAGAATTATCCTAACATCTAACGGAAGAGTTAACCTATACATTTCTACAGTTCCTTCTTACAAATGATTGATTTTGGAAATTACAAAGAACTCTACGTTGATTGACAAATGTAACCCGACCTTGATGTAGGTACTAGAAGTCACGGCTGATTTTGCAGGGTATCACCGTTTGTACATAAAAATGTTCTAAAAGATGTAGTAGGTACCCGGTGAACTAGGACGACAAGGACAAATGAAAGTTCTAAGGTGTCATCAAGAGGAAGAAAAGTCCAGTCATGCAGCATGACCCCATGAGCGAATGTTTGAAGAAATCTTCGACATTTCAGTCGCTATTGATTGTGTAGAGAAATTTTAGTTTATGATTTTGATAGACGAACATGGAATTAATTCTATCTACAGCATGGTTCTAGCCTTAAACAGCATGGTTCTAGGATTGGTTATACAGGGATACTTCCATAAGAGTAGTTCAATCTGAATTTGGACAATGTGTCATGCAAATATTACCGATTTTTACAACTAGCGAACGGCATTATTTCGATTTTTACTGATTTTTCAACTTTGAAATTTTTGAAAACTTGATACATATTGTTATAGGAAATTTTACGCTGATTCCGAATAGACCACATGTTAGTATGCTGATAAAATTATTTCGCACAAAAAATCGCAAAAAACAGGCTATTTTGAAATTTTTGGCTACATTTTTGAAAATTTCAACGATGTAATCCGATCATGCTGGCTAACGAACTTGAACTTTCGTTTTGTGTCCTTAACATTTTAAAATTTGTTTGAAGTTTCTAGCATAATTCTACGGACAGTTATCGTCTGGAATGACACATACATACATATATACATACATTAAAAAAGTTCCATTCATGCAGCATGATCGTATGAGCGAATTTTCGTAAATTATCGTATTGTATAATGTTGAATTGTTTTGAAATTTGAGCTTTTTGAGTGCAAGGAAATCGTTAACCATTAATTTTATGGCAAAAAACGTATTCTAAATAATAACCTGCTATTCAAATAGAGGTTCTGAATTATTAGCTTTTTTTGCACTTTTTATTAATTTTTTAGCAAATTTTGATGCATTTTAAGTACATTTTTCAGCATAATTGTGTACATACATTTTTGGATGTTCTATTTTATAGTTTTTAAACTTTATTTGAGCAATATTCTACCAAAAAATATAAATTGAACGATTTTTAGCCGTTTTTAGCCATTTTTTGTGATTTTTTTAGTACAGTTTTTGAAATTTGACCATTTAGTGTGCTCAAAAAGTGTTGTCCAACGAACTCATCCCTTCTTTTGAAATGCTTGATTTTTGGCGAAAGAACGAAGTTTTTATTTCAATTCTATCGAGAGTTATCGTCTGGAATGACACATACATACATATATAGTTGGAGGTTGAGTTTGACCAAACTAGACTTGAGTGGTTTTTTAAATTATGTTTTAATCATAAATCCACAACGTTTCTACCCAGGGGCTGGGTCCTAATCATGTGGTACAATTGGATGTGGTGGAGGGTCTTTCATCAAGTGAAAGTATATAACATTAGTTTTAAATGTGATTGAATTGACTGTTATAACGGTTTTAGTTCTGGCCCAAGCCATACCTATATTATAAGCTTGCTAAAGTGTTAAATGTTTTCACATTTAAAACTAATGTTATATACTTTCACTTGATGAAAGACCCTCCACCACATCCAATTGTACCACATGATTAGGACCCAGCCCCTGGGTAGAAACGTTGTGGATTTATGATTAAAACATAATTTAAAAAACCACTCAAGTCTAGTTTGGTCAAACTCAACCTCCAACTATATACACTTCCTAGACATAACCAGCACTCAGTATATATATATATATATATATAAAAGTCCAGTCATGCAGCATGACCCCATGAGCGAATTTTTGAAGAAATCTTCGACATTTCAGTCGCTATTGATTGTGTAGAGAAATTTTAGTTTATGATTTTGATAGACGAACATGGAATTAATTCTATCTACAGCATGGTTCTAGCCTTAAACAGCATGGTTCTAGGATTGGTTATACAGGGATACTTCCATAAGAGTAGTTCAATCTGAATTTGGACAATGTTTCATGCAAATATTACTGATTTTTACAACTAGCGAACGGCATCATTTCGATTTTTGACTGATTTTTCAACTTTGAAATTTTTGAAAACTTGATACATATTGTTATAGGAAATTTTAAGCTGATTCCGAATAGACCACATGTTAGTATGCTGATAAAATTATTTCGCACAAAAAATCGCAAAAAACAGGCTATTTTGAAATTTTTGACTACATTTTTGAAAAATTCAACCCGAAGATGTAATCCGATCATTTAACATTTTAAAATTTGTTTGAAGTTTCTAGCACAATTCTACGGACAGTTATCGTCTGGAATGACACATACATACATACATACATACATACATACATAAAAAAGTTCCATTCATGCAGCATGATCGTATGAGCGAATTTTCGTAAATTATCGTATTGTATAATGTTGAATTGTTTTGAAATTTGAGCTTTTTGAGTGCAAAGAAATCGTTAACCATTAATTTTATGGCAAAAAACGTATTCTAAATAATAACCTGCTATTCAAATAGAGGTTCTGAATTATTAGCTTTTTTTGCAGTTTTTATCAATTTTTTTAGCAAATTTTGATGCATTTTAAGTACATTTTTCAGCATAATTGTGTACATACATTTTTGGATGTTCTATTTTATAGTTAATAAACTTTATTTGAGCAATATTCTACCAAAAATATATAAATTGAACAATTTTTGGCCGTTTTTAGCCATTTTTAGAGATTTTTTGAGTACACTTTTTGAAATTTGACCATTTAGTGTGCTCAAAAAGTGTTGTCCAACGAACTCATCCTTTCTTTTGAAATGCTTGATTTTTTGGCGAAAGAACGAAGTTTTTATCTCAATTCTATCGAGAGTTATCGTCTGGAATGACACATACATATATATATAGTTGGAGGTTGAGTTTGACCAAACTAGACTTGAGTGGTTTTTTAAATTATGTTTTAATCATAAATCCACAACGTTTCTACCCAGGGGCTGTGTCCTAATCATGTGGTACAATGGGATGTGGTGGAGGGTCTTTCACCAAGTGAAAGTATATAACATTAGTTTTAAATGTGATTGAAGTGACTGTTATAACGGTTTTAGTTCTGGCCTAAGCCATACCTATATTATAAGCTTGCTAAAGTGTTAAATGTTTTCACATTTAAAACTAATGTTATATACTTTCACTTGATGAAAGACCCTCCACCACATCCAATTGTACCACATGATTAGGACCCAGCCCCTGGGTAGAAACGTTGTGGATTTATGATTAAAACATAATTTGAAAAACCACTCAAGTCTAGTTTGGTCAAAATCAACCTCCAACTATATACACTTCCTAGACATAACCAGCACTCAGTATATATATATATAAAAGTCCAGTCATGCAGCATGACCCCATGAGCGAATTTTTGAAGAAATCTTCGACATTTCAGTCGCTATTGATCGTGTTGAGAAATTTTAGTCTATGATTTTGATAGACAAACATGGAATCAAATTATTAACACATGCACAGAGTAAACTCATCAGTTGTGATTACATTTTTTTTTTAAAGCACCTACTACCTACGTTTTAAACAGCATGGTTCTAGGATTGTTTATACACGGATACTTCCATAAGAGTAGTTCAATCTGAATTTGGACAATGTTTCATGCAAATATTACCGATTTTTACAACTAGCGAACGGCATTATTTCGATTTTTGACTGATTTGTCAACTTTGAAATTTTTGAAAACTTGATACATATTCTTATAGGAAATTTTACGCTGATTCCGAATATACCACTAGTTAGTATGCTGAAAAAATTATTTCGCACAAAAAATCGCAAAAAACAGGCTATTTTGAAATTTTTGACTACATTTTTGAAAATTTCAACCCGAAGATGTAATCCGATCATGCTGGCCAACGAACTTGAATTTCGTTTTGTGTCCTTAAAATTTTAAAATTTGTTTGAAGTTTCTAGCACAATTCTACGGACAGTTATCGTCTGGAATGACACATACATACATACATATATACATACATATATACATACATAAAAAAATGCGTTAAACTTCAGAATAGCCTGAAACGGATTTCTGCATAAAATTTTTTCAAAAATTCACATTCTACAAATTTTGAGACGAGAGCAATAGCTTAATTTTCTTCAAAAATTCGCTAAAAGCGTTAAAATCCATGAATCATTTCAGAATGCCTCAAAACAGATTTCGATGAAGAAAATTTCTGAAAATTTTTGGAGCCATTGCAATAGCTTTATTTTCTAAGAAAATTCGCTAAAAATGCGTTAAACTTCAGAATATGATTCAGGATAGCCTGAAACGGATTTCTGCATACAATTTTTTCAAAAATTCACATTCCACAAATTTTGAGGCGAGAGTAATAGCTTAATTTTCTTCAAAAATTCGCTAAAAGTGTTGTGTTAATATGGTACAGCCAAAATTCGAGAAAATAATGTCCTTCCCTCTAATACAGAGGACGCAACGTTGCACAACAAATGGCACATACGTAGTTTGAAAAAAGAGAAAAAGAAGACATTTGTCGCTCTTTCTGTGAAAACTGCTGGACATTTGTCGTTCAGAGCGAGTTTTAGTTTTCCCGGCCAGCTTGGTAAGAAACCGGAGCTCTGGGTCACCAGCTAGGTCTCCTTGGTAATCTGATGTAAAGTACTGTTACGCTCCAGGAAAATAACTCTCACAGTCGAAGAGGTTTGATCACCCAGGCCTCATAGCTCTGATTGTTGGTGTTGCAACTTCGGGAAATTTCCTGTAGTTGTAACAACGCGAGTTCGAACTCCTGTCGAGGCATCAAATATTTTTGGTCCGTTACAGTGGCGCAGTCAAAATTTGACCCGAAATCATATTTATGAAATCAGAAACTCGTAAACGAGTTCCACTATCCGCTTTACAAGCAGATACCATGTTACATGGATATGTCTTTGATTGGGGATTTCATAACGGTTGTCCTCGACTGTTGTCAAGAGGATGAAAATGTTTCCTATGGAGTGGAGTAAATGATGCTATTGCTTTACGTTAAGAATATTGTAACCGGCTTATCAAAATTGTTTATAGTCCTATCAACTTAGTTTTGGAATGTAGCCAGGTACGTAAGGAGGGGGAAATTGGTAGCGTGAGATGTGAACATTTATCACATAAATCAAGCGCTTTCCAACGAGTGGCGAACGATTTTTGGGCAATGAAAACTGCAGAAGTTCCATTCCCCTAGCAACGGCTGGGTTGTACGTGAAAAACATTGAAATTGTGACACAAATTTTGCATTACGGAAATTTTTGGTTGACCCCCCCAGAGCAAAGACATATCCATGTCAACAATAATTAATTAAATCCCTCTCGAGCCAAAAGACTGTAGCACCTTTCACTTCCTCACATGACCTCGTTCGACTGCTGACTTTGTCCAGCAAGTTTCTGCTGAGCCAGCGGCCTGTAGTTTCACTTCGTCATTTGTCCGACCCCAAACCAGCCAAGACGGCTGTTATTTGACTCCTGGGAAATGTTACGCTCCAAGTAAATAACTCTCACAGTCGAAGAGGTTTGATCACCCTGGCTTCATAGATTTGATCGTTGGAGTGGTGCAACTTCGGGAAATTTCCCGTAGTTGTAACGACGCGAGTTTGAACTCCTGTCGAGGTATCAAATATTTTTGGGTCGTCACAGTCGTTATGAATGGATGTAGGTTTGTTAGTCCTCCTTGGGTGAAAATAATTTAAAGCAGATTTTCAACTGATAAGAATTCTAATTCCAGATATCATTGTATCATGTACCTATGTCGCATTAATTAAGATTATGTTATTTTATTATTAGGTGAGAAGTCTGCCGTCTGCGATAGCTGAGACTACTGAGCAAGTCAACTCAATTCTGCGGGACGACACTTGGAAAAACATACATACAGGTTTTATTTTAGATTCTTGATGTTAAGACTTCAAGATTTCTTAGATGATAATTTAATCTCGATGAGAAGTTATAGTTCCTGTAATTTTCATATTGTATATTTACATCAATGCATGGATATCTCATTTTTTTTCATTCGTGTTGTTGTTGAATTGCTGCCATTTCTGCAGTACTGGATTGTGGAGGTGCTGCTTAAAAATCTGGCGGTCCTCAATCAGCTTTTGGTTGATTATTTTCAATAGTGAACCTTTTTTAATAGACCAAGAAAACAAATTTAAACCCCCCCCCCATTTGTTGGTATATGTTTCGAGATAAGTAGAATCCAATCAGTGGAGGGAGGGGGGAGGATAATCGTCCGCCATTCAGAGCTTTTCCCTAAAACCTAAAACTACTGAACCAACGTTGATGAAACTTGGGTTATAAATCACATGAATCCTAGAACCTCGGCATCAATTTTTATCAAAGGGGCATTAAAGAAATATTCATAGATTGAGATATCAAAAAAACTGTAAAGGTAATGCTAATGATTTTTTGGTTGTCATTGATTGATATTATTCCTAGGAATCAAATAAAACCATCCAGTACACTGTATGGTAATCTATTTGCTCTCCTTAGGGGCTAGAATTTCAAGAAAGAGACCTCAGACTTCAAAGTGCAAGAACTCATCATGCGCTGTTGAAGTAGCGAGTCAATTACTACTTTTCATTAATGACTGCTAGTGTAATAGTTGGTTTTCCGGGGGCTGACTAGTCGGGGGGGAAAACTCACTATTACGCTGCCCAACACTTAGACTAGGTGAATTAAAGTACTTACTGGGTCTGGGTCGATTGAAGTCGCAGCAAGCCAGACGTCGGAGTTGTTGATTAGGCGTCCTTAGGGATCGCCGAAAAAGAATTCTGTTGTTTGGTAAATTATTCAGCCACTGCTGAATGACTTTAAGAGTCCGCAAGGTAAGTAAGTTATTAAGTTTGATCTGAATTACTCTGATTTTCTTTACTTCAATCTAAATAAAAATTGATTTATTGACTTCAAAAGTGACAATTACTGAAGTTGACTCTTTGTTCAATTTCACCAGGAAGAGGTCCAACACGAAATAAAGCCGTTTATAGAGAACACACTAATTGTTTAATTTAAAGAAAAAGCGACTTCAATAAATATAACACAACAAAACAAACAGATCGTATCTTAGAATTAACTAACGAAAGAATGAAACAGAACTTAATATGTACTAATTTGGGAGTGGAAATATCCCTGAAATGAACTAAGAAAAATGGCGGGACGCCCCCGTGCTCTAAGCCTACTAGGAATGGTAATCTGGGGTGAAGCCCCTCGATAGACGAAACTAACAATTAACTTGGTTAGACCAACACAAAACTTAATGAAAAGAACAAATATGAAATTTATAACAATAAAAGTTTACATGAATATTATACATCTAAGTTACCAGGCGGTCGGTTATTCAAGTGTCCAATTGGTGATGTCCGTGTGAAAGGTCCGGGGTCGATGGTTTCTTGTGTGGGAGGCCGATTCGAATTCAATATCTACTCTGTATTTGCTACTCAACTGTTCTCAATAATTTCACTACTCAACTATCTCAATCTACTTCACTATTCAACTATCTCAATCTACTGATTCACTGTCTTTACAAAAGGGAACTACATGAGCCGGATCACTTCCTCTGGACTGACTCGGGTCACGCTGGTGTGCCGGTTCACTGCTAAACAAGGGGGGCTTTCGTATATCAAGAGACATATGTTATGAGTGGCTCGATCAAGACGCAACTGAACGGTCGGTGGCCCGCGGTCTCGGCGCCCTGCTCTCGTCTCCCCGCCACCTTCCCTCACTTCTTCCCCTGCTGCGCAGTACCCACTGCGCTGACGGCGCCTCTTCCCCTCCTGACCGCCTCCCCAGCTGTTCCGTCGGTCGCGCGGATGGATCGCCTGGATGGATCCCCCGATTCCATCTGAGTGCTCTGGGGCCCCTCTTCCATAGCCGCCCCATCACACCCCTCCTTTCCCCGGAGGCCGATGCCCTCATCGGCTTTCTTGATAAACTTCGGGGTAACCGCCGGAATCGGTAGTTGCAGGTTCGGGCGGGCCTCCAGTAGGGCACGTTCGTAGCGCTAGCGCCTGCATCCGGAACACTTTGGTGGTCTGGTCTGCTTATGTTCTTCCTTTCGGCAAGGGTGTGGATGATTCTCATGGCCCCGAGGGAATTTCCTGGCTTTCACCACTAGTCGATTCCAGAACGTCGTGCACGGCTGGCACCGGAAGCCGATGATTACCTTGCCCCCCACATCGCATACTGGGCACGTGCTCTTTATGACCCCAATGGAGGCCGTCGTCTGGGCCGGGTCTTGACGAGAGTCAAATACCTGCCGTTTCCCTTAGACAATCCAATTAATATGAAGAATTAGCATATGACACGTCCCCTCCATAAGATGAGACACTGCGAATGGAAAGGAGTGTCTAATTCTGAGAAAGTAGTAAGAAAGCTCTAAGAGTTACTGATCCAAAAATGGAAGATCCTTTATTGTGGATCCAGCACTCTTTACAAACAAAACTGATTACTGATTTTATGTGAAATCGAAAAAAAAAAAAGAAATCAGTCAGTAATTATATGATAAACAAAATTAATTATTATATATTTATATTATTTATTATCGATGTTTATAATTATCGATTATTATCCCTATATGGTGAACAAGATATAATACATTGTCAAGATTTAATATAACATATCAAGATCTATAAGGTACGGTAATTTATATATATATATATATATATCTGTATTGTTACTCCGTAATAGACATTCAAGTACCTTCGAAATTCAAGTACCTTCGGGCTTGAGGAGAATAGCTAGGACTAGCTGGATGTCACAGACGGTCGTACTTGAAGGTATATCCGTATTCAACCGAATGAAGAGTGGGAAGTAGCCAGGGCCGGTTCAAGACATCAGACAATGCCCGTAGATAATCAATCGTACCAACATGCCGGGTTATCTCTTCTTATGGAGTGCGGAGGGAGGCTTGCAGTTTCAACAATCTCCTCCAAGCTTCCATCCAGGCTCCCCGGATTGAGGGGGCGCTGTCTCTTCCTGGTGGTTGCTGCTTCCTGGGGTATAGGCTGCCGATAATTGACAGCCATGATCCTATCATTATTAGGCCCATAGAATGAAATTGAAGCCTGTAGGGAAATTTGACGGCCGTAATTTGCAGTTGTCTGAATGGATGGACTGAGCAATATGATTCTCAGCTTTTGTTGCAGCCACAAGCTTGTCAAATAATTCTGACCTGTGGATACGCACTGCATTCGCTGGGGGTGCCCTATATCTTGCTCCCCAGTCACGTCTGGCAGCAGCCAGTCTCTGTTGTGCATTGTTGGGTAATACTTCAGCATCAACCTGTTGCCAATTTTGGCCAACAAGGGGTGGGTTGTCTGCGGGCATCTGACTGGCATTTCGTTGCCCTGCTCCACCTCTTGCATTGGCGCCATCGTTACCAAGAGCTACATCTTGTCACCGGGCATTATCAAGATGCTGGAATGGCTCACCAGCTAGCAAAGCATCAATGTTGATATATTCATAACCCGTGTCTATGAAGGCATATAGATAATCACTCTCTGAAAGAGTGTTGATCCCAGCTAACTTAGCCTTAGCCATTAAAAGCGGGTCCACAGCTCTTTCTAGAACCTCTTCAGTGGCATCTACTATTGCTGTTGCCATAGCTGTGACTCGAGGGAGAGGCCATACCCCATCAGAGATGAATGTTCCCCAGTAATTTGAAACTGTCTGTCTGTGAATTAAGAGCATAACTTGGTATCCAAGGTTGGCGATATCGGCATACTGTGAAGCTGGAAGAGGTGGCTCCCGCAAACCCAACCACGGATTATGAACTAAACCACCAATTACGCACCCCCATGTCTGGAGCTGTGCTCGTATTTTGGGTTGGAGCATATATAGCAGAGCTTGTCCCTCAGTATGGTTGATCATGTTCACTACAAAGAAAGCATGGGTACACTGTGAAACCTCAGCACTATTAAGGGTAGTATGTAATTTTTTGGGTAAAAAAAAATCGATTTTTCAAAAATGATAGTAAAAAATAGTTTATTATATAACGAATAAAATGCAATAAACATTTTAAAAATCGAACGACTATAAGTGGGTTAAAAAAATACCTAAACCGAGCGCGCACCGCTAGTGCAGCCCCGCTCCGTAAGCTGGATCATCAGCTTCCTCCTCTGCGAACTGATCTTCCAGTCTCCGGGCTGCTTGGGTCCTCTTGAGCCTTCCTTCTTTCGTGACTGCTTGGGTGGTAATATCGGCCTTAGCTAGCCTTTCTTCATCAAGTTTTTTCAATGCTAGGGAACATGACTTCCCAGGATCGATGGTGAGGTTTTTTAGTACTTTGCAGATGGCAATATTGCCTCTGTTGAACGATAGTACTGCAGAGTACGTCCCAAATCGAAGAACACGTAAGCCCACAAAACTTCTTTTTGGAATATATGCCCAAATAACATTGTTCACACTCTCATTGCTGTTTTGTGTTTTACCATGAAGGCAACTTTTTAGTAGATCTGGGCTTGACAGGCTGACGAAAATTGGCTTGATTGCTTGCATTACTGCACTAGGTAGGTGAAAGTGTTCACTGTGTTTATATTCTATGCCTTGCGCTTGATTTTTCTTGTAACGACACCATTCTTCAGAACAAAACTCATGACAGGGTTGTTGGTCAGTGGAAAGGACGTGAAGGTAAGTACCCCAAACAGCTTTTTTCATATCTGGCAAGGTTTTATCTACGTTCCGGCGAATTGCTAGACCATAATAGAGTTGGAGCTTATTCATAGCTTCATCAGTTAGACGCCCTCTACCACCTAGCGATTTCCCATCTGACAGCTTTGTATCCCCCATTTTCTTCTTCATATTGCGTAAACGGGCACCCATCCGCTTTTGCACATGTCCAATGCACTCAATTTTTTCAAATTCTACGTCGGGCCCATACGGTTTTTTCTCGCAAACGGCTTGAAAACCCTTGGAGTCTCCGTCTCCCAAATATCGCGTATATCTTACCCCATCGAGCTGTTCTGAAGATCGTCTGTATATACGAAGCACTCCTTCGACTTCCATAGCGCCGCTTGACCCGGAGTAATTAGCAGTGCAATCATTATCATGTCTATCGATCAACCAGTTCCTGCAACGACAAAACTTGGTCAATATCTCTACATCAATTATTTTGCTGGTCTCTCCAGACGTTGCTGTAACCACGCCATTTAGTGATGTATGCCCACGTTTCTGCCAGCTACCATCAAACGCTACGGTAAGGTTTTTCTCCCCTTCGTTTTCTTCAACAGCATCCAAAACAGCTTGCTTCATGTCGGCTTTGCTCGTTTTCTCAACTGCAATTCCAAGAACGTCTTCGTACGATTCAAATCGTGTGGGAGGTTCAGGTAGGTTCATAACTGCCAGAAACTTGCGAGCTGCAGTTCTCCCTTTGCCTATCATCCTCATTCCATATACTGCTCTCAAATTCAAGGAGTACATCCTCTCACAATTTTTGTAGGTCATGGACGAATACCTACACTCAAGACAACTAATCTCGATATTAGCAGCTAGGCCAATGCGCGATAAAACTTGGAACGCTACCTGGCCGCCACAAACTTTGCATCTCACGACCGCAGCGAGGGCCTCTCCAAATTCTTTGAGGTCGATCACATCGTAGGTTTTTTCATACTGGAACTCACTATAACCAGTCCGCACAGATTCCCCAAATTTCTTCTCAGCTGTTGAAGGTCGTGAAGAGTTAGCACTTGTATTTGGGATTGAATAACTTGCTGATAGTTCACCTTCCTCGGCAAGTTCGGAGGTACCAAGATCTTCCGAAACACTTGATATTGGAGGCTCCTCAGCAGAGGGAGTTACTCGATCCTTTCGAGGAGGGATGGTTTTCTTCTTTTTGAAAAGCTTTGGTGTTCTAGGCATTGTGTTAGAAAAAATCACTTGGAAAGAATACCAACGAAAAAAGTACGAAGTCAGAACGATAAAACAAGATGCAAATCTGACGAAAACAAACATCAGTAACCTGTCAAATTACAACCTACTCGTTGTTGTTGTCTTCTTCTTCTTCTTCTAGAAAGAGTCCCCGTCATCTAAAACAAACTTTGGAAAAGTTCAGAAGCTTTGAAACGACGTCACGTCAAGAAAAAAACTGCTTTTCAGAAAAACGCGTTTTCTGAACAATCACGTTTTTCAGCACTCAGGAACACTTTTCTCCCTTACTATTGAACTTATTTCATGGATTTTTTTTTTCAAATGTCCACTGGTACGAGGGGCTCGCCAAAAGTAAGGTTCCCTATTTTGTAATTCGGCTTCGGAGCGCGGGAAAAATTTGAAACTTGGCGGGATATTCCGCTAGGATGTGGTGGCCACACTGATTTTTGGAGGGAAGTGATCCGATAACCTGGTCGACCGTATCAGTCTTGTAAACATGTCGAGTGCAACCCCATCCGTGTCCGCCTCTGAACTGAGAGCAATAATTCGTTTTTTCACGTTAAAAGGTAAATCCGGGACTGAAATTCACAAGGAACTTTCGTCAGTGTATAGTGAAAAGTGCATGAGTGTTCAAAAAGTCCGGAAATGGAGAGAAAGTTTTCTGAACGGCCGAGAAAGGCGGCCCCAAAAAAGGCGAAAATTGCGTTGTCTGCCGGAAAAATCATGGCAACTGTTTTCTGGGACAACAAAGGTGTGCTGTTGGTTGACTACCTTGAATGTGGGAACACAATCAATGCTCAGAGGTATTGTGAAGTCCTACAAAAGTTGAGATCGGCCATAAAACGCAAAAGGCCGCATTTGCTGTCAAAAGGGGTGCTTCTCATGCACGATAATGCACGCCCCCATTCGGCTCGCCAAACTCAGGATCTGCTGGGACAATTCAACTGGGACATTTTCCCACATCCTCCCTACTCCCCGGATCTTGCTCCCTCAGATTTTCATCTTTTCCCGAAGTTGAAGGGGCACCTGGGAGGGAAACACTTCCGCGACGACGAAGAGCTGAAGGCGGAAGTCAACAACTACCTGAGGAAGGTGGGCACGCAGCACTACCAGGACGGCATTCAAAAACTCGTGCCACGCTTTCAAAAATGTATTGAGAGAAATGGTGATTATGTTGAAAAATAGAAAACAATCTGTAGAATCGGAAAAAAATATAAAAAATTTAAAAAAAATTTGTCTACTATTTTTTCTAGCGTAGGGAACCTTACTTTTGGCGAGCCCCTCGTATATTATACACAAACTGTGCCAAGGATTTGTCGAAATTTTATTTTCAACATCTGGGGCATTGCGTGCAGTCCAGAAAATTTTAGTAAAAAATCTACATTTTCTTCAAAACTTCGCCTATTTTTTTCTCAACGCCATGCTGGTATTTCTATGGCACAGTCTTTACAGCATAATATTCTTGATAAAAAAAAAAAAAAAAGTAAAGCGATTGGTTGAGCAGA
The DNA here is from genome assembly GCA_030762985.1 of Adelphocoris suturalis. Lineage (NCBI taxonomy): Eukaryota > Metazoa > Arthropoda > Insecta > Hemiptera > Miridae > Adelphocoris > Adelphocoris suturalis. Next base: position 10,610,165 of record CM061050.1, read on the forward strand.
GCCTGAAAAATCGGTTCCTAAAGATAACTACATTATAAGGGAAATTCATCAGGCCGAGAAAATTACATACTACCCTTAAGGGTTTGTTAGAACCAAGTTTTCTAACTGTTACTTTTCCCTCATGTAGGTGTGAGGTAATTATTTTTAGGCGCTATAAAATTATACATATAATATTACTAACTGAATTTCCTGTTGACTCATAAACAGCACAGGGTCTAAGCCCATCCAGAGTATGAGTAAAGTCAGAAATTCAGATAATTTGCAGGATATAACTTTTTGCTAACTTGTGAACAGCCCCGGGAACTAAATTTTATGATTTTGAACAGAAGAAAGTGAAGAAAGTCTTCACAATCTCTGGAGTCAGGTACTCATTGGTTCTCATTGTTGGGTCATTTTCATTTATTAACCGCATATGTGAGTTAAACCAATTTTTGGAGAACTCCCCTACTTTGCAGATGGCCATTGTAACCCCAACAATTTTGCAGCTAGTATTGATCGGGGTGTTTCCATATCCCTAGTGGCCAGGATGGGTGTAGTTCGTTATCCGCCCCCATTTTGTTCTCTCTTTTGCAAGCACACCCAACCCCTTTTTTCAATTTTTGAGGAGTGTTCCGTAAACTAGATTTCATCTTCTTGAGCACAATCGTGACGAATTATAATTTTTCATTGGTTAAGATTGGGAAATTAGGTGTTGGAAAAAGTGGGGGCGGATACCAAACTATTTCTCTAGTGAAAAAGTTCGGTATGTGCCCCCACATAGTTAATAATGGAAAACACTACATTTTTGGTTTAAATAATTAATTTATTAATATGAATATTACTTCTGACACATATTGTGGTGTTGTATTATTCTATGGTTGGGTCATACAAATTCTTGATGCATTGCGAAAAATGCTCAAATGGACTTGTGAATGAATAGTGGAATTGTGTTGCAACATGTGGCGACCGTATGGGGTCATCAACCGTAGGACAGGACTTAGCGGGGAACCCGAGAAAGTGGGTTGCCGCGACGAATCGCGGCCGGCCCAGAGGTAATACCAAGTCCGGAACCCCAGACAAGAGAATTCGTGTAGTGGAAATAATTGACATGCAGGCCACCGTGCAAGGAATCTGGAAGGGTGAGCTTTTTCTGATAATTTCTTCGAATTTGTTGCATACGAGTAGAACGTCTTCGGAAAATCCGTCTAGGTCTAACAGTTCGTCTACGAGTCTTCTTAATTCTACGCAGTGGTCGTTTCCGCAAGTAACGACGGGCAATATCGTCGATATCGACTGTATCGTAGCCTTCGTCGCATTGTGAAAGGTTGAGTCCGTCAGTTGGGTGGTCTCAAGTACAGTGATCCCAGCAAGAAAAGCTTCGTCAGTGGGAATGAAATTTGAAGTAAATTAACCGAATACCGGGCAATTGCGGACACAGACAATTGGGGACACGTCTTAAAAGCGGACAATTCTATCGGACGGATCTACTCTAATCTTTGGATATGCGAAATGGTCTTCAAAAATGATTTTATATTTTTTTTTCTCTTCATACACCTGTACAGTTCTCTCTATCCTTTTATCTAGTTTCATGTATTGCTTCTTCCTCTTCTTCCCTTCTAAATTTAGTTCCATCTTCATGAACACGCAGTTTGTGTTTTCAGCTTCTTTCTTCAAACAATCCACTAGCGTGTTAAATCTAGGGTGAGCGTTACCAATGAATGTGTTAATTTTGTTGTGCCACCCTTCTACTGCATTTGTTGTTCTGTGCCTTTTGCCGTAGCAATTCCACATTTCGATGGGTATTTGGTCATTCTCAAGCCATGTCTCTATAAAGTAGTCGAAGAACTCTGACAGTTTTGGGTTGTCGGGAGCTTCCTCATGAACCTGCAACATTTCATAATATCTTTACATATTTTTTGAATTTTAAACTTTAATAAACGTTTATTCACTGTGATATAAATAAAATAAACAAAATAAAATATATGCTTTATAAAACAGGAAACGGTATTTAATGAGATTATACTTTATTATATTATAATACAATATAAATTTATGTATTATACAATATATTATATGTCTACCTGCAGATAAAAGCCCTTTCACCATTTTTAACCACTTCTGTTTCTAAAGGTAATTTCAAATAATTACAAGTAATTTATGTAAGCTACAAGAGTTAGTATTATATTTTTACAAACCTGGAGCCATCCATCTCGCATGTCTTCTGGTTTCAAAAATGCCAAAGCCGCACACATGTTTACATGAAGCTTCACATCTTCATTCGTACGATATTCTTCTGAAAGACCAAGATTCTGAATTTTTCTCCATAAGCATTTCTTCATATGAAAGTAGCACCCATTGACTTCGGTTGATGGAAAGACTTCATGGAGTGCCGATATTGCAGCTGCCTCAAAATCGACATTGACCATACTGGGACACCACTGCAGAACTGATTCCTTAATAAGGCGAAACAGGCGAACATAGGTTTCTTTCTTCTTATCAGGAAGCAAGGCAAATATCACAGGGACAACATTTGTTTCATCGTCCCGGCCTCCTAGGTCTGCGTGAACTGTGTACAACTGTGTAAACTGCTTACTGCATGACTTAAATGTGCCATCCATGAAAAACTGAGATGATGTTCTAAGACTTTCTTTCCCTTCCGCACCACCAAAAATTATTATTCGTTCTTTCTGTCCGTCGTCAGAAAGGAGACAACTGCTTCCATCGCCCATTTTTAAGATGTCCTCATTGAGAAATGATATCGTGACAATTTTTTGGCTCTTGCTGATTTCCCCTTGCCTTACTTCTTTCTCTCCGTAAGTTTCTCTTCAAAGATTCTGGATTCGGCAATGCTGTCACAAAGTCATAACCTGAAATTAAAAAAAATCTAATTAGTATAAAGTTTTTAAAAAACGATCAATTTTTTTCTAGCTTAAATTACAATTTTAAGCTTTAAAACAGCATCATATAAAAAACTTAAAACTGTCACCGCACAAAAATTGTATAGACTTTTATGATTGTAAAAGACGCGGAAACGGTCGATGCACACAGAAAACGCCAAGAAAGAATTTATAGCCCTGAATATGCTATTGTTATAATATATATGAATGATTATAACAATTTTTACACTCCGAAAGCCGACTCTTGAAAATAAATTAAAAAAAAAATAGAAAAAATAGCAATTTCCAAAAATTTAGAAATTACACATTAAAATCATATTACATATATCATATTATATCATATCTAGAGGTCTAAAGGGATGCCCTCTATAACTAGTTCTTAATGTCAGTACACAGTATGTATCGTGGAAAACACTCACTATATTTCCAACATTGACACTGTGTACTGACAAACTTGACATACAGGCTGGTCTACCGAGCTTTGCTGCGATGATAAATATTTCAAACATAATCTAATCACGATTATTTGACTAAACGATCAGCAGTTTTACAAAAGTGAAAACAATAAGTGTAATTGTAATAACTGTAATAAATAAAAGAATAGACCTCTACCTTTATTATGAAGGTTTCCCATTTCATCGGTGTATATCTCTGATAACTTGGTGGTTTCTTCTCGAGCCCTCTTCTTGCAATTATGTACTTGCTTCTTCACTTCCAGAGCTGCATCATCAGGTGGCACACATGTTCGGACACATATATCACGTCTTTGATCTTCGACTGCATCAATCCTTTACAATTACTCGATTTTTCACGTAAGCAATACCACGTAACAACCCCTGCCTTCGATTCTCTAAACTTACGATACGCGTAACCCTTATAAAGAGCACAAGGTTTTCCCCTTTCCGTAGTAGTAACTTCCATACTGTGACGGTAGAAACTTCCAACTGTCCACTGTGACGGTAGAAAGCAAACTGAAAAATACCAGTGGCCTCCCTCGCCCCTATCCAGGTATTCCACCCCCGTGAGTCATCTGTTGTTTTTCTCCAGCAGTATTCCCGGCATCCCGTGAAATGCCGGAATATCTACTGCCGTGACAAAGCCTACTTAAGCTGATTTTAAACTCTCCAAAATGAACGTGTCCGCAGTTGTCCGGCAGTGAAATATTTGTAGAGACCTGTCAAACCCTTGTCAGGTAGCATTAATCCCTAGTGTCCGCAATTGTCCGCTTTTAAGACGTGTCCGCAACTGTCCGGACACCGTTTTCGAGGCCCACAGGGATGGGGAAAACTTGGCATTATCCATTATGTAGGTATCGTGGGGGTGCTGAGAAATGGCAATAACGTTGTCTGGGCGGTCTAACTTGCTAAATCGTCTGTTCCTTTTCTTTTGATGCCTCGTTTCATCAGGCAGACGCCTTCTCCTTGTGATGGAACACCGTGATTGTGAATATCGCTGGACTCCACTACTTCTGACGCTAGAGTTTTTATGAACGCCTTGCACTTAATGGGAGCACTTTACCCAAAAACTTGAAAGAAATTGATTTAATTTTTATTTGTTTATTTTAATCTACATTGGGAATTCCCCATTCGTTGTGTCATTAGGCGCAGATCCTCTGCCGACAAATTGAGGTACTGCATTGTAATGGCAGCGTGATGCCTCAATTTGGTGCCCTGCAAGAGGCTGGGTTCTGCATCTGCAAACTTCCTCATTATTAAGGTCCCTTCTAAAAATGATTCACCTTTGGCGAACAAATAAATGTTGGAAGATGGAATTCCTACCAGCTCCCTTACCTCGATCATTTTGTTGATGGCAGCGACTTCCGACTTCGGCACAAGGATAAACGCTGGCTTTCCTCTTTTGGCTTGTATCGTCACAATCAAGGATTTGTGAGACACAGATTTCTCCGAAGGCGACAACAAGGTAAATTCCGTGCCATCTTCTTTTACAGTCTTTGCTGCATTCCAGCGCTTAAGCTCCAATCTATCGATTTCCCCTACTCTCCTTTGATTGAACGTCCAGAGTCTCATAAGTAGAACCTCAGCGAGATGTAGGTATTGTTGGTAGGTGGATTGAGGACTTTCCCTGATTTAAATGAGGCTTGCCGCCAGCTCTCGGACAATATATTCATTGAGTAATTTTACATCATGGGTGTTGGGTGCAGTCGTTCGTGTCTTAAATTTTTGGCGCTGGCACTCCTTTCTAGCAGCATGGCCAACCTCAAAAGAAAATCTTTTCTCGTACAGAGACAGCCATAAGGTAGCGGGTTCTGCTTTTCTGCGCCCATCCTCCAAACTAAGAAAGAGGCTTTCCACAGTATCCACGAAAAGCTTGAAAGTTAGGGCTTACTGGTCTACAAGAGAAGGTTTGGGGGCTTCGCAGCCTTTCCTTAAACCACCTTTCGCGATTGACAATATTGCTGAAGTAAATGTATTATAATTATTGTTAAAGGCGCATTCCGTTGGTGTGTTAATTTTTGGATTGATTTTCTGCATGCCAGATACAATGTGGCATATTATCCTCAAACTCTAGGCAATTGTTGCTGGGGGATTTGCTGTATTGGCATATAGCTAAAATCATGTCCCCATCTTATATATGGCATGTAAACATGCAGCTGTCATCTGACAGATAATTGGATACCTTTTAGAGTAATAGGCAACACAACCAGTTTATTTTCGTGGCTTGGTTAGTGTGCGATGAATGGCGATGACAAATCGCTATTTTGTTGGCAGTTGCGGAAATGCAGCTGCTACGATCCCTTTTAGGAAGGTGTCAGGGTCCAGTCCCTGTGATTCGAAGAAGGGAGTCGTTAATATGGCCGAATCGCCAGGCCATAATGCGACGGAGTCGATGTTTCGCCAGTTGTAGGCAATACCCAGATTGCAGTCAGTCTCCTGCACCGCTTGGATCACTCGTCCTGGAACTTTGTCCTCATAGAATTCTCCCCGAGTCACGAGAAGATTCAGTTTCCCATCCGTTGATATATAGTTGGGTAAACGTGGCTGGAACGCACGGCTCTGATTTCTAGAGCACAAAATCTGCCATTGGAACAAATAGTTCTTGTCAATGCCCCACATGTTGTGAGGAGCTGGGCGTCCTGCATGCTGCAGGATCTCGAAGGTCAAGCTGAAGTCCGGTGCTTGATTCAGTTCGGCAATGTCGGAGCACCAAGGTACAACGAGGATTCCATTGGCGAGGCGAAGAGTCCCGAGAGATTCAACGTAATCCGCCAACAGTGTTGGCAAGAGTTCTTGCATGCATGGCGCAAATCATCAAGCGCGGGCACCTCTGGGCGTGTTCCGACAGCACACGCTGTCGTATGCTACAGTCGGTTCATGAAGCATAACGTTGTCACATACTCTAACAATGACGTGAGACCTCCCGTCCCCTTAGGGTCACGGTTAGAAATAAAGGCCCAGTAGATTTGGCAGAAGGAAGATAACCCAAAGTTTGAGCAGTAAAGCTCATAGTATGGCTTGATGGGTGAGATCACACCAAGCGGAGGGAAGGTCAAGGACTTTGACTGATGCTCGCGAAGAGTTATCCAGTGTCGAGCGATCGCTAGTTCAGATGCACTAAACATATTGCCTTTGGAGGCGCCGGGGTGCTGAATTTTAGGCTTGGGCTTTTCCAAATTGGGCTGCTTCGGCTCTGGGGCGGTGGCTGGACCAGGCGCTGGCCGCTTCTGGTCGCCGCGTTGACCTCCTTGGCCGCCGCCTCTCCCTCGAAAGGGGGGTCGGGGCTTTGGTGGTGGGTTGTCTTCGCCAACTGGTGGCTGCGTCTCGTCAGACTCTGAGTCCATAGGTGGACTTGAAAGGTTTCCCAAAAAAGGAAAGTATAATATTTTCTGTACGGCCCATAGTTTTTGAGTTATATGCAAAAAATGGAAAAAACGTCCAAAAATTTTGCGGTTTTTTGGCCGCCAAATGTTAGGCTCACCTCCTGCGATGGTGCAAACTCAGATTACATGTTTTCTACATGGAATGAAGGTATTAAAACCATTTCCAGCTTGCCGGAAATCATTGCAAGGTACCCCCCTTTTTTCCCCTAATTTTACTGGACTAAAACTCTACTGAATCTACAAATCGAAAGTCTTTATAAGAAGATCCTTCAGAGCCAATCCAAACTGTTGACACAACTGAAGAACTCATGATTTTTTCAATTACTCGATCTACACGTGCATAATTTTGCTTATTAGTGAGGTAGAATAAATCAACGCTTAATCGAGTATCATCCAAACAATCAATAGCAACAACATCGTAATTTAAACAATAGCGGAAATTACCAATAGCAATAGACGAATCCATGCCAGTAAACTGTTCCAAAAGCTCGTCTGGAACGTTGACTTTGATAACGAGAATGTCTTCTGATTTGAGTAATTCAATTAAGTCATCAATGGATCGTATAGCATCAAAACAACATGAATGAGGTACAGGTAGGGAGTGCTTAAGAATCCCAATCTCACGGCACTCATATATTAAGCGTAAAGACGGACTAGGCAATAAGTCTGAATGTAAAACATAAGCAATAGCTACGTTATCGACAATCTTCCGTTTCAAACAAAATTTGACGGGAAAGCAAACGCAGCTCTTTATGGCACACAAAATACTATAGGATAAATAATCTTCGCTAAAAAATACTGAATTAAGCTTAACATCAGAACGTATATCAGATATAAATTTCAAGTCGCAAACCTGATACTGATTAATTAAAATTAAAAGGCACGATATAAAAAGAGAGAAATCACAAAAATTCAGTTCTTGTTGTATAAAAATAATCTTAAGTTTCCGTAATACATTATTACATAGAAAAATATGTAGCGACTTGAATGTCGAAAAACACATACCATCTTTTGAAAGAATGTATGCTCGTAACTGAGCGGATACATCACGAGGATCAATTAGAAAAACGAATAAATTAGAACGTAAATAGTCCTTACGACGCAGCACCTCAAGAATATTGTCACCAGGTGAACACCCCACATATACCAAACTTTCGTAATAACGCCAGACATTATTAAGAATAGTAAACAATTTATTCTGCCCTTCTTCCATTTTCAGTAAGTAGGGAGAAGGTTTCAAAGCAGAGAATTCTGGATGACGATCTGATTGTTCTGAACAGGATAAGACATATGGACGGGGAGGAAGTCCAGTAAGTTCAATTTTATGCGTATGGTGAGAACGATCAATGGCATCAACTATTTCATGTTCAGACCCAGAAAAAACGAAATTCGGGAAGTTATCTAACATAATTTTACGCAGTTTTTGACCACCAAAACGAGCCGCCTGCTCGGGTCAGTTAATTGCGGTTCAATTAATTGCGCGAAAGATTTACCTAATTTCTGCAAAGGAGTAGAAGGTAAGACTATCCTTTTAGTAATCACAAAAGGGAATGAACAATGAACACAAAAAATAAAATCACACCCGACGCTCATTAGCCAATCAACATCATCTTGTGTAAGAGCGTGTTGAACATAATATATTATTTGTGGTCCAGAGGGAGGAAATGACCTAAGCCAGTTCTCATTTTTGATGCCACTATATGAGACGACGATTCCGCATTCCTCGAAACAAGATTTTTCCATCCTGGCGTAACCGCAATGATTCGGTTCGATACAATACTGAGCGCAAATATAACAAAACATAGCAAAATAACGACGTATACGATGAATTCACAAAAACGAAAACATGCAGCACCTAGAAGAAAATTAAGAATACGACAAATTTGATAGAAAAATGAAGTACAAATAAAAAGTAAATGGCACAGACATGACCTGAGTAGCGACATAATTAATGAAAATGCTCGCACTAGCACAACAGTCCTGTACTACTAATTCTGAAATAACCTTAATTGTGATGCCTAAAGAGGGAACGGCACTCTGTGGAAAGAACAATGATGACTCCCATTAAAGTTGATTGACACCTACAACTCCATTGGTATGAACTATAGTTGATAAGAATCATATTCCAATAATAGTTCGACCAGAAAAAAACTGACTGCTAGGTATTCAAGTACCTTTTTCAGAATCCTCAGATGAAGGAGTCCGGCGACCCAGGTTGGTGAGAGGATGACACAGCTTCCATCAATTTACAAACAGCAGAAACAGCTTTTGCACAGGCCAATTTGTCTAGGAAATATTCCCTTTTGAAACGAGGGTCAAGTAAAGTAGACACAGCTAAGAGCTGAACATGTTCGATCGACCCAAACCGCTTTTTATGCTGTGCTAACATTGATTCTTTCAATGCCTTTCCAATGTCACGCTTGGGAGTCGTAGCATTTATTTAATCAAGCAGAGAAAACGCAATGGGTATTGCCAAACGATAATGTTAACGATAATATTAACGATAATGTTGAAATCAAGCTTAATTGCAATATAGGTATGTACCTCCGTCATAAATTCGCAACGCGATTTGGACTTACCAGCTCCTTGCTTGGCGGGTTTGGGTTTGGGGTGAGCTTGAGAGAATATATCCAACGGTGTATACGTGTATAATTTAACTTTAACAGATTATGAGACTTACAGTTCATAGGAAGTGAAATAATAGAAGAAAACAAAAAGAAAAACATGTCAGTTAATAGTGTCTTGAGAATTGAAAATTTGACAGATGGTAATATGTCAGTAACGGCGAGTTTGTTCTTAAAATCAGTAAAGAATTCTTGTAAATCGGTCGAAGGATCAAGGACTCTACCGCATACGTTTTCCGAAAGCTTACTCGCCCCTCGAGGCGTAAATGTACGTGATGGAAAATGGTACATAGCGCAGTCGGCGCCGAATTCGACAGTCCAACCAATGGCACCTACAACCTCTTTCTCTTCAATTTTTAATGACAGATACTCTTCCACCCGTTCTGTCATAAAGGCTACGGCTTCTTTGGTAATACGTGCCATGGCAAAAATGGCTGTACCCTCCTGAGGATGGTAAATCATTGGTCTTAAGTTCAAGGCGAAATTTCCAACTCTAATATATCGTACGTTCGCCATCAATAGCATTTTAATACAAATCATGTGATTCAACAAACAAAATCTCTACTGCGAATTCATCGTCAGATATGACATTTTTACCCTTAAACATAAGGTCGCTTGCTCCACTGAATTGCATATCACCTGCAGTTGCGGCGGACCATGCGATAACATGATATGGCACATGATGCGATAACATGATGCTACATTATGGGGTACCAGTTAAATCCGGGTTGCGTCAATTTTCCACAGCCTTATTCACTCCAACTTCACAAATTATGTTCTCCACCGAAATGTCGCGAGTTACAGGTGAACCAGAAAAGCCATAGCTTACACTCAAGATCGGAGCCCTTCGTGAGCCAGCACCATGATCGCGTTTAGTTTGAATTACTTGATTTCTGCGAACCTGCGAAGCGTATGTTATCCTATCCACCTTATTTGGAATGGCGCCCACCAAGGCCGCTATGCCAACACCACGTTGCTCATGTTCGTCAGCAGAGCTCTAGTTCCCGCGGATCCATTGATGATGTTCTTTTCCTTAATTGCAGCGGGACTCGCTCTTGGGTAGCACAGGCGTAGAATCTGAATTATCTGGAATACTTTCAACCTCACCTATAGTATCCTCAACTTCCTCAGCCCACGACTTCTTGACTTTCGGAATTTCAGACATGCTGACCTTCAAATGAAACGCTTTTAAATACTTCATTACTTTTATCGATGATTTTTCTCGCTGGTGTGAAGTAAGATTTTTAAGACGAAAAAGTGAAGCACTCGAAGCTTTTAAGAAATTCAAGAGCTCAGTGGAAAATCTCATGGGTAGAAAAATTAAGTACATACAATGCAATAACAGCGGGAAATTAACAAGTACTGAGTTCACAGAGTATTTAGAGTACTTTAGATTCACTTAGAAAATGGTACATAGCGCATTCGGCGCCAAATTCGACAGTCCAACCAATGGCACCTACAACCTCTTTCTCTTCAATTTGTAATGACAGATACTCTTCCACCCGGCTACGGCTTCTGGATTTATTAATTTTACAACGTGTTGTATATCATCAAACTGTCATTTGGGCTCAATAATCCGTCCATTACTTAACGTTTTCACATTCACAAACATTACACCACCATTCATGCCCATAACTTTGAATGACCCAAAATTAAGGAAGGTTGCAAACTCAGGGTCACGTTTGAACATGCTTGTGCAATTCTTATTTTCCGTATCTAAGATCACCTTAGAATAAAATTCAACTAATGCTGACTGGACTACAGAATGCAATTGAACGGTACTACAATCTGGCAGACCGTTGACATGACATTTGACACATGGCAGAACCTCAAGTTCGTAGGTCCTCGACTTATGATATATATCTAGCACGTCTTTGGTAATACGTGCCATGGCAAAAATGGCTGTGCCCTCCTGAGGATGGTAAATCATTGGTCTTAAGTTCAAAGCGAAATTTCCAACTCTAATATATCGTACGTTTGCCATCAATAGCATTTTAATACAAATCATGTGATTCAACAAAATCTCTACTGCGAATTCATCGTCGGATATGACATTTTTACCCTTAAACACAAGGTCGTTTGCTCCACTGAATTGCAGATCACCTGCAGTTGCGGCGGACCATGCGATATCACATGATGCTACATTATGGGGCGCGTACAAAACGTCATTTGGTGATGATATCATGATCGTTTTTGCGGTTAACGACGCACCGTATGCTAAATAACCAATTAGTGCCTTAGTCAGTTTGGTTGAATTGTAGTAGCCGTGAATGGGAGGAAGATCACGCCCAGCATCGATGAATTTCTAGGGTAAACAGTGGGAACATGCTCTTGGTGAATGCTGTATTATCTTAGAAGTACAAACATGCGCCATATCGTGTTTGTAAGCACCACGTAACGTATTGACCATTATTGTGAACAAGTGCTTGCCAAATGCACCAGTTAAATCCGGGTTGCGTAAATTTTCCACAGCCTTATTCACTCCAACTTCACAAATTATGTTCTTCACCGAAATGTCGCGAGTTACAGGTGAACCAGAAAAGCCATAGCTTACACTCAAGATCGGAGCCCTTCGTGAGCCAGCACCATGATTGCGTTTAGTTTGAATTACTTGACTTCTGCGAACCTGCGAAGCGTATGTTATCCTATCCACCTTATTTGGAATGGCGCGCAACAAGGCCGCTATGCCAACACCACGTTGCTCATGTTTGTCAGCAGAGCTCTCATTCCCGCGGATCCATTGACGATCCATTGATGATCTTTTCCTTTATTGGGGCGGGACTCGCTCTTGGGTAGCACAGGCATAAAATCTGAATTATCTGGAATACTTTCAACCTCACCTATAGTATCCTCAACTTCCTCAGCCCACGACTTCTTGACTTTCGGAATTTCAGACATGCTGACCTTCAAATGAAACGCTTTTAAATACTTCATTACTTTTATCGATGATTTTTCTCGCTGGTGTGAAGTAAGATTTTTAAGACGAAAAAGTGAAGCACTCGAAGCTTTTAAGAAATTCAAGAGCTCAGTGGAAAATCTCATGGGTAGAAAAATTAAGTACATACAATGCAATAACAGCGGGAAATTAACAAGTACTGAGTTCACAGAGTATTTAGAGTACTTTAGATTCACTTAGAAAATGGTACATAGCGCATTCGGCGCCAAATTCGACAGTCCAACCAATGGCACCTACAACCTCTTTCTCTTCAATTTGTAATGACAGATACCTACTCTTCCACCCGTTCTGTCATAAAGGCTACGGCTTCTTGATTTATTAATTTTACAACGTGTTGTATATCATCAAACTGCCATTTGGGCTCAATAATCTGTCCATCACTTAACGTTTTCACATTCACAAACATTATACCACCATTCATGCCCATAACTTTGAATGACCCAAAATTAAGGAAGGTTGCAAACTCAGGGTTACGTTTGAACATGCTTGTGCAATTCTTATTTTCCGTATCTAAGATCACCTTAGAATAAAATTCAACTAATGCTGACTGGACTACAGAATGCAATTGAACGGTACTACAATCTGGCAGACCGTTGATATGACATTTGACACATGGCAGAACCTCAAGTTCGTCGGTCCTCGACTTATGGTATATATCTAGCACGTCTTTGGTAATACGTGCCATGGCGAAAATGGCTGTGCCCTCCCGAGGATGGTAAATCATTGGTCTTAAGTTCAAGGCGAAATTTCCAACTCTAATATATCGTACGTTTGCCATCAATAGCATTTTAATACAAATCATGTGATTCAACAAAATCTCTACTGCGAATTCATCGTCGGATATGACATTTTTACCCTTAAACACAAGGTCGTTTGCTCCACTGAATTGCAGATCACCTGCAGTTGCGGCGGACCATGCGATATCACATGATGCTACATTATGGGGCGCGTACAAAACGTCATTTGGTGATGATATCATGATCGTTTTTGCGGTTAACGACGCACCGTATGCTAAATAACCAATTAGTGCCTTAGTCAGTTTGGTTGAATTGTAGTAGCCGTGAACGGGAGGAAGATCACGCCCAGCATCGATGAATTTCTAGGGTAAACAGTGGGAACATGCTCTTGGTGAATGCTGTATTATCTTAGAAGTACAAACATGCGCCATATCGTGTTTGTAAGCACCACGTAACGTATTGACCATTATTGCGAACAAGTGCATGCCAAATGCACCAGTTAAATCCGGGTTGCGTAAATTTTCCACAGCCTTATTCACTCCAACTTCACAAATTATGTTCTCCACCGAAATGTCGCGAGTTACAGGTGAACCAGAAAAGCCATAGCTTACACTCAAGATCGGAGCCCTTCGTGAGCCAGCACCATGATTGCGTTTAGTTTGAATTACTTGACTTCTGCGAACCTGCGAAGCGTATGTTATCCTATCCACCTTATTTGGAATGGCGCGCAACAAGGCCGCTATGCCAACACCACGTTGCTCATGTTTGTCAGCAGAGCTCTCATTCCCGCGGATCCATTGACGATCCATTGATGATCTTTTCCTTTATTGGGGCGGGACTCGCTCTTGGGTAGCACAGGCATAAAATCTGAATTATCTGGAATACTTTCAACCTCACCTATAGTATCCTCAACTTCCTCAGCCCACGACTTCTTGACTTTCGGAATTTCAGACATGCTGACCTTCAAATGAAACGCTTTTAAGTACTTCATTACTTTTATCGATGATTTTTCTCGCTGGTGTGAAGTAAGATTTTTAAGACGAAAAAGTGAAGCACTCGAAGCTTTTAAGAAATTCAAGAGCTCAGTGGAAAATCTCATGGGTAGAAAAATTAAGTACTTACAATGCAATAACGGTGGGAAATTAACAAGTACTGAGTTCACAGAGCATTTAGAGTACTTTAGATTCACTTAGAAAATGGTACATAGCGCAGTCGGTGCCAAATTCGACAGTCCAACCAATGGCACCTACAACCTCTTTGTCTTCAATTTGTAATGACAGATAAGACAAAAAAGTCTTTCTCTCCAATTTTTAAGACGAAAAAGTGAAGCACTCGAAGCTTTTAAGAAATTCAAGAGCTCAGTGGAAAATCTCATGGGTAGAAAAATTAAGTAATTACTCGTACAATGCAATAACAGTGGGAAATTAACAAGTACTGAGTTCACAGAGCATTTAGAGTACTTTAGATTCACTTAGAAAATGGTACATAGCGCATTCGGCGCCAAATTCGACAGTCCAACCAATGGCACCTACAACCTCTTCCTCTTCAATTTGTAATGACAGATACTCTTCGACCCGTTCTGTCATAAAGGCTACGGCTTCTGGATTTATTAATTTTACAACGTGTTGTATATCATCAAACTGTCATTTGGGCTCAATAATCCGTCCATTACTTAACGTTTTCACATTCACAAACATTACACCACCATTCATGCCCGTAACTTTGAATGACCCAAAATTAAGGAAGGTTGCAAACTCAGGGTCACGTTTGAACATGCTTGTGCAATTCTTATTTTCCGTATCTAAGATCACCTTAGAATAAAATTCAACTAATGCTGACTGGACTACAGAATGCAATTGAACGGTACTACAATCTGGCAGACCGTTGACATGACATTTGACACATGGCAGAACCTCAAGTTCGTCGGTCCTCGACTTACGGGATATATCTAGCACGTCTTTGGTAATACGTGCCATGGCAAAAATGGCTGTGCCCTCCTGAGGATGGTAAATCATTGGTCTTAAGTTCAAAGCGAAATTTCCAACTCTAATATATCGTACGTTTGCCATCAATAGCATTTTAATACAAATCATGTGATTCAACAAAATCTCTACTGCGAATTCATCGTCGGATATGACATTTTTACCCTTAAACACAAGGTCGTTTGCTCCACTGAATTGCAGATCACCTGCAGTTGCGGCGGACCATGCGATATCACATGATGCTACATTATGGGGCGCGTACAAAACGTCATTTGGTGATGATATCATGATCGTTTTTGCGGTTATCGACCCACCGTATGCTAAATAACCAATTAGTGCCTTCTTCAGTTTGGTTGAATTGTAGTAGCCGTGAATGGGAGGAAGATCACGCCCAGCATCGATGAATTTCTAGGGTAAACAGTGGGAACATGCTCTTGGTGAATGCTGTATTATCTTAGAAGTACAAACATGCGCCATATCGTGTTTGTAAGCACCACGTAATGTATTGACCATTATTGCGAACAAGTGCATGCCAAATGCACCAGTTAAATCCGGGTTGCGTAAATTTTCCACAGCCTTATTCACTCCAACTTCACAAATTATGTTCTTCACCGAAATGTCGCGAGTTACAGGTGAACCAGCAAAGCCATAGCTTACACTCAAGATCGGAGCCCTTCGTGAGCCAGCACCATGATTGCGTTTAGTTTGAATTACTTGACTTCTGCGAACCTGCGAAGCGTATGTTATCCTATCCACCTTATTTGGAATGGCGCGCAACAAGGCCGCTATGCCAACACCACGTTGCTCATGTTTGTCAGCAGAGCTCTCATTCCCGCGGATCCATTGACGATCCATTGATGATCTTTTCCTTTATTGGGGCGGGACTCGCTCTTGGGTAGCACAGGCATAAAATCTGAATTATCTGGAATACTTTCAACCTCACCTATAGTATCCTCAACTTCCTCAGCCCACGACTTCTTGACTTTCGGAATTTCAGACATGCTGACCTTCAAATGAAACGCTTTTAAGTACTTCATTACTTTTATCGATGATTTTTCTCGCTGGTGTGAAGTAAGATTTTTAAGACGAAAAAGTGAAGCACTCGAAGCTTTTAAGAAATTCAAGAGCTCAGTGGAAAATCTCATGGGTAGAAAAATTAAGTAATTACTCGTACAATGCAATAACAGTGGGAAATTAACAAGTACTGAGTTCACAGAGTATTTAGAGTACTTTAGATTCACTTAGAAAATGGTACATAGGGCAGTCGGCGCCAAATTCGACAGTCCAACCAATGGCACCTACAACCTCTTTGTCTTCAATTTGTAATGACAGATAAGACAAAAAAGTCTTTCTCTCCAATTTTTAAGACGAAAAAGTGAAGCACTCGAAGCTTTTAAGAAATTCAAGAGCTCAGTGGAAAATCTCATGGGTAGAAAAATTAAGTACTTACAATGCAATAACGGTGGGAAATTAACAAGTACTGAGTTCACAGAGCATTTAGAGTACTTTAGATTCACTTAGAAAATGGTACATAGCGCAGTCGGTGCCAAATTCGACAGTCCAACCAATGGCACCTACAACCTCTTCCTCTTCAATTTGTAATGACAGATACTCTTCCACCCGTTCTGTCATAAAGGCTACGGCTTCTGGATTTATTAATTTTACAACGTGTTGTATATCATCAAACTGCCATTTGGGCTCAATAATCTGTCCATCACTTAACGTTTTCACATTCACAAACATTACACCACCATTCATGCCCATAACTTTGAATGACCCAAAATTAAGGAAGGTTGCAAACTCAGGGTCACGTTTGAACATGCTTGTGCAATTCTTATTTTCCGTATCTAAGATCACCTTAGAATAAAATTCAACTAATGCTGACTGGACTACAGAATGCAATTGAACGGTACTACAATCTGGCAGACCGTTGACATGACATTTGACACATGGCAGAACCTCAAGTTCGTCGGTCCTCGACTTACGGGATATATCTAGCACGTCTTTGGTAATACGTGCCATGGCAAAAATGGCTGTGCCCTCCTGAGGATGGTAAATCATTGGTCTTAAGTTCAAGGCGAAATTTCCAACTCTAATATATCGTATGTTTGCCATCAATAGCATTTTAATACAAATCATGTGATTCAACAAAATCTCTACTGCGAATTCATCGTCAGATATGACATTTTTACCCTTAAACACAAGGTCGCTTGCTCCACTGAATTGCATATCACCTGCAGTTGCGCGGACCATGCGATATCACATGATGCTACATTATGGGGCGCGTACAAAACGTCATTTGGTGATGATATCATGATCGTTTTTGCGGTTATCGACCCACCGTATGCTAAATAACCAATTAGTGCCTTCTTCAGTTTGGTTGAATTGTAGTAGCCGTGAATGGGAGGAAGATCACGCCCAGCATCGATGAATTTCTAGGGTAAACAGTGGGAACATGCTCTTGGTGAATGCTGTAGTATCTTAGAAGTACAAACATGCGCCATATCGTGTTTGTAAGCACCACGTAACGTATTGACCATTATTGTGAACAAGTGCTTGCCAAATGCACCAGTTAAATCCGGGTTGCGTAAATTTTCCACAGCCTTATTCACTCCAACTTCACAAATTATGTTCTTCACCGAAATGTTGCGAGTTACAGGTGAACCAGAAAAGCCATAGCTTACACTCAAGATCGGAGCCCTTCGTGAGCCAGCACCATGATTGCGTTTAGTTTGAATTACTTGACTTCTGCGAACCTGCGAAGCGTATGTTATCCTATCCACCTTATTTGGAATGGCGCGCAACAAGGCCGCTATGCCAACACCACGTTGCTCATGTTTGTCAGCAGAGCTCTCATTCCCGCGGATCCATTGACGATCCATTGATGATCTTTTCCTTTATTGGGGCGGGACTCGCTCTTGGGTAGCACAGGCATAAAATCTGAATTTACTGGAATACTTTCAACCTCACCTATAGTATCCTCAACTTCCTCAGCCCACGACTTCTTGACTTTCGGAATTTCAGACATGCTGACCTT
This sequence comes from Adelphocoris suturalis, assembly GCA_030762985.1. Lineage (NCBI taxonomy): Eukaryota > Metazoa > Arthropoda > Insecta > Hemiptera > Miridae > Adelphocoris > Adelphocoris suturalis. The sequence goes on from CM061050.1 coordinate 10,628,215, forward strand.
CAAATGAAACGCTTTTAAATACTTCATTACTTTTATCGATGATTTTTCTCGCTGGTGTGAAGTAAGATTTTTAAGACGAAAAAGTGAAGCACTCGAAGCTTTTAAGAAATTCAAGAGCTCAGTGGAAAATCTCATGGGTAGAAAAATTAAGTACTCGTACAATGCAATAACGGTGGGAAATTAACAAGTACTGAGTTCACAGAGTATTTAGAGTACTTTAGATTCACTTAGAAAATGGTACATAGCGCATTCGGCGCCAAATTCGACAGTCCAACCAATGGCACCTACAACCTCTTTGTCTTCAATTTGTAATGACAGATAAGACAAAAAAGTCTTTCTCTCCAATTTTTAAGACGAAAAAGTGAAGCACTCGAAGCTTTTAAGAAATTCAAGAGCTCAGTGGAAAATCTCATGGGTAGAAAAATTAAGTACTTACAATGCAATAACGGTGGGAAATTAACAAGTACTGAGTTCACAGAGCATTTAGAGTACTTTAGATTCACTTAGAAAATGGTACATAGCGCAGTCGGCGCCAAATTCGACAGTCCAACCAATGGCACCTACAACCTCTTCCTCTTCAATTTGTAATGACAGATACTCTTCGACCCGTTCTGTCATAAAGGCTACGGCTTCTGGATTTATTAATTTTACAACGTGTTGTATATCATCAAACTGTCATTTGGGCTCAATAATCCGTCCATTACTTAACGTTTTCACATTCACAAACATTACACCACCATTCATGCCCGTAACTTTGAATGACCCAAAATTAAGGAAGGTTGCAAACTCAGGGTCACGTTTGAACATGCTTGTGCCATACTTATTTTCCGTACCTAAGATCACCTTAGAATAAAATTCAACTAATGCTGACTGGACTACAGAATGCAATTGAACGGTACTACAATCTGGCAGACCGTTGATATGACATTTGACACATGGCAGAACCTCAAGTTCGTCGGTCCTCGACTTATGGTATATATCTAGCACGTCTTTGGTAATACGTGCCATGGCAAAAATGGCTGTGCCCTCCTGAGGATGGTAAATCATTGGTCTTAAGTTCAAAGCGAAATTTCCAACTCTAATATATCGTACGTTTGCCATCAATAGCATTTTAATACAAATCATGTGATTCAACAAAATCTCTACTGCGAATTCATCGTCGGATATGACATTTTTACCCTTAAACACAAGGTCGCTTGCTCCACTGAATTGCATATCACCTGCAGTTGCGGCGGACCATGCGATATCACATGATGCTACATTATGGGGCGCGTACAAAAGGTCATTTGGTGATGATATCATGATCGTTTTTGCGGTTAACGACGCACCGTATGCTAAATAACCAATTAGTGCCTTAGTCAGTTTGGTTGAATTGTAGTAGCCGACAACGGGAGGAAGATCACGCCCAGCATCGATGAATTTCTAGGGTAAACAGTGGGAACATGCTCTTGGTGAATGCTGTATTATCTTAGAAGTACAAACATGCGCCATATCGTGTTTGTAAGCACCACGTAATGTATTGACCATTATTGCGAACAAGTGCATGCCAAATGCACCAGTTAAATCCGGGTTGCGTAAATTTTCCACAGCCTTATTCACTCCAACTTCACAAATTATGTTCTCCACCGAAATGTTGCGAGTTACAGGTGAACCAGAAAAGCCATAGCTTACACTCAAGATCGGAGCCCTTCGTGAGCCAGCACCATGATCGCGTTTAGTTTGAATTACTTGATTTCTGCGAACCTGCGAAGCGTATGTTATCCTATCCACCTTATTTGGAATGGCGCGCAACAAGGCCGCTATGCCAACACCACGTTGCTCATGTTTGTCAGCAGAGCTCTCATTCCCGCGGATCCATTGACGATCCATTGATGATCTTTTCCTTTATTGGGGCGGGACTCGCTCTTGGGTAGCACAGGCGTAGAATCTGAATTATCTGGAATACTTTCAACCTCACCTATAGTATCCTCAACTTCCTCAGCCCACGACTTCTTGACTTTCGGAATTTCAGACATGCTGACCTTCAAATGAAACGCTTTTAAGTACTTCATTACTTTTATCGATGATTTTTCTCGCTGGTGTGAAGTAAGATTTTTAAGACGAAAAAGTGAAGCACTCGAAGCTTTTAAGAAATTCAAGAGCTCAGTAGAAAATCTCATGGGTAGAAAAATTAAGTACTTTCAATGCAATAACGGCGGGAAATTAACAAGTACTGAGTTCACAGAGTATTTAGAGTACTTTAGATTCACTTAGAAAATGGTACATAGGGCAGTCGGCGCCAAATTCGACAGTCCAACCAATGGCACCTACAACCTCTTTGTCTTCAATTTGTAATGACAGATAAGACAAAAAAGTCTTTCTCTCCAATTTTTAAGACGAAAAAGTGAAGCACTCGAAGCTTTTAAGAAATTCAAGAGCTCAGTGGAAAATCTCATGGGTAGAAAAATTAAGTACTTACAATGCAATAACGGCGGGAAATTAACAACTACTGAGTTCACAGAGTATTTGGAGTACTTTAGATTCACTTAGAAAATGGTACATAGCGCAGTCGGCGCCAAATTCGACAGTCCAACCAATGGCACCTACAACCTCTTTCTCTTCAATTTGTAATGACAGATGCTCTTCGACCCGTTCTGTCATAAAGGCTACGGCTTCTGGATTTATTAATTTTACAACGTGTTGTATATCATCAAACTGCCATTTGGGCTCAATAATCCGTCCATTACTTAACGTTTTCACATTCACAAACATTACACCACCATTCATGCCCATAACTTTGAATGACCCAAAATTAAGGAAGGTTGCAAACTCAGGGTCACGTTTGAACATGCTTGTGCCATTCTTATTTTCCGTATCTAAGATCACCTTAGAATAAAATTCAACTAATGCTGACTGGACTACAGAATGCAATTGAACGGTACTACAATCTGGCAGACCGTTGATATGACATTTGACACATGGCAGAACCTCAAGTTCGTCGGTCCTCGACTTATGGTATATATCTAGCACGTCTTTGGTAATACGTGCCATGGCAAAAATGGCTGTGCCCTCCTGAGGATGGTAAATCATTGGTCTTAAGTTCAAGGCGAAATTTCCAACTCTAATATATCGTACGTTTGCCATCAATAGCATTTTAATACAAATCATGTGATTCAACAAAATCTCTACTGCGAATTCATCGTCGGATATGACATTTTTACCCTTAAACACAAGGTCGTTTGCTCCACTGAATTGCAGATCACCTGCAGTTGCGGCGGACCATGCGATATCACATGATGCTACATTATGGGGCGCGTACAAAACGTCATTTGGTGATGATATCATGATCGTTTTTGCGGTTAACGACGCACCGTATGCTAAATAACCAATTAGTGCCTTAGTCAGTTTGGTTGAATTGTAGTAGCCGTGAACGGGAGGAAGATCACGCCCAGCATCGATGAATTTCTAGGGTAAACAGTGGGAACATACTCTTGGTGAATGCTGTAGTATCTTAGAAGTACAAACATGCGCCATATCGTGTTTGTAAGCACCACGTAACGTATTGACCATTATTGTGAACAAGTGCTTGCCAAATGCACCAGTTAAATCCGGGTTGCGTAAATTTTCCACAGCCTTATTCACTCCAACTTCACAAATTATGTTCTTCACCGAAATGTCGCGAGTTACAGGTGAACCAGCAAAGCCATAGCTTACACTCAAGATCGGAGCCCTTCGTGAGCCAGCACCATGATTGCGTTTAGTTTGAATTACTTGACTTCTGCGAACCTGCGAAGCGTATGTTATCCTATCCACCTTATTTGGAATGGCGCGCAACAAGGCCGCTATGCCAACACCACGTTGCTCATGTTTGTCAGCAGAGCTCTCATTCCCGCGGATCCATTGACGATCCATTGATGTTCTTTTCCTTTATTGCGGCGGGACTCGCTCTTGGGTAGCACAGGCGTAGAATCTGAATTTACTGGAATACTTTCAACCTCACCTATAGTATCCTCAACTTCCTCAGCCCACGACTTCTTGACTTTCGGAATTTCAGACATGCTGACCTTCAAATGAAACGCTTTTAAATACTTCATTACTTTTATCGATGATTTTTCTCGCTGGTGTGAAGTAAGATTTTTAAGACGAAAAAGTGAAGCACTCGAAGCTTTTAAGAAATTCAAGAGCTCAGTGGAAAATCTCATGGGTAGAAAAATTAAGTACTTACAATGCAATAACGGTGGGAAATTAACAAGTACTGAGTTCACAGAGCATTTAGAGTACTTTAGATTCACTTAGAAAATGGTACATAGCGCATTCGGCGCCAAATTCGACAGTCCAACCAATGGCACCTACAACCTCTTTGTCTTCAATTTGTAATGACAGATAAGACAAAAAAGTCTTTCTCTCCAATTTTTAAGACGAAAAAGTGAAGCACTCGAAGCTTTTAAGAAATTCAAGAGCTCAGTGGAAAATCTCATGGGTAGAAAAATTAAGTACTCGTACAATGCAATAACGGTGGGAAATTAACAAGTACTGAGTTCACAGAGCATTTAGAGTACTTTAGATTCACTTAGAAAATGGTACATAGCGCAGTCGGCGCCAAATTCGACAGTCCAACCAATGGCACCTACAACCTCTTCCTCTTCAATTTGTAATGACAGATACTCTTCGACCCGTTCTGTCATAAAGGCTACGGCTTCTGGATTTATTAATTTTACAACGTGTTGTATATCATCAAACTGTCATTTGGGCTCAATAATCCGTCCATTACTTAACGTTTTCACATTCACAAACATTACACCACCATTCATGCCCGTAACTTTGAATGACCCAAAATTAAGGAAGGTTGCAAACTCAGGGTCACGTTTGAACATGCTTGTGCAATTCTTATTTTCCGTACCTAAGATCACCTTAGAATAAAATTCAACTAATGCTGACTGGACTACAGAATGCAATTGAACGGTACTACAATCTGGCAGACCGTTGATATGACATTTGACACATGGCAGAACCTCAAGTTCGTCGGTCCTCGACTTATGGTATATATCTAGCACGTCTTTGGTAATACGTGCCATGGCAAAAATGGCTGTGCCCTCCTGAGGATGGTAAATCATTGGTCTTAAGTTCAAAGCGAAATTTCCAACTCTAATATATCGTACGTTTGCCATCAATAGCATTTTAATACAAATCATGTGATTCAACAAAATCTCTACTGCGAATTCATCGTCGGATATGACATTTTTACCCTTAAACACAAGGTCGTTTGCTCCACTGAATTGCAGATCACCTGCAGTTGCGGCGGACCATGCGATATCACATGATGCTACATTATGGGGCGCGTACAAAACGTCATTTGGTGATGATATCATGATCGTTTTTGCGGTTATCGACCCACCGTATGCTAAATAACCAATTAGTGCCTTAGTCAGTTTGGTTGAATTGTAGTAGCCGTGAATGGGAGGAAGATCACGCCCAGCATCGATGAATTTCTAGGGTAAACAGTGGGAACATGCTCTTGGTGAATGCTGTATTATCTTAGAAGTACAAACATGCGCCATATCGTGTTTGTAAGCACCACGTAACGTATTGACCATTATTGTGAACAAGTGCTTGCCAAATGCACCAGTTAAATCCGGGTTGCGTAAATTTTCCACAGCCTTATTCACTCCAACTTCACAAATTATGTTCTTCACCGAAATGTCGCGAGTTACAGGTGAACCAGAAAAGCCATAGCTTACACTCAAGATCGGAGCCCTTCGTGAGCCAGCACCATGATTGCGTTTAGTTTGAATTACTTGACTTCTGCGAACCTGCGAAGCGTATGTTATCCTATCCACCTTATTTGGAATGGCGCGCAACAAGGCCGCTATGCCAACACCACGTTGCTCATGTTTGTCAGCAGAGCTCTCATTCCCGCGGATCCATTGACGATCCATTGATGATCTTTTCCTTTATTGGGGCGGGACTCGCTCTTGGGTAGCACAGGCGTAGAATCTGAATTATCTGGAATACTTTCAACCTCACCTATAGTATCCTCAACTTCCTCAGCCCACGACTTCTTGACTTTCGGAATTTCAGACATGCTGACCTTCAAATGAAACGCTTTTAAATACTTCATTACTTTTATCGATGATTTTTCTCGCTGGTGTGAAGTAAGATTTTTAAGACGAAAAAGTGAAGCACTCGAAGCTTTTAAGAAATTCAAGAGCTCAGTAGAAAATCTCATGGGTAGAAAAATTAAGTACTTTCAATGCAATAACGGCGGGAAATTAACAAGTACTGAGTTCACAGAGTATTTAGAGTACTTTAGATTCACTTAGAAAATGGTACATAGGGCAGTCGGCGCCAAATTCGACAGTCCAACCAATGGCACCTACAACCTCTTTGTCTTCAATTTGTAATGACAGATAAGACAAAAAAGTCTTTCTCTCCAATTTTTAAGACGAAAAAGTGAAGCACTCGAAGCTTTTAAGAAATTCAAGAGCTCAGTGGAAAATCTCATGGGTAGAAAAATTAAGTACTTACAATGCAATAACGGTGGGAAATTAACAAGTACTGAGTTCACAGAGCATTTAGAGTACTTTAGATTCACTTAGAAAATGGTACATAGCGCATTCGGCGCCAAATTCGACAGTCCAACCAATGGCACCTACAACCTCTTTCGGTACTTGAGTATTAAACGGAGGCCACCTAACCTATAGAAATATTTCGTACCGGATACCAAAAATAACTACATAATTGGAAAGAACACACTTTAATAGATTTACAGGTGAAGTTTAGAATTAATCCGACGCCTGGATCTGACGTTGTGCAACCCAGAACGCAGCAATGTCGGTCAGGATGGAGTGGAAAGCATCGCCGCCGCTAGCAGTCACATATACACATCATTCTGATCTACATGCCCAACTAATCTGCATTTTTACTAAGGGATTGACTACTTGATGTTATGTCTTTTTGAGATGCGAGCTTGCGAGCATCCAGACCACCAAACTATACACATCATTCTGATCTACATGCCCAACTCTGCATTTTTACTAAGGGATTGACTACTTGATGTTATGTCTTCTTGAGATGCGAGCTTGCGAGCATCCAGACCACCAAACTATACACATCATTCTGATCTACATCATTCTGATCTACAAGTGTGTTCTTTCCAATTATGTAGTTATTTTTGGTATCCGGTACGAAATATTTCTATAGGTTAGGTGGCCTCCGTTTAATACTCAAGTACCCCTCTTTCTCTTCAATTTGTAATGACAGATGCTCTTCCACCCGTTCTGTCATAAAGGCTACGGCTTCTGGATTTATTAATTTTACAACGTGTTGTATATCATCAAACTGTCATTTGGGCTCAATAATCCGTCCATTACTTAACGTTTTCACATTCACAAACATTACACCACCATTCATGCCCATAACTTTGAATGACCCAAAATTAAGGAAGGTTGCAAACTCAGGGTCACGTTTGAACATGCTTGTGCAATTCTTATTTTCCGTATCTAAGATCACCTTAGAATAAAATTCAACTAATGCTGACTGGACTACATAATGCAATTGAACGGTACTACAATCTGGCAGACCGTTGATATGACATTTGACACATGGCAGAACCTCAAGTTCGTCGGTCCTCGACTTATGGTATATATCTAGCACGTCTTTGGTAATACGTGCCATGGCAAAAATGGCTGTGCCCTCCTGAGGATGGTAAATCATTGGTCTTAAGTTCAAGGCGAAATTTCCAACTCTAATATATCGTACGTTTGCCATCAATAGCATTTTAATACAAATCATGTGATTCAACAAAATCTCTACTGCGAATTCATCGTCGGATATGACATTTTTACCCTTAAACACAAGGTCGTTTGCTCCACTGAATTGCAGATCACCTGCAGTTGCGGCGGACCATGCGATATCACATGATGCTACATTATGGGGCGCGTACAAAACGTCATTTGGTGATGATATCATGATCGTTTTTGCGGTTATCGACCCACCGTATGCTAAATAACCAATTAGTGCCTTCTTCAGTTTGGTTGAATTGTAGTAGCCGTGAATGGGAGGAAGATCACGCCCAGCATCGATGAATTTCTAGGGTAAACAGTGGGAACATGCTCTTGGTGAATGCTGTATTATCTTAGAAGTACAAACATGCGCCAATCGTGTTCGTAAGCACCACGTAATGTATTGACCATTATTGTGAACAAGTGCTTGCCAAATGCACCAGTTAAATCCGGGTTGCGTAAATTTTCCACAGCCCTATTCACTCCAACTTCACAAATTATGTTCTCCACCGAAATGTCGCAAGTTACAGGTGAACCAGCAAAGCCATAGCTTACACTCAAGATCGGAGCCCTTCGTGAGCCAGCACCATGATTGCGTTTAGTTTGAATTACTTGACTTCTGCGAACCTGCGAAGCGTATGTTATCCTATCCACCTTATTTGGAATGGCGCGCAACAAGGCCGCTATGCCAACACCACGTTGCTCATGTTTGTCAGCAGAGCTCTCATTCCCGCGGATCCATTGACGATCCATTGATGATCTTTTCCTTTATTGCGGCGGGACTCGCTCTTGGGTAGCACAGGCGTAGAATCTGAATTATCTGGAATACTTTCAACCTCACCTATAGTATCCTCAACTTCCTCAGCCCACGACTTCTTGACTTTCGGAATTTCAGACATGCTGACCTTCAAATGAAACGCTTTTAAGTACTTCATTACTTTTATCGATGATTTTTCTCGCTGGTGTGAAGTAAGATTTTTAAGACGAAAAAGTGAAGCACTCGAAGCTTTTAAGAAATTCAAGAGCTCAGTAGAAAATCTCATGGGTAGAAAAATTAAGTACTTTCAATGCAATAACGGCGGGAAATTAACAAGTACTGAGTTCACAGAGTATTTAGAGTACTTTAGATTCACTTAGAAAATGGTACATAGGGCAGTCGGCGCCAAATTCGACAGTCCAACCAATGGCACCTACAACCTCTTTGTCTTCAATTTGTAATGACAGATAAGACAAAAAAGTCTTTCTCTCCAATTTTTAAGACGAAAAAGTGAAGCACTCGAAGCTTTTAAGAAATTCAAGAGCTCAGTGGAAAATCTCATGGGTAGAAAAATTAAGTACATACAATGCAATAACGGTGGGAAATTAACAAGTACTGAGTTCACAGAGTATTTAGAGTACTTTAGATTCACTTAGAAAATGGTACATAGCGCATTCGGCGCCAAATTCGACAGTCCAACCAATGGCACCTACAACCTCTTTCTCTTCAATTTGTAATGACAGATACCTACTCTTCCACCCGTTCTGTCATAAAGGCTACGGCTTCTTGATTTATTAATTTTACAACGTGTTGTATATCATCAAACTGCCATTTGGGCTCAATAATCCGTCCATTACTTAACGTTTTCACATTCACAAACATTACACCACCATTCAACACAACAAACAATGTTTTGTACCGAAGCAAGAGCCTGCTGTTTGTTTTAAGCTAAAACCCTCCCTACAGTACGAATGGTAAAAATGGTAATGATAGCACAATGAGGCTCCTGGTAACTACTATGGTACCCTAGTTTCCTAATAATACCTCATGTGCCTAAGTGGACTGTATTTTTAAGTATTATTGCACTATAATAACCAATGACCAGAAAGTGTGATAATCTGATTAGGATAATTGAATAAATATGTGAGTATAAGTAGCTTGTGAAGATTTATTAAACAGTAGGTATGTACCTACGTGAGGTAACTTGTTGAGATGAAGTTTCCTACCTATAGAGTGGCCACAGAAGAAAGAAGATATAGGTAACAGATAAGTATCACAGATATTAAATAAGTTCAGAAATGTTCATTCCATAGGTGAAGAGGTAGGTAGATAGATGAAGAATGAAGGCCCAACTCCCAGTAAGGTAGGTAGAAGATAGGTAGTTGTAGAAGGTAGGTAGGAAGAATTGATACAGCCAAACAGACCTTAAGGTGAACTGAAGATAAAGATGCAATAAAGAAAGATCTCACCACAATTATCTCTTAATCCTGAGCTGGAGATCGATCAGCATGCAGGTGGCACTGATTGGAAAATGATGAACCAACCAAGTACAAGTAGATATGTGGCAGTATCCACACCGGCATCAATTCCCAGTGATATTTCGGGAAGGTTGAAGAAATATGCAGCGATTTGGTACCAAAATCGAACCGGATAACTGTTAATAACGCACGGATGTTATAGGATACTATTTGAATGATGATAAAAGGTCTGAATTTAACGGTTGAACGAAGTGTAATGGCGGATAGAACAAGGCAGGTTCCAGTCAGGGATGCAAGGTGAATCAGCTGATGCGGGTGTTGAGAACACAAAATCACAACTCATTCACAGTCACTTGTAACAATATAAATAATACAAAAAAAGGGGCATACAAAATTTCCTACATTAATTTAAAATATGAAAAACTAGGATACACATAAATAATTGGTACAAGCTGACCCTACCAAGGTGATATACGGAGGGAGGATATAAGCCCAATGTAACTGCCACTAATAGAAGGAATCCAATCCCGTAGGCACTGGAAAGGCCTATCACGGCTTATCATTGTTATGATATTTTTCCCTAATGAAACAACAGATGTTAATTGCAGTTGATGAATATATTGAATCAGTGTGAAGTGATGAAAAAACGGATATTATGAAGGAAAAATAGGTATAGGTGAAGTGATATAATGTGATGGTGGAATGGAGGAATGCGGATTTCATCTGAACGGTTGCAGGTAAAGTCTTCGTATATGATTGCTTGTGTTGCTGATTTGTAAACGATGTTTTACAACCATACTCCCCCCAATCAGCAACTAAGGGCAAGAGTATGTACAACTTCTTACAATGATGACAGATGAAGAGGTATGAGCTTGACAACTGGTCGTTTGTATGTTCCATGGGCAGTTTTGAGTGTCACCACTCTTACAACACTGTCCGCACCAGGGTGCACCTCAATGACTCGGGCCATGGGCCAACGAGAGACTGGAAGATTAGAGTCGCTGATGAAGACCAAGTCGCCGACATCAAGGTTTGGTGTCTTCTTTGTCCATTTGCCTCGATCCTGCAATCCTCTCATATATTCCTCAGTCCACCTATGCCAAAAGAACTGGATTCGTTCACGGACCAGTTCCCAACGCTTGAGGCGATTACTAGGGACGTCTGTGAGGTCAAACTCTGGAAGGGCATTAAGAGGATGGCCAAGGATGAAGTGGCCCGGAGTGAGGGTCTCCAAGTCCTCAGGTGCATCGGATATGGGCTGCAGAGGTCTGGAATTGAGTATGCATTCCACCTTGGCAAAGATGGTAGCCAACTCCCAGCAGGTGAATGGTTGGTTGCCCACCGTCTTAAATATCAACGACTTAGCCGCCTTTACTGCAGACTCCCAGCTGCCACCAAAATGAGGAGAGAGTGGTGGGTTAAACTTCCATTGGATGGACAAGTGTGAAGTGCTGTTGATGATTGCTGAGGTGGTCTCCTCATCATGGAACCACTTGAAGACATCCTTCAGGTAGTTAGCTGCTCCTACAAAATTGGTGCCGCAGTCGGAGTACATAACAGATGGCAGACCTCTTCTGGAGACGAAACGGTCGAATGTGTCCAAAAACTCTGCGACTGATAGGCCAAGAGCGAGCTCAAGGTGGACGGCTCTGCTGGTCATGCATATGTAAATGCACAGATATGCTTTACGGACACCTGAGTTCCTGCGAAGGGTCTCACGACACAAGAAGGGGCCTGCAAAGTCTACTCCTGTGTGCAAAAATGGACGCACTGCCTTGAAACGTGATGCAGGAAGGTTCCCCATCAGTGGTGACAAGACGTGCTTGGAGTATCTTATACAGGTTACGCATCTGTGCTTGACAAATCTCACCAAATTTCTAGCTGCAGGAATCCAATAGTCATGTCGGATGCTGGCAAGCAAGGCGGTTGGACCCACATGATGATTCTGACGGTGATACAGGTCTACAACCAAGGTGGTAAGATGGGATCGAGAGGGTAACAAGATTGGTTGCCGTTGAGATTCAGGCAAGGGGGCATTGCGCAGGCGCCCACCCACACGCAACAGTCCTTCCTTGTCAACAAAAACTGCCAACCGACGAAGATCATGGGGTAAACTGTCAGGATTTATATTATTGGCAAAAGGTTCAGGATAATAAACATGTTGTACAAGCTGGATAGAATGAAGTTTTGCTCGGTGAAGTTCAAATGGTGATAATGGGCCAGTGGATCTTGCACATCTATGTCGTTTAGGAATACGACAATTAATTATAAAGCGCTTAACATACGCTAATACTCGGATCATCTTAGTAAAGGATGAATACCGTTCAGTGAAATGCATAAATTCAGAACTGTCCTTAACAGTGATAAGTGAGAATGCAGCATGTTTCATTTCAGGTACAAAGACGTTGGAGGTATCTGTTGATATTGGCCAAGAGTCAATGGGTTCATAACACCAGGCCGGCCCTGACCACCAGAGGTCACTAAAGCCAAGTGCATTGGGAGACAAACCCCTGGACCCAATATCTGCAGGGTTGTCCGAACCACGGACATGATGCCAAGAGCTTAGATCGGTGATATCCAGAACTTGCTGCACACGGTTAGCAACGAACGTTTGGAGAAGATATGCTGGGGTCTTCAACCACGCCAGTACTATGGTGGAGTCGGTGAAGCAGAACACATCTTGGATGTCAAGAGTTTGCCTCAGACGATAGAGAGACTCTATGATACGAGCTAGAAGCAGTGTTCCACAAAGTTCCAAACGTGGAACGGTGAGTGATTTTAATGGAGCCACTTTGGTTTTGGCCTTGAGCATAGTTAATGAGACACAATCACCTTGAGAAGCTCTCAAGTAAACTACGCCACAATAACCTTTTTCTGAAGCATCAGAAAAGCATATGAGTTGATATGTGGAATTAGGATGTGGAAATTGTCGAGGTATTGCGATGGACTCCAGGGATGGAAGCTCTGCTATGAACCGGTTCCATGTTGCCATGATTTCATTTGAAACCTCCTCGTCCCAACCAATCTTCTGTTTCCAAAGTTCTTGGAGGATGCACTTTGCCTGGAAAATGACAGGTGTCAAATATCCTAGGGGGTCAAACAGACGCGCTATCACTGACGAGATGCTTCGCTTGGTACAGGTGTTCGGTGGAGGGGTTACATGATATGAGAAAGTGTCATTGGCTGGATTCCACTGCATACCTAATATTTTGGTGATAGAAGGCTCCTCGGAATGTATTTCCACTGGTGATTGGGTTATGGTAGTGTTTTCCAACAATGGAAGGTAGTTGGTATGCCATTTATCCAACTCAAAACCACCCTTAGACAAGAGATGGATCAGTTGATGCTTCAAATTGAATAGACGTTCAGGTGTGTCTGCTCCATAAGCAATATCATCCACGTATGTGTGGTGCAACAACGCGGAAGATGCATCATGAAAATCACTGCCCTCATCCATCACAAGTTGATGAAGGACACGCTGTGCTAGATATGGTGAGCAGCGTTGACCATATGTGACAGTGTTGAGATCATAATATTGCACAGGCTGCGATGGGTCTGATCTCCAGGCAATCTGCTGGTAGCAATGGTCTTCTGGCCTTACTAAAATTTGACGGAACATCTTAACAATGTCACATGTCAAGACATATTTATAGCAACGGAAATGCAAGACTATGTCACAGATATCAGCTTGCAACTTTGGACCACTGAATAGATGATCGTTTAGTGATCCAGCAGGTGTTCGGAAACTGGCATCGAAGACAACACGAAGTTTTCTGGAACCGTCAGCACAGGTCTTGAAAACAGGATGGTGTGGTATCAGATACTTAGGTTCAGAGCAGGTAGGTGACATATGGCCCAATGATATATATTCATCCATGAACTTGTGGTACTCATCATGGAGTTCCTGGTCCTTAGCAAACTTTCGCTCCAGTGAGCAAAGGCGGCCGATCACCTTATTAGATTCTACAGGGAGTGTAGGAGCATGACCTGTCTTGAAGGGCAAGGCCACAATGTAACGCCCATCATGGGTCCTCTGATGGGTTTCAAGAAAGTGCTTCTCGCAGGCAATGTTCTCCTGCGACTCATGAGGTCGTACTGATGAAGGTTCCTCAACCTCCCAGAAACGCTCGATCAAGTGTGAAATGTCTGAACGAGTCAGCAACGACACTCCAGTAGTTGACGTGTCACAAGCATACCGCCCAAGGACAGTATATCCAAAAACAGTATTCATCAATCGTGGTCCATGATCATGGATAACCACAGGTGTCCCAGTTACAATATCCGGGTACAGATCTGCACCTATAAGGAAGGAGATAGGGCCAGGTATGGTGAAACTCGGGTCACTCAATGAGTATGATTTATAGTCTAGCCAAATATCCGAATCTAATGAGATTTGCGGCAAAGGTGGGGTGATTGTGGGAACCACAACTGCTTCGGTTTCAAGAGGTGATGATGCAGAAGGAGCACAGAAGGTAATTGCCACCTTTCCCTTTACATTTTTGAGAGGTGTGTGGTTGACACCAGAAATATTATGACAGAAAGGTCGGGTGGTTTGACCTAATTGCTTGGCACAATCTTCAGTTATGAAGGAGAACATACTTCCTGGGTCAAGCAGTCCTCTAAAACTATGGATCTTTCCATTCAGACCCTTGATGGCTGCAACAACAGTACCCAGTAAAACTGCCTGCGGTTGTGCAGAAGTACTTGCGCCAATGAAGCCTGGTGGTGGATTACTGGAGGATGGAACTGGTTGGCTGTTAGGAGTTGACTGCGGAAGGTGGAGTTCAGTGTGGTGTCTACCTTCACATTCTTTACATGAGAACTTTGATGTACATTCCCTGGTACGATGGAAAGGGTGCAAACAGTTTCGGCATCCCTGAAACTGCTTCAGCATATCCAAGCGTTGCTGGGGTTGAGCCGCCTTAAACTGTTGGCAAGACAAGATGGAATGAGGACCCTTACAAACAAAGCAGACCATGTCCTGAGAGCTATTGAGCCTGCCAGGTTTCACTTGCTGACCGGCAGTAGATTTGGAGGTATGTGCAAGGAGTGCAGAGTGGGGTTGGTGGTTCCGAGACCAACCAAACCTATTGGGATTTTTATTGGCCTTACCAGAAGATTTGGGATCTGGTTTGGAAAGGGCACTCGAAGTGCTAAGCTTGCCGACAGGTTCCTGGGTTATCCTAAGTACATGGCACCGACCCTGAATGAACTCCTCCAAAGCCTCATAAGTAGGAAAGTCAAACCCAATACTATCTATTTCAAAGGCCTCACGGGTGACAGGGTCCAATCCTCGAAGAGCCAACTCACACAAAAGGTAGTTCTCCAAATTGGGAATGCCTAGATTTTTGAGGGATGTAATGCTTTCCATCACTCCAGAGAGATACAACTGGAGAGATGCATAAGTAGGTTTTCCAGGTGATGGTTTAAAAGACAACAAACGCTCAAGATGGGTACAAGCGATTTTACGTTTGTCATCATAAACCTTAAGAAGAGCTTCCCAAGCCTGCTCAAAGTTTTCCTCGAACATCGGTATATGTTTGATGACGTCATACGCTGGGCCCTGAAGGTAGCTCACCAGATAATGGAAACGCTCTGCAAGGGATAGTGAAGGTTCAGTTTTAATTAAGGAAGTGAAAAGTTGTTTAAACGCTGGCCACTGGGAAAAGTCGCCACTGAAGGTTTTGATGGGTATCTTCGGCAGAATGGCACGTGGGCGCTGAGCCGCTGACAGCTGACTCGCATCAAGGGCAGGAAGAGAGGAACGCTCAGGAGGGGTTGTGAGAGAAAGGATATGGATTTCATAACCCTTAGCCTCATAATACTGAAGCTTGGTGTCCTCAAGCAATCTATAATCTCCCTCTGTAGGAAATGCTGAATTAGGGTGAGTATCAGCATACGCTTCAGCTTCGTTCCATTTGGCTTGAAACTTGGCTAGAAGAGTGTCTAAGCATGAAGCCATACCCCTAAACACCATTCGATCAGCTTCGAGAGTAAGAGCAGTGAGCCCCCTATTCCTAACCATTTGGATCTCACGGGCAGCAAACTCAAGTGCTGACCTGATTTTCACTAGACCCCTAAGCGTCACATTACTATTGCCATTACCCCCAAGGAGATCTCCGCCATCCATGGCTACTTATAATAGATGACTAGATGGTGATTAGAAAAATAGATTTTGATAAATATAACAATGCAATAAAGAACACAACAATAAATGAGTAATAAATATATAAATAAATAATAAGCCTACCTAAATATCACAGAAAATTCAAATATGTTACCTCACACAAAATATCACAGACTGGTTATTTATCACAGTGCAATGTACAAACTAGTACTTATCCGTCTCGATCGGACCAAACAATGTTTTGTACCTAAGCAAGAGCCTGCTGTTTGTTTTAAGCTAAAACCCTCCCTACAGTACGAATGGTAAAAATGGTAATGATAGCACAATGAGGCTCCTGGTAACTACTATGGTACCCTAGTTTCCTAATAATACCTCATGTGCCTAAGTGGACTGTATTTTTAAGTATTATTGCACTATAATAACCAATGACCAGAAAGTGTGATAATTTGATTAGGATAATTGAATAAATATGTGATTATAAGTAGCTTGTGAAGATTTATTAAACAGTAGGTATGTACCTACGTGAGGTAACTTGTTGAGATGAAGTTTCCTACCTATAGAGTGGCCACAGAAGAAAGAAGATATAGGTAACAGATAAGTATCACAGATATTAAATAAGTTCAGAAATGTTCATTCCATAGGTGAAGAGGTAGGTAGATAGATGAAGAATGAAGGCCCAACTCCCAGTAAGGTAGGTAGAAGATAGGTAGTTGTAGAAGGTAGGTAGGAAGAATTGATACAGCCAAACAGACCTTAAGGTGAACTGAAGATAAAGATGCAATAAAGAAAGATCTCACCACAATTATCTCTTAATCCTGAGCTGGAGATCGATCAGCATGCAGGTGGCACTGATTGGAAAATGATGAACCAACCAAGTACAAGTAGATATGTGGCAGTATCCACACCGGCATCAATTCCCAGTGATATTTCGGGAAGGTTGAAGAAATATGCAGCGATTTGGTACCAAAATCGAACCGGATAACTGTTAATAACGCACGGATGTTATAGGATACTATTTGAATGATGATAAAAGGTCTGAATTTAACGGTTGAACGAAGTGTAATGGCGGATAGAACAAGGCAGGTTCCAGTCAGGGATGCAAGGTGAATCAGCTGATGCGGGTGTTGAGAACACAAAATCACAACTCATTCACAGTCACTTGTAACAATATAAATAATACAAAAAAAAGGGCATACAAAATTTCCTACATTAATTTAAAATATGAAAAACTAGGATACACATAAATAATTGGTACAAGCTGACCCTACCAAGGTGATATACGGAGGGAGGATATAAGCCCAATGTAACTGCCACTAATAGAAGGAATCCAATCCCGTAGGCACTGGAAAGGCCTATCACGGCTTATCATTGTTATGATATTTTTCCCTAATGAAACAACAGATGTTAATTGCAGTTGATGAATATATTGAATCAGTGTGAAGTGATGAAAAAACGGATATTATGAAGGAAAAATAGGTATAGGTGAAGTGATATAATGTGATGGTGGAATGGAGGAATGCGGATTTCATCTGAACGGTTGCAGGTAAAGTCTTCGTATATGATTGCTTGTGTTGCTGATTTGTAAACGATGTTTTACAACCACAAACATTACACCACCATTCATGCCCATAACTTTGAATGACCCAAAATTAAGGAAGGTTGCAAACTCAGGGTCACGTTTGAACATGCTTGTGCAATTCTTATTTTCCGTATCTAAGATCACCTTAGAATAAAATTCAACTAATGCTGACTGGACTACAGAATGCAATTGAACGGTACTACAATCTGGCAGACCGTTGATATGACATTTGACACATGGCAGAACCTCAAGTTCGTCGGTCCTCGACTTATGGTATATATCTAGCACGTCTTTGGTAATACGTGCCATGGCGAAAATGGCTGTGCCCTCCCGAGGATGGTAAATCATTGGTCTTAAGTTCAAGGCGAAATTTCCAACTCTAATATATCGTACGTTTGCCATCAATAGCATTTTAATACAAATCATGTGATTCAACAAAATCTCTACTGCGAATTCATCGTCGGATATGACATTTTTACCCTTAAACACAAGGTCGTTTGCTCCACTGAATTGCAGATCACCTGCAGTTGCGGCGGACCATGCGATATCACATGATGCTACATTATGGGGCGCGTACAAAACGTCATTTGGTGATGATATCATGATCGTTTTTGCGGTTATCGACCCACCGTATGCTAAATAACCAATTAGTGCCTTCTTCAGTTTGGTTGAATTGTAGTAGCCGTGAATGGGAGGAAGATCACGCCCAGCATCGATGAATTTCTAGGGTAAACAGTGGGAACATGCTCTTGGTGAATGCTGTATTATCTTAGAAGTACAAACATGCGCCATATCGTGTTTGTAAGCACCACGTAACGTATTGACCATTATTGTGAACAAGTGCTTGCCAAATGCACCAGTTAAATCCGGGTTGCGTAAATTTTCCACAGCCTTATTCACTCCAACTTCACAAATTATGTTCTCCACCGAAATGTCGCGAGTTACAGGTGAACCAGCAAAGCCATAGCTTACACTCAAGATCGGAGCCCTTCGTGAGCCAGCACCATGATTGCGTTTAGTTTGAATTACTTGACTTCTGCGAACCTGCGAAGCGTATGTTATCCTATCCACCTTATTTGGAATGGCGCGCAACAAGGCCGCTATGCCAACACCACGTTGCTCATGTTT
This sequence comes from Adelphocoris suturalis, assembly GCA_030762985.1. Taxonomy (NCBI): domain Eukaryota; kingdom Metazoa; phylum Arthropoda; class Insecta; order Hemiptera; family Miridae; genus Adelphocoris; species Adelphocoris suturalis. The sequence goes on from CM061050.1 coordinate 10,647,044, forward strand.
GTCAGCAGAGCTCTCATTCCCGCGGATCCATTGACGATCCATTGATGATCTTTTCCTTTATTGGGGCGGGACTCGCTCTTGGGTAGCACAGGCATAAAATCTGAATTATCTGGAATACTTTCAACCTCACCTATAGTATCCTCAACTTCCTCAGCCCACGACTTCTTGACTTTCGGAATTTCAGACATGCTGACCTTCAAATGAAACGCTTTTAAATACTTCATTACTTTTATCGATGATTTTTCTCGCTGGTGTGAAGTAAGATTTTTAAGACGAAAAAGTGAAGCACTCGAAGCTTTTAAGAAATTCAAGAGCTCAGTAGAAAATCTCATGGGTAGAAAAATTAAGTACTTTCAATGCAATAACGGCGGGAAATTAACAAGTACTGAGTTCACAGAGTATTTAGAGTACTTTAGATTCACTTAGAAAATGGTACATAGGGCAGTCGGCGCCAAATTCGACAGTCCAACCAATGGCACCTACAACCTCTTTGTCTTCAATTTGTAATGACAGATAAGACAAAAAAGTCTTTCTCTCCAATTTTTAAGACGAAAAAGTGAAGCACTCGAAGCTTTTAAGAAATTCAAGAGCTCAGTGGAAAATCTCATGGGTAGAAAAATTAAGTAATTACTCGTACAATGCAATAACGGTGGGAAATTAACAAGTACTGAGTTCACAGAGCATTTAGAGTACTTTAGATTCACTTAGAAAATGGTACATAGCGCATTCGGCGCCAAATTCGACAGTCCAACCAATGGCACCTACAACCTCTTTCTCTTCAATTTGTAATGACAGATACCTACTCTTCCACCCGTTCTGTCATAAAGGCTACGGCTTCTTGATTTATTAATTTTACAACGTGTTGTATATCATCAAACTGCCATTTGGGCTCAATAATCCGTCCATTACTTAACGTTTTCACATTCACAAACATTACACCACCATTCATGCCCATAACTTTGAATGACCCAAAATTAAGGAAGGTTGCAAACTCAGGGTCACGTTTGAACATGCTTGTGCAATTCTTATTTTCCGTATCTAAGATCACCTTAGAATAAAATTCAACTAATGCTGACTGGACTACAGAATGCAATTGAACGGTACTACAATCTGGCAGACCGTTGACATGACATTTGACACATGGCAGAACCTCAAGTTCGTCGGTCCTCGACTTATGATATCTATCTAGCACGTCTTTGGTAATACGTGCCATGGCAAAAATGGCTGTGCCCTCCTGAGGATGGTAAATCATTGGTCTTAAGTTCAAAGCGAAATTTCCAACTCTAATATATCGTACGTTTGCCATCAATAGCATTTTAATACAAATCATGTGATTCAACAAAATCTCTACTGCGAATTCATCGTCGGATATGACATTTTTACCCTTAAACACAAGGTCGTTTGCTCCACTGAATTGCAGATCACCTGCAGTTGCGGCGGACCATGCGATATCACATGATGCTACATTATGGGGCGCGTACAAAAGGTCATTTGGTGATGATATCATGATCGTTTTTGCGGTTAACGACGCACCGTATGCTAAATAACCAATTAGTGCCTTAGTCAGTTTGGTTGAATTGTAGTAGCCGTGAATGGGAGGAAGATCACGCCCAGCATCGATGAATTTCTAGGGTAAACAGTGGGAACATACTCTTGGTGAATGCTGTAGTATCTTAGAAGTACAAACATGCGCCATATCGTGTTTGTAAGCACCACGTAATGTATTGACCATTATTGCGAACAAGTGCATGCCAAATGCACCAGTTAAATCCGGGTTGCGTAAATTTTCCACAGCCTTATTCACTCCAACTTCACAAATTATGTTCTCCACCGAAATGTCGCGAGTTACAGGTGAACCAGAAAAGCCATAGCTTACACTCAAGATCGGAGCCCTTCGTGAGCCAGCACCATGATTGCGTTTAGTTTGAATTACTTGACTTCTGCGAACCTGCGAAGCGTATGTTATCCTATCCACCTTATTTGGAATGGCGCGCAACAAGGCCGCTATGCCAACACCACGTTGCTCATGTTTGTCAGCAGAGCTCTCATTCCCGCGGATCCATTGACGATCCATTGATGATCTTTTCCTTTATTGGGGCGGGACTCGCTCTTGGGTAGCACAGGCATAAAATCTGAATTATCTGGAATACTTTCAACCTCACCTATAGTATCCTCAACTTCCTCAGCCCACGACTTCTTGACTTTCGGAATTTCAGACATGCTGACCTTCAAATGAAACGCTTTTAAATACTTCATTACTTTTAGCGATGATTTTTCTCGCTGGTGTGAAGTAAGATTTTTAAGACGAAAAAGTGAAGCACTCGAAGCTTTTAAGAAATTCAAGAGCTCAGTAGAAAATCTCATGGGTAGAAAAATTAAGTACTTTCAATGCAATAACGGCGGGAAATTAACAAGTACTGAGTTCACAGAGTATTTAGAGTACTTTAGATTCACTTAGAAAATGGTACATAGGGCAGTCAGCGCCAAATTCGACAGTCCAACCAATGGCACCTACAACCTCTTTGTCTTCAATTTGTAATGACAGATAAGACAAAAAAGTCTTTCTCTCCAATTTTTAAGACGAAAAAGTGAAGCACTCGAAGCTTTTAAGAAATTCAAGAGCTCAGTGGAAAATCTCATGGGTAGAAAAATTAAGTAATTACTCGTACAATGCAATAACGGTGGGAAATTAACAAGTACTGAGTTCACAGAGCATTTAGAGTACTTTAGATTCACTTAGAAAATGGTACATAGCGCAGTCGGCGCCAAATTCGACAGTCCAACCAATGGCACCTACAACCTCTTCCTCTTCAATTTGTAATGACAGATACTCTTCGACCCGTTCTGTCATAAAGGCTACGGCTTCTGGATTTATTAATTTTACAACGTGTTGTATATCATCAAACTGTCATTTGGGCTCAATAATCCGTCCATCACTTAACGTTTTCACATTCACAAACATTATACCACCATTCATGCCCATAACTTTGAATGACCCAAAATTAAGGAAGGTTGCAAACTCAGGGTCACGTTTGAACATGCTTGTGCCATACTTATTTTCCGTACCTAAGATCACCTTAGAATAAAATTCAACTAATGCTGACTGGACTACAGAATGCAATTGAACGGTACTACAATCTGGCAGACCGTTGATATGACATTTGACACATGGCAGAACCTCAAGTTCGTCGGTCCTCGACTTACGGGATATATCTAGCACGTCTTTGGTAATACGTGCCATGGCGAAAATGGCTGTGCCCTCCCGAGGATGGTAAATCATTGGTCTTAAGTTCAAGGCGAAATTTCCAACTCTAATATATCGTACGTTTGCCATCAATAGCATTTTAATACAAATCATGTGTGTTAGGTCCTAGTTTTCCTAACATAAAATTATTCCCTCTATAGGGTACTTATTTTTATTAGTCATAAAATTTTGGTTCTACTGTTTATTCATATATGGCCCCGAGACTTAGTGTCCCATCCAATACATATACGACAATAGAACACGAAGGGAGCTTGTATTGATAATTCGCGTAAAGCGATTTATATAGATTTTATATACTAAGTTCGTAAAATGGCCCCGGGTTGATACCTATCCAATTTTACGAGTTAGTAGGAGAATCGGGTGCTTAGAATTCTGTGCGTGAGTTTTTAATCAACTTATAAAAATGGCCCCGGGTCGAGTGACCTATCCAATTTTTATAAGTTAATGGGAGCTAACCAAATTTTGTATTTTTTACCACGTAATGGCCCCGGGTAGGTTTACCCATCCAATTATGTAGAAAAAATTTGTAGAGTGAATTTAGTTTGCTGTTGGACGTGATGAAATGGCCCCGAGCGTTAGCCCATCCAATTTCATCAGTTTGAAAGTTTTTGAGTTTTAAGTAAAACGAAAAGGTTGTTTGAAATGAGTACATGGAGGTATAAGGAAGTTTACCAAGAGTGATGCCCAGGACGAGTGAGTCTTAGGGTTGTGGACACAGCCCTTATATAGCCCTCCTTCCCTGTCCCTCGCCCATCGGGGCAGGTAGGAAGGTAGTGCCACCATTAACTTGGGTTTTCCCCGTCCTTTGTATCTCTCTTCCTGGTTTCTTTATTATCTTCACATTCTACTTGTTTACATATGTTGTTGACTTCTGGGAGGTCATAACACATGCCCCCCTAGAATTGGAGATAATAATGGAAAGTGAAAGTACTATAATCCGAGATAGGTTAAGGTTGAGAGAATATTTTGGTGTAACAAAGGTTGTGCTAATCTCATACCTGGAGAGTGGAATCGTGTGCCGATGTTGTGACGTGATGCGTCTGAACAATGTTAACTCTGATTTGTGTGACGTGAGGCGTCTGAACAATTTAAATAATTACATCGAGCGACTGTCTATCCGTTATATTTCGACGTGAGGCGTCTGAATTTTACAAGCGTTTGCAATTTTGACGTGAGGCGTCTGAACATTTCAAGTTGCGTGAGGCGTCTGATTACATATTAAATGGTGGACCTGATATGATATGTACATGGTTCTTTTACAATGGTCTATGTACACTTACTATGTTATATGTACTAATAGTATTACTAAACTTGTTTTTTGTTTGTTTGTGGTTTTCTTCTTTTTTTATATCTAACTATTATACAATGGCTGGCTGAATTGGCAGTTGTCAGAATCTAATTTCGTTGAGGCCTGACTTCTTCATCCTCTGCAACCTTTTTCTATTTGCGTTGTAGTTGGTTTTAGCAGTGGACATCTCCGGGGCTTCCGGGTCGTACTCCTCGTCGAAAATTGATGCGATTTGCACCGGTTTGTGTTGTGGTATTTCTGGGAGTTGTTTATTTTGTAGGACTCTTCGTCGGAGGTGGTCCCTATCATCGACTTGGCGGCGGCGGGCGTGATTATTTCGTCCACAGGTTTCCTTGTTTCCTGCTTCTGGCTGTTTATCAGGCAACGGAGAGACGTGGATCTTTGGTGTATCTTGCTGTGTGTGCCTGGTTTCATGGGCGTCGATGGGGTGGTCAGGGATCGGCGTGACGGGGTTGGAGAGTACGTATTTAACGTACTTGTGTTCCATCTGGACGTCACATAGGCTGATTGGGAGCTCTGACATGGTCGAACACTTGATATGGACTGTGCAGGAACCGCGAAGGTCACGCGCTTAAGTAGCCGTGGGGACCTGCGGGGCTGGGTGGTGGGACTGTTAATTAGTGGTTCAGGTACCTGTTTTTGAATGGATGTTGAAGGCTGCGCTTTACTGTGCCTAGTTGTATCGGTGTCGTCCTGATTGCGGTCGGTCCAGATTGTGGTCAGTCCAGATTACGGTCAAGTGGGTACCTGAAGGGGATGATTAGGGTTTGACACGTGTTCATGAGTCCAGATTGCGGACAAGCTGTTACGCTACTTACCTAGACAGGTTGTGGTAGCAGTTGGCATCACAAAAGCAGTATTCTCCGCAGTATTCTTTCGTAATTCAAAGGCCGCTTCAATTATTACCAGGGTGATTCGAATTTATTCACAAACCAACTCTAGCAATAAACAAAGCGGCCGTTTGGCCTTGTCATCCTATACTAACTTAACTATTCAGCAACTTTAAACTATATTTACACTATGTACACGGTTAATATTTACAAAATAAGTGATACTTTAATTTTACAGTTCATATTCATTAATCTATATTTACAACTTCTTTCAAAAGCTTTAACCCTACTCCAGTTTTAGGACATATTGAATTTTTGTTAAAAATTCTTTTATTTCGCTGTTCTCTTCGTAGCGTTTCGTAATTTTGTCTATCCTTTCATCAAGTTTCACATACTTCTTTTTTCTTTTAACACCTTCCATGTGAAGTTCCAATCGCACAATTTTCAGATGACTCTGTTCCGCTTCAGATTTTAAATGTTTGATTAACTCCTTAACTCTTGGGTGCGGTCTTCCAAGTGCGCTATTAATTTTGTTGTTCCATCCTTCCATTGCTTTGTTTGTGCGATGTTTACGGTGGTAGCAGCTCCATATCTGGGACAAAAAAACAAATATTTGATATTAATATAATTACAATAAACCTTCTACACTTATAAATTTAAAATAGTTTAAATTTGGTTAATTGTAACCTTACGTTAGAGGGAACTAATAAGTGATTTTTTTACTTTTCAGCCAATATTTTTGTTGTTTGTTCAAAACTTGACTTAAAGTATTCAATTCAATTTTGAAAGCTATTCGTACTTTTTGGTATATAAATCAATAACAAATTGATACCGAACACATAGTTATTGTAACATTACGTAAAAAAATAAAAAAATAAATTTTCTAAGAATCATTAAAGGTAAAGGAAATTGATATAAAACCTTACCTCTTTTGTCAATGTTGGATTATCTAGCCACTGTTCCACGAAGTAATTAAAGAATTCTGACAGCTTCTCGTTTGATGGAGCTGTTTCTTGAATCAAAATCCACCCTTCATCTACATCTTCTGGCTTTAGAAATGCCAGAGCAGCACACAAACGAATATGGAACCTGACGTCACTATCTTCTTTATACAAGTTTGTCAACCCAATATCTTGAACTTGTCGCCAGAGACATTTAGTAAAATGAAAGTAGCAACCATTTATCATGTTCACTACAAAGAAAGCATGGGTACACTGTGAAACCTCAGCACTATTAAGGGTTTGTTAGAACCAAGTTTTCTAACTATTACTTTTCCCTCATGTAGGTGTGAGGTAATTATTTTTAGGCGCTATAAATATAGAAGACTGCTGGAGTCAACCGCACGTCCCGTTATTATTACATATATTATTACTAACTGAATTTCCTGTTGACTCAAAAACAGCACACAAATGTTTCCACCTCCTCGTCAGTCTGGAATCTCTCCCCACCAAGCGCTTCCTTCAATGGCCCGAACATGTGGTAGTCACAGGGTGACAAGTCTGGACTGTATGGGGGGTGTTCGACCGTAGTCCAATGCATTTCCTCCAGTTTTTCTCTGGTCAATGCAGCTGTGTGCGGCCGAGCGTTGTCGTGGAGAAGCAGCACTTCTCTGATGGGGTAGTGACGTCTTTTGGTCCGATATGCTTGCCGAACTTGGCGCAAGAGGTCGCAGTAATACTCAGCATTGATGGTGCGGCGTTCGTGCAAAAAATCAATTAGCAGAACCCCCTTACAGTCCCAGAAGACGGTTGCCAAAATCTTACCTGCAGACAGGCGGGCTTTGGCTTTGACTGGGGCCATCTCCTCTTTCTTCCTCCACTCCTTGCTGGACCTTTTGTTTGAGGGCGTGTAGTGGTGGACCCACGTCTCGTCACAGGTAACGATTTTGTGCAAAAAATCTGTTCCCTCTTCTTGAAAACGTTGAAGAAGAAGCTGTGAAATGCGAACTCGTTCGTTTTTTTGTTCATCACTGAGCAGTCTTGGAACCCAACGAGCAGCAATTTTGGTGAAACCCAAATCCGTTTTGATGATGCTCTGAACACTTCCGAACGATATCCCGAGCTCCTCCGAAATTTCCCGCACAGTGAAGTGGCGATCACCTTCAATAAGGCGGCGAATTTCGTCGATGTTTTCCTGGGTCTTGCTGGTCCGTGGGCGGCGATCATGAGGTTCGTTCTCGACGCGTTGGCGACCTTGCCTGAACTTGCTACACCAAACTTTAACTCGTGGCCATGATAGGGTCTCTTCCGCAAATTGTGCACGCAATCGGCGAAAAATTTCGGCCGGTTTAACGCCTTCAGTCGTCAAAAACCGTATAACAATGCCTTGCGCAACGGAGGGATGGACTTCTTTCTCACTCATTGTGATAGCGACTGAGGATAATGGGTTGGGGCTCGAGGGGTGGGTTCCCCCACTCCTCGACATCTCCTCTTACAATCCAGGGCCCGCGGAAGCCCCTCAAAGGCCATCCTGCCTTTCACGACCAAAAGGCTCGTTTATATTTGATCAACCCTCGTAGATAGCTCCATTGACTTGCCACATGACACTTGCTATGTACCCCAGGCAAAACATGAGACGTAACACTAAGCATGTATAATGTTATGAACTAGGACTATAATTAACTATTCATATTGTTTAAGCCGGGTTTACACTATATAGCTGGAGAGCTATATAGCTCTATTATATAGCGTAGCTATATAGCTCTATTATATAGCGTAGCTATATAAAAAAATTAAGCTAAATAGCTCCGTCAGCTACATATAGCTCTGCTAGATGTAGCTGTGCTATAAGTAAATTTTTGATGCTAATTTCGTGTAGCAGAGCTATACAGTATACAGAATGTTACTGCTTCATAACTCGTTAAAGTTTATTTTGTTTAAAAATATTTTCCAAAGGATTATAACTATTTAGCATTTGGTTTCCAAATGCTAAATATAAATTATTAAACAACCACATGTTATTTTGAAATAATAAATTAGTCGTTCACGAGAAATCAAACCGCATAGGTGTTTTTCTTTACAATTTATAATAATCTAGGTTTTACCTACATCTTACGATAACATTCGTTTTGATTCCTTTAGCTCTCACCATCCATCTCGGAAGTCCTCCATTCTTGTCAACTAACCAGTAGAAGAACAGATCTCCCAAGTAGAAATTCTTTTCTTCCTCTTCCTTTTCCTCGAAATCAGGCAATTCTATTTTCAACGGAGAATCGTCAAAAATAATCTCGACTTCCTCAGGAATTTCTCGAGCTCCAGAAACCACACCGGGGACTCTCAGTTTAAAGAAACGATCTCTTTAAACCTCCTTTTTTCTTCATCGGTCATAGTTCCAGAACACCTCCATTTGTCAGAGTAGGCACATTCCCATTGCGGGACCCTTGTCTTTGTCTAAGAACCACAAACGATCATCATTTCCTCTCGGTACTTTCCAATTACTGTTTGTAATTTGTCATCAAATTTAAAACAGAGGTGGTTGGGATTCATGAAGTAGGTTATAAAGGACTGTTTGGTGGCTAAAGCATCACGCAAGTCTTCAAGTCCAGCACAGCTCCTAGTGGCCAGGGAATCCTACAAACCAGGCACATACCCGTCCTCAGCAAATGTCCAATGGGCTCCTGGATCACCGCTAATACTAGTCAGATCAAACCAATGCTCTATAGGTTTGGTGTCTTTTACACTTTCCCATGAATAGGCCAAAACGATCTTTCTCTGTATATTGGCGTGCATGATACGGTTTTTAGGAGTGGTCCAACGAAGATCCAATATGTCGCCAGATGGATCATAATATTTGGCGAATTCCAGTGTCCCGTCATTTGAGATGCCCCAAGCATACACGTTCCTATCAGGAACTCCTTCATGCGACAACCTCTTTATCATTCGGTTGGCAGCCTCTAGATTGATACTACTAGCACGCAAAGACTCTCCAATGCAAACCATCGTTTCCGTTCGCGATTTGCCTGAAAAACAATCAACAGGTTTATTGACATATGATCGGCACTCACAACACGAGTATATGAATGATTATAACAATTTTTACACTCCGAAAGCCGACTCTTGAAAATAAATTTAAAAAAAATTGAAAAAATAGCAATTTCCAAAAATTTAGAAATTACACATTAAAATCATATTACATATATCATATTATATCATATCTAGAGGTCTAAAGGGATGCCCTCTATAACTAGTTCTTAATGTCAGTACACAGTATGTATCGTGGAAAACACTCACTATATTTCCAACATTGACACTGTGTACTGACATACTTGACATACAGGCTGGTCTACCGAGCTTTGCTGCGATGATAATATTTCAAACATAATCTAATCACGATTATTTGACTAAACGATCAGCAGTTTTACAAAAGTGAAAACAATAAGTGTAATTGTAATAACTGTAATAAATAAAAGAATAGACCTCTACCTTTATTATGAAGGTTTCCCATTTCATCGGTGTATATCTCAGATAACTTGGTGGTTTCTTCTCGAGCCCTCTTCTTGCAATTATGTACTTGCTTCTTCACTTCCAGAGCTGCATCATCAGGTGGGGCGCACACATGTTCGGACACATATATCACGTCTTCGATCTTCGACCGCATCAATCCTTTACAATTACTCGATTTTTCACGTAAGCAATACCACGTAACAACCCTTGCCTTCGATTCTCTAAACTTAACGATACGCGCAACCCTTATAAAGAGCACAAGGTTTTCCCCTTTCCGTAGTAGTAACTTCCATACTGTGATGGTACAAACTTCCAACTGTCCACTGTGACGGTAGAAAGCAAACTGATGAATACCAGTGGCCTCCCTCGCCCCTATCCAGGTATTCCACCCCCGTGAGTCATCTGTTGTTTTTCTCCAGCGGTATTCCCGGCATCCCGTGAAATGCCGGAATATCTACTGCCGTGACGAAGCCTACTTAAGCTGATTTTAAACTCTCCAAAATGAACGTGTCCGCAGTTGTCCGGCAGTGAAATATTTGTAGAGACCTGTCAAACCCTTGTCAGGTAGCATTAATCCCTAGTGTCCGCAATTGTCCGCTTTTAAGACGTGTCCGCAATTGTCTGTGTCCGCAACTGTCCGGACACCGTTTTCGACGCCCACAGGGATGGGGAAAACTTGGCATTATCCATTATGTAGGTATCATGGGGGTGCTGAGAAATGGCAATAACGTTGTCTGGGCGGTCTAACTTGCTAAATCGTCTGTTCCTTTTCTTTTGATGCCTCGTTTCATCAGGCAGACGCCTTCTCCTTGTGATGGAACACCGTGATTGTGAATATCGCTGGACTCCACTACTTCTGATGCTAGAGTTTTTATGAACGCCTTGCACTTAATGGGAGCACTTTACCCAAAAACTTGAAAGAAATTGATTTAATTTTTATTTGTTTATTTTAATCTACATTGGGAATTCCCCATTCGTTGTGTCATTAGGCGCAGATCCTCTGCCGACAAATTGAGGTACTGCATTGTAATGGCAGCGTGATGCCTCAATTTGGTGCCCTGCAAGAGGCTGGGTTCTGCAGCTCCACAATTCTCGGCAAACTTCCTCATTATTAAGGTCCCTTCTAAAAATGATTCACCTTTGGCGAACAAATAAATGTTGGAAGATGGAATTCCTACCAGCTCCCTTACCTCGATCATTTTGTTGATGGCAGCGACTTCCAACTTCGGCACAAGGATAAACGCTGGCTTTCCTCTTTTGGCTTGTATCGTCACAATCAAGGATTTGTGAGACACAGATTTCTCTGAAGGCGACAACAAGGCAAATTCCGTGCTATCTTCTTTTACAGTCTTTGCTGCATTCCAGCGCTTGAACTCCAATCTATCGATTTCGCCTACTCTCCTTTGGTTGAAGGTCCAGAGTCTCATAAGTAGAACGTCAGCGAGACGTAGGTATTGTTGGTAGGTGGATTGAGGACTTTCCCTGATTTAAATGAGGCTTGCCGCCAGCTCTCGGACAATATATTCATTGAGTAATTTTACATCATGGGTGTTGGGTGCAGTCGTTCGTGTCTTAAATTTTTGGCGCTGGTACTCCTTTCTAGCAGCATGGCCAACCTCAAAAGAAAATCTTTTCTCGTACAGAGACAGCCATAAGGTAGCGGGTTCTGCTTTTCTGCGCCCATCCTCCAAACTAAGAAAGAGGGTTTCCACAGTTTCCACGAAACGCTTGAAAGTTAGGGCGTACTGGTCTACAAGAGAAGGTTTGGGGGCTTGCCAGCCTTCCCTTAAACCACCTTTCGTGATTGACAATATTGCTGAAGTAAATGTAATATAATTATTGTTAAAGGTGCATTCCGTTGGTGTGTTAATTTTTGGATAGATTTTCTGCATGCGAGATACAATGTGGCATATTATTCTCAAACTCTAGGCAATTGTTCTCTTCCTATTCTTATCTGTTTGGGTCTTCCTAGTCAACACATTCCCGTGCTTTAAAAGAGCTGCGTCACTAACAATCATTGGGCGATTATTGGGCTGAGTGGAGGGACTGTATAACAGCATCTTTCAAGAAGGGCTCAATATCTCTGCAGGAACCATTCTTTGTTTCCTCTTCGTCCTGGTTTTAAAAATTAAGCCTGCCTCGGTTAGCTGGTCAGGATATGATTCCCGAATGTGTTTTTTAACGTGTTTCATGCTTATTAAGCGCTTACAGTATGTACAGGTTGTGCGAGGAATATAGGTTTATCAGGATTCATTTCGTTGTAGAGTGCATCACCCGGAGTGATGTACTGAGTGACTAAGTAACTCCTCTTGGTTTTTTTGTTGTGCAGGCTTGATAGCTGATCACTTCTGGATCCTGTGGATTTGCGTTCAGTAGGGATGGGTATCGATGAACAAAACATCACCAATATGACCCACATTATGCATCCTGAGAATATTTACACTTCGACGCAATCCAAAACTTTGGCGTAAAAAAGGCATATCGTTAGCTAATAAAAGAGGATCACTTATATTCAAGATCTTTAATAATATAGATTGACGGATAATTATACAAAACTTAGAAAAGTAATGGCAACTCAAGAATGTTAAATCTTTTGAAGTAATAGCACCATGATGGTGAAGTAGCAAGAAAAAGGAATGTAATCCAAGGAATAAATATTTGTCATAATAGGAACTTTTTAAATAATTGTTCATGCTTTCATTGTAATTTTGGGTTTTACCGTGAAGGCAACTTCTGAGAAGATCTGGGCTAGACAAGCTCACATAGATTGGTTTTATGGCTTGCATCACTGCAGCTGGAAGATGAAAGTGCTCACTGTGGCGATATGGTTTATTTTCTTCTTGTGCTTTCAAATACTTACACCAATCTTGGGAACAAAACTCATGGCAGGGATTCTTATCTGTGGATAAGATGTGGATGTAAGAAGCCCAAACTGCTTTTTTCATTTCTGCCAAGTTATTGTTTGTGTGCCGGCGAATAGCGAGTCCATAATACAGTTGCAAGTTATTTATCGCCTCATCTGTCAAACGCCCTCTACCTCCCACATTTTTCCCATCAGACAGTTTTGTATCACCCATTTTCTTTTTAAAATTCCGTAACCGTGCTCCCATTCGCTTCTGGACATGGCCGATGCATTCTATTTTTTCTATGTTGTTATCAGGCCCATAGGGTTTGGCATTACATTCAGCCTGATAACCTTTTGAATCTCCATCCCCCAAGTATCGTGTGTATTGCACGCCGGGATATTGTTCTTGAGATAAACTCATAAACATTCGAACCACACCTTCTACTTCCATCCCACCACTGGACCCAGAGTAATTCGCAGAACAATTGCTGATGTGTTTGTTGACTAAACGCCCCTTGCAACTGCAAAACTTGGACATGATTTCCACATCTATCACTTTATTAGTTAGCCCACAAGTTGCCGTGACTACACAATTTAAGGTTCCTATAGGCATCACTCTTTGATACCTATAGGTGGAACTTGGGTCCTCGTGAAAAGAAACTAACGGAACTGAGTGTGCGTGTTGTAGGAGGTTATGCGGAAAAAATTAGTTATAAATAAATATACATTGACTGTCATGGATAAAAATATGGATAAGTAATGCTTAAAATAGCCAGCAATGGCTGATTGATTGACTGTCATGAATAAAAATATTTCTCAAAATAGCCTAACAAAGCAGCTTACAAGGGCACGGCACTGAGCACAGGTGATGGGCTTCAGGATATTACTTTTCTCATATGTGGACCTTGTTTCGAGTAAAGTGTTTACACATGATCTGCAGAGTTTCCTATGGCCACATGGGCTCGCGAATCGCGTGACCGCGTGAGTGAGACAGAAGACACAGGTGGGCTCCGATTCTGTCGCCAGGTTGACCCCTTCGTTGTCCCCTAAGCTCCAACCCTGTCAGCGATGTGGGTACAGCTGGAAGTTGTTTCCTTCTAACGTTTCTCATTGTGTAGTAAAATTTTGTCCACTCCAGCTTACTCGCTACTTCTGGTGGAACCCTAAAAGTACAAACGCATGCACACAAATGTATATAGATATTTAGGTTCAACTGTAATACATTTTAAATAATTTGAATTGTTTATTGTTTAATTATATAATTATTATTTCATTTTTTCAAATATGTAGTAAATTTTTAGATGTAATAATTACGTAGATTGCAAACCATACTCACTTGGCGCACTCTTTCTTGAATATATCGTGCATGTCCCTGCTTTCCGTGGCACAAATGTGAAGTATACCCTTCTTCAAATCTAGGACCTGCGATTATAGTATTATGTTAGAAAATTTATTTAACAAGTAATTAGGTACTGGGTGACGGCTATTTTACAGCCAATCTTTCATTTTGTTTTCGAAATTTCCGCTGGTGTTGATATAAAATTTAAATTTTGTTTTTCAAGTGGAATGGAATGTTCGTTCATGTACATGGGTGATCCTAGGCCAATTGATTCGGAAAACCTTTATTTTGATTCGGAAAAGCTATACAAGCAACTACGGCCGACTATAAAACAAAGTTAAAGAGTAGACTCACCTCTCTCACATGCTCCTCGGGTCCATGATTATGTGGCTTTGACTGGATCATCGTAAACATTGATAAATCTGTATCATAAACATCTTCCGGCATGTCGGTCATCTTTGCTGTTCCAGGACATGACGTATGCGAACATCTCATGTACCACACTGAGTTTTCTTTTTATCTCTAATATATAAGAAATTGCATTGTCGTGGTGGAAGAACCAATCTCCTGTGCGCCAAAGATCCACCCTTTTCTTCCGGATGTTCTCCCTCAACCTTTTCAAAACCTCCAAGTAGAAGTGTTGGTTGACCGTTTGGCCTGGAGGAACGAATTCTGCGTGCACAACACCTCTGCAATAAAAGAAAAATGAGCAATGTCTTGATGTTGGACTTCACTTGGCTTGCCTTTTTTTTTACGAGGAGAGAGAGGCGTCTTCCATTGGCTTGATTGCTGCTTTGTTTCGGGGTCGTAGCCGTAGCACCATGATTCATCGCCAGTTATAACCTTGAGAAAAAATCTGGGTCTTCATCCAACTGATTTTGCAGCTCCAGACAGGCCTGAAGTCGACGCTCCTTTTGATCGTCGGAGGGAAGGCGAGGAACAAATTTGGCTGCAATCCTCTTCATGCTCAAATCTTCAGTTAAAATCCTCTGAATTGAACTCCATGACAATCCAGACATCTCACTAAGTTGATCGATGGTTCGGCGACGGTCTTCATGGACAAGAGTGTTGATTTGTTCAATGTTTTCGTCCGTTCTTGAAGTCGAGGGGCGCCCAGAACGAGGTTGGTCTTCTATTGACATCTCTCCATTCTTGAAACGCGAAAACCAGTCGTAGACACGCGTTTTACTCAAAGCATTATCCCCATAAGCTGTTTTCAGCATCACAAGGGTTTCGGCGGGTGTTTTTCCTAACAAAAAACAAAATTTTACAGCCGCACGTTGTTCTCCACTCTCAGCCATTTCACGTTTTTGCCGAAACGGAAAAAGTCGTTTCACTAGAAAAATTCTCACGGACGAACGAATGCACTCACAGCAAATGAACTTTGCCTCCCAAGGAGGAAAAACACAACGTTTAAGATTATTCTCAACACACAATGCCTTATGCCAAACTTTGGGAACTTACACAGCCTAAAATACTCGTTCAAAATCCACCAAATTTTGATAGATTATCGTTTAAAATTTACTCTATCCAAATGCCAAATAAAATTTGGGGGTCTCCGCACTAGATTTAATACAAAAGGGCACCTGCCCTTTTTTGGGGGTCCTAAAATATTTGGGTCCCAAAACTATTAGGTATTGGAAAGAACTCACTTTAATGAAGATCTCTGCCAAAAACCAGCGTCTTAGGCCGGGGGGCGCTAAAAGCGGACTACCCTCAATCCTCTACACTACCGTCATTATTTTATTTCTTCTACTTACCTTGAACTTTTCGAATCATAGCCAAATGTGCGGATCCGGGTAATTGGAGGGGTTTGCTATTACTGAAGGAGAAGCATTGCAGTTGTAGGAAGAAAGACGTAATGCAGTACGTTCAGCATTGGAAACGTACCTCTCCTGTTGCCATCTTTGCCTGTTAATTGTACAAGAATGCGATATCATCAACGTACTAGGAAGCATAATGGTACCTACTATAAGTATTAGAGATCACTTGGACCAATAGGTAGGTTATCGCCGCCCATCTTTAGTGATATTTGGAAAACGGTGATACCTACCTATATTTAAATTAAACAAATAATATCAATCTGAGAGAAGAACCACTGTTCGGTTGAACTCTAGAACTTTATTGAATACAACTAAATTTGATTCCTGGAAACTTAGCAACATATGAAAACTAGATTTACTCAGTTATAATAATACCAGCCTAGTTTTTTTTGCTTGCATCGCTCGCTCGGTATGGCTGTATATTAGACAAAACTATTAGGTATTGGAAAGAACTCACTTTAATGAAGATCTCTGCCGAAAACCAGCGTCGTAGGCCTCCAAAAACCCAGTCAAAACACAGAGTGAACACAGAGCTCCTCCAGGAAGGTGTTGCCTCAACCACTGCCAGAGCACCTGTTAGCATGTACAGCTTTACACCATATTTATGCTTTTTATTGGGCATATACTGGCGGAAAATTAACCGGCCCCTCCACAGCACCATCGACTCATCTAGGCTAAGATCACGAGCGGGAGAATAAATTTGTGCCATGCGGTTGTTGAAGGCATTTATAAAAGGGCGAATTTTGTGCAGGCGATCCGATGGCAATGGATCGTCAGAACCTGGGTTCCTAGCAAAGTGTAAACAGTTTAGAATTAGCAAGCAACGATCCCTTCCCATTGTTTCTCTGAAGACTGGGATGCTGTACAACCTATGGGTACTACAGTGAAGATCCAATTCACTGAGTTTGATGCTACCCATATGAAGTACGAGTATGTACCACATCCAACCATTTCTCAAATTCCATCCGATCAGAAATGTCTTTCCACTTCCGCGTGCGCACATATTCCCCCTGTTTTGTCATTTTTCGTTGTTCAAGGAATGAGGTTTCATGTGCTTCCGAAGAGTAGCAATTGGTCTCCTTGATAATCAGATCCATGATTTCTGTCGTCATCATGAGACGAAAAGAATCAATTGGTCTGCTGTTTCGGCCGTGTTAGTTCTGTCCTCATCCTCTGGTCCGGTTCCCTCGCGT
The DNA here is from genome assembly GCA_030762985.1 of Adelphocoris suturalis. Lineage (NCBI taxonomy): Eukaryota > Metazoa > Arthropoda > Insecta > Hemiptera > Miridae > Adelphocoris > Adelphocoris suturalis. The sequence goes on from CM061050.1 coordinate 10,664,090, forward strand.
TGAATTTTGTCGTCGTGTGCCAGCTTGTTGGGAGCTGGTATCGTGGCTGCAATTTGGCTGCCTGGCAAGATCGGTGGTTGAGGCGTCCCAGAAGGTCGGGCTGTGGCTGTTTGTCAGAGGCGGTTGCAGCCTCCTGTTGGTATCGAAATGTTCCGCCGGAGGAAACAGAGCTTGCGTGATCACCAAGGTTGGTTTTATATGCGGCGTTGACTGAGTTAGAGGCTTCTGAGGGGACTCTGGTAAGGGTTGGACCGAGTCCGGTACCGGGTCTAGCAACATCAACTTTTCTTCGTCTGAAAGACAAAGATCCTTTAGGGTTATTGAGGCCTGGTTGTTAGGCACCTTCATGTGTCTGAGGGAGGGCCTCACTTTCTTGGCCGCTCTGGGCTCCCCCCCCCCCCCTCTATCCCTGGGTTAGGGCGCTTGCCCCCCGTGGGTCGGGCCGGGGTCCCACACGAGCCCCTCGGCTAGCTCGTGCTCCCTGATAAGGTGTCTGATGCACCAGTCGGGTTAGCCACACCCGTAATCCTATCTTGAGCAAGAGTACTGCTGCACTTTTTCAACCTGTACTTCTCCATCTTTCTCTGTCTCCTATCCTTGATGAAAGGAGCCTCATTTTCTCTCATGAATACCTCCGCGGGCGTGGAGAAACCTCCTGCCTTTGCGGTGGTACTCACCGTAGCTTGTTTCGCGTCTGTGCCACATGTTCACTCCTATTCGGCTGTTCGCCCCCTTTTGACGATGCCAAGGGCCAAACGGCCGGCGCGGTTGAGACTGAGCCTCTGTAAGGGCCTTGCCTCTCTCCCCCCCCCCCCTCTGCCAACCGCACTGCCCCGGAAGGATTCTATGTGAGATTTAATAGCATTCTTAATTTTATCAGATAACTGTTTTTTAACATACTTACCTTTTCCATCTTCAGAACAAACATTGATGGAAGATCTTTTTTTTTGGGTTATATTGACTACCCCTTTTTTAATACCTAGCGTGCTAAGGAACATGAACTTGCACACCTTTTCTCAAACTTCTTCAATCGGTAAATAAAAATCGGTACTAAACTTCCTTCTGCTCTCTGATGATGTATTTGTCTTGTCTTTTGTTTCAAATTTATCCATATTACTGTTGATAAAATCTCTCTGCCTTGGGTAGAAGGCAATTTTATTTGAAAAAGAAATTGATTTTTGAAAAATATTTTTTTATTAATTTACACAATGTATGGAATCGGTTGCACCAAGAATTAGTATTTAAAAATGACATCGAGCGCCTTAGGCAGGGTCGTCTCCCTCCGCTTCAGCCAATTCCTCTTCCAGTCTTCTTGCTGCCTGAATTTCTTTACCCTTCCTTCCTTTGTTGAACATGATGCTGCTATGGCAGATTTTTTTATTCTATTGATGTCTTTTCTTTTCAGACCTTGGGTACAAAAAAAAAAAAAAAAAAAAAAAAAAAAAAAAAAAAAAAAAAAAAAAAAAAAAAAAAAATTGGGATGTATTCCAAGTGCTTGGCAGACATCACATCGGCTAATGTTGCCGCGATTGTACTGGAGAACTGCTTCAAAAGTACCAAATTTCAATGTCGGAAGCGTAACAAAATTGACTTTTGGTAATACATTCCACAAAACATGAATCATGCTTTCATTGCAGTTCTGCGTTTTCCCATGGAGACAAGCTTTCAGCAAGTCTGGGTTGGCTAAGCTAACATATATGGGCTTTATGGCATTCATTATGACGGCTGGTAGATGAAAATGTTCCTTATGGTTGTAAGGTTGCTTTTCAGCTTGGGCTTTCTTATACTTACACCAACTCTCAAGCCCATTTGGACAGAAATCGTGTTTGGGTTACCTGTTGGTAGCCATAAGTTTCTGCAAATGGCCAATCCGTAGTATAATTGTAAAGAGTTGATTGCTTCGTCAGTGAGGCGTCCATCACCTCCTAATGATTTGCCATCTGAGAGTTTTGTTTGTGTCTGACATTCGTTTTTTTAGGCTGCGAAGACGTGACCCCATTCTTTTTTGTACGTGTCCGACACATTCTAATTTTTCCATTGTCACGCCTGGCCCATAAGGGTTTTCACTGCAAACGGTTTGAAAGTCCTTGGAGTCACCGTCCCCTAAGTAACGAGTTTATCTTACACCATACTGTTCCAGTGACCGATTGTAAATCCTACGGACACCTTCAACCTCCATGCCACCACTAGACCCTCTATATTTGGCACTGCAGTCCGATGTATGTTCACCAAGTAGCCGACGCTTACACTTACAGAACTTCGACATTATTTCAACGTCGACCCCTTTATCATTTTCCCCTCGTAGCAGAACAACTCCGTTGTTCGAAGTATGTCTCCTCTTCTGCCAAGTTTCGTCAACGTTACCGTGAGATCAGTTACACCTTCGTTTTCTTCCACAGCATTTTCCACAGTTTTCTTCACATCAGCCTTACATGTCTCTTGTCGTATCCCAGGTTACTGTTGGGGAATAGACTTTTCAGGATGATCGAAATGATAGTAAGCAGGGGTTTGAGCTTAGGGAAAATATAATATATTCAACTTACAGCATTACGGCGACGGACTCCACGATAGAACTGACTGACTTACTACTACATGTCGGGCCGGTTTATATAATGGAACTAATGACCTTACAGAACTAAACATCGATGCTAGCAATGTGCCGAAGGCGTTGGAGAGTTTAGTAAACAAGTAAACAGTTGAGCCGACTGAGAGTCGTCTCAAGGAGTTGTAAATCAGGAAAGTTTACCTAAGATAATCCAATTAATATGAAGAATTAGCATATGACACGTCCCCTCCATAAGATGAGACACTGCGAAAGGAAAGGAGTGTTGAATTCTGAGAAAGTAGTATAAAGCTCTAAGAGTTACTGATCCAAAAATGGAAGAACCTTTATTGTGGATCCAGCACTCTTTACAAACAAAACTGATTACTGATTTTATATGAAATCGAAAAAAAATGAAATCAGTCAGTAATTATATGATAAACAAAATTAATTATTAAATATGTGATTGATTATTATCGATGTTTATAATTATCGATTATTATCCCTATATGGTGAACAAGATATAATACATTGTCAAGATTTAATATAACATATCAAGATCTATAAGGTACGGTAATTTATATATATATATATATATATATATATATATATATATATATATATATATATATCCGTATTGTTACTCCGTAATAGAAATTCAAGTACCTTCGAAATTATTAGAGATGGTTAAAGATGGCTTGAGAAGAATAGCTAGGACTAGCTGGATGTCACAGACGGTTGTACTTGAAGGTATATCCGTATTCAACCGAATGAAGAGTGGGAAGTAGCCAGGGCCGGTTCAAGACATCAGACAATGCCCGTAGATAATCAATCGTACCAACATGCCGGGTTATCTCTTCTTATGGAGTGCGGAGGGAGGCTTGCAGTTCCAACAATCTCCTCCAAGCTTCCATCCAGGCTCCCCATATTGAGGGGGCGCTGTCTCTTCCTGGTGGTTGCTGCTTCCTGGGGTATAGGCTGCCGATAATAGACAGCCATGAGCCTATCATTATTAGGCCCATAGAATGAAATGGAAGCCTGTAGGGAAATTTGACGGCCGTAATTTGCAGTTGTCTGAATGGATGGACTGAGCAATATGATTCTCAGCTTTTGTTGCAGCCACAAGCTTTTCAAATAATTCTGACCTGTGGATACGCACTGCATTCGCTGGGAGTGCCCTATATCTTGCTCCCCAGTCACGTCTGGCAGCAGCCAGTCTCTGTTGTGCATTGTTGCGTAATACTTAGCAATCAACCTGTTGCCAATTTTGGCCAACAAGGGGTGGGTTGTCTGCGGGCATCTGACTGGCATTTCGTTGCCCTGCTCCACCTCTTGCATTGGCGCCATCGTTACCAAGTCTTGTAACCGGGCTTTATCAAGATGCTGGAATGGCTCACCAGCTAGCAAAGCATCAATGTTGATATATTCATAACCGGTGTCTGTGAAGGCATATAGATAATCTCTCTCTGAAAGAGTGTTGATCCCAGCTAACTTAGCCTTAGCCATTAAAAGCGGGTCCACAGCTCTTTCTAGTGCCTCTTCAGTGGCATCTACTATTGCTGTTGCCATAGCTGTGACTCGAGGGAGAGGCCATACCTCATCAGAGATGAATGTTCCCCAGTAATCTGAAACTGTCTGTCTGTGAATTAAGAGCATAACTGGGTATCCAAGGTTGGCGATATCAGCATACTATGAAGCTGGCAGAGGTGGCTCCCGCAAACCCAACCACGGATTATGAACTAAACCACCAATAACGCACCCCCATGTCTGGAGCTGTGCTCGTATTTTGGGTTGGAGCATATATAGCAGAGCTCGTCCCTCAGTATGGTTGATCATGTTCACTACAAAGAAAGCATGGGTACACTGTGAAACCTCAGCACTATTAAGGGTTTGTTAGAACCAAGTTTTCTAACTGTTACTTTTCCCTCATGTAGGTGTGAGGTAATTATTTTTAGGCGCTATAAAATTATACATATATTATTACTAACTGAATTTCCTGTTGACTCATAAACAGCACAGGGTCTAAGCCCATCCAGAGTATGAGTAAAGTCAGAAATTCAGATAATTTGCAGGATATAACTTTTTGCTAACTTGTGAACAGCCCCGGGAACTAAATTTTATGATTTTGAACAGAAGAAAGTGAAGAAAGTCTTCACAATCTCTGGAGTCAGGTACTCATTGGTTCTCATTGTTGGGTCATTTTCATTTATTAACCGCATATGTGAGTTAAACCAATTTTTGGAGAACTCCCCTACTTTGCAGATGGCCATTGTAACCCCAACAATTGTTGCAGCTAGTATTGATCGGGGTGTTTCCATATCCCCAGTGGCCAGGACGGGTGACCTTTTTCAATTTTTGAGGAGTGTTCCGTAAACTAGATTTCATCTTCTTGAGCACAATCGTGACGAATTATAATTTTTCATTGGTTAAGATTGGGAAATTAGGTGTTGGAAAAAGTGGGGGCGGATACCAAACTATTTCTCTAGTGAAAAAGTTCGGTATGTGCCCCCACATAGTTAATAATGGAAAACACAACATTTTTGGTTTAAATAATTAATTTATTAATATGAATATTACTTCTGACACATATTGTGGTGTTGTATTATTCTATGGTTGGGTCATACAAATTCCTGATGCATTGCGAAAAATGCTCAAATGGACTTGTGAATAGTGGAATTGTGTTGCAACATGTGGCGACCGTATGGGGTCATCAACCGTAGGACAGGACTTAGCGGGGAACCCGAGAAAGTGGGTTGCCGCGACGAATCGCGGCCGGCCCAGAGGTAATACCAAGTCCGGAACCCCAGACAAGAGAATTCGTGTAGCGGAAATAATTGACATGCAGGCCACCGTGCAAGGAAGCTGGAAGGGTGAGCTTTTTCTGATAATTTCTTCGAATTTGTTGCATACGAGTAGAACGTCTTCGGAAAATCCGTCTAGGTCTAACAGTTTGTCTACGAGTCTTCTTAATTCTACGCTGTGGTCGTTTCCGCAAGTAACGACGAGCAATATCGTCGATATCGACTGTATCGTAGCCTTCGTCGCATTGTGAATGGTTGAGTCCGTCAGTTGGGTGATCTCAAGTACAGTGATCCCAGCAAGAAAAGCTTCGTCAGTGGGAATGAAATTTGAAGTAAAAATAACCGAATACCGGGCAATTGCGGACACGGACAATTGGGGACACGTCTTAAAAGCGGACGATTCTATCGGACGGATCTACTCTAATCTTTGGATATGCGAAATGGTCTTCAACAATGATTTTATATTTTTTTTCTCTTCAAACACCTGTACAGTTCTCTCTATCCTTTTATCTAGTTTCATGTATTGCTTCTTCCTCTTCTTCCCTTCTAAATTTAGTTCCATCTTCATGAACACGGGGTTTTTGTTTTCAGCTTCTTTCTACAAACAATCCACTAGCGTGTTAAATCTAGGGTCAGCGTTACCAATGAATGTGTTAATTTTGTTGTGCCACCCTCCTACTGCATTTGTTGTTCTGCGCCTTTTGCCGTAGCAATTCCACGTTTCGATGGGTATTTGGTCATTCTCAAGCCATGTCTCTATAAAGTAGTCGAAGAACTCTGACAGTTTTGGGTTGTTATGGTCGGGAGCTTCCTCATGAACCTGCAACATTTCATAATATCTTTACATATTTTTTGAATTTTAAACCTATATGGTGAACAAGATATAATACATTGTAAAGATTTAATATAACATATCACGATCTATAAGGTACGGTAATTTATATATATATATATATATATATATATATATATATATATATATATATATATATATATATATCGTAGATGACAAGAATCAGAAGAATAGGGAATAGTTTAAATAAAACGACTTATTTGAAAGTATTCGAAATGCACTTGTTTATTGAAGAGAACCTACTTCGAAAGGGTATGGTTTGAGAATGATCCGTCCCTTCACACTGGCGCTCTATTTATATGTGTCGGCCTGAGGGGCTACTGACGTCATTGTCCTAATGGGCTCCCGAGGCGGAGCTGTGCATTCGTATTAGTGTTGCTTTATTAATCAGTAGTCAAGTTCTGAATGCCAGTCCACGATACGGGGGGGCCCAAGAGCGCCTCGTCCCAGAGGCGAGGAAATCCCGGGGGAAATTTTTGTCCCTTGGTGGGAATGTTTGAGGGGGGGGGGGGGGGGGGGGGACCTAGGTGCGCCAATGTGAATTTACGTTAAATGCGTAGAGAAAAAGTTTGAACAAGGGTGGCCCCGAGGGAAGCAATCAAGGCAACGGGGGGAGGTGTTGAAGGTCCCCCGAATGCCCGACGGCCTTTTTATCAGCCAGCCAAGACAAACGAAAAAAACTCTGCACAACAACAGCAATATTCCGAAGTGGAATGACAGTAAATCAAGCAATGGGACGGATATAAAAAGAACCCCTTGGTTTGACGGTGGAGATCACCGTATCAGTTTGTGGGGATCGTTTTTGACCCGGGACGGGGGTACATGAAAAGTGTACAAAAATTACATAGTTACAGTTCGTACAAAGCCTGGATCCGGCGATAATCAAAATAACGTGAGTACATTTAAAGTGTACTTGTAAATGTACTGTGTAAACTTGTAAATGTTTTTACAAGTGGCACAGAGCCTAGATTTGGCTATGACCGAAAATAATGTGAGTACATGAAAGACGTACAAAAAATTTTGTTTACAAGTGGTACAAAGCCCAGATTTGGCTATGGCCGAAAATAAAGTAAGTACATGAAAATGTGTACAAAAATATTGGCTTTATAATATGTACAATAAGATTCAATATTTACAACGGTACAAGGCCGAAATATGGCGATGACCAAAATAAAGTGAATAGTCACACAAAAGCATGGTATGATCATTTAATGATCACACTAAGATAATAGCTATATTTAAAAAAAACATGTAAATTGCGCATTTAGTAATTATTTACAAAGGGGCATAAGAAATAAGGTATTATAATGAGGTAATCAGAAATCATCAAGGGGAATGAGAATATCACAATAAAATTGATGATAATGACAAAAGTGACCAATTTAAAATTTTACACGTAAATGTAACAATGAGAGAATATTTACAGGTGCCATTGAATGGAATTACGATATTATCATATGTGATGATAAATTAGTTAGAAGAGAGGGCATTATCGGGGTACAAAACCCATTATGATGTAAAATTAGTTACATATGGGGAAAGAATGAAAGGGGATTCCTGTTTCCCTGCCGATGACGCGTCAGGGTGCTGAAAATGTACAAAGTAGGGTTAGTGGCATGTCATAAAACGGTGGAGCCGCAGTTTATTTTTGCACATTCTGAAATGTGTAGTTGTAAGGATTTTTACTTGGATGGAGTCCGTATTGAAAGGAAATGGGTTATAAAAATTTCCTTTTCTTAAAGGGTCCTGCACTTAACGTAGTTTGGGGGATTATGTTCCGAAAAAGGGTTTGTGAAAAATGCGATGTCAAAAGGGGTGTTCTGGGTCACCAGGATTTTACAATAAGCTAAGTGCATAGGCGATGGAAAATAGCCTGGAAAATAGCCCTTAATTGCTCGCCCAGGTTGAAAAGGGTGTGCCCACATTCGGGTTGGATTGACATGTGAATATGGGATTTCTAAAGTGAAGCCGGATATTGCAGGTCATAAAAGGATTTCGTAGGTCATAAAACGGGTGTCAAAGGAAGTTTTAGGGTATTTGTGCGGACGGTTGCAATCTAACGATTTCTAGAGAAGTCGTAAAACGAAGGTAAAAAGGATTTCTGAAGGGGAGCTTAAATCCGAGGGGAAGTGAAAATGCACGTTACGTCCGTCGAGGCAGGAAAGGTGTTTTTAGAAATTCGTTCGACGCAATATGTAATTTTTGTTTAGCAGCACTTGTGAGAGTAGAAAAATATTGGATTTCATTGGTCTAGTTGTACCAGAGTATGCACAATTTATTGGCTGTTTATAAATTCGTTTGGTGTGGAAGCACAATTTTGATTGTACCAGAAATAAAAATTACTCCATCTTGGGAGAAAATAGATGCTCTTTAGTGCTTGTTCAAATTTTAAAATTTTGTTAGATCGATCAAATTCGAGCGTTGACCATAAATTGGAATGGGGGGTCCCCGAGGACCGAAAATCCATTGACTCCTGCTCGTCTGGTTGCTCTTTTGGCAGTAAAGGGGGGGGGGGGGCGCATTTCGCCACCCTCGTCCCCCTTTCCAGGGAGTGCGCACCGCAGAATTTGTGCACCGGGCTCCGGCACCCGTGTTTTAATTGTTCTTCCTATCTATGCAGAGGGAAGAGAGAGCAAGCAACAAAAAACGGCGATGCGCGCGGTAGCCATGGTTCAACATATCATGTACCCTCTATGGGGTTAAGTGATTAAAAAGATAGTGTGCTCATCGGGAGCTTGCATTTTAAAATTTTAATAAGTGTCCTGCTCAGGACCAAAAATGTATTTATATATAAAAAAGGGTCACTCCCCCCCCAACCGGTATGATGACCGAAATTGCGGGAGAGAGGCCAGCACACTCGCCCCAATCGATTTGTAGCATCGAATTTGGTTTAGAGTGTGCTAAGTACGCGCGTTTTCTAGTCGTTCCTACCTACCTATTGTGGCCAAAAGACGCGCCAGCTACCGGCCGTGAAGCGGCAAAGCGCCGAAGCGTCTCAGTAGAAAGCTAACGTCGCGCCGGAATTTTGACCAACTGCGCAAAAAGCGAACGGCACCGTCGGACAACCAGGGTTTGTCCCTGGATGGCCGACTTTGTGGACAATTCGCAAGCGCTAGAAGGGCGGCACTTCGGGGCCCTCGAAGTACCGTCTGAGTCAGTATGGAAAAGGCACGTGATCGATTAATCATTTGTAAATTTGACTTTTGCATAATGAAAAGTTATTAAATTGGGGAGAATGGCAGTGTCCTGTTCAATTTTCCTGAGACGTTTGCGTGCGAATTTCAAAATATGTCCCGTGTTTAAATTTTGTATTTCGTATCTATCGTGAGGAAGAACTGAAATGATTTTGTAAGTTCCTTTGAATTTTGGGTGAAAACAAAAGATGACCATTGTCACCACCACCAATCTGTCACGTCACAATGAACTGTATGGAACGGTACGGGAGGCTTGTAAAGTGGGTGTAGTAAGGATGGGTGGGGATCTGTGATTGGTTTAAATAGGAACTTACCATTTCCTATGTCAGTTAAATTATAAGTGTCAAATAGTCAAGTATTGATAAGTCATAGGACATCAAACATGCATAATAAAATCAATATAGAGTGATTGCATTCAATAATTGAGAAATTTGCACAAAAGTTAGTTAATCTACGTAATATTTCATCGAATCGTTGTAACCCCTAATCAATTGTTTCTGAAATGATACAGATGTTATCAAGGTAATCTAAACAGGACTGGAATTTGATAAAAGCCAGAGGCGAAGTCAAGGGAGGTCATGTAGTTTGGCCCAATTGTTATTTTGTAGGTTTTAAATTACGCACAAATTCATATCCATTGTGACGGGTAAAAACGGATTTAGTAGGGGCCAGAATACCCTTCCCTAATAGAATCCTATTCGGAAGAATAGGATCAGGAACTATTATAAAGACGATATGTAAACCAATATTATCTACCGTAACTGAAGCAGCTAATCTGTCGTTACAAACAATTGGATCTTTTGTGATACCCACTAGTGCTACTGGATATGCGAAACGTCGGCCCTCAAATTGTGTAGCGGTAGTTAGAATTTGATTTGGAATACTAGTAGGTATGCAAAGAATTTGTTTTACAAATTTAGAATTTGATCAGAAATTGTGTAGCATTGCAAATTGATTTGCAAATTTTGTATTTGACTTGAAATACGAGTAGGTATGCAAAGAAAAACTTCAGTTTGTACAAACCGCAGGGATCGATTTGTGGAGATTATTACTCGTTCGTTAAGGTGTTCCTAAAGATCGTCGTCTATCAGTTTCAATAATGATCCTTTGTAATGTATTATATAATGATAAGACATTACAATGACTAATACAGGACATTACAATGTTAATACATGACTCTCCTGGAAATGAAACTTTTGACTAAAATGTTATGATGTTGTAAATTCTGTTCAAATTGATATTTGTAACTTAATTGTGTTGGATCTGTAGTGGCTTAAGTAATCTTATAACTAGTTTGCAGTATCCAGGAACGAAGGAAAATATCGTTCCGAAAGTAAAATTTTAACTAAATTTTGATCAAGTTCGAAATTTTGTACAAACTCATATCATTTTAAAATATCATAATAGTAACAATCATAATAACAAAATAATAATAAAATTGATAATGTCAATAATAATAATAATATCAATAATTATATCAAATCTACAATATCAATTGTTCGCTCCCCTTGAAGCCATCCCCGCAGGGCCAAGTGGACCCCCGGAGGTGGGTCGGCGCTTGTTAGAATTGGACTCTGGATTCTTATAGCACCGGTCTGCCGTATGTCCCTTGTTGCGGCAATAGGTACATATTAAACTATGAGAGTTGGCAGATTTGAATATTTTGTGCGATGGAGTGAAGGACGGTCGGGGTTCTGGGGAGGGACGTTTAAATGGGGGTCGGTGACGAGAGGTGAAGTTACTTATAGCGGGTGGGGGTTGAGACGTAGTGCTCGTGATTAATTGTATTCGTCTGGCCTCCCTTAATATAGTTTGTTCTGATAATTCCGTTTGGCCAAGTGCCCATTTACGGAATGTCTCATTTTTTGTCGCCATCCAAGCAGCCAGCAAATTTGCGTACTGTTGGTCGGGGGGTAAATTGAGCGTTGCAGCACGTAATTTGGGCCCCAAGTTATCAATTATACTGTGTATATTGGATTGAGGGGACGTGAACACCGAATACAATTTACCGACGGGGGTGTCTGGGTGACAAAATCGAATTAAAAATTTCTCAAAAAAATCGTCGACCGAGAGATATGCTGGTTCTAAGGTAGAGAACCACAACGCCGCTTTATGCTGCTTGAAGGCCGTGGTTAGGGCTGGGAGATAATAGCGCATTTCGCGGACATGCTGCTGGTCCACGACCGCTCTAGCCGATCGTAACCACATTTGTGGGTCAGTCCGTGGGGGATCAAACTCCGCGAACTGGATCGTCTGAGGGACGTGAACGTGAACAACCGGAGTTGTAGGTGAATTTCGTATGGCAGTCGCAAAATTATTTAGGATGTCCGTAAAAGGGGCTAATAATGGGTTTAGTATTGACTGCGTGGGAGGTGAATCTTCAGAGGTCGAGGATGGCACAGTGACTAGAGGGAAAGGTTCATAATGTTCGTCCGGGATCAATGGGGGTTCTGAAAACTGGTCCCCCATGTCCTGAACGTCGTCAGTTTGAACATAAGAGTTCACTTCCCAACCGTTGTCCATAATTTGGAAAGTGTAATTATGAAAATAATGGTAACAACAAGACAAAATTTAAGAATGACTATGATGAAAATGATAATAATTCCAATACAATGATAAAATGTCCAATAATTAAAATTAATGCCAAATAATAAAATTTTATCCGGAGATCACGGATAATTAAATATCTAGATTACTACCAAGGCCGTAATATTTTATGAAATACGTTAAGCAAAAAGGAAATGCCGTTGTCGAAATTGAAAATTAAGTGAAAGGAACAACTCATTAATGATTCAAACGGCTGTACGATTTTTTATCCTCTGTGGATTAAAAGAGAGAAGGTTCTGAAACGATGGAATTTTGGTCGATCCTTTTGGAGAACGTCGACGCCTTTTTAATTAAATTTCCAACGCTTACCTTTGTTCTCGGTCCGAGAATTTACGTGTGCGTGTTGTCAGGATGTCTTTGTTGGTTCGTCTTTTTCTTGTTGGAATGAGTTAAAGAAAAAAGAAAACTATGGACGCGAAGTTAACACAATCCCACTTCTGATATCGTAGATGACAAGAATCAGAAGAATAGGGAATAGTTTAAATAAAACGACTTATTTGAAAGTATTCGAAATGCACTTGTTTATTGAAGAGAACCTACTTCGAAAGGGTATGGTTTGAGAATGATCCGTCCCTTCACACTGGCGCTCTATTTATATGTGTCGGCCTGAGGGGCTACTGACGTCATTGTCCTAATGGGCTCCCGAGGCGGAGCTGTGCATTCGTATTAGTGTTGCTTTATTAATCAGTAGTCAAGTTCTGAATGCCAGTCCACGATATATATATATATATATATATATATATATATATATATATATATATATATATATATATATATCCGTATTGTTACTCCGTAATAGAAATTCAAGTACCTTCGAAATTATTAGAGATGGTTAAAGATGGCTTGAGAAGAATAGCTTGGACTAGCTGGATGTCACAGACGGTCGTACTTGAAGGTATATTCGTATTCAACCGAATGAAGAGTGGGAAGTAGCCTGGGCAGGTTCAAGACATCAGACAATGCCAGTAGATAATCAATCGTACCAACATGCCGGGTTATCTCTTCTTATGGAGTGCGGAGGGAGGCTTGCAGTTCCAACAATCCCCTCCAAGCTTCCATCCAGGCTCTCCGGATTGAGGGGGCGCTGTCTCCTCCTGGTGGTTGCTGCTTCCTGGGGTATAGGCTGCCGATAATTGACAGCCATGATCCTATCATTATTAGGCCCATAGAATGAAATGGAAGCCCGTAGGGTAATTTGACGGCCGTAATTTGCAATTGTCTGAATGGACTGAGCAATATGATTCTCAGCTTTTGTTGCAGCCACAAGCTTGTCAAATAATTCTGACCTGTGAATACACACTGCATTTGCTGGGAGTGCCCTATATCTCTGGCAGCAGCCAGTCTCTGTTGTGCATTATTGCGTAAAACTTCAGCATCAACCTGTTGATAATTTTGGCCAACAAGGGGTGGGTTATCTGCGGACATCTGTCTGGCATTTCGTTGCCCTGCTCCACCTCTTGCATTGGCACCATCGTTACCAAGAGTTACATCTTGTAGCCGGGCATTATCAAGACGCTGGAATGGCTCACCAGCTAGCAAAGCATCAACGTTGATATCTTTATAACCCGTGTCTGTGAAGGCATATAGGTAATCACCCTCTGAAAGAGTGTTGATCCCAGTTAACTTAGCCTTAGCCATTAAAAGCGGGTCCACAGCTCTTTCTAGTGCCTCTTCAGTGGCATCTACTATTGCTGTTGCCATAGCTGTGACTCGAGGGAGAGGCCATACCCCATCAGAGATGAATGTTCTCCCGTAATTTGAAACTGTCTGTCTGTCAATTAAGAGCATAACTTGGCATCCAAGGTTGGCGATATCGGCATACTGTGAAGCTGCCAGAGGTGGCTCCCGCAAACCCAACTACGGATTATGAACTAAACCACCAATTACGCACCCCCATGTCTGGAGCTGTGCTCGTATTTTGGGTTGGAGCATATATAGCAGAGCTCGTCCCTCAGTATGGTTGATCATGTTCACTACATAGAAGGCATGGGTACACTGTGAAACCCTAGCTTGCTCGATCATCCATCTTGCACTATTAAGGGTTGTTCCATCCAATGCTGAATAAGTATAAGCCACGAACCTGTAAAGTTTGTCCGGTTCTCTGAATGTTGTCTGTTGAGCTGTATGCTCTACCAACGGGAAGATCAGGAGTTAAAACACGAAATAATCAATTCAACTTTTGATTATTAATATATATTTCACCTTTAGCAGACAGTGCAGCAATTAAGTGGTAATATGTACAGATGCTTGTCAGCTGATCGCTCGAGCAGTGAAATGACGATACATACAGCTTAGTGAGAAAATAAGTGATTGTAATGTTAATACAGTATTGTATCTATATATACAAGAGTCTTTGAACGGTCTTAGAGAGTCTTAGACTACAACCACAGGTTAATAGTTCAACTGAGCGCGAAGTCGCTTCGATGCAAGAATGTTTTTTCTTTACACTGAAAAGGCACAAGTCACTTGTTACAGAGTAGATCGTGTATAAACAGTTGTCAGCTTGATTGAATTGATAGCTTGAGGAGCGTTGCTTGACTTAATGACTCACTGGCAGTTCTCATAGGGATTTTATAACCTCGGTAGAGGGGAGAATACGTTGAAACTTCTCGTGAAACACGATAAACCGAAGAAAGGGGGTAACTACGTGACGAGAACCAAGTATTTGGCAAAATGGGGAAAACCCCAAGGAAAACTCAGTCGTGTATAATGGACTGAGGTCAGGGAGGATTAGAAAGTTAGCAGAGTCGTTCATACAAAACGTTTATAGAAATGTACACCGGCTGGGGACGGCTTATGAGGTGGATTACTTATAGAGGGAGCTAAATAGGTGCGGGGATTCTACAGGCAGGCTTCGGAACGTGATTTCCAAGGAGCTGGAGGTTGTTGAACCAGGAAGCGAATCGGGTTGTTGTACAAATTCATTTGGACCAATATTTGATATTTTATTAATTTGCTTATTTATATTCGCGGTGAGAGGCTGCAGCCGAATATTGTCAAATATTTGGAAAAGAAAGTCTTCTCAATCTCCGGAGTCAGGTACTCATTGGTTCTCATTGTTGGGTCATTTTCATTTATTAACCGCATAAGTGAGTTAAACCAATTTTTGGAGAACTCTCCCACTTTGCAGATGGCCATGGTAACACCAACAATTGTTGCAGCTAGTATTGATCGGGGTGTTTCCATATCCCTAGTGGCCAGGATGGGTGTAGTTCGTTATCCGCCCCCATTTTGTCCTCTCTTTTGCAAGCACACCCAACCACCTTTTTCAATTTTTGAGGAGTGTTCCGTAAACTAGATTTCATCTTCTTGAGCACAATCGTGACGAATTATAATTTTTGATTGGTTAAGATTGGGAAATTAGGTGTTGGAAAAAGTGGGGGCGGATACCGAACTATTTCTCTAGTGAAAAAGTTCGGTATGCGCCCCCACAAAGTTAATAATGGAAAACACAACATTTTTGGTTTAAATAATTCATTTATTAATATGAATATTACTTCTGACACATATTGTGGTGTTGTATTATTCTATGGTTGGGTCATAAAAATTCTTGATGCATTGCAAAAAATGCTCAAATGGACTTGTGAATAGTGGAATTGTGTTGCAACATGTGGCGACCGTATGGGGTCATCAACCGTAGGACGGGACTTAGCGGAAAACCCCAGAAAGTGGGTTGCAGCGACGAATCGCGGCCGGCCCAGAGGTAATACCAAGTCCGGAACCCCAGACAAGAGAATTCGTCCAGTCTGGGAACAATTATTTTACCATTTAAAACCCCTTTTTAATACATAAAATAATTAAGGCATAAATTACCTGTCATTTTATAGCTCCCCATACTAACTCAATGGGGTTGAGGTCGGGGTGATACGGTGGCAGTCGCAGAACTTGATGTCCAAAGTTGTAGATGAGTTGGTCTATTTTATAAACTGGTTCTCTCTGGACGTTTTTCACAAACATTAGAAGTTCGGCTTTTGTCATATTGTCCTCGTAGACAACATTGTGCTTATTAAGCCAGTCTTGGATATTCTTTTTCAAAGAGCCACTTGTTGGTTTTTTATCCTCTTCTACGCAATGGTATTTTGGGTTATCAATTACAATAACGCTCGGCTCCTCGATATTCGGCAACAGTTGTCCCTCAAGCCATTTGTAAAAATTTTCAAAATTCATAGAGTCGTGATAGTCGCCAGTTTTTTGATGGGCTCTGAAAATAACAAGGCTGTCTCTTACGAACCCATTTTCACCGCCTCCGTGTGCAATTATTAGGCGTTCGCCTTTCCCAACAGCCGTGGTTACGCCAATTTCTTCGGGAGTTTGCCAACATTTACCTACTGTGTGGTTTGCATTTATGTAAGTTTCGTCTATTATTTGTAAGCCTTCAGATCTGTATTTCTTAATTTTTTTTAGGTACCGAATTCTCCAATCAACTGTTGCAGGTATTTCCACCAGTGGTTTTCTACGAGACTGGCATTTGACCCATCTAAACCCCAATTCTCTTAACAAACATTTCAAATAGGTCTTACCACATTTTAAAATGTCTGCTTCCTCAAGAGCTGAAAGTAACGTCTTCACAGAAGGAAACTCTTTATTTCGTGTGTACATATAATGTATTTTCCTCCTAATAGCAGCTCTAGTAAAGTCATCAACTTCAATCCTTTTTTTCCTTTCAGTCTTTTTACCTGTAGGCGTAGAAAAAGTCAGCTGCCCTCGGATTTCAACTGTCCTTTTTCCCTCTCGAATGATTTGTTTAACGAGGGTTTGCCCAATACCTGTAGCTTTTGCAGTTTCCTCAGCCAAATTAAATTTCAGATCATGCTCTTGTCTCATTCGTTTTAAGTGTTCAGCTACTTTAAAAACAATCTCTCTTGCTTGACCTCTAAGAGGTCGACCAGGCGCAGAAGATGATTTTGAGGTGGCCATCTCATCCCAAACTACCACACTTTAAAAAAACTAACACTATTAAATAACTAGCCTAACTATAAAAACTAACTTTAAAAAACTAAACCACAATATCACTACTTAAATAATAAATATTAACTAAACACCTAAAAACAATTAGTATTTTTGTTTTCTTAACGGTCACAGCTACGACAACTTTCAACAAAGGGGGAAATCCTGAGAAGTTGAATGAACGGCTATTTCCACGTGGGGAATACTGAGCCCGGGGCGGACGCGGGGGCTGGTGGGGGAGAGGTGGTGTGACATGCGGCGGAGAGAGGGAACATAACTTCCCCTCGCTGTTACCTCCCCTACATGCGCGAAAAATTCTCGCGCAGGTCGCCATCTGTCCGGCCAACCTGTAATATGTACAGATGCTTGTCAGCTGATCGCTCGAGCAGTGAAATGACGATACATACAGCTTAGTGAGAAAATAAGCGATTGTAATGTTAATACGGTATTGTATCTATATACACAAGAGTCTTTGAACGGTATGAGTGAGACTACAACCACAGGTTAATAGTTCAACTGAGCGCGAAGTCACTTCGACGCAAGAATGTTTTTTCTTTACACTGAAAAGGCACAAGTCACTTGTTACAGATTAGATCGTGTGTAAACAGTTGTCAGCTTGATTGAATTGATAGCTTGAGGAGCGTTGCTTGACTTAATGACTCACTGGCAGTTCTCATAGGGATTTTATAACCTCGGTAGAGGGGAGAATGATGATCAGTCTTGAAAATCTATTCAATTACTATCGTCCTTGTCATGAGCTTTTCGAATACAACAGATGTACAATTTTCGTGAGCATTCCAAACAAATTGGTCGACGGCATTTCACACAAGGGTAGGCTGTTCTTCGTCTCAGTTAGTATGAGCACATGGAACTTGTCATCCGGAATATCAGAGCTGTCTGTTTGACTGGTACTCGCATTCTCTTCTGTAAGGTTCAGGAACTTTTCTATTTCTTTCTATAAACTCTTGTTTATGTGTGGGTTCTTTGATCGCTGACGTACATGTGGCGTACATCACTGACGTACATCAGTTGTTTAGCCAGTTTTTTTCACAAAAATAAATCTTCGGTCCAACTTACTGTTTGTGAAACATTTGTGTAAAATGAAGGAATCTACAAGACTAATGTTTATGGTAGTCAATGAGAAGAACTCCTTTTTTGTCCCAGAATACTGTAGCCATAACCTTACCCACTGACTGCTCAACTTTCGCCTTTTTGGGAGTTGGATCCTCATGCCCTTTTCAAACCATACTCTGACGTTTTGACTCTGGTGTCTAGTGGTGTATCCAGGTCTCATCACCTGTGACGATTCTGTCGAATAAAGCATCACATTCGTCCTCAAAAAACTGCATGAACTGAAGGGCAGCATCCATTCGCTGCTCCTTGTTAACATCAGTGAGCAGACGAGGAACCCATCTTGCACAGACCTTTATGAACCCCAAATTTTTGGTAATGATCCGGTGAATACTCGCTCGGCTTGATTCAATATTGTTGGGGAGTTTGACATGATCTCGTCAAGAGTATAGCGCCAGTCTGACTCCAAAATCTCGCGAACTTGATCGATGACGGATGGAACCCGAGATGAAGACTACGGGGCTCATCGTGGGTCACTTCTCGACCTCCCAGAAACAAATCCCGCCATTTTGCCACGGATTGACGACTTACCGTGGTTCGGCCATAAATATCGACAATCTCGCGATGAATTTCTGTCGCGGATTTGTCTTTGGCTGTGAAAAAACTAATAACTGAACGCATTTCGCGGTAGAACACAAGGGTAGCTCCATATTGTAATAACTGGTAAACAGCTGATACCAGAGATAACAGCTTGGAACTTTTAAAGTGCTGCCACAACACCCAGACGAAACTTCTGTAGAAATTTCAGCCCGATCGGATCATCCCACGGTTTTTTAAAAATAAGTGCAACTTACTTTTGAGACGACCCTATAGTGACTGCATCTCTAATTGCCCAATAGCAAGTCATTCCTGATCTGGCTGTTTGATCCATTGTCAGTCTGAGCCAGAGAGAGAAATTTTGCATGTTAGCCCCAAGTCCTGTCATGATAGCCTGAGCATTATCACCGGTTACAATCCCTCCCATGGCTACACCCATAGTTGCATTCTCTTCGGTGCTAAGATTAGGATCCAGGTTGGTTGCTTCGAGGATGGCTCTGTTGATTCTCTCGACTTTGTGACGAGTGATTTTTTGTCCTCTCATAGCCATAGCTACATAGGTCATGGTATAAAGGAAGTGCCTGTAGCCCTTGTACAAGAACAAATCCTTGTTACCTGGAATTCGCAACTCCGATGTCAGCTACAATTTATAATCACATAACTCAACCTTCCTTCTTCCACACATTCCGTTCGGCATCCACTTTTCTTAGTTTTCACTTTAATTGCAATAGCTCCACAGAAATTTCTATCATTCCAACAATGAATCAATATCTCGATCTATATAATTTCTGCCGATGACAGGTATTCATTTTCTCAGCTGACTCCCAATTGATAATATCAGTGAGGCCAACCTAATTATTCCATGATATGGATTGTTATAGTTCACTTGCATTAAAATTCGATATTCAAATAAGACTTTATGTAATTTTCTAAAGTTCATGTTGTTATTAATCTATGTTAGAATTCTTGTTAGATGTTTATTTATTTATTAAAATTTAGATCAGTGTTATATGTAGGAAAAAAGTTTTCCACGTTTTGCTTCTCACCATCCCTTTGTTCTTGCGGGTCGCCATCTTCACCACTTCGTCTCGCCACTGACCTACCTTAACATTTTTCTCCTCGCTTTTTCAAAATTACTGTAAATGCCGGCCGGCTCTAACCCTTCCGCAAGTCTTTTTTTTTCTGCTTCGTTCGCGACGCGCAGACATCGGTGCAGTTACCAAAATACTCGCTGGTAAGGTGCGGATTGTTTGAGGAAACAACCCCCACACTTGGGTTACCTGGATCCTGTTCCCTAACTGGATTGAAACCGGTATGATCTTACCATATAATCATCTCCACTCCATACAACATAATTACATAACACACTGTAACATAACTGTAACATAATTACAGTTTTGGTGGTCGTACTCACCATAATTGAATTGAAATTGAGAAGCAGGGTATCCACCCCTTTTTCTCCATTGGTTGTTCTTCTCCACCTATCTACCTCTTGGACTCTCAAGGGCCTTCATATCTACCTACTTCTTCACCTACTACTATCAACAATTAGGTATATGAACTATTTGCAACCCAATCAACCATATCATTTATACTCCTTATTGTCAATGACATCAATAGGTTCAGTGGCCACTGTGTTTTGTTTTCCATTATGCAAATTTTATTTACCTTTCAATTATATTATTTATTCATTGGAGTAATTGTTACAGTTTATTGCACTACCATAGTATCTCTCTGGTATTCCAGTGGTCCTTGGGCCAGTGGAGTTGGGCTTATATAGGCCCTTTCACCCCCTTCTTTTCCAAGCCCCGGAGAATCCCCCAGGCAAGGGGAATTTTCTATCCTTGGCCTGATGTCAACGACCTTCACTTTATTGAAATCTCGGGTAACTTTTTATATAATGTTTCTCTTACTGACTAAAGGGGAACATATTCTAAATGGTTTGAATTTCTGGGGATAAATCACAACACACCTCCCCCAATGTGTTTCCCTACATGATAAGGTGTCGCGAAGTAAGCGCACAGCGAAAAAAGCGCACAGCGAAGAAAGCGCACAGGAAACCCTTTTGGCGTTCCACAATGAATATGTCCCCTATCTTCTTAGAAATAAGGAATGTTACACACACAGAAAACTAAAGATGAATTAATCTTTATCCAGGCTTTGGTCTGGCTAAATGACAATCTTAACTTTTAAAATATTTACAATCCTAACAGTATATTTAAATGTATTAAAGTTGAATTAATTAGTTTTTGATTCCCATCACACTTTATCCAGGCTTTGGACTGGCTAAATGATTAAAAACTTAATAGTTTTTAATCATTTAGGCGTGTTTAAAATCAGCATGTAGCTTCGTCAATCTTAACTTTTAAAATATTTACAATCCTAACAGTATAAAATCAGCAAAAGTATAGCTTTGTCAAAAGTATATATATATGTACAGTTTTGATAGGCTTGTCTAATATCACCATGAATGTAGCTTCGTCAATATTATTTGTTTACTATTTACATTATATTTTTCCTCTTCTTGCTTTTCTTGTTTGAAGGTCTAACCCAATTTTTGCAGGTACGAAACTGTCTTCAAACACTCCTTTATGCTCCCATTTTCTTCATATTTCTTAACGGTTTTTGCCAGTTTCTTATCCAAGTCGACATATGTTTTCTTCCTCTTCTTACCATCTAAGTTTAGCTCCATCCTCATGTACATGAAAGAAGATACTTCCGCTTCGCCCTTCAAGCAAACTATTACATCTCTGATTTTGGGGTTGGGTCGTCCAAGAAGATTATTGATTTTATTATGCCAACCTTCCACAGCGTTCGTTGTTCGGTGTCGCCTGCCGTAGCAATTCCACAATTCAATGGGGATTTCGTCATTATGCAGCCACTGTTCGATGAAGTAGTCGAGGAAGCGAGTTAATTTTGGGTTTGCAGGAGCCTGTGAGTGAATTTCAACCCATCCGTCTTGGACATCTTCAGTTTTTAAGAAGGCTAACGCAGCACACATTTGAGTGGACAGTCTGATCTCTTCATTTTCTCTGTATTCACAAGTCAATCCAATTTCTTGTATTTTTCTCCACAAACATTTTTTAAAATGAAAGTAACACCCCTGGATTTCAACTGATGGCAGAACTTCTCTAATTGCAGCTATTGCACTCGCCTCGAAGTCAACGTGGATATGACTTGGATTCCATTCTGGGACTTCTTGCAGCACATGACGAAAAAAACGGACGTATGTAGCTTTCTTCTTGTTTGGAAGTAGGCCAAATACAACTGGATAAACGTTCGTTTCTGTGTCGGAGCTTCCGTAATCGGCATGGATTGTGTAAATCTGTCCAAATTGTTGACTGCAACTTTTAAAAGTCCCATCTACGAAAAAGTCTTGTTTGTTCCTCAGGCACTCTTTTCCTTTTTCTGAACAAAAAATTATCATCCGTTCCTCTGATCCTTCGTCCACTAAAATAAATGTTGATCTGTCGGTCATCTGAAGCAATTCTTCGTCCAAAACAATTTCTTCTCTAGTCTTAGGCTCCTTTTGTGTTCCACGTGCACTGCTCCTCTGTGTGTACATAGTTCTTTTTATGGTGAGTGGTAGTGGCATTTCTGTTACAAAATTGTAGCCCTTGTTGTGGAGTTCTCCCAGTTCTTCACTGTAGATCTTTGAAACGGACGTGTCTTCTTCTCGGGCTCTCTTCTTTGCAACGTTGATGCTCTTGAGAACTTCCAATCTTGCAGTGTCCGGGGCCGCACACGAGTGTTCAGTCTCTTCTAAAACTTCGCCATTCTTACTTTTTAGCATTCCACGGCACCTACTTGACCTTTCCTTCTGACATCGCCAAACTATTAAACCATCTGTCTTCTTCCTAAACTGTCTATATGCGAATCCTTTATAATGCGCTGCAGGCTTACCCTTGTTAGTAGTTAAGACTTCCATAACTAAACAACGTAAAACTACTAAACAGAATTTAAATATTAAAAACACTAAGTAAACTAAAAACTATAATTGTATCGGAATTTAGTGTAAAAGACTAAAACAGATAATTGCTGCTTACGAACTGACTTGAAGGACCACCGAAACAGTAATGACAAACAGGTACTGCGTACGATGGATCCCCCTGACGGGTCAAGGCCCTGACGGAATTCCCCGGATTCCGTAGCGGTGAAAGTCGGGAGGTTTGCACCTGACCTATTGTATTGCGTGATGACTCACCACAACCAGCCCCAAGTATTTATTTCCTAGTAACGTAGGGTTTCCTGTGCGCTTTCTTCGCACATTTCTACATGTGCGCTTTTTTCGCTGTGCGCTTATTTCGCATATTCCATGATAATGTACAGTAAGATCTTAGCTGTCTATAAATGTAACAATTTTGGTTGTAATTCCTTATAATTTTAACAAAATCGGTAATAATTCCTTGATTCTAATGACAGAATATGCAAGTAGTAAAAAGTACGGCTGGAGGCATATTGGATCATAATGTTAACAGAGTTGGCTATCTTGAATTTGCAAACAACATGACAGAGTAATGTGCGATAGAAAAATGAATTGGGTCAAGTGACATGCAGTAAGGATGGCTGAAGGCATGACTGAAAGTTTATGTATACATATATGTATTTTTTTTTTAATTTAATTTTTTTTTTTTTTTTTTTTTTTTTTTTTTTTTAATGGAAATTAAATTTAACATTCTTGTCAAAAATTTAAACTGTTCATACGTTGTGCCGTGAGGTTGGTCCTTTCTTGTGTTTTCTGCCTTTTCTTCGGGTGTGGAGAATCGGCCTGTGTTTTGAAGGCTCGTCACTCCACAGGGGTTATATAGGCTCCGGCGTCGGGGGCGGTGCATCGTTCGGCCTGGGGGCCGTGGCAGTCTCGGGTTTCTCCGGAGGTGGAGTAGGTGTTGAAACCTTTTCCTCCGGGGATGTGTTCTCGTTGGCCATGAGTACTGACTGTGCAGGTTGAGTATGATTTGGACAGCTCACCTGTTGATTTGGGGGGTGCAGAGTTGTTGCCCATGCAGGAGGTTGCTGCTGGTACAAAACATCTCTTGTATGCGTTGGCTATTGCCGACCTCCTCATGTCGTATTCGTCCTTTGCCTTCTGTTGTTTGAGGAATTCCTCCGTGAAGTATTCTCTCTTGGGGGAGATGTTCTCTTTTCCGGGGCGCATCTGCGTAGGTCGTCACTGGGCGTCATTGGTACAGCTCGCTCAGTCAAAATAAAAGTTTTTAGGTTTATTGGAATGAAAACAAGGATTGGTAGTGGTGTCAGGTCTAGACGGAAGGTCAGGGTAGACTAATACCTGAGTTTGTCAGGCATTGGGCTTATATAGGCCCTTTCACCCCCTTCTTGCCCAAGCCCTGGGGAATCCCCCAGGCTTGGGGAATTTTCTATCCTTGGCCTGATGTCAAAGACCTTCACTTTATTGAAATCTTGGGTAACTTTTTACATAATGTTTCTCTTACTGACTAAAGGGGAACATATTTCTAAATGGTTTTAATTTCTGGAGAGAAATCACAACAGTTCTTTTTGTATGTTCAACAGCATCCTTCCATTCTACGCCTGTTACTTTTTCGATTCCTTCTTTAGTTAATCTTCTAACTTCAGTTAGGTAAATGCTTTATTGTTTCTGGCAACGTGTCCCTTAACTTGCGCCCAAATCAGCTCTATTGAATTGAAGTGACGATGGGAGAGCCCGGAGCATGCTGGGTCGGCGAGGCGCAGGGATGCCAACAGAACAGAACGAATAGTCCGTTTTTCGTTTGAAAAACCACGCCTTCGCGGGTTTTTTCAAATTATTTCTTTGAAATTTACCGCAACACAGTAAGAGCACAAGAGCTGCGTAAGTAAACAGTCTTCTACGAAGACCGTACTATAATCTGAAGTCTTGCGCATCAGGCCTCGCGATACAAATTACTCAAATCACAATAACACTTTGAAACATTCTCCTCCCTGCTCATGCGTTTATAACATTCGCCAAGTTAAACAGCCAATTAGGAGGCAGTAATTAGTAGATAGATACAGGCGATACAGTGCAAACAGAGGTCATTCCCAGGAATTAGTGCTCCCGTTATTGAGTGATTTTTTTATTATTTTAAATTTTGGTTGTTTTGTTTTGCAGGGATAAAAGTTTGAATTTCTTATTGTATTATACGAGGGGTATCCAGAAAAAAAGGTTCCCCGATTTTTGGCCCCGCCCCTAATGAACCGGAAAACTTGAAACTTTCAGGAAATTTCAGTTCTGGTGTTGTGGTCACACTGAATTTTTTTCATAACCTGCTACCGCAACCGGAACGCATAACCTCACTGTAAACATGGATACCTTGGCCGGGGACGTGTCCAAACTGGAAATCCATTCTGTGATCCGATTTTTTACCTTAAAAGGATTACCCGCGAATGAAATTCATCGAGAACTCACCTCAGTATACGGAGAAAACATTTTGAGTATCCAAAAAGTTCGGAAGTGGCGCGTAAAGTTTGCGGAAGGGCGAAAAAGTGTGAGTGATTTGCCGCGTAGTGGACGACCAACGAGCGCTCGCCGAGGTGAAGTCGTTGATGCCATTGAAGAAATTCTGCTTAGTGACAGACGGTTCACAATCGACGAAATTTTCAATGAACTTCATCCAAGCATCAGGGAGAAGACCAGCAGAAGTTCAGTAGGTGAGATCGTTTCAAAGGACTTGGGGTACTCTAAAGTTTGCGCTCGTTGGGTTCCTCGCCTTTTGTCGGACAAGCACAAACAAAACCGGGTTGCTGCCGCCCAAAAATTTTTTGAAATGCATTCTGTTGAAGGAGATTTCATTTTCAATCGCATTGTGACAGGTGATGAAACATGGGTGCACCACACAACTCCTTTTCTGCGGGTAATCCTTTTAGGGTAAAAAATCGGATCACGGAACGGATTTCCAGTTTGGACACGTCCCCGGCCAAGGTATCCATGTTTACAGTGAGGTTACGCGTTCCAGTTGCGGTAGCAGGTTATGAAAAAATTCAGTGTGACCACAACTCCAGAACTGAAAATCCCTGAAAGTTTCAAGTTTGCCGGTTCATTAGGGGCGGGGCAAAAAATCAGGGAACCTTTTTTTCTGGATACTCGTATTTCACTAAATACCTTGGAGTATCTATTTTTATTACTAAACCGTTTTAAAGCTTAATTTCTAATGTTTCATTTTAGTTTTGGCACTTTTTTGTTACAAGACACAACATAGTGTCACACCCGTCCATGACTTTTGGTGCTATAAAAAAAATATCAACTGTCGTTTGAATGCTGTTGTAAGGGATAAAACTTGTTTTAGTGGTGGTACTTTATTTTTTTTTTAAATCACTTAAGGTTGTGACAGCATAATAAAAATTTTTTTGTGGTACAAATTGCAGAAAAACCTAATTATAAGGGAAAAACAATTTTTTTTGTGTTGGTGTGAACCAAAGGTGCCCCATATGATTGAAAACCATTTTTTATGTTGTTCTGCTTCTTAATATCTTAGTTTTGAAGTATTAAAAAGTCAATTACATTCTTATTTCAATATTTTATGAACTTTGACACATACTGGACGGGAGTGACAAGTATGGACAGGCGTGACACAAAAATAATGCAAACTGGACGGGTGTGAGGTTTCACTACTGTAATGGTGGAATTCAATAAAAATAATACAATTTACAGTGAAAATCTAAATTTAATTAATACTTTTTATTAATTGATTGAGGTTAACATAGTCTTAGGGAGACTAATAATAAGACTGGAGTCAAATGAATATTGGAAAAACACATATTATTTAAAGTAAAAAAGTATGAAAATTGGTACTTAAACAAGTTTAAATGTAAGAAAATAAAATTTGTTACTTAAGAAACATCCTATTTTCTTAGTACTTTCTTAGTTCTTTCTACAGTAGTTCATGAAACTTATAAGCTTATAAAACTCATAATGAACACTACACTGATGTGATACTAATCAACATAAATTGAACACAATCGATCGATTTCATCACTGTTTTCAACTTTAAACAGCCTTGAGGAAACTTTCATGGGCGGATTTAAGGTGCTCAAAATTCCATTTAGGGGGACACTTTGTTTGTCGAGCTTGGTTGGCCAGACGAAAAAAGTTCCGGAACGTTTCATAAAGTTGATTGTCATGTCTTGGTCCGTGACTTCTTCCACAACTCCAGGGTACCAGGTGCTGTCGTAAATTACTGAAACCCAGTCTCCAGGCTGGACATTTTCAGTTGTGTTGGGCGCAGTAGTAGCTAAAGATGAAGTAAAGGAAATTTAAAATGAAATTATGACAAAGATTTTACCTCGCGTCACAATATAAATCATAATAATAGTTGTACTAAGAAGTTATTTACTAATAATACACAATAAACTATCTATATCAATCTGTATAACTATATAACTATCTATATAACTAACTATATAACTGCTTTACGATTCTTTCACTTTTAAAATGAACAGCTTATGGTGTCATCCCGTCCTGTCTTTGCCCTTGATATTGATATACATGTTCCATTTCCAAGGCGTAGGTAACTCAACTTATATATTTAAAAAACAAAAAAAATCAAAAATACTGAAAATATTTTCAGTATTTTAATTTTTTTAAAACGTGAATAAAATGAAAAAAATTAGAGGTACAAGGGATATTCTTATGACGTTTATTCCGAAAACTGCCAAAACAAATCTCACGAGAGACTACAGGCGTAACCAGGGGGGGGGGGGGCTAAGAGGGAAGGAAATGTAGGCAGTTTTGGATTTCACGTCTCTTCGTACATCAAATTTGGAGCTGCTTACCTGTGCTGATGATCACTATGTCGTCCATGACGATGTGAATCTATCTAGTTTTATCTACGAGTACATAAGGATAAATCGAAGTGCAATCTCAAAATTATACAGGGTGCGGCAGCGAATCGGGCGATTTTGAAATAAGTGTGAAAAATTGATGAAGTTGTTTAAAAAAAATTTATTAATACCATAATAATGTACATAGAAAAGCATTTATATTTCACTAAACTAATTCAATTTTTGAAAATTACGTCGGCAAGGTGACGTCCTTCTCTCATCAGGCATTCGTCAAGCCGCCGAAGAAAACTGTTCATAACGTCCCGTAACATTTGCTGTGGTATTCGTGCAATCTCTCGACGAATATTTTGTTTCAGTTCATCCAACGTCGTCGGCCGTTGCTCGTAGACTTTACTCTTGAGGTAGCCCCACAGAAAAAAGTCACAGGCCGACAGATCGGGCGAACGTGCGGGCCATGGAATCGTCCCGTTTCGAGAGATTAAACGATTAGGAAAAACGCCGTTCAGAAGATGCATACTCACTCGGGCTGTATGACTTGTTGCTCCGTCTTGTTGAAATAATGTTTCATTGTTCATCCCGTACTGGCGTAGTTGAGGAAAGAAAAATGTGCGTAACATTTCTGAATACCACTCAGCATTAACAGTCACAGTTTCTCCATGTTCATTTTCGAAAAAAAAATGGTCCGATAATGCCTGACGAAGACATGGCACACCAAACAGTAACCTTAGATGAATGAAGAGGTTGCTGATGGAGTTGACGAGGGTTGGTGTCACTCCAGTAACGGAAATTTTGTTTGTTAACATACCCAGACAGGTGAAAGTGTGCCTCGTCACTCATCCACAAATTATGCACGATGTCTTCATTTTCTTGAATCATAACCAAAAAACGTTCACAAAAACACCGGCGGGCTGCGAAATCATTCTCATTAAGAGCTTGAACAACTTGCAGTTTATACGGATGATTGTGCAAATCTAACTTTAAAACTCGTCGAACTGTCCTGTCAGAGAGTTGGAGTGCGACGCTGTGACAGCGAGCGGAACGACGAGGGCTTCTTCCAACTGCAACTCGCACACGTTCGATATTTTCAGGAGTCCGGGCTGATCTCCTACCACCACCTCTTCTTCTGTTTGTTGATGCAGTGGCTTCAAAATTTGCAACCCACAACTTTATTGCATGTGGTGTAGGCACTGGCCGATTACGATGTATCGCGAATTGTGTTCGAAAACGGCGCTGGGCAGCTGCATAACTACGGGTTTCGTAATAAGCCTTTACGGCGAACGCACGTTGTGGGTTAGTCCAACCGTCCATTGTTACTGAAATGCTTTAAACCGGGGAAAGTGTTCGTGGCCTTGGCTACCCCCACCTTTCCATTACCAGCCCACACTACCCCCTCCATAATCGCCCGATTCGCTGCCGCACCCAGTATGTATGGTATTGCCACTTAAAAAGAAGAGGCGCAGGATAATAGTTTTTTGGGCGTCTGCCTAGTGAAAGCCACTTTTTGGACTCTGGTTTGTGGTTCCAGATCCCAGATGTGCAGTGGTGAGTAGCATAGATCTTCTTAATCTGAATTCATGCCGGCAAAATACTCTCCATTGTGGTTTCACTCTACTTCAGCGTTGCTTGGATAAGGGATGGTATCGCTATACGTTTTTATGACGTTTATTCCAAAAACTGCCAAAACAAATGTTAGGAGGGACTATAGGCGTAACCTGTGGGGGGGGGCTAAAGGGGAAGGAAATGGAGGTATTAGGCAGTTTGTAGGATTTCTCGTCTCTTCATATGTCGAATTTGCAGCTGCTTACATGTGCTGATGATCACTATGTTGTCCATGACGATGTGAATGTATCTAGTTTTATCTATGTCATAAGGATGAATCAAGGTGCAATCTACAAATCTCAAGATTATATATATGGTATTACCACGTAAAAAGAAGAGGCGCAGGATAATTGTTTTTTTAGGCATCTCCCTACTAAAAGCCACTTTTTGGACTCTGGTTTGTAGCCATATCCCAGATGTGCAGTGGTGAGTACCATAGATCTGATCAACTCATTTTCCGAAAAAACCACAACAATAAACTCTCAATATTACCCAATATAATCATTATTACTTGATATAACCAAGAATAGAAGAAACAGAAAGAGAAGCTAACACAATTGTAACAACTTTTCGGACTGTGGTTTGTAGTTCCACATCCCAGATGTGCAGTGGTGAGTACCGAAGATCTGCTCTATCTGAATACATGCTGACGAAACACTCCCCGATGATCACTAGGGATCCGTTTCAAGAAGAACTTCTACATCCTCTGTGATCGTGGGGGGGGGGGGGGGGGGGGGCTCTGCCCACCCTGCCTCTCCTCAAACTACGCCACTCTTTTCAGCGTTGCTTGGGTAACCAATTTGTGTATAACAGTTTCACAGATCTTGGTCATTGGGGATGGCCTTCTAATGGTCTCTGTCAAACAAATCGAAAAACTTAAACTTCAGGTTTTGATGTTCGTCTTTAACATAAACCTGCAGCAAGGTGCGTTGACATTCACCAACATGTGGATGGCTAATTTAAAGAGTTTTAGCGGTTATCCAGCGCGAGATTTATTTCATTTGTCACTATTGGCTTGTCCACCATGTTGAACACGGTGCTTGAAAATAGTGGTGAGAAAGGCGCCATTGGCACCTTTATGCCTAGTGTGACCTTGATGGCGCCTTATATGTATATTTGTCCGACTTCTTCGTTCTAGTGATGGGCTTTAAATAACGTAACTGCTCAAAATTTTTAGGATTAGAACAATCAACAAGTCACTTAAACAGAAAAACCAAAAACCATATTCTTCAATGAGAACGCAGGTACATGATTACATTATAGCACTTGTTATAATGTTACACATGAGAGTTTTAAGCCCTTTAAGCAGATTTAGCTCTTGCTTAGTGGTTTCTTTCCCATCAACTTCTTTTCTTACTTGAATGCAATTTGAAAAGGCTTTAGAGGATTCACAGCTATCACAAACGATATTGATTCTCGCATGCAATCCTTGTCTACGAACTACCTGAAGTCGGATCTCACCTTGACAGGTTCATGTAGAAAGCTGGACCCATGTTTTGGTTGAATGTTTCTGACTAACTGGTCACACTTGTGAAGATAGTTCATGTAGAAAGCTGGACCCATGTTTTGGTTGAATGTTTCTGACTAACTGGTCACACTTGTGAAGATAGTTCATGTAGAAAGCTGGACCCATGTTTTGGTTGAATGTTTCTGACTAACTGGTCACACTTGTGAAGATAGTTCATGTAGAAAGCTGGACCCATGTTTTGGTTGAATGTTTCTGACTAACTGGTCACACTTGTGAAGATAGTTCATGTAGAAAGCTGGACCCATGTTTTGGTTGAATGTTTCTGACTAACTGGTCACACTTGTGAAGATAGTTCATGTAGAAAGCTGGACCCATGTTTTGGTTGAATGTTTCTGACTAACTGGTCACACTTGTGAAGATAGTTCATGTAGAAAGCTGGACCCATGTTTTGGTTGAATGTTTCTGACTAACTGGTCACACTTGTGAAGATAGTTCATGTAGAAAGCTGGACCCATGTTTTGGTTGAATGTTTCTGACTAACTGGTCACACTTGTGAAGATAGTTCATGTAGAAAGCTGGACCCATGTTTTGGTTGAATGTTTCTGACTAACTGGTCACACTTGTGAAGATAGTTCATGTAGAAAGCTGGACCCATGTTTTGGTTGAATGTTTCTGACTAACTGGTCACACTTGTGAAGATAGTTCATGTAGAAAGCTGGACCCATGTTTTGGTTGAATGTTTCTGACTAACTGGTCACACTTGTGAAGATAGTTCATGTAGAAAGCTGGACCCATGTTTTGGTTGAATGTTTCTGACTAACTGGTCACACTTGTGAAGATAGTTCATGTAGAAAGCTGGACCCATGTTTTGGTTGAATGTTTCTGACTAACTGGTCACACTTGTGAAGATAGTTCATGTAGAAAGCTGGACCCATGTTTTGGTTGAATGTTTCTGACTAACTGGTCACACTTGTGAAGATAGTTCATGTAGAAAGCTGGACCCATGTTTTGGTTGAATGTTTCTGACTAACTGGTCACACTTGTGAAGATAGTTCATGTAGAAAGCTGGACCGAGACCATGTCGTGTCCGAGACCTCGGAGAGGAAACATCGCGCTCGAGATATTCGGAAGTTGTTTCGCTAATGTGAATTATCAGTGAAAAAAAAATGAGCCCACCGGACGCCGCCGCCCGGTCGGTGACCCTTCGTGAAGTTATTGAAGAAACTGAGGCGAAAGTTGCAAAAATAAAGGCTGAGTTGAACGTGTTTACCGAACAACTACAAGATTCACCGCTCGTTCATCCAATCGGTGAGTTATTTAAAACCGTTTCTACTCTAATTTCATTTCTGAGTGAGACAAACGAAGTGGTTTTGGAGGAGAAAAGAAAGGTGACTCTGCAGTCAGGGTTATTAAAGCAGCGTGATGAGCAAATCGAACGTCTCAAGGAGAAAATCATTGAGATCGACACAATCAAAACTAAAACACTGAGCAAAACAAATCAGCCAGCCCCTCCCATTGAGTCCTATTCAACAGACGAAGAAATCCTAGCCGAAGAGACAGGCGAATGGGATAACGTCATTCAAAGAGGACACAAAAGAAAAAAATCTATTTCACGTCCACTAATCATAAATTCTATTGCCAAGCCAAAACCAAAAAAAGATCCAAAACCTCCTCCCGTTTATATTGAAAGGGTTTCTTCCTTTCCAGCCCTCAAGAAAATGGTCGAGGAACAAACCGGCGAATTTAGTTTTACCACTATGTCAAATGATGTGGTCAAAATTAACACGATGGATTCAGATGGCTTTCGTGCTATCACAAAGTGTTTTGCGGACAAAAAAATTCCGCACTATACATACCAAAATAAACAGGACAGGCCCATCAAAGTCATGATTAAAGGAATCCACAAATCATGGACAAATGAGGAGGTCCTTGATGATCTGAGAAACCAATTTGGTTTCCACAGCGTACTTCAAGTAGACAGAAAACTCGAATGGAAATCTAAAAATCCATTAGATATGTGCATTGTCGATTTTCGAAAAGATTTAGATCCCGAGAAAATCTATGAAATTAAGCAGGTTCTCAAAGGGCGTGTGACAGTGCATCCGATCAAATCTTCGAAACATCCATCCCAATGTAAAAGATGTCAAGAATTTAACCACACCAAAAACTACTGCTCCAAGCCACCTAGATGTGTTAAGTGTGCTAAGGGCCACTTCACTGAAGAATGCACCAAGGCCAGAGATACACCTGCGAAATGCGCCAACTGCTCTGGAGACCACACTGCAAATTATCGCGGTTGCCCAGTAGCTATTGAAGCTATTAATAGAAACAAGAAAATTCCTCATCAACAACAGATGGAAAAGTTAGAGCAAGTAAAACCCAATAAAGAAACATTCATACCAAAAAAGCCGTTACTCTGTAATAAAAAAACGGCCCAGGTGGCCGCCAGTCAGGTCTCTAATCTCCTGTCATACTCGAAAGTTCTGCAAAATCAGAAAAAGCTACAACAACTGCCAACCGGGCAATCGGTCGATCCCGTCAACAAAGACACCCACTCAAAAATAAATCAGATTTTCGAAATAGTCACAAAACTCAGCCAGAGTATCAGCAACCTGGATGAGCGTGTTCGTAGAATCGAAAGCACTCGTCCGGAAAGATCAACATGAATAGTGTCAAAATACTCTGCTGGAATGCCAATGGGCTCATGTCACGAAAAACTGAGCTTCAGTTGGCTCTAGACTTCAACC
This sequence comes from Adelphocoris suturalis, assembly GCA_030762985.1. Classification (NCBI taxonomy): domain Eukaryota; kingdom Metazoa; phylum Arthropoda; class Insecta; order Hemiptera; family Miridae; genus Adelphocoris; species Adelphocoris suturalis. The sequence goes on from CM061050.1 coordinate 10,697,291, forward strand.
GGATTGACATTTGTCTCATTTCTGAGACACATTTTACCAACGAATCGTACCTCCGACTCAAAGGCTACAAGTGCTACCACGCCATTCATCCAAGCAATCAAGCGCGCGGCGGCAGTGCAGTATTGATTAAAGAAAGCCTTTATCACCATGAGCAAGTCAAAATAGAAACTGAAGCGTTCCAGATATGTGCCATTGCAATCAGGACCACTTCATTCATGATTAATGTTGCAAGCATATATTGTCCGCCGAGGCACCAAACGACATACGATGAATACATGGGTATACTCTCCCAACTTGGGAATCGTTTCATCCTAGGAGGGGATTTCAATGCTAAAAATACACTTTGGGGTTCAAGACTAACTACTACAAAAGGTCGTAGATTGATTCAAGCAATCAATGATAAAAACTGCGAAGCATTTTCAACCGGGAAACCAACATACTGGCCACAAGACCCCGACAAGACACCCGATCTGATTGACTTTTTCATTACGAAAAACATTTCAGCGAACTACCTGCTAGTCGAAGAAAACTTTGATCTCAGTTCAGATCATTCATCCATCATACTGACACTCAGTGATCGAATCATTCAGAAGCCATCCAACCCTGCCCTAGTCAATCAGAAGACCAACTGGGAGCTCTTCAAGCAAGAAATATGCAGACATATCGACTTGAGTAAGTCCTTACAATCACCAGAAGAAATTGAACACGAGCTCGAGCATCTTGTTTGCAGTATACAAACTGTTGCTTGGGAAAATACACCAACACTTACAAGGCGACTCCGAGGGATCAATTACCCTCGGGAAATAGTCACTGCAATAAAAGAAAAACGCAAGGCCAGAAAACGATGGCAAGTAACTAGAGTACCCAGCCATAAATCAGAATGGTACAAGGCAGAAAGTGAACTGAGGTCTTTGACACAGGAGATCAATGAAGAAACCCAAGAGCACTATATCATGGGACTCACAAGTCATCGTGATACTGATTACTCACTTTGGAAGGCTACCAAATATCTTAAAAGACCAATAATACAAGCTTCACCCATAAAAAATTCTGATGGGAGTTGGGCTAAGAGTAATCAAGACAAAGCAGCGATTTTTGCTGATTACCTAGCAAACATATTCACTCCAAACATTGCTATGACAGATGAACTGACTCTAGAGGTCGCAAATGGTATTGATCAAGATGTCGACATTCCACCCGTTACTATCAAAGAGATTAAGCTCATAATCGATAAGGAAATCAGTCCAAAAAAGGCTCCTGGCTACGACCTTATCACTGGTCAGATCCTTAAGCATCTCCCGCGTAAAGCCATTGCAAAAATAACCATGATTATTAATGCAATTATAAAACACCGTTGCATTCCTCAGTTGTGGAAGATTGCCGAGGTCATAATGATTCCTAAACCTGGAAAGCCTCCCACAGAGCCAAGTTCGTACAGACCAATCTCACTTCTACCAGTATTATCAAAATTATTTGAAAAACTAATCCACAAGCGACTAGTACCCATAATCAAAGAACGTAAGCTGTTCCCAAGGCACCAGTTTGGCTTTCGACAGAAACATTCCACGATCGATCAAGTCCATAGAATGACACATATAATTGAACAAGCCCTTGAGGAAAAGAAAGTCTGCTCAGCCGTCTTCCTTGACGTCGCTCAGGCGTTTGACAAAGTTTGGCATGAGGGACTCAACTACAAGCTGCGCAAAAATCTACCAATAAAGTATGCTGAGCTGCTTCAGTCTTATCTCACCAATCGCTATTTCAGAATAAAGCAAGAAGACGCCTACTCAGAGCCAAAGCTAATCAAGGCAGGAGTCCCACAAGGGAGTGTTCTTGGACCAGTTTTGTATGTACCAGTGATCTCCCAGAAATTGGAATGAACACCACAGCCACCTTCGCAGATGATACAGCGATTTTGGCAGTTGGAGAATGTAACACTGAATCCACCAACAAGTTAAATCAATCAATATCCAGCATACAAAAGTGGACAGCAAAATGGAGAATCAAGATAAATGAAACTAAGTCGGTACATGTCGATTTCACCAACAAGAGAATCGAGTATATTCCGGTACATTTCATGGGAAAAGTTATTCCGAATGCTAATGAAGCCAAATACCTAAGCATGACACTGGACGCCAAAATTAGATGGAAAGCCCATGTCAAGAAAAAGAAGGAAGAACTCCTTCTAAAATTCAGAAAAATGCATTGGCTAATGGGGAGACGGTCGAAGTTGTCAATCCAGAACAAGCTTACATTGTATAACCAAGTCCTTAAACCAGTCTGGACTTATGGAGCTCAGCTTTGGGGCTGTACGGCTCAGTCAAATCGAGACATCATCCAAAAATTCCAGAACAATGTGCTAAGAACGGTGGTCAATGCACCATGGTACTTTCGAAACGAACGTCTCCATCATGAGCTTCGGATCGAAACAATAAACGATGCTATAAAGCGACAAGCTGTGAGACACCTACAGCGGTTAAGATGTCACATCAACGAGGAAGCTGTCCAACTCCTTGATACAAGTGATATCATCAGAAGATTGAAGCGTACCAAACCACTGGACCTTGCTTACTTGTGAAGCAGTGAAGTGAAACATCCACCATAATCAACAAAACTCAGTGATGTATCTTAGTTTTGAATTAAAGTTCATATTTTCAAAATAATATTGTTAATAAGTAATACTTGGTGCAATAAAGAATATTGAAAAAAAAAAAAAAAAAAAAAAACCTTGACAGGTTATGCAAGATGCAACGAAGCTAACTGCTTCGGATAATTCCTTCAAATCGATGATGTCATACACCTTACAAGTATCTTGTCATACACCTTTGTAGTGGTATTCTTCATTCCTGTGCCTGATTTCTGATACTTACACCAGGATTCTGGTCCTGTTGGACAAAAATGGTGAAGAGGCTCATCATCTGAAGACATCAGGTGGCAAAAGGAGGCTGCTTTGTGAAAATTTCCGCATTTTCAACATTTCATCTAATTGCAAGGCCATAATACGTCTGAATTTTGAGAATACTGTCGTCAGTTAGTCGTCCTCTTCCTCCAATGGTTTTTTTGTCTTAAAGTTTATCTTTACTCTTCTTGTTCTTCAAAGTCCTCAATCGATTACCCATCCGTTTTTGTACATGTCCAATACACTCGAGTTTTTCTATGTGATGATCAGGACCATTGATTTTTTCTGATGAAACGGAGTCAAATCCTTTTGAGTCCCCGTCTCCTAAATAATATTTGTGTCTTACATTTTCGGTCAATGACCCACATAAATTTCCTTTACTCCAGCCACCTCCATCCCACCACTTGTGCCTTGATAATAGGCCTTGCATATACTATCATGTTGATTTTTCATTTTATTTTTGCATACACAATGCTTCGAGAAAATCGCCAAGTCTACCACCATGCCAGTATCAACACTATAGTCACGAGCACGAAATAAGGCGGGTGGAAGATTTTTCACTGTTGCCAGATTGTGCAAGCTAGAATTGAAGCTTTCACGGTGTCAAGTAGTTTTGTAACCTGCTATGCTCTCTTTAGGCGTAGGCTCCTTACGGTTTGAGTTATCTTTAAGAAAAAAATACCGTTGTTTAGAGGAAAGATGTAGGATTATACCCATGTAATTTTCTGCTTGAAATATATTTTTACCTAATTGGACAGATTAGAAAAACAAAACACAAAATTTAGTCCAGAATTGGATATATTAATAGTTTCTCACAATGTTTAGTTTTTATGAATGCCATTTATTTTAAATTAAATATCTTGAGTATGCTCTTCATAATCCATGTCGTCTTCTTCGTCGCTGTCTGATGAGTCATCTTGTAGGTTTATGATGAACGGCTCCATCTTGTCGTCTCTAACAATTTCTTTGTCCCAATCGTCTGACTGAAGCTTTTCGGCGTGTCTTACACATTTCTGCCAGTCTTCAGTCGTAACTTTATCAATTGCTTTTGACGTCAACCTTTCCACATCTTCAAGTTTGAAAGTTTTGTTTTTATCGGCCACTTCTTTCTTTACTTGAGCCCAAATTAACTCTATCGGGTTATATTGACAGTGGTATGGGGGTAATCTTACCACTTCATGTCCCCACGACAAAGCTAATTCATCGAGCTCGTATCTTTTATCGTGTTTAAAAGGAAGTACTTTTTGAAGGAGTTCAGCCTTAGTGTCTTTGTCTGAAAAAACTACATTTTTTGTTGACAACCAACTCACAATGTCTTTTTTTCTCCAATTAGTACACGGCACTTTGTCTATTTGTGCTGAATGATAAGGGGCGTTGTCCATAATTATTGAAGTAGGCTCCTCGAGGTTTGGCAGAAGTTGTTCACTGAACCACTTTTTAAAAGTCACATTGTTCATTTCAGAATGATAGTCTGTACCTGCCTTCTTTGCTCGAAAAACCCATTTACAATTTGGGACAAACCCTTTGTTACTACCCGCGTGACATACTATTAGCCTCCCACCTTTTCCAGTTGGTACCTTTAAACCCCCACTTTTGTCTGAATGCTGCCAAATGTACTTTTTTGTATGCGTTTGATTTACCCACGTTTCATCCAAGTAAACTCTATCATTTTGATTTTGTTGCTCCTTAAGAGAATGCATTTTTCTCAAAAATCGTGCACGAGCAGGAACAATATCTCCTCTCTCTAACAGAAACTTGCGTCCATCATTGGTTTTTTTTATATTTAAAACCTACCTTATGTAGAAGCCGTCTAACAGACCACACACTACCACTATAATTAATTTTGTTTTTAAGTTCCATTTGAACTTTCTCGGCAGTTGGGAATTCGCCCCTATCGTAAAACTCTAAAACTGTCCTTCAAACCACAGCACAATCAAAGTCACTCAGATTAGTTAGTAGTTTTTCCCGAGAATAACGTTTTCGAGGAGAGGAAAACTCTGATGTTGGAGACACTTTCTCCTCTTGCACACATCTCTGAATGGAACGAAGGCTGATTCCACATATGTTTGCAGTTAGTTCTTGACTTTTCTTAAAGTTCACAGTTTCACGAACGCTTGGATCTGCCAAAGTTTTCACAAATTTCAATACGTTAGCGATGACACTTTTAGTTTGACTATTTAAGTCATGCTTCTTTATTCCTGATAACCGTTGTCTTTTCACGGGTGTTTTTTCTAATACGCCTGTATCATACTGCACACGCGAAGGTCCAGGTTGAGGTTCAGATGACATATTAACACTGGCCTGATCACAGCATTTAACAACTAGCACCATAAAACAACAGCACAACACACAAGGGTGACTGAGGTGGATGTGAATTCTACGACTGACAAAGTGTCACTGTCTCAGGGTGAGAGTGCGTGGTCGGTCGCAGGGCGCGGTGACGCCCGGACTAGGCAACGCTGTGTGCGCAGGGTTGCCAGATCGTGCCGCAGAGCGACCGATTCTCGACCGTCCCTCGCTTTGCCTGTCCCATATCTGGCAACTGCGCAAAACCTCTCACCCGCCTTATTCCGTGCTCGCGACTTTAGTTGCTGAAATACAGCCATTTAGCGAGGTTTGACCTCTTCTTTGCCAAGAACCATCAAAGGCAATGGGAATATCAATGGAATTTTCATTTTTGTCAATAGCATCATCAATTGCTTCAGCCATTGTTTCCTTTACCACAGCTTCTATGGTTGGAACCATGGAATTATTTGCACTGACCCGTTTACTATCACAATAGTCGATATTATAGTCACAGTTCTCACAATGTAAGGAAACAACAACACTCCGACCTTCCCGTTTGTCAAAGATTGCACGCCATACTTTGAGTAATCGTTGAACATAACTGGAATACATCAATTATGTCGAACTTAGCATTTGACTCGTAACTGTCATAATCTTCTAAATTTCTTAGCTTATGTAGTTGATGAAGTACTACTCCTTACCCATTACAAAGTCGATGGAGTTACTTCAGCCGGACTGCTGGGATTTTCTTCCTGACGAGTATCAAGGCTTTCACCTGCTAGGGGGGAAGGAAATGGAGGTATTAGGCAGTTTGTAGGATTTCTCGTCTCTTCATATGTCGAATTTGGAGCTGCTTACCTGTGCTGATGATCACTATGTCGTCCATGACGATGTGAATCTATCTAGTTTTATCTACGAGTACATAAGGATAAATCGAGGTGCAATCTACTAATCTCAAGATTATATGTATGGTATTGTCACATAAAAAGAAGAGGCGCAGGATAATTGTTTTTTTAGGCATCTGCCTAGTAAAAGCCACTTTTTGGACTCTGGTTTGTAGTTCCATATCCTAGATGTGCAGTGGTGAGTAGCATACATCTGCTCAATCTGAATACATGCCGACGAAACGCTTCCCATTGTGGTTACACTCTACTTCAGCTTTGCTTGGGTAACCAATTTGCGTATAACTGTTTCACAGATCTTGGTCATCGGAGATGGCCTTCTCTGTCAAACAAATTGAAAAACTTCAGCTTCAGGTTTTTATGTTTGTCTTTTACATACACCTGTAGCAAGGTGCGTTGACATTCTCCAGGATGTGGTTGACTAATTTAAAGAGTTTTGAGCTCTTTAAGCAGATTTAGCTCTTGCTTAGTGGTTTCTTTCCCATCAACTTCTTTTCTTACATTTTTTGATTAATAAGTAGAGCATTTGATTAATTTTCAGCAATATTACTGTTTTAACTCATTTTCCACAGCAATTAACTCTCAATATTACCCAATATAATCAATATTACTTATACAGGGTGGGGCAGAGTGGACTACCTGATTTGATCGGTTAACTGTATAAAAACCATACAAGATTATTACAAAAGCTTTTTATTTCTGAAATCTAAATACAATGCCATTTATTTTTCATTAAGTTTTAAAAATGATATCGTCCAGGTGACGACCTTGACGAGCGATGCACATATTCAGCCGTTCAATGAAGTTTTCAAAAACTCTACGCAGCATATCTGGCGTTATTCCAGTGATAACATCAACAATTGCTTCCTTAAGGGCTTCCAAGGTCCTTGGTCGAACTTTGTAAACCTCAGATTTGAGGCAACCCCAAAGAAAATAATCGCATGGGCTTAGATCGGGGGAGCGAGGGGGCCATGAAACATCCCCTCGTAATGAGATCAAGCGGCCGGGAAACCATTCTTGCAGAAGTTGGCGAGAGCGACGGGCGGTATGAGCCGTGGCACCATCCTGTTGAAACCAAAAGGCTTCCATATTATTTTCCTCACCATACTCTTCAATTCTGGGGAAGAAAAAGTTCTCCAACATCTGACAATAGTGCACAGCGTTCACAGTAACGGTTGCACCTTCCGATTCAAAAAAGTAGGGGCCAATTATGCCTATGGAGGACACAGCACACCACACAGTCACTTTTGGAGAATGAAGAGGTTTTTGGTGAAGAGTTCGTGGGTTTTCAGCTGCCCAGTAACGAAAATTTTGTTTATTTACTGTGCCCGAGAGGTGAAAATGTGCCTCATCACTAGACCACAGAATAGTGCCGGGTTGTAAAGAAGCCAGTATTGCATTGCAAGCATCTGTACGTTTAACAAAATCTGCTGGCATCAATTCTTGAACAACCATCATCTTATACGGGTGTAAATTAAGGTCTGAGTGTAAAATTCGCCTCACCGTTCTGGCCGACATTCCAAGAGCAGCAGCATGTTTCCGCGTAGAGCGCAATGGAGATTGTTCAATAGACGCTCTCACCGCCATTATGTTCTCTGGTGTCCTCACACTCTTTGGTTGTCCGACTGGTTTTCTAGGCAGTGCAGATCCGGTCGCCCGTACACTTGTAATCCATTTCCTTATGGTTTTAGCATTGGGAACACTATCATGACGATTCAAACCAAACCGTCTACGAAATGCACGCTGGGTCGCCACCACACTATCCTTATTTTTAAAGAACGTTTCGACTACAAAACCACGATGCTCGCCAGTCCACGGCATGGTGACTACTAACAATGGCGTCTTTCCCCCCACCACATGAAACCTCTCCCACTCCGCTAACTCGCTTCAGCGACTGATTGAAACTAGGGAGTCCACTCTGCCCCAACCAAGAATAGAAGAAACGGTAAGAGAAGCTAACGCAATTGTAACAACATTTTGGACTCAGGTTTGTAGTTCCAAATCCCAGATGTGCAGTGGTGAGTACCATAGATCTGCATAATCTGAATACATGCCGACAAAACACTCCCCATTGTGGTTACTCTATTTCAGCGTTGCTTGGGTAACCAATTTGTGTATAACAGTTTCACAGATCTTGGTCATCGGGGATGGCCTTCTAATGGTCTCTGTCAAACAAAGCGAAAAACTTTAACTTCAGGTTTTGATGTTTGTCTTTAACATAAACCTGCAGCAAGGTGCGTTGACATTCACCAGGATGTGGATGGCTAATTTAAAGAGTTTTAGCGGTTATCCAGCGCGAGATTTATTTCATTTGTCACTATTGGCTTGTCCACCATGTTGAACACGGTGCTTAGTAACAGTGGTGAGAAAGGCGTCATTGGCACCTTGATGGCGCCTTATATGTATATTTGTCCTACTTCTCCGTTCTAGTGATGGGCTTCAAATCACTTAAGGGGAGCGGACCTGTAGGTCGATAAAAAAAAATATATATATATATATATATATATATATATATATTCGGTTCTTTTCTTTGCACTAAAAAAAAAAAAAAAAAAAAAAAAAAAAAAAAAAAAAAAAAAAAAAAACAGATCCTGCTGAAAATTTTCGTATATTTGAATAATAATAAAGTAAGGTAAGGGCACCAGTAGTTGACCATCTAAGAGTGCCTCTCAACAGTTTAAGTGTGTGAGTGGCCCAACTTGTCCGAAATCACTGATGGCTCATATTAAAGAGACTTAGTAACTCTTCTCTATTAAGAAAAAAATACTAGCGTTCCAAAATAATAAACCCCTGAGATTAGAGAAAATTAAAAAAAATCATGTGCTTGTGACTCAGTAGTTGACCATCAGCGAAAAAAAAAAATTAGTAGTTGACCGTGCTATTGAGTCAGTAGTTGACCAGCTGGAAAAGGACAACGAAAATGATGAATTATAAACGCAATATATTAGCATCGATCTTTTTATTGTAAAAAAGCCAAATGGCATATTGAAAAATACTTATGAACAATGAAATGAACTCGAAAAATGAAAAGTACTTATGAAACTACATATGAAAAGTAGGTACTTAAGTAATAAGTAACTATATGCAGGAAGTTAGTAAAGTAATCTCAGTCCCAAATAAAATTCAACTCCCTCACAGAATATACATATTACATATGTCATATAAGATGTCATATGATGATTCGTTTAGAACAGAGTGGATCGTGTACAAAGAGTTATCAGTTGGATCGAAATGTGGTATAAGCGTGAAGGACGAACTGAATACCACTGGCAGAGCTCCAAGGGGTTTTATAATCTTGGTAGAGGGGGGCATAGGGTTTTGAACTCTTTTGAACTACGAAATGCGCAGAAAATGGGGGTAGGATATGTAATGTAATGTAATTTATTGACATATAGGACATATGTCCCACCTCGCATGCCAAGTTTGACAGTATAGGCGAAAGTAAGAAAAATGAGGAACAAAGTAAATTAAAACTAAAGCCAGAAGGGCATCTAAATTTAAAGCCTGAAGGGCAACTTAGATTAACGAAAGATAAATCATAGAGTTACAGAAATATGTATATGGGAAAATTATTAAACATATGGGATGAAAATAGATGAATTATATTAATAGATGAAAATAGTAGAATTATCAAATGCAATAAAATATGATATGACAAACAAGTACGTGGAGAGATATAAGAAAAACCCAAGGGCGAAACGCAGTTGTTAACAATGGACTGGACTTACATTTATATTGACTTTGCCGTTCTGTATTCATTTTCTTCCAATTCGTATAGCTAATTCCCGCACATTGAGAATGGTATTGTTGTGTACACGTAACACATACTACGGGATCGTCCTGTTCAACCTCAGGAAGAGGTTGAAAACAGGCATCACAACCTTCCTGGTTGTCAGCCATTTTAATATTAATCTATATTTGTAAGATGGATACCATGGGAGGGTTGTGTGTTTCTTAAGATTACATGACAATTCCCCACACTGACAATTCCACACACCACAAAAAATACTGACTATTCCCCACAGTCCGTGGACGCGGCTACCTAATTAACGACTCAGAAATAATCTCGACTGACATTTCCACACACTTCCCCCCTCCCCACCACACCGACACTCCCCAAAAACCACCCCAAAGGCTATAGACGGTTAGCGATCATCGTTACAGCCGCACCAGTGGCAATGCACCTTAACATGTTACCGGTATGCAAGTCGCTCGTGCTATGTACTTCATTACTAATACGGTCTCGAAAATATCATTGATGTAAAATGTAAAATAAATGCAAAAAAGGCTGATTTCCATCACACTTTATCCAGGCTTTGGACTGGCAAAATAATAACAACATCTATCATTCTGGTGTTTTTATAATTTTGGCGTGTTTAAAATCAGCTTTTACGGCTTCGTCATTTTTTTGTATTTTTTTTATTTAATTTTTTTTGTATTTTTTTGTATTTTATGTTTTTTGTATTTTTTTTATTTAATTTTTTTTGTATTTTTTTGTATTTTATGTTTTGGTCCCATTTCCTTAACAATAATAGTTATTAACCTACTCCATTTTCTGTGAATAGGCAACTGCCTTTAAAAAACTTTTCATTTTTTTGTCATTTTCGAATTTTAACTGCATTTTCTCAATCCGTCCGTCTAGTTTGACATATTTCCGTCTTCTTTTTTTTCCTTCCATGTTGAGCTCGGCCTTCAAAAATGCGCAGTTTGTCTTCTCAGCTTCCGTCTTCAACACTTTGATAACGTCTTTTAATTTGGGGTGAGGTCTCCCCACAATATTGTTGAGTCGGTTGTTCCAGCCCTCAACAGCGTTCGTTGTCCTGTGCCGGGCTTGGTGGCAGTTCCACATCTCGATTGGAATATTTTGGTTGTCTAACCAGTTGTCAACGAAGTAGTCAAAAAACTGGCTAAGTTTAGAACTTTCTGGAGCTTCAGAGTGTATTTCCACCCATCCATCGAGCACATCTTCAGGCTTTAAAAACGCAAGTGCTGCGCACATACGGACATGAAGGCTGATTTCGGTATTCTCTCGGTACTCCACCGACATTCCGAGATCCTGTACTTTTCTCCATAAGCATTTTGTCATGTGAAAATGACAGCCGTGAATTTTTGTTGTTGTAAATACTTCTTGCAAAGAAGAAATGACAGAAGCTTCGAAATCCACGTTTATGTCTTCTGGTTTCCACTCCGGAACAGCCTGGAGGAGGAGTCTGAACAGTCTCGTATACGTTTGCTTCTTCTTGTTTGGTAGAAGTGCGAATAGTATAGGAAATATGTTTGTCTCATCATTGCTACTCCCAAAATCGGCATGAATGGTATATATTTGACAGAACTGCTTGCTAGTGCTCTTGAAAGTACCATCCATAAAAAAATGACTAAAACACTTCAAGCTCTCTTTTCCTTTACTGCCGCAAAAAACAATAATTCTTTCTTCATTTCCGTCGTCAGCCAAAAGGAAAGATGAACCGTCAATCATAGTCAAAGTATTGTTATCAATAACTATATTTTCTCTGTGTTCCGGCTCCTTTGCGTTTCCTTGGGCACTGATTCTGTTTCGATAAAGTGACCTCATCATAGACTCTGTTTTAGGCATTTCGGTAACAAAGTCATAACCTGAAAACAAACGTAAAATAAAATAATATATATAATAAACTAGGCTTTACCTTATGTCTTACATTATATATAGAAAAGGGTGAAAGAGTATTGTTATTGTGAGGCTGACAACTAAAAATAACGCTAAGAACACATACCTTTATCATGAAGGTCGCCCATGGCATCGTTGTAAATTTGACTAACACTGGCATCGTCTTCGCGCGCTCTCTTCACCGCGCCTTGGACGCGCTTCGAAACCTCTATCCGCGCAACATCAGGAACACCACACTGATGCTCACTGTTTGGTCCACGTGTTAAAATTTTATCTTTGGACTGAATTGATGAATAACACTTTTTCGAATACTTCATAACGCACACCCATGTCACAACACCACTTTTCGCCATTCTTAACTTTTGGTATTCGTAACCTTCATGGTAAACGCACTCACTTCCCCTAGATGTCCGACCAAATTCTAACTCCATAGTAGTCATGATGCTAACACGGCAAGAATCAAAACGGCAATGCCAATAGACAGCGCAGGCACTTGTTTCTGAAGGAATGAACACCTGCTACCCCATTGGCTACAGGTGGGGGGGTTCATTTTGTGCGGTATTGTATCCATAACGGAATGTGACCGCATAATCCAGGAATCCAACAACAGGTCAATGTCCCAAGGGGGTAATCCCACAGGGCAACATAAAAGGTGTTTATCCAACAACAGGTCAATGTCCCAAGGGGGTAATCCCACAGGGCAACATAAAAGGTGTTATAATGTCCCAACAGTCATATTAACTCATCTGTACTTATCACATTTTAATATTTTAGAATAAATCAAATGCTATTTCTAGCTTATTTCCAAATATATTTTCATAAAACTTGGTAAGTGACTTCATAACGATTTGGCTTGGATATAAAATGTAACATATGTACCGTGCCATCAATACCACATGACGTTACTTACCAAGTTGTATAAGTATAAATTCATAAGTAAGCGAACATTTTATTTATTCTCCAAAATAACAACATTAGGGCTGAGTACGTAGGTTTGCTGCAGCATGGACAAAAAAATGTGTTTTATTTAAATATTAATATACCTCTACCAGATGAAGGCATATCCCAAGTTGTATTAATTTATTTCGACAAATAAGGGAAACCTAAAATTTGTAATTTTCAGCAAGATACAAATTTATTGTAGTATGGCCCGCAGATGAGCGAGTTCGTTACACATATATATATGTGTTAATATGTATATACGAAATTATATTTTAAATAGGGATGGGACCTATAGAACGCATTTTTGACTCCGAATTTAGTTAACTCCCACTGTTGAAGGAAATCCTCAGAGTAGTTCTTGAGATCATGCAAGCAAGCATAAGCTGTTAAGTTCAGGCTGTCACTGTTTTGTTGGTCACGGGGCAGCGGTTCCTTGGGGGGTATATAGGATCAGAAAATGAAAAGCAGTTGTATGTCAAAGGTAAGATAGAAGGCTGGATACAAACTGTAAACCAGCTGTCAAATGTCGGGGAGGCCCAGCCTCAATCAGCATATGCGGCATTTACTAAATCCCTTCAGCAAAAATGGGCATTCCTCCAAAGAGTAGTGGACAGCACAAACGAGACCTATGGCGAATTGAGTGACTCCATATTCGATACATTTCTTCCTAAAATCGTTGGAGGAACAATTTCATCAGAGGAGAAGGCCATGTTCTCTCTGCCTGTATATAAAGGGGGATTGGCAATAAATAACCCAATAAATATGGCAAAGTTGTGCTTTGAAACATCAAGGGCGGGAACCGAAGAACTTGTTGGAGCCATAAAAAGTGGAAGGGAATTGAACATCGTAGAACATGTTTCGAGAACCGAATCTGCCAAGAGTCAGGCCAAAAAGAAAAAAGGAGATTCGGAAGACACCCTGTTATGCCAGACAATCAATAAATTTTCCACGAACCGAAAAAGAGCTATTGAAAGATCTATTTACGCTCAGTCAGGTTGTAAGTCTTCAGGATGGCTGTCAGTCCTCCCTTTGAAAAAGCACAACTTTGATATGTCTCCGTGTGAATTCAGGGATGCTCTAGCGATTCGGTACAGACGCCAACCTGTTGAAATGCCAAAGTCATGTGATGGATGTGGCAACGGAACGTTCACTTTGCAACACGCATTAGATTGCAAAACTGGGGGACTCATCACCAGACGCCACAACGAAGTTAGAGACTTGTTAGGAGAATTGATGTCAACTGCATGGGGGAACTGCGTGAAGGAGCCCATTATACGGGAGGCATTAGGATCCGAACCAATGCTACGAGGGGATTTGGTGTGTCGAGGAACCTGGGAGCCACAGAGGGAGGCGTTGTTTGACGTCCGTGTCGTAGACACTGACGCCCCTTCTTATGGTTCTCGTCCCGTACCTTCTGTCCTAGCCTCAGCAGAGCAAGAAAAGATGCGTAAGTATCTGAATGCATGTGAAGAGAGGCATGCCTCATTCACACCCCTGGTATGTTCAGTCGATGGTCTATGTGCTCCTCAAATGAATGCCTTTGTGAAAGTATTGGGTGAGCGCTTAGCAGACATTTGGAATCGGCCTCAGACGGTTGTTCGAGGATGGTTGAGAGTCCGCATCACAATGGCGATATTGCGTGCATCCAGCATGTGCCTTAGAGGCGCAAGAAAAAGATGGAGAAGTGCGGAGCAGCACTTCAGTTAGGCTTATGAGGGACCAATGAAAGATGAGGAGATCAAAAGAAATAGAGGATCAATTTAGCCAAAGAGTTCTTTGAAGTACCTAATTCCTCTACGTTCCAATAAATTGTTGTTGACTGTTTTGTTCGTCATCGTAACTGTGATTATTAACAGTAACGCTAATGTTACGAGATTATAATCGCTAACCGTCTATAGCCTTTGGGGTGGTGTTGGGGGAGTGTAGGTGGGGTGGGGAGGGGGGAAGTGTGTGGAATTGTCAGTCGAGATTATTTCTTAGTCGTTAATTAGGTAGCCGCGTCTACGGACTGTGGGGAATAGTCAGTATTTTTTGTGGTGTGTGGAATTGTCAGTGTGGGGAATTGTCCGGACACCGTTTCTTAATTGCCCTGGCCAGGTGTGGAATGTTGGAGGTGTTAATGTGAACTGGTCTACTTCTAGAAGGTTGGATGGTGCCTAAACGTCTTACACCTAAATTTAATTTCGTTCAAAAAATTTCCATAACCTTCCTCTTGAGAATATTCATGTTTTCTTTCCCTTCTAGAACATTAAAAAGAATAAGATCGTTTCAGTTTTCCGTGTGCCGGTTCTGTTTCGTATTATTTTTTTCAGATAATGCTAGATTTTCTTCTATACTGTCAATTCTCTTATTAATTTTTTATATGAGCAAGATAGTTTCTTGGCTGTTGGCAATTTCTCGGGACAGAGCATGCACTGTGAATTCAAAACATTTGTATGTTCCTTCAAAATGCAGTCGCAGTTTTGAAGTTTGGTTGTGATTTCGTCAAGGCATTGAATTACCTGATTTATCTCGGAGGTCGACATTCTCGTAGTTGCAATTATTCAACGCGACACCGGTCAGCTCTTTGAGTCCTGCTGACTAAGGAATACGGTCGAGTGGATAGTCCTTTCCCTTCTGTAAAAACCAAACTCGCAAAAATGACCTTTTTCCAGTATCAATAATATTTTGGACACTGGTTTGAGAGAACGTGAACACAGTATAAAGTTTTCCCACAGAGGTATCAGGATGACAAAATCGGACTGAGAATTTTTCAAAAAAATCGTCAATCGAGAGATGTGCGGGTTCTATTGTGGAGAACAACATAGCGGCATTGGGAGGCTGAAAGGCCGTTTTTAGGGCCAGAAGATAAAAGTGGATGTCGCGCACATGCTGCTGTTCCACGACCACATCTGCGGGTCGGTCTGTGGAGGATCAAATTCCGAAAATTGTACAGTTTGAGGAATGTGGACATTAACAACGGGAGCCGACAACGGGAGCCGTAAGGGGAGTTCTCATTGTAGATGCAAAATCATACAGAATATTTTTATAGGGGAATAGCGGACTAAGGGCGGAATCCATAGTCGCTCCTCAACGCTGAGGTCGGCCTCAAGGTGGGTTGTTGAGGAGAATTTCCCCCCATCGGTATTCAGAGTCGCAAAGGTAAGGCTGGCCTCCACATTTGAGCTGAGGTCGGCCTTGAGGTGGGTTCATGTCTCCTTAACCTATTCAGAGTGGTTACATTCCGAGGCTGGCCTCCAAGCCTCCTCGAAAACATTCATAGACGATTTTTGAAGGTGAGATGAGAAATTTCTCGACTCCAGAGGGGTTCAAACCCACCTCCAGCCAAGGAAGGTTGAAACCTCCCTCGAAACTTTATTTTGTGCTTAGTTTGTTGTGCGTAATTAGTTTGTTTGAGTTATTATTTGATTGAGATTTTTAGAGAGTTATTAGTTTATTATTGAGAGTTTATTGTCTGAGTGATTGAGTTTGAGTATTGAGTTATTAGTTTGTTGAGAGTTAATTAGTTCACGATGGAGAGTTTGTTCATTTTCGAGTGGGACGTTTTGGACGACCCACGTATGATGAAAACGTAGAACTTGCCACAGTTCCTAGGAGATACATCCGGGACCAGGAAAACCCAATTGAAAGTTACGACGATAGGCAGTTTCGTAGAAGATTCAGGTTTCAAAAAGAGACAGTGATGAATTTCCTGGTTCCATTAATTACAATCTCAGTGGGAACTAAAGTGTTCCCCACAACAGTATAATTGGTTGACGAAGCGATGGTATCACTGTCTATTGCATCCACTAATTCAATGTCGATCCCCACAGCATCAAGCTCCGGATCAGAGGCAATATCTGGCGTGTGGGGACCCCCTCCTGTCCTCATCCGCTCTCTCTTTTCGGCTGAGAGCTCCATTTTTCTTCGGAATTCAATATTGTCCCATGCTTTGCGGAGTTGTGCAGCAGTTCTCTGAAATGATTTAAATTCGACATTTTTTAATAAGGTACCATTCCAATAAGTCCAAACATAAGTAGAGTACAACTATTTGATAATAGTAGGACAGTTGTACGAAAAGTCCCTACCCACAGCTAAGGTATATAATAAATAAAATGTTAAGTATTACAATAGCATTATAATTTTAATTATATCACATTTCACAATGTTTACAAGATTAAGGATCCAAAACATCCGTGTGCATCCCACCATTCTCAACGCACAGTTTGATTCGGTGCCATGTTCGTTTATTCATCCTCTTCAGCAAATCTGGTGTGATTGTTGTAAAGGCAGCACGAACTGCTTCCTTCAGCTGTTTCTTCAATAATACCCCAGAGTGCATTGTCCGGTTCGGTTAAAGACTGGACTTCTTGGAGGCCAGGGCAAAGGGGCAGGGGCATTATCCGATCCTCGACCAATCCAGCGGTTTGGAAAAACTTGGTTAAGGTACCTTCGAACTGACAATGCAAAATGCGGTGTCGCACACCCGAAAACGATGGAACATCAATCGGCATGCTTCGATACGTTTCTCCAAATCAACATCACTTAATTCGTTCACTGACACCGGACAGAAACATTTCATTTTTAAGTCCTTTCGAACATAATCCATCATTGTCGACCTTGGAATGTCTAACTCAGCTGAACGTTACGAGTTGATTTCATTGGCGATCGCTGAATTGACTCCTCCACAGCAGCACAGCTCTTGACACGAGTGCTTGGCCTCCCGCTACGTGGCGCATCAAGAACACTTCCCGTAACAAAAGCTTTGTTTGACCACGTTAATAATGTTTTTCGATTCGGTGATGGTTTCCCAAAACGCACAACAAAGTCGCCCATAATTTCATCCATAGTTTTTCCACTTCTCGGACGTTCATGAACCCAAACACAAGCCACCAGACGTTCCTCAATAGTAAACACACTTGTATCCGCCATCTCGTCGTTCTCTGTAATGGCCGCCTGTTCAACTTGACCTTGGCCGTAACTGTCGACTCCCTCCACCTCCCATGCTCCCCTCACTCCATCCTGACCCCCTCCACCTACATTAGTCCTAACCATTACTCACTCTCAAAACTTGTAATGCGCTGGTAAAAACTAGCAGCAGTGGGTAGGGTTTTTACGTCCACCCTGTAGGTGGACCTAAATTTATCAAGAGTATGGATTTTTATTACAAAATATAAACTAAACACGTCTGTGATCCTCATGTTGTAGGGAATAACTTAATTATAATGAAAACACTTGTTTGTAAAGTACGACGTAATACGTTTATTCAAAAGGACTAAAGCACTCAAGATTTTGAGAATGACTGGGGTCCTGACACGAGGCGCTGTAGGTAGTATATTTTCCGGAGTAGGTGGGAGGCTACTCTCCGGTAATTTCCCAATTGTTGTGAAGAATAAATACCTACTTGTTTATGGACTGTAGACTCTGTGTACACAGTTACTGCTGTACGATTGACAAATCGAGGAACCGACCAGATCAGCTGAGGGAGCTTGGAAAGACCTAGGAGGCTGAAACTTGGTATGGAGCCTCTAAACTGCCTCTATACTGCGTACTAAGAACAGATCCCGTAACTGACCGAACCCTACTTTTGGGAAAATTCTTCTCTAGGTTTTGAGTAGAGATAAAAATTAATCAATTATTGGAATCAACGATTATTTCAACCGATTAATCGCTTAATCGATTGATTTGGAAAAGGCTGAGAAAAGAGAGGGTACATTAAAAACATCGAATTTTTAATATAATAATGTCATTGTGTACAAGAAAAAATTAATTCACAATTTAGAACAGTTGAAAACAAGTCAAAAGAAAAAAAAAAAAACTTTAAGGTAAAAAAAAAAGTTAGTTCCAGAATGAATCATCTATATCTTTTAGGAATATAAGTTTATTTGCCATGTCTGGTATCAGCCGGCTCCTCTGTTCCCTCGGAATTTGGCCAGCTTCAGAAAAAACCTTTCTGAAGGAACTGAAGTTGCTACCGCTGGCACATATTTCAAGGCGATTTTGGAAACTGCTGGGAAAGTCTCGGCCATCTGCTTCCAATGTACGAGTATGGTAGGGTTTTGTTGGATTCTTTCTTGTGGAGATGTCAAATACAGGCTGAACTTTTCATTCATGCCTAGAGCGTCTCGGCCACGGGGTTCCACACGACTTTTGGACCAGATCTTGTGGATACTCTTTTTGTGTTTTTTAAACAAAGACGAAGATGGTACGCCTGAAAGGAAGAAAATAACTTCCCGCATAATATTTTTATTTTCACTCCACAATGCCGGCACTTTGCATGACTTTCCACTTTCTCAAAATGTTCCCAAACCGCACTTTTTGGTGGCATCTTGATCGAAGCTCAAGTTCCGCGTCAACAAACGAACGATAACTGAAAAAAGGTGTTTCTGATAATGATAGCCGTAGATATGTGATAAGACCGAAAAGTGATAACAATAACGTGTGGCAAGGTGTTGTCCACTTTCTTGCCATGGGTATTGTTCCGCAATAGGCTGATTCTGAAATCTCAATTGGATAATCGTTACCAGTGGCGCACTCAGAAAATAATTATGGGGGGGGGGGGGGGGGGGGGGCTGACTGAGGGTCCTCATTGAATGCAAGTTTGGACTATACGAATGAATAATAAAACGCAGTAGATAAAATAAAATTTTAGGTTTTATTTTGACAAAATATTTTTATATCAGCTGTCTTACAAAACAAAATTGAGTCTTCTTTGGGTCTTCCTCAGTATGGATAATACACTGTCTGTGTCAACTGGAATTTCCCTGTGGATATTAAGATTGGCTAAGCCATTTAGCCTACTCTCAGACATCGTGTTCCTTAGGTATGTCTTAATTCTCCGAAGAGTGGAAAAGAAGCGCTCTGCTGTGCTGGTCGATACAGGTATAGTGATGAAAATCTTAAGTAGGATATGGATGTTTGGAAAGATTGTTTTATCACAAATATTTAGAAAATCAATTGCATTGACGTGGTGTGCCTTGTTTCGTTGGAGAAAAGCTTGCCAAACTGCCATTTCTGCCATCAACACGTTTAAGTTGTTGTTTTCCAAATCTTCTTCATAAACTTCAATCAACTTCAAAAACGCCTCTTTCATCTCTTTACTTTCTTCACTATTCTCTGGATAAGTATGAAGCAAGCAGTGAAACCCTTTCAAAATGTTCTTGTGCTTTAAGAGACGTTCTTCGATGCAGGAAATAAAACTTTCAATCCAGGGGATGAATACGTTAATTCTATAAAATTGTTCTGTGCTTTCGGCTGAGACATTGCTTCTGTGTGTCTGCCTCCCAACAATCCTTGGAACACTAATTGTAGTTTCATTCAATCCGGCCATTTTTTGTGCCTCTTGAAACAAGACTGAAAACTCTTCATCAACTTTTTCTCTTAGTGACTTCAGACTCTGTAGTACATAGTCAGCATAGTTCAAAGCAGCCCAGAGATCCGCATCACTTGACTGTAGCTTTTGACACAATATTAAAGTGTAGCTGAGTAGCTTTTCAGCTGATACTAGAGCCACAATATACTCTGACTGACATATAGCAAAAGGACATCGGCCCCTGAAGATGTCTCCTTATCATCCCAACACTTGATTTCTTCTAAGGATGAAATGATAGGGTTGTATAGCTCCTTCATGATGAGGACAGCATCATGCCTTTGAACCCATCTGGTTGGGCATAGCTGTTTGAGTTTTTGTTTCTTTGTTTTTGGTGCTAGGGTTTCAATTTTTCCCTGGAGAACATTTTGCCTCTTTTGTGTGTTAAAAAAAGACCATACTTTTTCAGTAGTGCCAAAACAATTTCTGATAGATCTGACCTCTGCGTTTTATTTATTTTTTAGTGCATTTCTTAGGAATAGAAATGCAGCAATGCAGCTATTTTTTTCGTAGCTGTAGTGAAATGTAACTCCCGCAAACCAGTATTCAGTATGCGATGTGTCCACTATTGGCGGATTTAAAAACAGAATGTAATTTTTTTCTTGAGGGGTGGGCTATAGCCCCTTTAGCCCCCCCCCCCCCCCCCCCGTGGGTGCGCACCTGATCGTTACAAACTAATCGATTATCTTATTAATTATTCTACAAGTAATTGATTAAACAATAATCGACTATTTGGAAAGTTAATCGATTATTTCGATTAATTGATACCCATCCCTAGTTTTGAGTCGAAATTTCCTGATATTGGCTCTATTTTACGTTGTCTCGAGCTCCAAAAGCACTCATTCCAAAGCCAATTTCTCGCTGAATCGCGTGGTGTGACTGGAAAAACATTATTTTGGTCAGAAAATTGCAAAAAAGGGTAGAACTAATGTACCTCCAGATTTTCACGTATCTGGTGCACATACGAGTTTTTGTTTAGCAATAAGATTGATACGTTTTTTCTAATACTAAATTAGTACCACGTATTACATGGGGAAAAAAAACAAACTATTCTGTCGTACATATGCAAGATACTAGAAGAAAAAATCGTGGTTGCCAACCTCCGAAAACCGTTTCATATCTGACAAGAGAAAATACATTCGTACGATCAAAATATTGGGAAGAAAAATCGTATCTGCCACTGATTCCGAAATCGTATCAGACGCCACGAGTCTTAAAATACTAAACAATAAATTCTTATCTGGAGTGTCCCAATTCCTATGTACCTGAATACTAATGAAATAATCGTATCTGACGCCCAGATGCGAGTTTTCGCTCTAGGAAAGGCCAGTTACGGGATTTTCGTTAGTAAATCGAACCAAAACGTAGCTAATGCGATAACTGTACGCCGTTTTTGAGGCATTTCCCGTTGAGATCCGACTTCGAAACTAGCAAAATCGAAAGAAACCACCTCCCCAAATGGTGTGGTGGACCATTAACTCAATATGGACAAAAATGAAGATACGGGATCTATTCTTAGTCCATCCTCTCTTTTGAATTTGCTCTATTAGTACATATAAAATTTTCCCCATACCATTAGGAATGGTATAGGCCTGCTGTACACGATTGACAAAGTGAGGACCCACCCCGATCAGCTGAGTGAGCTAAGGAGCTCATATCTCTCCTAATAGACGGAGGAAACTGAAATTTGGTATTGAGCAACATTACAACGTTAGAAAACATGATTTTTATTTATTGGTTGCAACAGAAAATCTACAACTAGTTTGTAATTATTCTGAAATACAGTCCCAAGGATTAAGTTGACGTAAATTATGGTGCTGATTTGGAAAACACGCATCGCATGACTCTTGACGGTCAGAAGGACCAAAAAATGCCTTAAAATTAAGAAGTACTAAGCAATTTCTACCTTCAAACTTGTAATACGAAAGGAGTTTCGAAAGCTTTGTATTTCAGTTTTTGTAAGCACATCCACATATCCAATGAAAATTATTTTTAATTTTGACATTTTATGTCTACTTTGGCATATGAACGAAAAAAGCGTTAAAAAAAGCGTTGCGGTTGGTTTTCTGATGATTACACCTTGTGCTTACAACCGAGTCGTTGCTAGGGAAATGGTACTTCGTCCTTTTTCATTCCACAACATTCGTTGACCATTCGTTCGAAAGCTCTCGATTTATCCAACCATATTAACTACTGCGCAGTTCGTGGCCAACAACCCGAGTTAGTAGAGAGTTTTTGTTCTTCCCGTAAGATTTTCTCCCGTTGACGCGTAGAGCAGCGTCTAGTGCAAGCAGCTGGAGATGCTAGCTCTTCACGTGATTTTTACGCGTATTTCTACACGTATACGTGAAAAACCAAACGCTAACGTCACGTTAACGTCTCTATAAGTGTTTCAGAAGCTGATTCGTATTCTTGTCGTATAACCTATACTTATTTAAATAATTAATTGCTTTATAATTATTTATAAATACATAAATTATAAATACATTTATTGCTTAGGTACCTTAAATCACTGAATTTTGTAGCGGAGCATTTCACTATAACCTCTCGACTTGTTGACCAACCAACGTGTTGTTGGCAACCACACTGTGGTTATCTTTGCTGGTAACTGCGTAACTGCGGTTACCTTGGTCACACTGTGGTTACCGGAAGCTGTGGTTACCTTTGCGTCAGGCTATGATGACTACCCGTAGGCCGAAATTCCAACGAATGCATTTTCCCGTACACGCGTAGTTCTACACGTTGACGTGAAGATTCGCGCATGCGCAGTTGGTATTTCAGTCTTTTCGCGTACACGGGTAGAAAATTACGGGAAGAACAAAAACTCTCTATTAACATGATTATTTAAATAATTGAGGCATGTAAATGGAAAAGGTTCTAAATGCCAAAAAATTGAAAACACGTTTTCTCCCCGGAAAATGGTCAACATGCCATCGCCAATAACCTACGAAAGGTTCTAAGTGCCTACCTACAGTAGTTTAGTTGCTGGAAGCTAGTAAAGATGGCGCTGAGATCAATGCGCCCGCGGCCGTAACCTAGGGAAGGGTCTAAATGCCAGCTCCATGTTGTAAAAATGCCACACATTGTGCGTTGCAATTAGACCCTTTTTAGGAAACTCCACATGGCACTTAGACCCTTTTTAATAAACTCCAGCTGGCACTTAGACCCTTGTCCCTTTTTTCAGTATATGAACATTCAGCGTTTTCCATGATACTCATATTTCCAGCCGAATTTTTGACTTTATTTTTTCATAGTGACATCTCGAATAACTTTTTGGTCTGTACTATTAACTTTTGGTTTAATACAAATTAATTGTTGCGAAAATATAAAGTTTTTTGTTGCTCCTGGAAAAAAATAATATTGGCATTTAGAACCTTTTCCATTTACATGCCTCAATTGTGTACACTCAGGTGATCATTCTCAATAATTGATATTATGAACATGATTGCAACCGCTTTTTAATTTCTGATGATTTCATTGAGCTGGTGTTTCGATGATTTGATTCATAGCAGGTGATCCGAATATTGCGAGAACGGTTTGATTTTTGAAGCGGTGGTTAAATCATTTAATAGGTAATTTCTATACTTCACTCTAGGAAGCTGTAATTTCGTATGTAGCCTCTTTAGGACGTTTACTTGACGATGCCCAGGGTTCGGATCAGCTGAGTGGCTCTTAGAGCTTGCATACGAGTCTGCAACTAAAGACATAAAATGTCCTTATGTGTTGCAGACTCGTATGCAAGCGTACAACCAAACCGTATTTCTAAGTCTAAACAACAAATAAAATGTGTCACGACAAGCAGAAAAACAGTCGCTGCCTATACCTGTTGTTAATATGTCATCCCTCTAATGCTACCCTTTAGGGTTGATAAAACAAAGCTTCTAGGATTAACTAGACCCCCAATGTGATTTTTACCCCAAGTTTCATCAACTTTGGTCCAGTAGTTTTGGAGAAAAGCTTTGGACTGAGAACGGCGGACATACGGATTTTTTCTTAATTCGACTTTTGGATTCTACCCATCTTGAAACGTAAACAAACAAATTTTAAGGGGGTTATTAATTTTCTTTTCTTAATCGATTACAAAGGTTCATTATTGAAAATAATAAACCAAAAGTGTGAAAATCCAAAACAGGTTTCAATGAAGAATATTAACGACAATGTCTTCTATGCAGGAACTGTATTATTATGGGGACACAGCCCAAAACAAAGCAAAACTTGTGAAATTATTTTGTCATGACCCCCAGCCAAAAGACAAATCTATGTCAAAATGTTTACCGCTTGCACGGAAAAAACTCATGCAAGATAATGTCTTTCGTAGGACCCGTTATGCTACTTAACTTGTAGGTAAGATAAGAAACTTAACTTGTAGGTGAAATCACTTAAATGGAAAATTCGAATTGTTTTGTTGTTGTTTCGTTAATTGCTAAGAAATGGTGACTTCCTCATTTTCTGGATAGAGTAGCGTGATTAGTAACAATCACGCTTATTTTGGCATGACCCCCAGCCAATTGACTATGTCAATATGATTCTGATATTTTCAATGGAATTCCTTTTTCAAGAAATCGAGTTTATATTGCAAGAGAAGCGTCGTTCTTAGATGTTTATTGTATTTTTCAGTAGGGAGTTGCATTATTGGTCCTTTAACTCTCTCGTAGTTACGATAGTTATTATGGAACAAAAAGGTGTCGAGGTATGGTGCACATTATTGAGAATTTCATGTTGTCTGATGTTTCATAAGTTCCACCACAAAAAATTGTACACATTCAGGGGAAGGGGGGGGGGGGTGATGGTCCATTCCAGAATCATTATAATATCGACCTTGATCTTAGTAACTAATATTATGAATGACGATGATGATGTACCTTTAACGAAGTTCCAGATCGTCTTCTAAGCTGAAAATTGCTACTTGGGGATGAAAGTTCCCCATTTCTTGTAGACTCAGATATCATAGCCTTCGAATATGAGTGCACCCCTTGGGATCCGTTCCCACCCTGTCCCTCCACAGGACTCATAGAGAACTCGGATGACGACCTGGTATTTCACTGAACTTATTGAACTATCGATTCGTATTGTTATTATGAAATCTTTGCCAGTTGTAAGCATTCAACGGACATAACTTATTTGAACTGCATTTTCATTCTTGCCATAGTCCCTTCAGAACTGATCTATTGTCATAACTGCTTAAAACTTATGTGAACTTGAACTTGTTTTGTTCAGAATTCACTTACAAACACTAGTGAACACATTGAAGTCATTAGAATGTTTTGAACTGTAATCATGTAAAACTGTAATTTGTATTGTTATTGTGAAATCTTTGCCAGTTGTAAGCATTCAGACATAACTCATTTGAACTGTATTTTCATTCTTGCCATAGTTCCTTCAGAACTGATCTATTGTCAGAATCGCTTATAACTTATGTGAACTTGAACTTGTTTTGTTCAGAATTCACTTACAAACACTAGTGAACGCATTGACGTCATTAGGATGTTTTGAACTGTAATCATGTAAATTTGAACTTGTAATCATGTAAATCATGATGTAATCATGTAAATTTTGAACTGTGAATCATGTAAAACTGTAATTTGTATTGTTGTGAAATCTTTGCCAGTTGTAAGCATTCAGACATAACTCATTTGAACTGTATTTTCATTCTTGCTGTAGTTCCTTCAGAACTGATCTATTGTCAGAATCGCTTATAACTTAAGTGAACTTGAACTTGTTTTGTTCAGAATTCACTTACAACTAGTGAACGCATTGAAGTCATTAGGATGTTTTGAACTGTAATCATGTAAATTTGAACTTGTAATCATGTAAATCATGATGCTTAAAAAAAAAAAAAAAAAAAAAACATCGTGATGTAATCATGTAAATTTTGAACTGTGAATCATGTAAAACTGTACTTTGTATTGTTATTGTGAAATCTTTGCCAGTTGTAAGCATTTAACAGACATAACTCATTTGAACTGTATTTTCATTCTTGCTTTAGTTCCTTCAGAACTGATCTACTGTCATAATTGCTTATAACTTTTGTGAACTTGAACTTGTTTTGTTCAGAATTCACTTACAAACACTAGTGAACGCATTGAAGTCATTAGAATGTTTTGAACTGTAATCATAACGCTATAGAATTACCAATCTAGAAATCCTAAAACTTATTTTTGTCACCCCGTAATAAGTAGTGAACATATACTTTGGTTTTGTATAAAATTCTAGAACGAGCATTGAACTTACTAAAACTTTTACCTTCCCATTGCGTGTAGTATATTCCTCGATGAACTTAGCTTTAAGAATGTAGCAATACGTGAACACATTCGTATTGATTTATTTTGTGTATTTGAGAACATTTATTTTCTTGTAATATATTGAAATATTGTAAACTCGTGTTGATTATTTCAATTCCTTTGATTTCTCTTATTGGACAGTGTTGGTAGGTTACACCATCAGCCTCCAATGTCCTTCGGACGCTACCTGTTGAGCAAATTCGTTTTCGTGAAGTTATGAGAGAACATCAAGTATTAAGAAAAATTGGTTTCTAATGCCATTGAAAGTAGGATATTTTTACCATAAAGATGTGCTAAAAAAATTACATTGCACTGGGACTTTCTGAATTTTGATCCTTAGTGGGACTTTGTGATGAATAATTTAGAGCTTTTGGCAAAAGGGTTTGAGCACCATCATTCTCACTAGAAGGCATATGTTCGAATTTCTTACAAATTTTCAGTTCATACTTTTTGAATTTCACATGAATGCATTGCAGATCCACCATGATAAGTTGATACTCCATTAGGACAAGATTTACGGATGATAGGGACTTGAAAAACATCCAAGTGTATTAGGGCTTACCGACCTCAAAGACCTTATAGCAGTTCATCTCACGACTATTCTTGAGTCGAACAGAACTCATCTGGCTCCAGATCTACCAAGATTTTAAACTAAGAATACGTAGTGCCGAGTGAGGTAAGAGAAATTCGTTAGTTACAGGCGAAACCCAAAACAATCGATTGAGTTAGTTCATAAGGGACAGTTGGAAAAGCACTAGAGACTTAAGTGTGCCTTAGTTCACTTTTTAGCTCAATGATTTCATAAGCCGTTGGGTTCAAATTGTTTTTGCGTAGAATTGTGATGAAGTAATCAATGAAATAAATTATCCAGAACTGTTTCAACCTTTTTTGATAAGCAGGTTTTAGAAAAGAAAATTGTCTAAGGTACCAGCTTGGAGGTTCTTAAGCCTTGGTGGTCTTAGGGTTCAGTGTTGGGGATGCGGGAAGAATAAAGAATTACTCCGTTTTTTCTCCTGTCTTGCTATGCATTTCAAGTCTAATTTTGCTTAACTCTTCATCGGACATTTCAAAACAAGGGTGACATTGCATTGCAGTTTCAGTTGAGGCTTTTTAGGTATATGTAGGTGAAAAAATAGGTTTTCGTTGCATAGGAAGGGTTTCCCTTGCTCAAATACCATCTCAGGGGCAACACTTGGGCACCATTTATGGTTTTTAGACGGGGTATTAAGTATTGAAAACGTACATCTCTTCCTGAAGGAGTGATGATTGTACCAAACCAGTTCTATTAGCGTTAGATGCCAGGGTATGTGGGACTTTCTTGTATCCTTTTCAGGAGGAATACTAAAAGGAGTTTCCGTCTGGAATGAAGTAATAACTGAATCTTCCGTACACAGCTGGATGCTCCGAATGATGAATGTATCAATAGGAGACTTCCCAACGGGGCAGGTAGGCTCCCGACAACCACAGCTGACTGACCTAACGGCAAAAGTCTATGAGGCTTGCGTGATATTACGGAGTCTTGGGAGTATGGTCAATGCTGGCTGGAAAAGTCTGGTCCTGGGCAAGGATTCACCAGAAGAACGAGGCCAGTGTTACTTATGGGCATTATGAGTAGGTAGGTAACCAATACGAATCTATTGTCTGGGTAATATCTTGTATCCTTTTCAGGAGGAATACTAAAAGGATTTTCTGTCTGGAATGAAGTTATTTTAAGTATTTCACTGTTAGGCGAGAAGAAAAGATTAAAAAGTCTCGGTAAAATGAAATGGTTCAGGTCCATGCTTCTCATACAGAATAAGAAGGTTGTCACCCTAGTTTTGAAATGTCTGATGAAGAGTTAAGCAAAATCAGACTCGAAATGCATAGCAAGACAGGAGAAAAAAAAGGAGTAATTCTTTACTCTTCCCGCATCACCAACACTTGAACGGAAAACACTACTGCGCATGTGCAGGCAGATGAGGCTTCTCATCTCCAATAAAACACATTTATTTCACCTTAACATAAGACGCTTTATCCCGAACCAACCTATCTCATATCTTCCTCCCTATCGCAAAGTAACCTTACACACCGATAACAGTGAAATTCATTTCTTGTTGGTATCCATGATTAATGAAAATCATATATTCATTTCCTTGTTCATAAATTTTCAAAATCTGCCATTGCAATACCTTTTCATGAATAAGAAAAGAACTAGGAAACTAAACACACGGGATAGGCGGGAAAATCCCCCTGGAGGTTCCGTGTTACTTGAAGATAAATAGCGTCACTTTAAGATAAAACACTAATTCGATCCTCTTGACTTTATCAGGTTAGCATACGCTGTGATCCCAATTGATTTATCGTTTAGGAACTCTCTATCTCTAATAACTGAAACAATATTCCTTTTAAGTCAAAAGCCCATAACTTATAGAATTAGATAGCTATTCTAAATAGTCGATTGCCAACGTCTCCATTGTAGGAGGCCTCCAGTGGTGCAAATCTTGCAAAGCAAAGCAGATCTCCGAGGTTCAAATTTACTGCATTACTGCTGGAACCTCCAGCATTGAGCTCCTTCGCAGTTACGCTGGTCACTCTTGTCGAGGCTGAACACTTCAGGTAGGCAAGGTAGGTATTACTTAGCCTTCATTACCTTCTCCGCACCACCACTAGGTGGTAGACTGAACTATCTATGTATGTGTGTGCAAAAAGTGGATGCTGTAATCAACGGTGATGCGCACTGTTGATAATAAACTGTTGGCAACTTCATTATGGTCCTCTTCATGGATCTCAATTTTTCTGGCTTATTCGGAAATGATCTAGCTCTTGCTGTGTTCCATTAATTTCCTGAGATGGCCACCTAAAATCTACGATCGACCCTCCATTTATATGGATAGTGGTACTCTAGATAGAAAATTTAAGCAGACAAATACCTATATTCCCAAGTGAATATGATATTATGTTGAGGCAAATGTAGGTACCTTACCTGACACAATTCTTACCTTCGTAGGCATCACTTTTACATCTAGAAGTAACGTTTGCTAAGCAGCTAAAATTTCATGATCACGTTGAACTAAAAATGTGCACAAAACCGAAGTAAAATATGTAATTCGCCTAGCAGAGTTAAGTCGTTCCAAGGAACAACCACATAAATACTGATTTAAAACTTTGGCTACCGTAAAAATATTGTTTGATCTAAAGAAGATCCAGGCCATCTTGCTTCAAGAAATATCCTCTCCAACTTCTCAAGTTCTTTGCCTGAGGACCACCTAAGAACTGTATATTTATGTACTTACAGTCAATGGCACTGTTGGGGATGTATAAATAGACTGTATTATGACAAGGAGGTGATGGAAATGTAGTAGTTCCCCCTTCAAAGGGGAGAGGCGATTAACCTGCTACACCCAGAGGATATCCCGTCAGCTGATAGACCAGGACCTATGAGTAGAGGAAAAAAGGGGGAGCTGGCGCAGGGGCCAACACGGCGCAGAATACTAACCCGCACGACACATACTACTAATCCGCATAACACATGGTGGCCTACCCGTACAATGCATACATTGAAATTTTCTGTACATTGTGCTTCCGTTTATCGTAAGATCAAAAAATAATAATGCGTTGAAAGGGAATCGAGCAGGCGACCTCCTAGTCACCAGACAAGTGTTTTAGCCAATTGAGCCATGACGCATGATGATCATCAATGCATATAAGTGTTTCATCCGATACATGCAGCTTTTGATCACCCATCCCTAATGTAATATAGTAGAACAAAGGTCAAATAAAGGTATGTGCTGTTTATACTCAAATTGGATTATTAATAACTGCAAATACGTATGTATAAATTTGAAGGTGCTGGCTGAGCGATTGAGCGATAGGTGGGGTCGGCCCCAAGGTGTAGTGCGAGGATGGATTCGAGGAAGAATAGCCTTTGCCATCCTGCGCGCATCCAGCATGCGCATACCTACATGGAGCTCGCAGACGCTGGCGAAGTGCTGACGAACTCATTGGGTTTTATGACGGCGCAGCAACCCATTTCTACTTAGATATTTACTAACATATTTACACACATATCATATCAGTAAAATTTTAGATTACTTTACCTTCCACGATGGAGTTTCCACGACCCCCACCACTACTCTCAGATACTTACCCCAATCCTTATCAGCTCCACCTCCTTCCGCAACTCTCCAATACCTCCCTTCATCTAAATTTATGATTTAAATAAGAACAAAGGTGTGGAAATTAGTAACACAAATATATCTTATTTTTTTTATTATAATATTTACAGAGGTTTAACAAAACTTATACACAAAATACAACTCTTTCTTTGTTTCTGTTGGGTGTATGTTTTAACACGTCAATTTTTATCTTTATCCTATAATCTAAGTCTATTTCTTCTAATTCTTGTTCCAACCAGTAATTCGAAAGGTAAAATGCATTTATATTGTCTAGCTTTAATATGTACCGGAGTCTACCTCTATGCATAACTTCCTTAATTCCAGCTATTACCAGTTCTGTACCTTCTGCAAATTCTTCTAGTCGATGACAATCCCTAAATTTTATGTTTTCTACAATTTCTTGCATTGTAACGATGTTAACTCTCTCCAGCTCCACTTGGGTAAATGGACCGTCTACATTTTTCCATGCGTCCGTGTAAAACTGCAAGTTTTCTATTTTGGCAAATGTGTTATTGTTAAAACTCGTAAATCCATTTGTAGTAAAGGTAGCAAATGGTTGTTCGGTTGGCAAACATATTAATTCCATTCCGTTGTTATAAGGTAATATGACATAACCGTCTGCAACAAGAGCTTCTCTATTATTGTAAATACGTAAAAACGTATTTTTGTGGTAACCCTTTAAGTAGTAGACGTCTCTTTGCCCGTCCTTATCTGCCAACACTCCTACATAGGTATATTTATTTTTATTGTTAACGGTAAACGCGGATACGCTGTACTCTCCAGAGGGTCCTAAGTTGTTCCATCTGGTGTAGAAATAATCTTCTAGTCTCCCCTTTAATTCTGCTATCTTCTGTTCTTTCTCCAAAAAATGTTTATATTCCTCTTTAACCGTAGCTGTATTTTCTAAATACTCTATCTTCCTTTTCTTTAATTCTGTTTCCTCCATTTCTAATTTCCGTTTCTTTACAGATAACACAGAAATATGGGAAATCGGTGTCATTTCCTTTAGCGCAAAAGGCATTAGCTTACTATTTTTGTTTACCCTCTTTCTTAGAACTTGAGGTATAATATTGCATGTAGATACCAGTCCGAGCTCCTGGATGTCGATATCTTCCGGGATAGTACTAAACAGTGTGGAAGACCGGGTAAAGAATGTATCTCCAGCCTTAATATACCATTTTTGAGAAAGACGAACATTTTTCTCCTTGTTACTCGTATCTTCTACGATCTCTATATAATTAATAGGTAAGAAGTTAAAACTAAATGCAGAAAGACAATAATTTACAACTTTTTTTCTTGCGTTAGGTTCCATTGGTAAACTTATCTGTAGACCGGTTAATTTCCTTGTATTACTGTTACCCCAGTATACGTATTGCAGTATATTGTTAAAGACAAGACAGCAACTGTTTTGCAGAATTTCCGACAACTTTGTCCACATTTTAGCAAATGAGATAGAGTATAATGGTGCATTTTGGAAATAAAGTTTGCTATCCTCCAGTAAGGTTAGACAGTCTTCTAAGCAGTTGTATTCCCCTGCCTTGTTATCGGCTATGGAATAATTATATATGGTTGCTTCTAATCTTGTAATTCCATGTTCTTTGGCCAAAGTGTTGGAAAATGTGTCTTTTAATCTCTTATCTGGACAGTTTAAAAAATCAATTATATGGTTTCCAATGCACTTGTTAACACCAGGACTTGTTACTTGGCAAATAAATTTGTTATACAGTTTAACTCTGGCGTTAGAAGTTAACCAGGTAAGGCAATCAATTCCGACTGTATTATTATTATTTACAATTACGTTACAATTCTCCCGATATATTCCATGTTTACGAAAGTTAAAGTTACTTGTTAAGTAGTTTGTCATTTCTTCTTTCTGGAACACCCCACAAAAGTCTTGAGTAATATCGAGGTCTAGAAGATAATAGTCTTCTTTTTGTAATTGTGTTAATAATTCGGGCAACTCTTTTAACAGGGTTTCCACATTTACATCTGCTAGTTCCACTTTATATGGTATACATACAGGTTTGTCATATTTTTTAGTAATTCTTTCCATACTTTCTCCAAGAACTTGTCGAACACCTTTGGCCATCTGATTGTCGCTGTGCAAGAAGAAGGGTAGCTTAGCTTCAACTCCATGTCTCGCAGAAACAAGACCATTAAATTTCCCTCGGAGGTAACTGTTAAACGAGCCACATATCTCCTTTTTTACAAGTCCACCTCCCCCATTACAGTCTTCCGAACCGCATAACTTTACTACCATTATATTGTCACAAAATGGATCCGTTATCGGTCTAAGTGCCTCTCTCATTAGCTCTTCTCCTTCCGTGTAGTCGATATTTCCAATATCCGTAATTAGATTGCCTATGTTTTCTGTTAGCAACCATGTTCCGAATCTTTCGTTAGTCGGTTTAACCTTTCTCCCGTATAACTCTCTTACACTGTAAACTCCGTTGGATGACATGTTAACACTTCTACGATCTACCGGTCACTAAACTGGGTATTGCTTTAAACGTTTTTATTTATAGCGATCGTGGAAAGAAGTTCGGCTATCTTCGGTTATCTTCGTAGAGTATTGCATAACAAAAGTACATAATGTGACAAACCCGCGACTTAAGCTGCGGAGGGTGGCAAAGAGGGTGGTGAGGCGACAGGAGTGGGGGTCGTGGAAACTCGATCGTGGAAAGTAAGGTAATCTAAAATTTTACCTATAAACGTTCAACCTGATTGAACGTCAAATTTGACATCAGTTTGAACGTTCAACCTGTTTGAACGTCAAATTCGACGTTGGATTGGGTTCAAACGCCAAAATTCGACGTCAGAATGAACGTTCAAGTTTAAACGCCGTTCGAACGTCCTTCGAACGTTCAATGTCAAATTGAACGTTCGATCAGGTTGAACGTTCGAAGGACCCTGTTAAAAGAGTTGCCCGAATTATTAACACAATTACAAAAAGAAGACTATTATCTTCTAGACCTCGATATTACTCAAGACTTTTGTGGGGTGTTCCAGAAAGAAGAAATGACAAACTACTTAACAAGTAACTTTAACTTTCGTAAACATGGAATATATCGGGAGAATTGTAACGTAATTGTAAATAATAATAATACAGTCGGAATTGATTGCCTTACCTGGTTAACTTCTAACGCCAGAGTTAAACTGTATAACAAATTTATTTGCCAAGTAACAAGTCCTGGTGTTAACAAGTGCATTGGAAACCATATAATTGATTTTTTAAACTGTCCAGATAAGAGATTAAAAGACACATTTTCCAACACTTTGGCCAAAGAACATGGAATTACAAGATTAGAAGCAACCATATATAATTATTCCATAGCCGATAACAAGGCAGGGGAATACAACTGCTTAGAAGACTGTCTAACCTTACTGGAGGATAGCAAACTTTATTTCCAAAATGCACCATTATACTCTATCTCATTTGCTAAAATGTGGACAAAGTTGTCGGAAATTCTGCAAAACAGTTGCTGTCTTGTCTTTAACAATATACTGCAATACGTATACTGGGGTAACAGTAATACAAGGAAATTAACCGGTCTACAGATAAGTTTACCAATGGAACCTAACGCAAGAAAAAAAGTTGTAAATTATTGTCTTTCTGCATTTAGTTTTAACTTCTTACCTATTAATTATATAGAGATCGTAGAAGATACGAGTAACAAGGAGAAAAATGTTCGTCTTTCTCAAAAATGGTATATTAAGGCTGGAGATACATTCTTTACCCGGTCTTCCACACTGTTTAGTACTATCCCGGAAGATATCGACATCCAGGAGCTCGGACTGGTATCTACATGCAATATTATACCTCAAGTTCTAAGAAAGAGGGTAAACAAAAATAGTAAGCTAATGCCTTTTGCGCTAAAGGAAATGACACCGATTTCCCATATTTCTGTGTTATCTGTAAAGAAACGGAAATTAGAAATGGAGGAAACAGAATTAAAGAAAAGGAAGATAGAGTATTTAGAAAATACAGCTACGGTTAAAGAGGAATATAAACATTTTTTGGAGAAAGAACAGAAGATAGCAGAATTAAAGGGGAGACTAGAAGATTATTTCTACACCAGATGGAACAACTTAGGACCCTCTGGAGAGTACAGCGTATCCGCGTTTACCGTTAACAATAAAAATAAATATACCTATGTAGGAGTGTTGGCAGATAAGGACGGGCAAAGAGACGTCTACTACTTAAAGGGTTACCACAAAAATACGTTTTTACGTATTTACAATAATAGAGAAGCTCTTGTTGCAGACGGTTATGTCATATTACCTTATAACAACGGAATGGAATTAATATGTTTGCCAACCGAACAACCATTTGCTACCTTTACTACAAATGGATTTACGAGTTTTAACAATAACACATTTGCCAAAATAGAAAACTTGCAGTTTTACACGGACGCATGGAAAAATGTAGACGGTCCATTTACCCAAGTGGAGCTGGAGAGAGTTAACATCGTTACAATGCAAGAAATTGTAGAAAACATAAAATTTAGGGATTGTCATCGACTAGAAGAATTTGCAGAAGGTACAGAACTGGTAATAGCTGGAATTAAGGAAGTTATGCATAGAGGTAGACTCCGGTACATATTAAAGCTAGACAATATAAATGCATTTTACCTTTCGAATTACTGGTTGGAACAAGAATTAGAAGAAATAGACTTAGATTATAGGATAAAGATAAAAATTGACGTGTTAAAACATACACCCAACAGAAACAAAGAAAGAGTTGTATTTTGTGTATAAGTTTTGTTAAACCTCTGTAAATATTATAATAAAAAAAATAAGATATATTTGTGTTACTAATTTCCACACCTTTGTTCTTATTTAAATCATAAATTTAGATGAAGGGAGGTATTGGAGAGTTGCGGAAGGAGGTGGAGCTGATAAGGATTGGGGTAAGTATCTGAGAGTAGTGGTGGGGGTCGTGGAAACTCCATCGTGGAAGGTAAAGTAATCTAAAATTTTACTGATATGATATGTGTGTAAATATGTTAGTAAATATCCAAGTAGAAATGGGTTGCTGCGCCGTCATAAAACCCAATGAGTTCGTCAGCACTTCGCCAGCGTCTGCGAGCTCCATGTAGGTATGCGCATGCTGGATGCGCGCAGGATGGCAAAGGCTATTCTTCCTCGAATCCATCCTCGCACTACACCTTGGGGCCGACCCCACCTATCGCTCAGCCAGCACCTTCAAATTTATACATACGTATTTGCAGTTATTAATAATCCAATTTGAGTATAAACAGCACATACCTTTATTTGACCTTTGTTCTACTATATTACATTAGGGATGGGTGATCAAAAGCTGCATGTATCGGATGAAACACTTATATGCATTGATGATCATCATCGTGGAAGGTAAAGTAATCTAAAATTTTACCTACCGTAAACCGGGGTGAAGGCGATCAAAATTTCAAGTTTTTCTATTATTTCTCCCTATTAAATGGATACAAAAATTCTGCAAAAAATAATATATATTCCTTCACAATTGCAATGACATAAATTACATTAAATTGATCATGTTATTTACCATTTTTTTATTTATTGAAACACTGATCGGCTTCACCCCATGGGTAGGGGTGAAGGCGATCACTCATGTTTTTACACTTGAAATCGCCTTCACCTTTCTAAAAAGTTGAAGGCGATCAGAATTAAACTTTTTTAGAAATATTTAATAAACATCCAAGTGCAGGAAAATTGGTTTGGAGGATTAAAGCAGATTATTTAGTAGGAAGATAAATGAACATGACTCAACGTCACGAGACATCAGTTTCAGAATGGTTGAGATAAAGATAATAACTAGTAATCATAGGTAGGAGTAGAAATTGGTAAGTAGGTACCATTACCTGTCATGGTAACACCTTAGAATACAGGAACTTCAATGATTAAAACTAGAACTTCACTTATTAGTCAACATTATCAGTCTTTTTGAGTTATTGCAAGCTATGAATGCATCCATTAGCTAGGAAGACTTTGAACATAAGTGGTATTATTAGCAAAACATTTTCAGAGATAATCAAATTCAGCAAACTAGAATAAGTTAAGAGAAGGAAAAACAGGAGTGTTAAAAAAAAAAAAAAAGGTATAGGTACAGTAATCTATGGGCTTGGCCCTGAGGCTATGAGTAGAAATAGTACTCTATGGTAATATAGAATATATTACCATGCTTTGTGTTAACTAGAACATCATCCAGGAATTTTAAATGTATTTTCGAGGCATGATCGCCTTCACCCCTGTAAAATGAAAAAACACTCATTTGGTACTGCATAGACAACACAGTTACTCCAAAATGTATGTTAGCAACGGTTTTCTCTTCTCTTACCTTCAAAGAACGAAAATATTAAAAAAAAATTGCAGAAGTTGAACTCTTAAACTATCATCCACAGAGGTTTTTCGGTTATGAATAATCTTGCTACGAAAACGTGATTCACAAAACTGGCTTATAAGGCACTAATAAGATTAAAAAACGCGCTAAAAACTTCATCATCGTGTTGATAGACAATAGTGGATATGGACTGCACATTCCATGGAGCCATCAGTGATCACCCGCTAGGAGCACTAGAGTAATTAGTGGGCAAAATCAAAATGATCGCCTTCCCCCCAGTATATCGCCTTCACCCCGGTTTACGGTATATGAAAGGGAATCGAGCAGGCGACCTCCTAGTCACCAGACAAGTGTTTTAGCCAATTGAGCCATGACGCATTATTATTTTTTGATCTTACGATAAACGGAAGCACAATGTACAGAAAATTTCAATGTATGCATTGTACGGGTAGGCCACCATGTGTTATGCGGATTAGTAGTATGTGTCGTGCGGGTTAGTATTCTGCGCCGTGTTGGCCCCTGCGCCAGCTCCCCCTTTTTTCCTCTACTCCTATGCCCCCAGATGTAACATTTGCAAAAATCGAGAAGGAGAAACTACTCCTATCCATCACAGTATTTTATTGCTATTAGAATATTTAGTTCTATTTTTCGGACTCTAGATTTTATGGAAATTCTCAGACTTCAACAGGTGAGTTGGAATGGCCCCAAATATATAAATGAAGGCCCTCAAATGTAGAACTTTGGAGAGGATTACATGCACAATATTATAAAGTATGGACAAAATGAATAGGTATGAGGTGTATAAGGATTCTGACCTGATTGCATGTACGCTTCTTCCTTATTGCTGGGGGCCCCCATAGACATCCAGCAGCCAATCGTTTATGAATGATCCGACATAGGGAGCAGGACGAGAGAAAGATGATCCACGAATCCGCAGAAAGAAGACACAGGAAAACGAGCACGTGAAATATGAAGTTGTAAATTGTGAGTAACTTGAGATGGCAGTCGACCAGACAGGGACGAAAGTTGTGGTTTAGGGCTTGTGGGTTGGTGGCAATAGGACTAGTTAGTAGTAGAGGGGATGAATATGCAATCCAAACCAAAGTTCGCATTCAATGATTCCAACAAAGGATACCTACTTACTTATCTGCACCGAACAGGCACCAATAACCCTTGGCATTCCTGCCAGCCGATAAAACCTTACACAATCACCAGAACTTATATTTGTTGTTGAGGAGATGGAATTGCGCATAAATAATGTAGCCATTCAAGCCAGAGCAAAAGTTACCTGCTTTATTATGTCACACATATAAGTACCGCTGACACTACTTTAGTCAGTCTAAGTAGGTACTGATCAAAGAACATGAAAAACGAAAGGTCTACAGGAAATGTGTTCGAATATCATCTTGGATCCCCTATCCTTTCATCAGGTGCATTAGTTGGTCAGGGAGAGGTTGGCACCCCTTCTCTGATTGGTTTTCTCCTTCTCTTCTGCCACTAAGGCCCTAACGCCTCCCACAACTTCACTTAATGGTCATCTTTTCTCCCACCAAACATTTTTTGTTTATGCAACCCTCAAAATCGCTGCAACCCCTGTATTGAGTGCATCAGGTGGACTCCTCCAGAGGCAGTAAGGGGCCCTGGATTACAACAGGACATCGAGTACCCTGAAGTAAGCTGGGGGCAGCAAAGGAAGCTCCAGCCCTCATTCAAACTTTTTGGGTCTTTTCCTATGGCAAATCTACCCTCAGTCGTCGCAGATATGCAGTTGTGGGCTTGCACCAGAGGACGGCCATTACACTAATCAGTCGCAGTTGAGAAGTCACGTAGAGGCCGTCCCTGCTTTGTTGAATAGGAAGCTGGTCCAAAGTCTTTTTGCCATCACATCTTAATTTGGTTCAGAGCAGAAAGGATCCACAGAGTCAAACTTGCTGTTCAGGACGGGGAGGATCTGTGGATTAACATTCAATGGCAATAACGTTCCAGTCCATGCTACGCATGGCTACCCAATCGCCATGACTTCTGACAACGCCAGCATATTTACCGGAGAAGTGTTCAAAACTTATTGTGAATCAAATGGCATCAAACAAAAATTTATTGCTCCAGGTCATCGAGCCACAAATGGGCTAGCAGAAAGGAACATTCAAACCTTAAAACAGCGCCGGAAAGCAATGGCAATAGAGCCCTTGTCAATCTCTCAAAAAATTCAGAAAATCCTTCTTCGTTATCGAGCTACTCCCTTGAGCAGTGGGAAATCACCGGCTGAAATGCATCTTGGAAGACAGATTAGAATCAGACTTGATGCCATGCACCTATATCAAGAAACGAAGTTTAACATTGAACCTAACAAGAACACTCGTTCTCTACAAGTGGGGGAGAGAGTCCGTACTAGCATTTGAATAAATAATTCATCTACGTGGAAATTTGGTACAATCACTCGGAAACTTGGGCTCCTCCATTACATGTTGCAACTTGATAGTGGGAGGACACTCAAAAGGCACATCAACCAACTCCAGAGATCACAAACAGAGGTAGCAAAGACCGCACCACAAAGAAGACCCTCTGCACATCCCCCTGTGAAAACTGATTTTGTGCTAGATCCTTTACTTACGGGGCCCTCAACGGATCTAGAAGCGTCCAATCCTACTTATGATTCTCCTCAGTTATTCAGCACTGCTGATCTTTCAATTTCTCCTCAACCTACGTTCAATACCAATAGAAATGCGGATTCTTCTCGCCTGTCAAGAGACACAACACCTCCCAGGCGTTCTACTCGAATGCGTCGGCCACCCTCCTACTTAGAGGATTACGTGCGTTATTAAGTGGGAGAGAATTGTTATATCTTCATTTTATATTCATAGGTAACTAGTGTTGACTCCATTACAAACTGTTCAAAATGTTTATAGATACCGTTTTCATAAAACTTGTTACTTCTTTGGGTTGAGTTGTAAAATATATTCAAGTTCTTTTCCAACTTGTGCTATCTTATCTAAAAGTAATAGAATGGACATAAGATTGAACGTAAAGACAAAACAATTTCCCGGCACATAGATGCTTCCAGCGTCCTCAGCGTTGGACACTGCACCTTGAAGGAAAAAGGGCTGTCTTTTAGCCTCTTTGACGGGCGGCGGTGCTCCAGAAGAGAATCTGTTAGGTGGGCGAGGCAAAGGGTTTTGACGCTGGTTCGCCGAATAGTCTGGAAAAATCACAATTCGAAATTCCTATAAATAATAATAATAATATTCTTTATTGTACATAGAACATAGTTGTCCCTCCTGGTGTACAAGTATCACAACTATAAAAAAACGCTGCAAATTATTTCACAAAGGTTTATTATTTTTTCAGTTGAGTATGATCGTAGTTTTAGTTTGCTTGCGTACGTCAGCCTAACACTCAAAGCCTCGAAAAAGACACTTTTTCACCTATTTTTGGCTCATAGCACCCATGGGTGTGGAGCGATCGAGCTGGCGAGAAGTTAGGACCAACTAGACCCCAAGTGGAGTCTACGTGCGAAAGAACGGATTTTTTAAGTCAATTCTAAGGCCTTTTATGGCCCGAACGGCGGACGGATATGCAAATTTGGATTCTACGCACTTTGAAACGTAAAATAAAGTTTGAGGGGGGGTTATAAAAATTTTTTGCTATACGATCACATAGGCTTATTATTGAAAATAAGAAACCAAAAGTTATTTTTTACAAAATTAAATTAAAAATGTTCCAGAAGGAAACAAGAAAACCAAAAGTGAGTTCATTATTTTTTTCATTTTTTGTGTAAAAACCTAGTGAGTGCTTAACACGTTGACTGCGTCTCCAAGAACCAAACTTCTCAAGGGCCTGAAAGGAATTTCGAGAACCCTAATGATAAATCGAAATATCAACTTCAATGATCGATTCTAATTTTGTAATCAATCTGAGGGTACAGCGAGAGAAACCACTCTTTAGAAACTATCAAAGAGTAATATTCAACTCGGAATCGATTTTTAAGTTCTCAATCGACTCCCCCAGCGACCGATATTCGGACGTCGATCGCTCTGTCGTAAGGACGTCGTTTGATGACCTGTACATCGAGACGCAGTGAACGTGTTAATTAAATGGTGAAAAGATAGGAATTCAAGGGAGTTAAGAAACAGAAAGGGATGAGGAAAAGTCCAGTCATGCAGCATGACCCCATGAGCGAATTTTTGAAGAAATCTTCGACATTTCAGTCGCTATTGATCGTGTTGAGAAATTTTAGTTTATGATTTTGATAGACAAACATGGAATCAAATTATTTACACATGCACAGAGTAAACTCATCTGTTGTGATTACATTTTTTTCTTTTTTTAAGCACCTACTACCTACGTTTTAAACAGCATGGTTCTAGGATTGGTTATACAGGGATACTTCCATAAGAGTAGTTCAATCTGAATTTGGACAATGTGTCATGCAAATATTACCGATTTTTACAACTAGCGAACGGCATTATTTCGATTTTTACTGATTTTTCGACTTTGAAATTTTTGAAAACTTGATACATATTCTTATAGGAAATTTTACGCTGATTCCGAATATACCACATGTTAGTATGCTGAAAAAATTATTTCGCACAAAAAATCGCAAAAACAGGCTATTTTGAAATTTTTGACTACATTTTTGAAAATTTCAACCCGAAGATGTAATCCGATCATGCTGGCCAACGAACTTGAACTTTCGTTTTGTGTCCTTAACATTTTAAAATTGGTTTGAAGTTTCTAGCACAATTCTACGGACAGTTATCGTCTGGAATGACACATACATACATACATACATACATACATACATACATATATACATACATATATACATACATACATAAAAAAATGCGTTAAACTTCAGAATATGATTCAGAATAGCCTGAAACGGATTTCTGCATAAAATTTTTTCAAAAATTCACATTCTACAAATTTTGAGGCGAGAGCAATAGCTTAATTTTCTTCAAAAATTCGCTAAAATTCGCTAAAAGAAAAAGAAGAGGGGAAATATAGAAGAATAATATACACTTGCGTATAACTACACACATTCAATTAGGAAGTTTGGCTTTCGAAGTGTGCTACTGCCTGTTTCTTGAAAGACTCGATGGAATGAAGCGCCCTAATTCTCATGAGCAAAGAGTTCCACAACTTTCCACCCGCAACATGAAATGAGTTTTTAAAGGAGAGATTGTTGGCTCTTCCCAAACGCACTGTTCGCAATCGAGTAGATGGCCCAAATAAAAGAAAATTCTTCATATATGAAGGGAGGCGGAAGGTATCAGGATTTAAAATCTTGAAAATCAAAACAAGGCAACGGGTCTGCAAGTATTGTCTGTAAGTACTTGCAGCCCAACAGCTCAGTAGCGTGTTGTGAGATGTGGCTCCTAGGCTTCAAGTTGCAAACACACCGGGTGCAATTATTAAATAAAACCTAGAGCTTACGCCGACAGGCCGCATCCATTAATAGAGTAAACAGTATTTCACCATATGTTAGCAATGGCAGGACTAGTGACTTCACAAGTCGGGATTTTAAATATTTAGGGGTAAAGTATGAAAGTTTACGCAGGGAACGCAATGCTTGTCGCCAATGCGATCATATTCTCAATACCTACTCGTTCTATGATGCTTTTGGTACCTAACTGGACTTTGCCCCAGGCTTTCCTGCATCCGTGGTGTTGGATGGGAGGAAAAAGGGATGAAGGGGTGACCGAGGGAAAGTCGGAGAGACCTGCCTACTAGAGTTGATAGAGTGGTTGGACCCCGAACGGTAAATGAACAACATTAGAAGCGCTTCTGTAAGTAACCTAACTCTTTCTGCATTCCTATACGGATCATTACACACCCACAGATAAATTCCTTCACATCAACATACTTATTGTACAATATTATACAATAACATACTTACGGCCGAGTGCTATGATTTACACACATACCAACATACGGCTAAGTGCCATGATTTATTTGTGTTCTCTCTCTCTCTCACAGCCAAATGCTGTGATGTACCAACATACGGCTAAGTGCCATGATTTATTTGTGCTCTCTCTCTCTCTCTCTCTCTCTCACAGCCAATTGCTGTGATGTACTCACATACTTACATACGGCTAAGTGCCATGATTTATTTATCCTCACTTACGGCCAAGTGCTATGATTTCTCATACCTATTTACCTACAGAGAATGAGAACACAACTCGCAATTAACAGGCAATTAACAACATACTTACATACAGTAATCCTATGAACGTAGGTGAGACCTGTGGATGGGCAAGGAACTGCTATAAGGGGAGTATGGGAGGCAGTTCAACAAACATACAGTTATTTACTTGTAATTTGTAGGTAACTACCTACTTACAACACTTCATATCCAGGTAAAGTATATTTTCAAATAACCCAATTCGCGTCATCTCGCGACAATGCTCCATTTGCTTTTTGGCAAAGTAAATCAATGTGAGCAGACCATGATGTCATACTTCCAAATTTTTTACAGTGTGGCTAAAAGGAATTAATATAGAATTTAGGGATATATTATGAAGAGTTGTCAATCTCAACGTATTCCGGGAAAATATAATAGCTTGAGTTTTTGCAGGATTTAACCTCAAACCATTAGCGACCGAATAGGCGGAAATAATTTCAAGGTCCTGATTTACCTGTTGTATACCTTCATGGAGCTTATCTGTAGGACTTTTATGATATATTTGGAAATCATCCGCATACTGGTGGTGGATGGAAAATTGAAGGCATTCTGAAAAGTCATTAACACGTCACCGCATAAATTTCATCATATCAGATGGAATTATTTGACAAGAACATGTTGATTACCCCACTCGTGTTGCTTAGTATAAAAGATAAATTCAACAATAAATCGCAATAAAATTCAAAAACTCTAAAAATAATAAGAAAGTTTATTTAATGAAAAAGTGTAATTGGGTTCAACTTGATGATTAGTTAAAAAAGTTGAGTGTGTAATCAAATATCATTCTCGTGTCCGTAATATGAATGTATACAACACTAAATAGGTTTAAATAATCTTAAAAGATTCTATAGGTTATTCTTATGGTTTGAGGTAGATTAAGATAGAGCAAAAAAAATGACAACATCGGTCGATTTGGCAATGAGAAAATTATGTTTGAAATTACGATTGCGCGTGCGCAGAAGCTACCAGAGTTAGTCAGGAGGTAATGTAGTTCTTTTGGGACCATCTACAGCCTGAACCGTACATTTGCTGAAAATGTCATCGAAATCTAAAGAAAACTGTAGAAGCGATAGTGGATACAAAGGTTTCACGTTCGTGCATTCGCAGCAGCTACAAATGACACTATTGTAATGAAATTGATTTGATACTGTACACAAATTATGCTTGACTGATTATATGCTTGCTCATGCACAGAGTGGATTATTGGTTCGTGAACAATGAAAATGATAGAAGACCATCGACAGCCTAACCCACCCGAGAATGATCTTAAACCTCGATTTTAGCAAATTTTCGTAGAAAGTGAAGCTAATGCAACGGCTTGGAAATTTTAAAAATCAACATTTTCGAAAACTTTCTCCATCGATATCCGTTTTTTTGAGGCATTCTGAAACGAATTCTAGGGTTTAACGCTTATATATATATATACCTATATATATATATATATATATATATATATATATATATATATATATATATATATATATATATATAGAACACTAGAATTCGTGAACACTAGACTTGTGATCACGGCAAGTCGCCGAAATATTGAGGTATTTTTCCCTTTTATCAGAAGTTTTTGTCACTAGGTATAGCTTTCTACTTTCTCTATCATATCTAAATTTATATATATATATTAGGTATTGGTACTAAATTTGGTACTTGGTACTAAATTTATCTTGGAATACTGTATTTGTACGCTTATTTCATATCCTCGTCATAGAGCTATAGTAGGTAGCTATCTACTTGAACAACATCTTTGGGTATACTGTGAAAAAACTTTGGGCTATACTGAGGAAACATTATTTAAGTTATACTGTACAGAGACTAAAAATTGAAACTATAAGAGCCGTTGACCTGTGATAGTATTTTCTTCCACGATACTGTTTTACACCTCATTAACTTCAATTTTTATTCTCTGTACGAGTTTGTGCCATAAATTTGGTTGTTAACATTTTTTTTTTTTCACTCAAAGTCCTAAATTTTCAAAACAAT
The DNA here is from genome assembly GCA_030762985.1 of Adelphocoris suturalis. Classification (NCBI taxonomy): domain Eukaryota; kingdom Metazoa; phylum Arthropoda; class Insecta; order Hemiptera; family Miridae; genus Adelphocoris; species Adelphocoris suturalis. Next base: position 10,742,260 of record CM061050.1, read on the forward strand.
GTAACATAATATAGTACAGTAATTATACGAAAATTCCCTCATACGATCATGCTGCATGACCTGAACTTTTCTTTTATTGATCGATCAACCCAAAAAAGGGTTGAAATTATCAATCTTCGTTGTCTTTCAAACTTGCGAAACGAAGCTGAAACTCTAGTAACACGCATTTATTGCTCAATTTTGATTGCTCGATTTCAGTGAAATAATGGATTTTGATCGCAATTTAAGACATAAGGGGCATAAACCAACGTACAATAATTTGCAGCGTTGATTTTCGATAGGTTACAAAACATGTTTTTTTTTTCTCTTAGGCGATCAAAAAATAAATAAATAAACGGGATTTATCGACTATGAGGAACTATTTACGATTATGAGGAAATGTAAACCTTGCAAAGGTATTCGCTTCTGCCCACGTATCAACCTACCATATTGGAGCTAAGGAGGTTAAGAGAGTGAGGATAATAAATTGTAATATACACTAACGTAAGGAATGTAACAATACTTACTCCCAAACGTACTCTGGGGCTGTGGGTTGTAGAAATTTTGATGACTGTACGTTGAAATTCCAGGAAAGAAAAATGCTAGAACATAAAATAATTATAAATAATATGGTTTAGTTCCTTGACCGCTAGGTGATAATTAGCACAGTTTTAGGATCTCGAGAATCGATCAGGAAAATAAAATTCAGGTCTTCAAAGCCAACGTTTCGATGTATTTATACACCATCATCAGGCCTACAACAAGATGAGATTCCAATTCAATGTTCAATTAATAGACTTTTGGAATCTCATCTTGTTGTAGACCTGATGATGATATACGAGTATAAACATATCGAAACGTTGGAAGCTATGTGCCACTCCCAACTAGACAGACTTTTTTTTTCGACTTCTTGTTTGAACACAAAGTTTCCTTTGGTTGTGAGGAAGCAGTATAAAGTTGTACGACGCTTCACACAAATTTTTATAGCATAGATTACCTACAATGAAAATTTTGATCGACTTACCACAGCACATCGACGCAAGAAGAACTAAAACCGCAGATGTTATTGTCAGGCAGAATGAACCTCTTTCTACGGGAAAAGTACGGGACTGACTTTCACCCAAAAGCCGAGGATCTATTATATATGCACCACTCAGTAACGACCACCTTAATTATGGGCATGTTATTTTCATCTTGAATCCTTGAAAATTATTTTTAGCCCTCCAGAAAAAGTTTTTGGCACTGGAAAACTATTAATGCGTTCTCAAAAATTCCGCTGTTTCCTATTTCCGTCGATTGTTGACGTCCTGAGTTGTTATTTTCGGAGCGGCTCCTTAGAGGGTGACCTCCATTGATCGATTGAAGGCATTTAAATCTGCAATTGATAAATCATCGTGAATGACCTGGAAATTATTGGTCTCTTCAAATTTTGAAATTTCACGAGGAAAATCATGCTTGCCTTTGGGTTTATGTTATTCGAGAACGTATTGGTAAGTGATGCATGCGTTACACGGACGTCCCTATGAATGGATATAAAACCCAAATTATATAAAACTAGAGGCCTGTTAGGGCTTGGAAAGCCCTAATCTAGTCCGTATAACAGTAGTACCTAACAGGAACTCAGCACATTATAGTAACGATATAAGTCCTACCTATTTGCGGCGTCATGTGACCTGGTGCAAAGCTAAGGCGATGTTATTAAATGATTAAAAAAGAGGAAATACCGATCAAAATGTACGTAATGTAATAAAATAAATATCACCAGTTGAAGTGGTCCTCGCCACTATGAGACTAATCAAAAAGTTAAATCGGGGAATTCAGAATTTGGGCATGGTGAGATGATGGTGTAATTCTATCTCGAGTCTTCGTTTCTTTGTAAGCGGGTAAATCGGAATTATATATGAAGACCGTTCGGAATTATTTATAAAGTCCGCTAAGTTCTCCAGTTTCAATTTCTTCGTTCAGAAATAACTCTCCTAGATGTTAGTAACTACACTACGTTTCTTACTTACCGTGAATTGATGGCAACTGTTGCCACCGCCACAGCCTAATAAACAACTCTCGTTGATAAGGAGGTGTCTTCTATCTCTTTCTTTTTGTCGTTGATTGTATCTTGATCGGTAGTACTCGTAGATGTCGAACTGGTGTTGAGTTGTGTGTAGGAGAGGCTACAGCTGTCTTCGTCCTGATGTATCTGGTACCACTCCAGCAAAGCTCGTGCTTGTTCTGTGTCTGTATTAATTTCTAGTGTTGTACCATGTCCAATTTGTGCTTCGAATGTATTTTTGATTTTTTTGGTTGTAATGAGGTGTGCTGCCACGATGTCATGTGAGTTGAAATTGAATTATTTCCCTCATTGGATAAGATTGACGGTTCCGGTTTTATCCCTAACCGGGATTTTGTAGAGTGTCAACTCTTCGTCATTGCGCGAAACTGTGCACACATCGACGGGACCAACACAAATTACTAAAATTTTGGCAGTGTTGACGTTTGGAAGATCGGTGATGCTGGTATAAATATATGTTCCCTGGTTGAGATCGTTTTGGGATGGAGTGATTCTCATAGATGAGGTTATTTGCATTTCCAGCTCTTTGCTATAGGAGCTGTATTTTATCTCAACGTTCTTAAACAGGCAGCACTGAAGAGGTTTTATTTGATTGTAAGTTTCTTCCGAAAAGGAAACACCTCGTGCCAGACGCGTCCTAGAAGGTGAAGTTGAAGAACTTTCCGCTGCGCCCGTTCTTGTTGTAGGACTTCATTGGATTCCGTGAAGAATTTGGTGTAGACCTTCCTTGAGCGGAGATATGGAACATTTTGTATTCCATCAACATATATGGTAGAACGATGACAGCTGATCAGAAAAGACCCCATCCCTTCACTCGTCTCTTAATGTTGGAGAGAGTCTACTTATCAAATTTCAACTTCCTACAGTGAACAGGAAAGAATTTAGCTGATCAGAAAATACCCCATCACTACGTTTCTTACTTACCGATACTTTTGCAACAAACTTGGGGCCGTGCTGATTCGGAATTAAAATATAAAGACCGTTCGGAATTATATGTAAAGTCCGCTAAGTTCTTCAGTTTTAATTTCTTCGAAATAACTCTCCTCGATGTTAGTAACTACACTACGTTTCTTACTTACCGGCAACTGTTGTTACCGCCACAGCCTAATAAACAACTCTCGTTGATAAGGACCGCCAAGAACACGATCAAGGCGGGTATAGAGACGAACGGCGACACTTTTGCAACAAACTTGGGGCCGTGCTGATTCAAATGAGCAGTCTAACACTAAAATCGGACCACGAAGTTCTTCACAATTTCAAAGACCGTTCGGAATTAGGTATATATAAAGATGATGATGATAATGATAATTTTGTTAGGAGTTAAAATAGGTAAGAGAAAAAACAATAATATCATGACTTTTGGGTATTTCTCTCTCTCTCTCTCCCTCATTAACCCCCTCCTCGACAGTAAATTTCCATTATAAAACTTCAAGCATGAAATTTAAAACTCCTGACATATTTGCCAAAGCTAGACCAAATTCATAATCGAATACAAAATGATCACGAAAATCTGACGAGAATTGGTAGGTAGTTAAAACATCATGATATTGCTCTTATCCCCGCCATTACCCCGTTCCATAAAGAAATTTGAAACACCTGATATACCTTCAAAAACTAGACAACAGTCATAGCTGGAAAGAAAATATCACAAAAATCTGACATGATTGGTTAAAACAACATCATGATTTATTACTATACTGCCACCTCATTCACGGCCTTCCATAATGAAATTTATAACACCTGATATACGATCCAAAAGTAGACCGAATTCATAGTTGAACAACTATGAAAATCGGAAATCGGAGGAGAATTGTTAAAACACCACGATTTATCAGTAAATTCGAGCATGCGCAGTAGCTACTAATGATAGAATTATGTTGAAATTGCTAGGGAATACTCAACCTTTGCCACCTATCCTCCAAATCCGAGCTTGATAGGACGACTGGGGTGCCAGAAAATGATGCTTGATGGGAAAAACTAAACTCATAGGGGACCATCTTCACCCTAGCCCGCACATTCCATGAAAATTTCATAAGAATCTGTTGAATATTGTGGGAATTAAGCTTGTTACAAGCTTACATACGCAAGCGTTACAAGTTACAAGCGGACATACGCACTCGCACAAAATACACAGGGAGGAGAGAGAGAGAGAGATAGAGGATAGAGACAGGGGGGGGGGGGGGTAAGAGACGGAACGAAAGTTGTTCGGAAGAAAACGTAAAATGCGAGTGGAAATTTTACCACTGTAAAAAAAGAACACCAAACGTTTGAATTTAGTGGCGACCACAACTTTTCCATTTATCAAAAGTGAAAGCAATGATTCCAGTACCTATAGGTATAGTTGGGAGCAATTTAAGAGATCAAAACTTCAAATCTGCTGTCTACCGATCAAATTATTCGACACGCACATTTAAGATTAACATACCTAGTTCATTCCTTTGGTGCTTTGGCCAGTGTGGAACTTTTCAGCGGTAGTAAATAAGGGATGAGGAATAGTAAACAGTAGTTGCCTACCAGACTGACAACGAAAAAAACGAAAGTTCGAATTTTTGAGGGGCTCAAAGCTCAGATGATATCATCAGATGTGAGGAACGACTCCTGAAAATTTCAGTCCGAACCGATAACCCCTTGAGGTCTCCTAAACCCGTTGTTTGATAATTGAATTATCGATTTTAGAACACTAGACGCTTAGGACAAAAAGACGGTTAGGACATGAAAGATCCAAGCGTCTGGACACTTTTTATACTCTATTCCTATGTTTTCGGTGTCGCGGAACACGATGCCGCCATTATTGCAACCGCAGAAGCTGTATTTCTTTTGATATTCAAGAAATCAGTCCAAATAAGTTATGGAAAAAAGGCATTTTTGCTGTTTTTACATAGATTTGACTGGGAAAAAAATTGTTTGCTGGTCTTTTCTGCTTCGGACCTTGTTTCCTGGCTTGTTCCGAATGTAACAAGACCAATTTCGTCCTATAATATATTATCCTTCTGAAAATATCTGCTCAAGAGCCGAGTTAGCTTTTTTAATGGTAACCGCTCTATACTTACCAGTTCCTACGAAATCAAAATCTAACGCCCTGAAGCCCTTTTTATCCCATTATTTTATGTTTATGGGCTTTATGTTTTGGGCCCTTAGGTTTTGGGCCCTTTCTATTAATTTTGTCAACTGATTTTTTGAACATCAAGAAAAATTCACTCTATTCACCGATTTTTGACACCTAGCTCTTGATTATTAACCGAAATACGAGTCCTACGCCTCCACTACTAGCACGTAATGTTCAACGAGCCCAAAAACATAGAATAATGGGATAAAAAGGGCTTCAGGGCGTTAAATTTTGATTTCGTAGCTACTGGTAAGTATAGAGCGGTTACTATTAAAAAAGCTAACTCGGCTCTTGAGCAGATATTTCCAAAAGGACAATATATTATAGGACGAAATTGGTCTTGTTACATTCGGAACAAGCCAGGAAACAAGGTCCGAAGCAGAAAAGACCCGCAAACAATTTTTTCCCCAGTCAAAACTAGGTAAAAACGGCAAAAAATGCCTTTTTTCCATCACTAATTTGGACTGATTTCTTGAATATCAAAAGAAATACAGCTTCTGCGCTTGCAATAATGGTGGCATCGTGTTCCGCGACACCGAAAACATAGGAATAGAGTATAAAAAGTGTCCAGACGCATGGATCTTTCATGTCCTAACCGTCCTTTTGTCCTAAGCGTCTAGTGTTCTAAAATCGATAATTTAATTATCAAAAACTGAAATTTTCAGGAGTCGTTCCTCGCATCTGATGCAATCATCTGAGCTTTGAGCCCCTCAAAAATTCGAACTTTCGTTTTTTTCGTTGTCAGTCTAGTGCCTACCAACCTGTCACAGGGAAATAGAGAGAGTGAGAGACACGAAGAAAGAAAGAGAGAGGGTTTGCTTTTATTTAGAATAGTAAACGTAATTTATTATTATAGAGGCTATTCAGAAGCTATGCAACGCTATGGTCTTAAACAAGGACTGCAAGTATTCCATGAAACAGGATGGAAGAAGTATACCTACTCATGCTCCTATACCCAACGATACACATATAACTATAGAAGAATTATAAGCAGAGAGGGAGCCCCAAATATAGACAAAGACTGCATAAGCTGCCGAAGAGGCCGTACGGCGAAAGAAATGTGAAAGAAATCTGTGTCTCTCAATAGCTAACTATTGAGAGAGGAGACATCTTTATTACTCCCTACCCCCACAACCCAACTAGACGGTAAAATATGGAGACATCAAACCAAACAACAGTATTATAGTATAATGAATGAATCCTGGTTCATCAACCACCTACTTATCATATTAAATACCTACCTTGTACAGCGGTCCAACTTAAATGTACTACAGTCCAACCTTTCCTAATCTAAAATCTAGGATCTAATGTCCTACATATCAATAATGTATCGCTACAACCTCTAACCCTACGGGTCACATTAGGATGGGTAAGTTTCAATTTTCTCGAAGAAAGTACTTCAATATTAATTCATCATCATTATTTGGCATTAATTATTTCTAATTTCCGGCCACATAGATGCTTCCAGAGTCCCCAGCGTCGGACACTGCACCTTGAACGAGCACGGGCTGTCTTTTAGCCTCTCTGAAGGTCGGCAATGCTCTAGAAGAGAACTCGTTATGATGAGGCCAAGGGATTAAACGCTGGTTCGCCCAATATTCTGAAAAAATTGCAATTTAAAATTCCTGAATAAATGTCACCATATCCAATGGAATTATTTGACAGTAACATGTTGATTACCGCACTCTTGTTGGTTAGTATAAAAAATAAATTCAACAATAAATCGCAATAAAATTCAAAAACTGAAAATAATGAGAGATTTTAATAAATTAAAAACGTAATTGGGTTCTACTTGATGAGTAGTTGAAAAAGTTCAGTGTGTAATCGGCCTGAATTTTGGTTTATTGTTTTCAATGATGAACCTTCCGTAGTCATCCAAGGGAAAAAAATTTCTGCCGATTTGGCTGTGTCAAATATCATTCTCGTGTCCGTAATATGAATGTATAGAACACTAAATAGGTTGAAATAATCTTTAAAGATTCTATAGGTTGTTCCCTATGGCTGGAGGTAAATTAAGATAGAGCGAAAAAATGTCGAAATCGGTCGATTAGGCAATGAGAAAATTATGTTTGAAATTACGATTGCGCGTGCGCAGAGGCTACCAAATTGCATCAGGAGGTAATGTAGTTCTTTTGGGACCATCTACAGCCTAAACTGTACATTTGCTGAAAATTTCATCGAAATCGAAACATAACTGTAGAAGCGGTAGTGGATACAAAGGTTTCACGTTTGCACATAAGCAGCAGCTACCAATGATACTATTGTTGTGAAATTGATTTGACAGCCGTACAAAAATTATGCTTGCTGATTATACGCTTGTGCATGCACAGAGTGGATTATTGATTCGTGAACAATGAAAATGATAGAAGACCATCGGCAGCCTAACCCACACTGAGGATGATCTTAAAACCTCGGTTTTAGCAAATTTTCGTAGAAAGTGAAGCTATTGCAACTGCTCGGAAGTTTTTAAAATCAAAATTTTCGAAAAATGTCTTCATTTATATCCGTTTTGAGACATTCTGAAATGAATTCTATAATTTAACGCTTTTTCGTATAGCGTTAAAATACTCTGAAAAGATCCTATAGGTTGTTCCTATGGTTCGAGGTAAATTAAGATAGAGCGAAAAAATGTCGAAAACGGTCGATTAGGCAATGAGAAAATTATGTTTGAAATTACGATTGCGCGTGCGCAGAAGCTACCAGATTGCGCAGAAGGCAATGTAGTTCTTTTGGGACCATCTACAGCCTGAACCGTAAACTTGCTGAAAATTTCATCGAAATCGAAACAAAACTGTAGAAGCGGTAGTGGATACAAAGGTTTCACGTTTGCACATAAGCAGCAGCTACCAATGATACTATTGTTATGAAATTGATTTGACAGCTGTACAAAAATTATGCTTGCTGATTATACGCTTGTGCATGCACAGAGTGGATTATTGATAGAAGACCATCGGCAGCCTAACCCACACTGAGGATGATCTTAAAACCTCGGTTTTAGCAAATTTTCGTAGAAAGTGAAGCTATTGCAACGGCTCGGAAGTTTTTAAAATCAAAATTTTCGAAAAATGTCTTCATTGATATCCGTTTTGAGACATTCTGAAATGAATTCTATAATTTAACGCTTTTTCGTATAGCGTTAAAATACTCTTAAAAGATCCTATAGGTTGTTCCTATGGTTGGAGGTAAATTAAGATAGAGCGAAAAAATGTCAAAATCGGTCGATTAGGCAATGAGAAAATTATGTTTAAAATTACGATTGCAGAAATCTACCAAAGTGCGTCAGGAGGCAATGTAGTTCTTTTGGGAACATCTACAGCCTAAACCGTACATTTGCCGAAAATTTCATCCGAAATCGAAACAAAACTGTTGAAGCGGTGATGGATACAAAGGGTTTCACGTTCACGCAGCGGCAAGCCGCGTCCACATTAGCGCTCCGCTCTGATGCCGCTCCGAGCAGAGCGGGCTGGGAGCGCTAATGTGGGCGTCTCGGCGAACGCGCTCCGCTCGGAGCGGCATCGGAGCGGACTGTGATCGCGGCGATCCAGATTTTGTCGGTTTTTCGGCGATCCATCAAAGGGGCGTACGGAGCAGCCTGGTAGTTGGGACGGCAGACAGTTCGTTCTCTGAATTCATGCGCTCCGCTTCGTATCCTCTCATTCTTTTCAATTTTTTCAAGTTCTGTTTTCCTATTATTTCAGTTCAAATTGATGATTATTTTCATCTTGAAATCAATCGAATCATGATCATTTCATCTAATATTTTGATCCATGTGAAAAAATAAGTTTTTGATTTTTATCAAATATTGATTTTTATTACTGATCAAATCATGATTTAATCAAAATTGATCAAGTTTTTTTAAATCAGAGAATAATGATTTAAAGCTGTAGGTGTAAGTGGGCACTCAGATGAAAGCTTATGAGAAGTTGAGAGGATTTTTAATCTTTCGAGTACTAGGTATCTCATGAACTTGAAATTCTTTGACAAGAAAGTTGTCCCTGGTTTATTTCATGTCCGTACCTACTAGGAAGAAAGAAAGAAAATTATGAATTACGTCATTTTTTGAAAACCCCTTCTCATAAGCTCTCATCTGAGTGAGTACCCACTTGCATCAGATTTGATCAGGAAAAAAAAATCATAAATCTTTAATTTTTATTGTTATGATAAAAAAATTAATGATTATCTTTCATGTATATTCTTCCAAATAAGAATTAATAATTAATCATTATTCTTAAATCTTGACTGATTTTTATTATTTAAAAAAAAAAAATCATTATTTGCTGATTTTTTTCGAAAAACGTGATTTCTATTTCAAACCCTGGTTATTTATTACCAATGAATTCGATGATGGATGATAAATAAAAAATGACGATGATGAATTAAAAAAAAAAAAATGACTTATCTATCTTGAATTGAGATGGGTTCACGTAATTTTTTTGCCTCCTTCTGAATCACTGGCGATTTTTCTAAGCGGATCTTCAAAATTTGAGGAGGTCAAAGCGCGGAAGGATCGTCGAAAATACGGAGCGCCCTCGGAGCGCCGTTGGAGCGAAGCGTGTTGGGAGCGCTAATGTGGACGCGGCTTTAAGAAGAGGCAACCTCCCTTATAAGCTCCTTAGATCGAACGAGATTATTTGTGACTAAAATGGCTTCTCTCAACACATACCTAGCTGGCAAGAACTTGACACTTGCTGTTCAGAGCAATGAAGATGTGGTCTCCAGTTTGCTCAAGGCGGTGAACAGTGCGGTGACTGAAGCATTGAAACCTCCTCGTTCTCCAGCATTAGCCATAAATGAAAGGGGTTCTTATACACAACATGGAAGGCAGCAGAAGCGGCCGGATCTTCAGAAGGAAACGGCTGATGATGGGGATTCTGGTGCGCGGAGGGTGGTAGGATATGCTGATATCCTTAGAGGAGATCAAAGTGACGGCCACTTTCAGCAGGATTCAATGCTATCTGAAGCTGGTAAGGGGCCAGCGAGAAAGGGGACCAGCTACCTCAGGTGTAGAAAATGCTCAGAGAGAACCTGAGCGCAGACTATCCGGGATATGAGAGCGAACCTCAGAGCTGGGCTCGCACAGAAGGGGAGCCCAACTCCAGCCCAGAGGCACACCACAGTGCTGCTGACAACAGAGGATGACACAGAAGTAATGCCCAAGCTATCTGCAAAAATGAACTCAAAAAATGTAAATTTAACGATTTTTAGGCTTTTTTTTGTGTGCTATTTTTAGTGATTTTTTCAGGACTTTTTTGAAATTCGACCAATTTAATATGCTCAACAAACGCTTGCCAATGAACTATTCCTTTTGTTTGAGAGTTATCGTCTGGAAGGGCACACACACACACTGGGCTAGCACAGAAGGGGGGCCGAACTCCAGCCCAGAGGCACACCACAGTGCTGCTGACAACAGAGCATGGCACAGAAGTAATGCCCAAGCTATCTTCAAAGATGAAGCCAAAAAATATAAATTTAACGGTTTTTAGCCTTCTTTTCGCTATTTTTAGTGAAATTTTCAGCACTTTTTTGAAATTTGACCAATTTAATGTGCTCAAAAATGCTGGTCAACGAACTCGTCCTATAGTTTGAGAGTTATCGTCTGGAAGGGCACACACACACGCTGGGCTTGCACAGAAGGGGAGCACAACTCCAGCCCAGAGGCACAACCACAGTGCTGCTGACAACAGAGGATGACACAGAAGTAATGCCCAAGCTATCTGCAAAGATGAAGCCAAAAAATATAAATTTAACGATATTTAGCTTTTTTTGCTATTTTTAGTGAGTTTGTCAGCAATTTTTTTGAAATTTTACCAATTTAATGTATTCAAAAAATGCTGGCCAACGAACTCGTCCTTTAGCTTGAGAGTTATCGTCTGGAAGGGCACACACACATACTGGGCTTGCACAGAAGGGGAGCCCAACTCCAGCCCAGAGGCACACCACAGTGCTGCTTACAGCAGAGGATGGCACAGAAGTAATGCCCAAGCTATCTTCAAAGATGAAGCCAAAAAATATAAATTTAACGGTTTTTAGCCTTCTTTTCGCTATTTTTAGTGAAATTTTCAGCACTTTTTTGAAATTTGAACAATTTAATATGCTCAAAAAATGCTGACCAACGAACTAGTCCTTTCGTTTGAGAGTTATCGTCTGGAAGGACACACACACGCACACAGATACACACACACTCATATAAATATATATACATATATATGAAAAATGTAAAACTCTAGGATTCGTTTCAGAATGCCTTAAAACGAATTTCAATGAAGAAATTTTTCAAACATTTTGGTTTTCTCAAAAACTCGCTAAAATAAATGAATAAACGGGATTTATCGACTATGAGAAACTACAAGTATTTACGATTATGAGGAAATGTAATACTTGCAAAGGTATCCGAATCTGCCAACGTATCAACCTACCCTATAGGAGCTATGGAGGTTAAGAGAGAGATGGTATGTATACTTTAAAGTAAGCAAGGTAATGAAACTCACCCCTATATGACTGCGGGTAGTATTCATTTTCCTGATAGTACGTTGAAATTCCAGGGAAGAAAAATGCTAGAACATAAAATAATAAACAGGTCAAACATTCGTACGAACGGGATGATCATAAAATGGACTTATTATTTTAATTAATTATCCATACATACATGAATTACAATTTATAGTTTAAAAAATAGGTATACGAACTACAAAAAAGTTCCAGTCATGCAGCATGATCGTATGAGCGAATTTTCGTAAATTATCGTATTGCATAATGTTAAATTTGAGTAAAGTTAAATTGTATGTTTTGAAATTTCAGGAGGTATTTTGAGTGCAATAAAATTGTTTACTAATAATTTAATGGCAAAAAACGTATTCTAAATAATAACCTCCTGTTAAAATAGAGGTTTTGGATTTTTAGCTATTATTGCAGTTTTGATCGACTTTTTAGCAAATTTTAATGAATTTTAAGTACATATTCCAGCATAATTTTGTACATACATTTTTTAATGTTCTATTTTATAGTTAATAAACTTTATTTGAGCAATATTCTACCGAAAAATATAAGTTTTACTTTTTTTTGCCGTTTTTAGTGATTTTTTTAGTGCATTTTTTGAAATTTGACCAATTTAGTGTGCTCAAAAAGTGTTGTCCAACGAACTCATCCTTTCTTTTGAAATGCTTGATTTTTTGGCGAAAGAACGAAGTTTTTATCTCAATTCTATCGAGAGTTATCGTCTGGAATGACACATACATATATATATATATATATATATATATATATACATATATATACATATATATATATATATATATATATATATATATATATATATATATATATATATATATATATATATATATAAAGCGTTAAAAGCTAGGAATCATTTCAGAATGTTTCAAAACAGATTTCGATGAAGAAAATTTTTGAAAATTTTTATTTTAAAAAATTTGGAGCCATTGCAATAGCTTCATTTTCTAAGAAAATTCGCTAAAACTATGAAGCTAGTAGCTACGTTCGTTCCAGGTCGTGAAATATCTGGTGTGAAGTTTCTCACAAGTGTGGCTTCCTCACTATCAAAGATGGATTGGTATTCGTGCAGAAGTTTGGAGAATTTCTGATTTCTGATTTCTGATTTGATAGGAAGTTGCTAGGAGTTTATCCCCTTAATCTCATCAGAATATCATCAAAATCTGTTCATTGGTCTTGGAGTTTCACCTGTATGAACCAATTTTCGTTTTGCACATGAGCAATCCAGCGACTTCTACCAGTTCTCCTCAGCTAATTTTGATGATATTTGAAAAAGAGGCTACATTTAACCTGACAAAGTGCCTTTTGGAGTTTTTGAGCCACTACAACCAAGTCCTGATCAGCTGAGTGAGCTAAATTTTCTCCTGTTTACGATAGAAAGTTGAAATTTGGTAGGGAAATTCTCTGGGACATTATGAGACGAATGAATTGGTGGGCTTTATTCTGAACAGCTGAGCTAACTAAATTCTCTCCTATTCGCCCTTGGAGTTTTGAAATTTGATAGGGAGGATTTGAATTTAGTAGGGCATTAAGAGATGAACAAAATGCGGGTTCTAGCTAGATCGGCTATGTGAGGTAATTCTCTAATGTTCACCCTAGGAAATTTAAATTTGACAGGGAGCTTTTTTTTGGACAACAAAAGAAATGAAATGACTGACTCCATTCTGAGCAGCCTCCAGGCTTTTCCTCCTGGACCATTAAAAATGTGTGATATCCTCCCAAAAAGACGCTCCACGTACAAAAGATGCCTAGCCACAAAACGCATGATGTCATACAATTTGGGCCAAACCAATAGTAGGATCAGCTTCTCCTATTACAGTACATTATATTGAAGTTGAGGGTTAGCGAGGCTTGGTCAATCATTCAAAAATTCTTCTACGCCGACGTTTCGCTATAGTTGTATAGCATCTTCAGGGCTTAGTTGTGAAGCAGGAAAAAAATGTTTAGGTCCTCATTGCACGTTATACAATCCTTGCTGGACACATTGTGCTTGTACACTATTTTCATACGTGCTAACTGGAGACTGTTTATAATATTATAAACTTGATAATTATGATACAAATTATTAAAGAGGATACATATTTCTTTTTTTTTTCTATGCCATCATATTCTCATTCTATGTCATCATAAAGACCAAGTTTCTATTATTATAGTCTCCAGTTAGCATGTATGAAAATAGTATACAAGTACAATGTGTCCAGCAAGGATTGTATAACGTGCAATGAGGACATAACATTGTTTTTGATCCACTACTAAGCCCAAAATACAAATACAAATATAGCGAAACGTCGACGTAGAAGAATTTTTGAATTATTGACCAACCCTCGCTAACCCTCAACTTCAGTAATATACAAGTGGTCGAGAAAACTAACGTAAGTAGGTACATTTATTCTTGCACTCATTTTGACTGCGTTTGGGAGTGAGACGCTCCATCAACGGTATGACCGATTTTAGCCAATGCGCGTTACCCACGTATTAATTTGATATTTTTAAATGAAAATAGATTCCATTCTAAGAACGTTGATGCCAGCCGCACTCTCTTGCGTTGAGAAGTTTTCTTTCTATGATTTTTCAAAGTTTGCACTGGAAACGTCACACAGGCAGGGGTCACCAATGTGTGAAACTGAAAAATCGTAGAAAGAAAACTACACATCGTAGGAGAGTGCGGTTGGTGCCAAACTTCCTAGGATGGAATCTTCTTCCATTTAAAAATAGTTGAAATACCTTTTTTGCACCCATGAGTAACGCTCATTACACAATAAACACCATTGCTGTTATCTCCTTCAAACGGATTTCCTTGATTTTAATTTCGTTTCTATAGAAGGACCAGAACCCACGACCTCCGCATTGACTAATATTGCATAGTTCTTCCACTTTTAACGCGAGACCACAACTTAATATGTAACACTGTTTCGTACCTTTCTAATCCCATTTCGTGAAACTACTCCCACTCAGCTTTTGTATGTTGAATCGCAAAGAAATTAACTCCGGTGCCCACTCTGCTGATATAGAGGCTTCAGACTTGAAATTAATTTTTCATATCATTAAAATTTCATATCAGTAATTGTGAATGCATGGAACTTATGACTATTTGATAGTGTAATGATCATAGTAGTGTCCGGTTGTTTGTCCCATACCACCTGGCAACCCTGGTCCTACCGTATTAGTTTAGTATCCGTGGGTGTGCCGAGTTTGGTGCTCGTTTAAGTCCCTTCTGCGCAGTGACGTCACACTCTAGACACCCGTGGCTTTGTAATGCTACCAATGCCTTACCATTCCGCTTGGAATTGTACTTTAATAATGAAACTAGCATGTTCTCGGCTCTAATCACTTCAAATTGTCAATACTGACATCTAATAACTCTGCCTACCATAGAAGGTACTGGCTTTCTTTATGATAAGAATTAATAATAATACTTCGCATTAGAAGTGAAATTCACTAAGTCAAATATTATAGTTTCGAGAAAATCGAATGTGAAATATTCAGTTTTTTTTAGACTCTTTTCGTTGGGAAGAAATTAGTTTAGAGAGTTAAAATTTGGTTTGCAGCTAAGTACATCATAATGTTTACTTAGGTACGTCCACGTGAACTTCAAGCGATTTGTGCAATTACAAGTCAGTAATTTAATTTGGCTTTTGTTATCTGAGAGAAGCTCCCAACCAAATTTCACATTCCTAGGGTGAAAAGGAGAGAATTTAGCTAGCTCAGCTGTTCAGAATAAAGCCCATCAATTCATTCGTCTCATAATGTCCCAGAGAATTTCCCTACCAAATTTCAACTTTCTATCGTAAACAGGAGAAAATTTAGCTCACTCAGCTGATCAGGACTTGGTAGTAGTGGCTCAAAAACTCCAAAAGGCACTTTGTCAGGTTAAATGTAGCCTCTGTTTCAAATATCATCAAAATTAGCTGAGGAGAACTGGTAGAAGTCGCTGGATTGCTCATGTGCAAAACGAAAATTGGTTCATACAGGTGAAACTCCAAGACCAATGAACAGATTTTGATGATATTCTGATGAGATTAAGGGGATAAACTCCTAGCAACTTCCTATCAATTCCATCGCCCTCAAATGAATGGTTGATTATGTACATGAGCAAATGCGAATTTCCGAAACATTGACTTCTCACGATCTACCATTGATCCAATTTCGGTCAAATTTGAGGGGATACTTGGGTGCAAGTCTCGGTATGATCGGCTCCCTTGAATTTCGTTGCGATTGGTTTAAGTAGTATAACATGCACACATGAAAACCTTAAATTGGTTGTTACTCAAAACTCCTAGACTAATAGACCGATTTTGATAAAATGGTCATGGATTGTGCTGGTTAACTATTACTCAACTCTTAGTTGGTATTAGCAAAAGGCCTACAGATAGTGAATGCTGATGGATTGGTGGTAGGGTGAGCGCATGAGCAAACATGAATATTGTAGCCCTATTTCGCACATCAGCATGCACTCACATATGCATATTACTGTTCTATTTCACAAAGGTAAGAAATACTTGAACTTTATGATTTCGGAGTTTCCCTACCGAATTTCAACTTTCTATCGTAAAGATGAGAACATTTAGCTCACCCAGCTGATCAGGAAAGAGCCCCTGAGTTTATTCGTATCTCGATAAACCCAGGGAGTCTCGCTGTCAAATTTCAACTTCCTAGGGAGAACGGAAGAGAATTTAATCCACTCAGATGATCAGGACTTGGTCGTAGTGGCTCCGAAACCCCAACAGGCACTTTGACAAGTCAAAAGACGCCTTGTTTTAGCATATATAATATAGAAACGATCTACTGTAATAGGATGCACTGTAATGGGATACGGCGATCCTACTATTGGTTTGGCCCAGTTGGATGATATCATGCATTTTGCGCTCGTCATCTTTTGTACGCGGAGCCTCTTTTTGGGAGAATTAATATTACTCAACCAATTGCAATGAGATTCTTAGGGCACGATCCTCAAACAGATATCCAACTACCCCCCGAGTTTGAACGAAGTCCGACAGATACATCATGAGAAATCGACGTTAAAATTACATTCAGTTCAGTCTTTATTTCATACTTTGAATACAATTTGTACATAACAATCGTCGTTACATAATTTTTATGGAATTCTATAAAAATATAGCTCGAACTCGTGAGCATTATAATCAAGGAGTTGTGGGGGCATGCGGGCAGGCCCCACCCACCATGGCGGCTCCCCGGACAGGCAACTGATGATGGAAACCGCCAGCGGGAGCAGAAGCTCTCTCCACCACTAGACGCCCGGCCAAAATGTAACGTAAACACGCTCACTTTGCTCCACGCAATTCACCAAAACAAATCAGCGCCAATGAGGGGCCGCCGCCCAGGACCAGCCAGGCAACCCGACCATCAAGCGGAAAGAAACCACACACACAACAGTCACACACTAATAATTTACATTCACCCTCCAGATACATACCTATAATAAAAAATAACAATATGATATAGAAAATGATAACAAACAACGAAGAAAAATAAACATTTTGGATAGGTAGATAACAAGAAAATTTAAAAAACCCCTAAAATATCACAGACCAACGACTACTAAGTACTACAGATCAAGCAGAGTACTATACATAATATCCTCCGCTTGAGTCATAATAAGTTTAGAGTAAAACAATACATGTACAAATCCACCCGAGTCTGCAATATCACCTAAGTTCAGAACGAATTTATGAAATATGATTTTAGCGTAGGGATGTGAAATAGGTAGTGGCCGAAGACTCTTAGGCCAGTATTTCACATAAGCTAAAATCATTTTTAATAAATTCGTCATAGGTGTAAAAGTTTGTGCGTGCGCATATGGTTGGTACTTCTGAACCAACGGCAATGAAATTTATAGGTGACCATATTGGGGGTAACCCACCCAATCCCTGAATATTTCATCAAAATCAGACTAAAACAGTCCAAACCCAAATTAGTTTTGAGCGTGACTAGGGACTATGTTAGACAGGCACGGTAACGAAATTTATCAGCAAGCTACAATGAAAATTTTGATCGACTTACCACAGCACATCGACGCAAGAAGAACTAGAACCGCTGATGTCATTGTCAGGCAGAATGAACCCCAAAAGCTGAGGATCTACTATATATATGCACCACTCAGTAACGACCACCTCAATTACGGAAATGTTATTGCTTATCTTGGATCCTTAATAATTATTTTTGGGGCACGAATATGGAAAAAGTTTCCAGCACTGGAAAACTATTACTGCGTTTTCAAAAATTCCGCTCTTTCCTATTTCGGTCAATCTCGATGTTTGGATGCCTCGTCGATTGTTGTTGTCCTGAGTTGTTATTTTTGGAGACGATGAGCTCCATTGATGGGTTGAAGGCATCTAAATCTGCAATTGTTGAATCATCGTAAATGACCTAGATATTATTGGTCTCTTCAAATGTTTACGTTTCACGTGGAAAATTATTATTGTCTTCTGGTTTATGTTATTTGAAATTGAAAACATACTGGTATTGCATGAATTACAGGGACGTCCCTATGAATGGATATGAAATCCAAATGATATAAAAATGACGTTGGTAAGACTTAAAATAGGTGAGAGAAAAATGGTGTTAACGTAATTTCATAATTTCCCAGGAAGATGAGAGCAGTAGACCGCTGTCTTGCACATTTCACACTTCAAATGATAAAATTACATTCAAACTGAACACTTATTGGTAAAGAAAGTTACTAATATTATGGAGAAGACCCTAAAAATTTCCAGTCATGCAGCAAGCGTATGAGCGAATTTTCGTAAATTATCGTATTGTATTATATTGAATAGTTTTGGAATTTGAGCTTTTTGAGTGCAAAGAAATTGTCAACTATTAATTTTATGCAAAAAAAAAAAAAAAAAAAAAAAAAAAAAAAAAATAATAATTTGCTACTCAAACTAAATGGATGTTTTCTAAATTATATTCCAAAATGACAGACAATCTCCAGTGGGCCCCTCGTGGTTTTATTGTTGATTTATCGAAGTTGCTTGAAATGCTTGCATACGAGTCTGCAACACATTGGGACATTTTCATGTGTGTTTTCTTATTGTATTTATTACTAGGCAAATCTCACCGGTGCATTGCACGGCGGGGCGTACAGATCAATTAAATGGGCCATAAGAGAAACCGCCCACCAGTGGGTACTTAATTGAATTCGCGATAGTGTTGACTCATTGTTCCGACACCCGTGGGTACTTTATTGAATTCGAGCCAGGCTACCACCCCATAGAGAAATCGCAAACTGCAACGAAGGTTGTACCATGGCGTAATATATACATTTTTTAAGTTTAACTGACAGAAATTTAACATTGGTACCTATGCGAATAGAGGAGAGTCCCAAACGGAAACTGCTGCAACGAACCCCAGTTCCGTTTAATGAATTGGTGCCTCCGTTTTTATTAATCCGCTGCTAAAATATCGATTAGTTGGACAAATAGATCAGAATGATTTGTGTAGTTTGGTTGTCTGGATGCTCGCAAGCTCGCATCTCAAAAATACATAACATCAAGCAGTCAATCCCTCAGTAAAAATTCGGATTAGTCGGACAATTAGATCGGAATGATTTGTATAGTTTGGTGGTCTGGATTGGATGAACGCAAGTTCGCATCTCAAAAATACATAACATCAAGTAGTCAATCCCTCAGTAAAACTAGAACCAAAAATTTCAACCATGTATCATGTTTTCTCCTCGATATTGATTCGAAATTCTATGAAAACATCAGAAATTAACAAGCGGTTGCAATCATGTTCACAATATCAATTATTGAGAATGATCACCTGTGTGTAAACAATTATTTATATAACCATGCTCATAACTCAGTTTGTTGGACACGCACTTCGCCGTAGTTAACATAATATTGTTGGATAAATCGAGAGCTTTCGAACGAATGGTCAACGAATTTTGTGGGATGAAAAACGACGAAGTACCATTTCCCTAGCAACGACTCGGTTGTAGGCGGAAATCACTGTAATTAATTTCGTGCGCGGAAAAAAATTGACTCGCAAAATTCGCTAGGACCCCAGGGCTAAAACATGATACATGTTAATACAGATTAGTCAGATGAATAGAAAATGACGTTTTAAAATATTACTTAAAACTATTCACTAAAAACTGAAAATTGAAAATATGTTAGGATAACACCAAAAAACCACAGCCTACTTAGAAATTTTCAATTCCGACCCACAGGGGTGTTTGGAGGGGGGGGGGGGGGTGAAAAGGGGTATCTTTTACATCACTGAACAAACTGGGGATTTGATTGGGCGAATATGTTTAGATTACGTCAACCTCAATCACAGGCTATTAAAATATTTTCTAGCCTTAACCATAGGGAGATGTTTGTGGTAAGGAAAAACGGTAGGGGGAGGGGATGGTTGAATGGCATAATTTGGTCATCACCGAACGAACTGGCGATCTGATGTTCTTTACGAATGGAATTGGATTAGTCTAATCGTTCTTTTGGGTTACCTATCATGAATTTTTTAATCTGTGTTTGTGGAAAGGGAGTGGGGGTTGATCTCGGTATTTTGTTCCTAATAGACGGTAATTTATTAGTAAGTACTTTTGAGTAAGGACTTTTTGGTTTATTATTTCCAATAATAAGCCTATGTGATCGTATAGCAAAAAATTTTTATAACCCCCCCTCAAACTTTGTCACTTTACGTCTCAAGGTGCATAGAATCCAAATTTGAAATGACCGTCCGCCGTTCACCGTCCGGGCCATAAAAGGCCTTAGAATTGACTTAAAAAATCTGTTCTTTCGCACATAGACTCCACTTGGGGTCTAGTTGGTCCTAGCCTCTCGCCAGCTCGATCACTCCACTCTCATGGGTGCTATGAGCCAAAAATAGGTGAAGAAGTGTCTTTTTTTGTATATTTCAAGTTGTATAGAAATTGGAGATTTATGAGTGAAAAGAAAATGTTAGCTATTAAAGTTATGGAAAAAAAGTATTCTAAATGATACTCTTCTATTCAAAAAGAGATTTTGGATTTTAGGCTATTTTTTGCAATTTTATAGATTTTTTAAAACAAAATTTAATGAAGTTCAAGTTTTTAGCATAATTTCGTACATAAATTTTTGAATGTTCTATTTCATAGTTGATAAACTTTATTTGACCAATCTTATGCTAAAAATCATCAATTTAACAATTCTTAGCCATTTTCAGTGATTTTGTCAGCACATTTTTTGAAATTTGACCAATTAGATGATATCAATATACAGTATAACACTTTTATGTGTTGGAAAGATGACTTGGTAATAAATTGTTTTGTTTATCAACTATATTAAAAAGCGTAAAATTGTGAGATTCCGCTGCTGTAATGGATTGAACCTATTTGTGAGGTCCGAAGCTCCGAGTTCCGATACTAAATATACTCGTACTATAAGCGGCGTTTAATAATTATGGACCAGAGATCTGTGTAGAAGGGCTGTCTAATACATAAATAATAAACCTTTGTGTAATAATTTGCAGAGTTTTGAATCAAATCCATAGGGGTGTCCCAAAATGTGATGGGTGAGGGGGGGGGGGGTTTCCGCGTATATTCGAGTCAACCTGTGCAACGCACGGGTGAACCAGCTTGTTCTAGATGTTTGTATAAATCATCCCAGTCGAGTGTATATAAATCTATATGTCATATAGTTACACTCCGAATAAAATTTAGTCTTTTTTTAAGGCTAAAGGGGACGGGTGTTTAGTGCGATTCTCAGATAACGGATGGCGCTAGCGTCGGATGAAAGTTTATCGGGCAAATCTCCACTTGAGTACACATTTTTTTTAAATCTGGCTTCAGAATCATTATCAGGACGAATAAACCTATCGAGCAATCATATAGGTAACATTGTTTTTAAAAAAATTGTTGTTGTTGAAATTTTGACTTATAATTTTAATTGATAATTTAATTTTTTTTTTTAAATTAAAAAAATCGCTAATATCCCGTGTTTGGAAACAAGTGTATGTTGGCATAGGCATGAAACTTTGATTCTGAAAATTAGTGGCCGCATGTGAGAATTGGGAGCGAAAAACGTGGTTCCAGGAAGACTAGAGTGTATGTGAGGGGCGCGTGCCTTGGCGAAGCCCAGCAACTGACCTCATCCACGCGCGCGTACGAACATCCGAGCCGTCTCTCGAACATTTGTACTTACTGCTTCTTCCACTTTTATCAAAGTATACTTTGTCAAAGTGTTAGGTGGGGTTTTATTTTCATTTGTTATTGGAACGTCCATGGTATAATAAATAATTAGTTTGTATAGTTAAAACCTTTGTATTCGTGTGAAAACAACTGGAGGAGTTTGACGCACTGAACCGTAATATTCATTAGGTAGGTATCTACCAACCTCGTACCTACCTACCTACAATCAGAGATACCTGCAAACACATATCCGAAAATACAAATATGTATTTATCCTTTATTTTTTATTATTTATAGTTGAATTTCTTTGTAGGTACCTATATGAATAAATTTGTACCTATGCATATTTTGGCTACGAATATTTAAAATTTATACTCGAAACTATGAATATAGGAGTTATAGTAAAAGAATATGAATATTTCAATACTTCTAGAAGTACATATTATTATTCAATTATTTTTGAATATAAAATAATAATATTCACGTATTCAATCAATATTAATATCTCGATAGGTAGGTACCTATTCAAATTTATATTCATCATTCAATTTCACAAAACCTAATTTTTGTCTACTTGCTGCACAAATACAAAGATGAGTGAGGGAGCAAAATTGAATTCTAGTTATTTTTGGTGTTTACCACATAAGTGAAGGGACTAGATCTCAAAATTCAACGTAGAATACCGAGAATTTGAGTAATTTATGATAATTTCAAAGTAGGATAATGGACTAAATTTAAAAATCTGTCACAAATCAGCCGAATCCAGCCTTGAAAACCGTCAATTTTTTTTGTGTATGTTTGTATTTTCAAAATAAGATGATGAAATTCACCCTAAAGATCTTTGAATTTGTGTGATTATCTGTTTTACAAGATAGGGAAATGGACTACATTTCAAAATAGGTACATCGAAATTCTGCTTTCAGGAAAAGTATGGCACAATAACAGGTAAATATTATGAATATCATTTAAAATAATAATTCATACAATAAATCATAACAAAATTCATTATTTACTTACTATAATCAATTACTCATTCATCATCATAAATAGAATGGAAAGAAAAACGAAACAAAAACACACACGAATCTGGGCGCCGGTACGTAACCGCGTTAGCGTTATAGGCAAGAAGCGAGCGTTGGTGTGCGGGTAAAAAATGTAAACCATGAATCAAGAAGGTAAATAAACCCGAATGCGAAACCCCCCTCACCACGCCTTTCTGCAGCGGTAGCAAACCCTCTCGTATCAGACCCGTCCGGCAAACGCATAGCAACCGCCACAGCAACAAGCATTATTACAGTTTGTAGAGGACACTATCACCATCAATTTTGCTCTGCGTTTTTACACCTTCATTCTCACACTAGGTCTGATTCCCACTACAATTATTTATAAGGATAATTCTAGTAGGTAGTTGAGATATATAAAAATAAGGGGTGTTAGCGTTTTCCAGGAAAAAATTGTTCAAAATAATATTTATGAGAAAAAAAAAAATTTTATTAGCTATTTTTTGGAAACTTTGTTATATTCGCTCAATAGCCTAGGATGAGACAAACTCAAATATATGTTTAGATTTGAAAACTGATTGACTGGTGTGGAGATAATCAAGATTATCTATTTGTATCTTCCCTCTCTCTCACACAACTGTCGTCCCCTTTAGCCTTAAAAAACTTCAAATAGCCTATAATTTAAGTTGGACTGATACAGACATTTCCCCTTACTCATTTTGTCCAATGACCCCTGTAATGTGAAAAGAGGACAAACATACGGACAGACAGACAGAGAAAAATTGAGAAAATGGTATCAATAGTTTACAAATAGCATGCAACGGAAAAGAAACGCAAAATTTCATGATTCTAATCAGTGTACAGACAATCACACAGACTTACGAACGATTTTATTAATATAGATGTCCATGATACCACATTTCACCCTCCCCCCCTCTCCCAAAACACCCACTATGGGTCAGATTTGGAAAATTTCACGTAGCCTGTGATTTAAGTTAGAATAATCCAAATATATTCGCCCAGTCAGATCCTCAGTTAGTTCAATGGTGTCCAAGATACCCCATGTCACCCCCTCCCCCTCCCCTAAAACAACCCTTCTGGCTCTGATTTAAAAAACTTCAAATAGCCTATAATTTAAGTTGGACTGATACAGACATTTCCCCTTACTCATATCAGTTGTCCAATGACCCCTGTAACCGTGAAAAGCGGACAAACATACGGACAGACAGAGAAAAATTGAGAAAATGGTACCAATCGTTTACAAATAGCATAAAACGGAAAAGAAACGCAAAATTCCACGATTTTAATCAGTGTACAGACAGACTTACTTACGATTTTATTAATATAGATGTCCGTGATACCCCATTTCACCCCCCCCCCCCCCCCCTCCTCCCATCACCCAAAACACCCACTATGGGTCAGATTTGGAAAATTTCAAATTTCAAAATTTCCTGTCATTTAAGTTAGAATATACCAAATATATTCGACCAATCAGATCCCCAGTTCGTTCAATGGTGTCCAAGATACCCCATGTCACCCCCTCCCCTAACACACCTCCTCTGGCTAAAATTTAAAAAACTTCAAATAGCCTATAATTCAAGTAGGATTGATACAGACATTTCCTCCCACTCAAATCAGTTGTCCAATGACCCATGTAACTGTGAAAAGCGGACAAACATACAGTCAGACAGACAGGGAAAAATTGAGAAAATGGTACCAATCGTTTACAAATAGCATAAAACGGAAAAGAAACGCAAAATTCCATGATTCTAATCAGTGTACAGACAATCACACAGACTTGCGAACGATTTTATTAATATAGATGTCCATGATACCACATTTCACCCCCCCCCCCCCCCCCCCCTCTCCCAAAACACCCACTATGGGTCAGATTTGGAAAATTTCAAGTAGCCTGTGATTTAAGTTAGAATAATCCAAATATATTCGCCCAGTCAGATCCTCAGTTAGTTCAATGGTGTCCAAGATACCCCATGTCACCCCCTCCCCCTCCCCTAAAACAACCCTTCTGGCTCTGATTTAAAAAACTTCAAATAGCCTATAATTTAAGTTGGGCTAATACAGACATTTCCCCTAACTCATATCAGTTGTCCAATGACCTCTGTAACCGTGAAATGCGGACAAACATACGGACACAGAAAAAATACGGACAGACAGAGAAAAATTGGGAAAATGGTATCAATCATGAAACGGAAAATAAACGCAAATTTCCATGATTCTAATCAGTGTACAGACAGACATACTTAAGATTTTATTAACATAGGTATAAAGTTCTAGAATCCACAGAATCGTAATGTAGGTCAAGAATGGGTGATGGTATGAAGGATAAAAAAAATTATGAGGCTCGGAAATAAGAAAATGTTTATTTAAATTTTTCGTTCAATAACTTAAGATAACTAACTCAGTAAGGCTATTCACAGTGAATGTCCTGAGTGCTAGGAATAGTGTGATCAATCCTAATACGAACGTTTTCCTACCAAAATGGGTAATGGTATGAAGGATAAAAAAAATTATGAGGCTCGGAAATAAGAAAATGTTTATTTAAATTTTTCGTTCAATAACTTAAGATGACTAACTCAGTAAGGCTATTCACAGTGAATGTCATGAGTGCTAGGAATGTCGTGATCAATCCTAATACGAACGTTTTCCTACCGAAAGTCTCCATTCCGCGCCGCAGCACTTCGGTTCACCAATGGCTGAGGCGCTCCTGCTGAGCAGGGAACGTGGGTCGGGCGTAATCCTGAGTGGCGTTGACGGCTGTACGCCTAAAACATTTAAAAAGGTCCAGTCATGCAACATGACCCCATGAGCGAATTTTTGAAGAAATCTTCGACATTTCAGTCGCTATTGATCGTGTTGAGAAATTTTAGTTTATGATTGATAGACAAACATAGAATCAAATTATTAAAAATATAATTTCATGGCTGATATTTTCTAAGCCACAGTCAGTATTAAAGCTACATCAAGTCCTAAAACAGTTGAGCGTAAAACATCAAAGAAAGCGACCGAGAGAATCGGAGGACGGAATATTTCACAGCGAAACTCATCGGTTGTGTTTTTTTTAAACAAGCACCTACTACCTACGTTTTAAACAGCATGGTTCTAGGATTGGTTATACAGGGATACTTCCATTAGAGTAGTTCAATCTGAATTTGGACAATGTTTCATGCAAATATTACCGATTTTTACAACTAGCGAACGGCATTATTTCGATTTTTGACTGATTTTTCAACTTTGAAATTTTTGAGAACTTGATACATATTCTTATAGGAAATTTAACGCTGATTCCGAATATACCACATGTTAGTATGCTGAAAAAATTATTTCGCACAACAAATCGCAAAAAACAGAAACACAGAACATCTGGAAATTTTTTACTACATTTTTGAAAATTTCAAGCCGAAGATGTAATCCGATCATGCTGGCCAACGAACTTGAACTTTCGTTTTGTGTCCTTAACATTTTAAAATTTGTTTGAAGTTTCTAGCACAATTCTACGGACAGTTATCGTCTGGAATGACACATACATACATACATACATAAAAAAGTCCAGTCATGCAGCATGACCCCATGAGCGAATTTTTGAAGAATATTACCGATTTTTACAACCAGCGAACGGCATTATTTCGATTTTTGACTGATTTTTCAACTTTGAAATTTTTGAAAACTTGATACATATTCTTATAGGAAATTTTACGCTGATTCCGAATATACCACATGTTAGTATGCTGAAAAAATTATTTCGCACGACAAATCGCAAAAAACAGGCTATTTTGAAATTGTTGACTACATTTTTGAAAATTTCAAATTTCAATAAAAAAATGCGTTAAACTTCAGAATATGATTCAGAATAGCCTGAAACGGATTTCTGCATAATTTTTTTTTTCAAAAATTCACATTCTACAAATTTTGAGGCGAGAGCAATAGCTTAATTTTCTTCAAAAATTCGCTAAAAATGCGTTAAACTTCAGAATATGATTCAGAGTAGCCTGAAACGGATTTCTGCATATAACTTTTTCAAAAATTCACATTCTACAAATTTTGAGGCGAGAGCAATAGCTTAATTTTCTTCAAAAATTCGCTAACAACGACTTTGAATAGTAATATCGATGTACGAATGGTAGAGTAAAAAGCATTTTAATTTCTTCCTTGATGGCAAAAACAAAAGATCATGGATATGTCTAGTGCTTACCAGTAGGTACCTACTACTCAATTGTATACCAACCATGTAGTGCCTTCTTTTCACAAGATTATTCCATTATGGCAACAAAACAATATTAGTTGATAACTTAGAGTAATAAATCAGCATTCCTTGACACTACAATGGCTTAGAGGTCATGAGATGTTGTGATAAAATGAGAGCATTCCAAAAAGTGGCGAACGATTTCCCTACTATGAAAACTATGGGAGTTACTCTTCCCTAGGAACTCATTGGTTGTACGTGAAAAATCAATAGAAATTCTACCTAGCCTTCATTTTTCGAGTTAATAATAATCTAAAGTACCGGGTCGTCACAAATTTTGGTGCCGTTACGCAAATTTTAGAATGACCCCCAGACCAAAAACATATCTATGTTAAAATTAGGGACATTTTGAAAATATGTTTTATTAGCAACCAGAAGACTCGTGCAATAGGTACCTAAATGTCGTCCTACTCTGTCAGTACTACCAGCGAAATTCTATCTACAATAAATTATACTGTACACTCAAAGAGAGGCTCTGTTACAGCACCTTAACTTTCATAATACCAAATGCAAAAATAAACTTACAAAACTAGGCGGGATCCTTCAGGGACCACAGCAAGTTTTTTTCATTTGTAACAATTCCTGTCGAAGGAACTGTTACTAGGAATATATATATGTACCTATGGTGGGTACTACTAGTCACAAAGAGGGCATTGTGGCACCTATAAAGGGTGTCCCACTTAAAGGTTACAAGGTTAGTCGATTACAAAGGTTCATTATTGAAAAATGAAAGAGCGAAAACAATCACTTTAGAATTAATTTGAATTTGAGTCCTATGTACCGACCTATCTATCTACTCCTATGTATTATACCTACCTATCAACCGAGAGAAAATGAACGTAATCATGTAGGGAAATAAATAGGGAAGAGCAGGCACACTGTATTATTTTTACAGCATAACCTAACAATCTAAAAATTAAGGTAATTAACCCTTCTCTTGGTGGACACAAAAAAAAAAAAAACATTCTTACCAAACTAAATCTGTCTTGCTATATATGAAAATGCTCATGAACTTGTGAGCACTAGGCTTATCATTGACTTACCCCTTCCAATCCAATCGTGTTTGTATACCTATGAGGATGTATCTCTCCAAGGGGTTCATAACTCGTAACTTTAGCACTCACTTTTACACTGATTACGATTTCTTTTATGTTACACATTGTACGCCAATTACCACGAAATAAAATACAGGATACAGGGCATTGAACATCGACGAGAGAGACATCACAAAAGGTAAACAAACCTAAGCCGGCTTGAAGGTTATGGAACAATCATTTATCGGTTGGTTCAGATATCGATTGTTTCAATCGTTTCCATTCGACTATGGATATTTCAATCACCACAGCACAGACATGTTTTAGTCCGTGTAAGATTCTATTGATGTTATTTTACCGTTACTTACCTACTTCTACTGGGACTCATACCAAAAATCAAGGACAATATTGAAGACTTTTATGAGTTAGAAAACTTATTGATGGAAAGAAGGACGCAATCGATGCTACTGCATTGAATCGATCAATCGAACGTGAATCGGAGGGCTGTAAAGGTGGGGAAAGTTAGGGGCAGTGAGAGAGGGGCAAAATGACTTGTGGCTTCCAGAGGGAAATGAGGATGGGCGAGCCCAAAACGAAGTGGAGGGACGACGTAGTTTCACCATAGTTTATAGTGTCCACACTTAATAGTATCCAGCATTCCATTATTTTCACTGTAGTTATTTCGCTTCTGTTGGATGGGCAATTATATTATCCACAGAGTTTGGCCCTCCCTGGAACCAGCCTTGGAGGAGCGTTCTGAGTTACTAGGTAACTGGACCCACATAACAGGCGTGCTTTGCGGGTTGCATTCTCGAACTTACCGTAATTGGTACTGACGTTAGTTACGTGAAATTATTAATTATTGTTCACGCAGCATCCGTTTCAAGAATAACTTCTACATCCTCCCTGATCGTGGGGGGGGGGGGGCTCTGCCCACCCTGCCCCTCCTCAAATTACGCCACTGGTATCCGTGATCACCAAAATAAGAATAAACTGTTGCAAGTCCAATTCATAGAACTACAATTTGTAATAAATCATTGCTCTCTCTAATTCACCCTTTGTGAATAGTACGTCAATTGACGGACTGGACGACGGAGTGAGCTGAGAGAGAGGTGACATTTCGACCTCTGCCTTGTGTCGCCTAAAGTCATCCGGGTATCCATCATTACTGGACACTTGGGCATAATGAGAAGCCAATGTTTCAGCAAGTGCTTGGGTTCTCGAGCCATATCACCTTGAGGAGTGGTGATACATGGAATAGTTGGTGGCGATAGACATGGTCATACATCTTTAGGAGGAGCATCATCCTTAATTTCACTGACATATGAGCGAAAGGAGCTGATTTGTGCCTGACGCTTGAGCCGGCGCTCACGCGCTCTGGCTCGCTTAAATAGAGCATACGTAGGCGTACGTCTACAGCGGAATCTATTTAGTGCCTGACGTTTTGCTTTGTTGGCTTCTCGAGCATCCCTATTGCTATTCCACCAAGGGACATGGTTGCGGCACTTAGTGGGGTCTGTTTTTGGAATGGCAGCGGATGCTGCCTCAAGGATGGCAGAGGTGAAGTTTGTAACGACTTCCTTAATGTTTCCATTGAGGGTGACATGCACCATCTGCTCCCTATAGAGTGCCCAGTCAGCCTCCTCCGATTTCCAGCGTGGCAGAGGAGTGAAAGTTGAGTATCGATTCGGATGGGAAATTAGTCTGAATGATATAAATCATATTGTGCGTCAGCTATTCGAATTTATAATGAATTTAGTGACTATTTTGATATGAATATCTCAGTGGCATCATTTAAGAATAAATTTACAACTATGCTGTTACAAAAGTATAATGAGACATGAAACCAATATGAACGGGTATGAGAAATGTGGTTAGTTTAATTTATGTATTGCAATAAGTAGAAGAGTGTGTACTTAATTAATTTCAGTAAATAATGGTATTTGATCGAGAACTATAATAATCTCGATTGATCGAGAACAAATATTTGTTCTAACCCTTTCAAGGTTACGGTAAGAGAGGGCCCTAAGGCCCTATGTATCCCGAATGTTTAAATTTATTATGTAAATAAAACCTTCAATCTCTCTCTCTCTCTCGTGCGTATAGCAATTATTATTCACACCCCATTAATTTATATCGATAACCCAATGGCTATCCTAAACTTAATTAGGATTTAGCAGTTTAATGCCAACTTTTAGCTACCTAGCGATTTTGGACATTTCGACTATGGAATGGCTGAAAACTAGCATATGGCGTGAGAAACACCACCCTTTATAAAGTCGATATGTTACCTGATAGGATATCGAGCACGAGGCTCTCTCGTGTTGTAGTCCATAAGGCCAGTAACAGAAAGCTGTTTGTTCGTGGCGTTGGTGGAAATGATCTGAGCCATCGGACCAACTTGCTTCGGGCTTGCTGGCTTCTTGTATTTGTACCACCAGTACTCCAGCCCGAGAGTGATGCACGCCAGCCCGATCCCCACGAATATCACGATAAACACACCACCTTAACATAATTATTAAAGCGTCACATTAAAAATACTTACATTATAACGGGTGAGTCAATGAACCAGTTACTTGTTCGAAAGGTTATGGCGGGGGGGGGGGGGGGGGAGTTTTAACATGAATACATTGACAACAGTCAACAACATAGTGACAACATACAACACATAGTCCTCAAAACCAAACGTTGTGACTCACCAATGTTGTGAATGCTGATTCCATCGCTTTGTTCTTCCTGCTTTTCGCATTGCATTCTGTCTTCGTTTTCCGTCCACCATTTTTCTTTCAGTTTTTCAAGTTTCCTCTTGTTAAGAAGTTGAAGGATCCTGTGGGTTACGATCATTACATGCTGTTTATTCAAGTTCATACTATTCAGATGTAAATGCACTGGTGAAATGGCCTCAAAATTAATTTAAGCCTAGGGTAACACTTTACTCAAACTCTTTGACTGGTTTGCTCATTGTTGCTCTTCAGCTTCTTGCAAGAAGTCGCAGTCACAGTTTGTTTCGAATCAGTGATTATTTGAGATTTACTTTGTGTATCAAAGTTGGGGTCCTACTGACTGCAACAAATATAAAGGCCCAAAACTTAGTAGATATACCTCAACAGGATTCAAACTCACGCCTTTGTATTAGAGAATGACGCACACTGCCTTTATCCATTCAGATACCTAGACCAATTTAATCAAATCTTATTGGCAGCGGGAGATTTTTCTGAACGAAACATTCCTAATAATCACTGAGTGTTTCCTAATAAACAAGTCTAATACCAGAAAAAAAAAACGGAAGTTAGTGATAAACGTTGTCTATTTCCACGAAAAATAAAGAGTTACACTGTTAAATCGATTTCGACGGTTAGGCCATCATCAGTAACAAACAATAACTGAAGATACATTAGAAAGGACACTGCTTTTATAGTAACAGGTGAAGGGAGATTGAATCCCATTGGTCAAGAGAAAGGAAAGGGGCAGGAGGTACAACCAATGAAGTGCAAACAAGGTGACGGGGGATTATAGCTAATTAGATGAAGTGAAAGGGGGGAAATAACTAAATATGGTTTCAACATTGTGAAGGGATAATTCCAAGCTTTATAAAAATGGACCTATTAGTGGTGAAATATATTGAGGTATATCCTCATTTAAACATTTACCAGATCTGTCACTTTTGATAATTTCGAATTTTTCAAGTACATTCAACATACCTCCCTTTGGACAAAAATGAAGAAATTCTACAAACTGTCTATCTGTCAAATCAAAATTATAACAATGATTGGATTCCTTAAGATGTTTCGCAAATGTAGACTTACCCTTATTTTCCCTGAACTCCTCCTGATGCTCGTCTATTCTTTCCCTAAATTTCCTACCAGTTTGACCGCAATATTCGTAGCCACAAGAACATTTTAGTTTATAAACCCCACTTTTATCCTGAACATTGATTTTGTCCTTAACGGATAGTCTTAAAGCATTACTAGGATCCGTTAAGGACAAAATCAATGTTCAGGATAAAAGTGGGGTTTATAAACTAAAATGTTCTTGTGGCTACGAATATTGCGGTCAAACTGGTAGGAAATTCAGGGAAAGAATAGACGAGCATCAGGAGGATTTCAGGGAAAATAAGGGTAAGTCTACATTTGCGAAACATCTTAAGGAATCCAATCATAGTTATAATTTTGATTTGACAGATAGACAGTTTGTAGAATTTCTTCATTTTTGTCCAAAGGGAGGTATGTTGAATGTACTTGAAAAATTCGAAATTATCAAAAGTGACAGATCTGGTAAATGTTTAAATGAGGATATACCTCAATATATTTCACCACTAATAGGTCCATTTTTATAAAGCTTGGAATTATCCCTTCACAATGTTGAAACCATATTTACTTATTTCCCCCCTTTCACTTCATCTACCTAATTAGCTATAATCCCCCGTCACCTTGTTTGCACTTCATTGGTTGTACCTCCTGCCCCTTTCCTTTCTCTTGACCAATGGGATTCAATCTCCCTTCACCTGTTACTATAAAAGCTGCGTCCTTTCTAATGTATCTTCAGTTATTGTTTGTTACTGATGATGGCCTAACCGTCGAAATCGATTTAACAGTGTAACTCTTTATTTTTCGTGGAAATGGACAACGTTTTTCACTAACTCCCGTTTTTAAATGGGTTTCCACAACTTCGTCGCGAGTGATTTAGTTCGGACTAATACCAGCAGCCTCCACTGAATCGGGGTTAGAAAAATGACGTGGAGGCGGTGGGCTCAGCAGTGCTTTGCTGTGAGAAATCACACTCAAGCGAGGTCATTGTCCCACCTTGTTTTGATTCATTGCTTCAGGGAGTGAAGATGCTACATCAGAGATTGTGATGATTAGTCTGGTTTGAGAGAGACTACGTATTAAAGTTTAGGTCCTATTGTCCGCACCAAATATAAAGGCCTAAAACTTAGTAGATATACCTCAACAGGATTCAAACTCATTACTTTCTATTAGAGAATGATTGCACACTGCCTTTATCCATTCAGCTACCTAGACCAATTTAATCAAATCTCATGGGTAGCGGGAGATTTTCCTGAACGTAACATTCCTTTGGAATCAAATATCAGCTGCCTCCACTGAATTGGGGTCAGAAAAATGACGTGGAGGCTGTGGGCTTAGCTGTGCCTTGCTGTGAGAAGTCACACCCAAGCGAGGTCATTGTCCCGCCTTGTTTTGATTCATTGCTTGAGGGAGTGAAGATGCTACATCAGAGATTGTGATGATTAGTCTGGTTTGAGAGGGATTATGTATTAAAGTTTAGGTCCTACTGCCTGCACCAAATATAATGGCTCAAAACTTGATATCTCGACTGATATATATGTATATGATATCTCGACAGAATTTTAACTTTTTCCTAATTCATTTCAATTTTCATATCACTTTCTTTTTGAATTAGAATTTCATACCCTCAGAGAAGCCCAGAGAAAGTCCTTAGCTTTTATCCTTTGGCTAAGAAGGCCAATCTAGTCAAACCTCTTTGACTGGTTGGCTCAGTGCAGTTGCAAATCATCTGCTCTCTGAAAGAAGTCGCAGTTAAGTGAGGTCATTGTCACGGTTCGTTTTTGACTCACTGAGTGAGGAAGTGAAGATGCTATGTCAGGGAATGTGATGTTTATAATCTAGCTCGAGAGGGATTACGAATTAAAGTTTGGGCTCGTCTAACTGCCCATTTTGCCTATTATTGGCGGGGCGCCAGGAAAGTCAATAATAGAGTGGCGGAGAGGGGGTTCGGAACCAAGCTCTGCTAACATAAGACAAGAAGGTGATGGAAATGGAGTAGTTACCCCTTCAAGGGTAGAGTCGATTAACCTGCTATACCCAGAGAATACACTGAAAGCTGAAAAGCCTAGGAACTATCCGAAGATGCGGCAGTTGCAAGAGTTGAGGAAGAACTACCTACAACCATCACATCTTGCTAGTGACGATGGACTCCTCCGAAAGGTATGTAAATGACAATTTTACTCTTACTACTAGAGGAAATAACATTTTAGATTTGATATCAAAGTTAGTAAGACTGAAATATTGTGAATAACTCACGCGTTGTTGAACTGGTCTTTCAATGGCGAGCCCTGTTGCACTGCTATGGCGTACGGTTTTCTGGAAAACTCATCCCCAACGATTTGAAAATCGCAACTTGATAGAACCAAATACTTGATATCTGTCGCGTCACCTGGAGATGGCAAATTGGAAACATCAGCTCGAACATTCAGAAAATCTTAGTAAGTAGTAATATTCCTTATCCCTTCTCCATTACCTACCTATATATTATCAAAGAGAAAATTAGTTTGTATGCTTGTTTTTCGGCTCTAAATGTCACCAAATGGCACAGATTTCCATACTGGTGGACGCAAATTAACCTACAATGTTCCAGGGATAGTTTTAGGCTATACCACAGTCCTCAACATTTACTCCTTCATCGCGAACTCGGCTTTCCCTAATGACTCTGCCCAGGTAAACTACTTTTTAATAAAGGATATACCGTATATGTGTTGAACTTTTTACGTCAAATGAGGATGGAGTGGGTTCTCTCGTAGAGAACTTCCGATACCAAATTTAACGATACCAAAACAATTTTAGTGGGTTGAGCCGCGCAGTTTTTGTTCGCAAAGATAGATCTTCAAAAGTAGGAGTCTCGCGGGAGCACACCGAAAGGCACAACTAGCGCTTCTTTGTGGCATTCTGGGCAACTTACAGTACGCTGATCGCGTATCATTGGTGAAAACACTGTGCTTTAGATTTCAGGTTCACAAAGCTTCCACTTTTTGTTCTGCAATGAGCAAAATACTGATAGCATGGAGGCAAAAAGAGATCTGCCCTAGACGCTTGACATGAGTGTCAGCGAGGAGAGCTGCAAAAAATGAAACATCAAGATGTATGTACACTCAACACTTATTAGGTAGCTACCTACCTACTTATACAAACTAGGTACTTACTTCTTCAAACTCTTAGCACTAATTCAATCTCTGATGCTACCTATACCTAAACCAATTTTGAGATGGTTGCCAACCGCTGAACGAAGTTACTCGTATTGGATCCATTTCGATACCTAACTCACGATTTCTCCCAGATTCACTAAAAAGCAACGAGATTCGAGTGTAAGCGGGAATCCGGCGAATACACACATCAGGCACCCGATCAGCTGACTAGTTGCCCGGAATGCCAGATGGATGTGCTAGTTGTGCCTTTCGGTGTGCTCCCGCGAGACTCTCCTTTCAAAAGTTGACATTCAAACGCGTTTTAATGTAGGTAACTAAGGTTATGTTGAGGAGAGGCTTGGTTGAAAACTTAATTCGGTACGAGTTGAAACATGGTGAGGCTCGAATTGAATCTTCTTGGGACTGGTGGGTAAAAATGACAAAGTACGGAGCTACGGTACATAGCACAAGGTTCTATGTAATTACAATAAATTGGTAATTAACCTGTTTCGCAGTTTTTAGGTGGATGTAACACATGAACCTGTCTATGGGGTTTTTATTGCAGGAATCGTCAAGCAAAAATCTACATAGGTGCGAACATATGTAGTAACTACTTATATAATTCATGGTGTCCCAGTTCAATACGATCTTCAATGGTAAAATCGGATTTTGGGTATAACGCGCCATGGCGGCGCTACGGCTTTTATATTGCATTTTTCAAACCATTTTTGGAACCCCCCACGAAAAATTGAGACATCACTCGAATTTTCAACTACGCCTAAACGAGCACAATCACGCGTAAAATGTGCACGAATTGTGAAAGATCGAGTTTTTGAAGATATTCAGTTGCCTGATGTGGTGATACATGATTTTGGGGTATTTTTACCCCAAGCTTCCCAAAAGAAACAAGCAAATTTCGACAAGGCAAGATAAAATTCAGTAGTATCATTCACCCCTGGCTATGGGCAATTGGAGGCGATATCTGGAGAGTTCTCACCGCATTGAAATTCAGCGATATGTCCCAAAGCCTACAGATTACAGGACCATAATAAGACTTGTGATCAATTAAGGGAGTAATACCATCACCGTGACACTCACAATGGAAAGGAAGTAGTTTTACATAATGAAACTGTGTTATATTCTTTGTACTGGTCTGTGTTAAATTTGTAGAGCTCTACAATAGTAGGCATCACAGAGGCCCTAATGTTATGGAAATAAATTGAAAATCGGGAGGTTTGTGAGAAGAAGATATTCCCCCACCACATTTGGAGAACAGCAATGATATTTATTGTATAAAGCGGCCAAGACTGTAGAAGCGTATCATTCCCAAACTCAGTCAAAGAGTGGGAGAATGAATGCACTGTACTAGGGACGGCGATCCAACTATTGGCTTAGCTCATATTGGATGATACGAGTGTGTCATGCATTTTGTGGCTTGGCATCTTAGGATGCGGTCTTTTTGGGGGTACACCACACATTTTTGGTGGTCTAGGAGGAAAAGATAGGAATGCAACGGCTGTTCAGGATGGAGTTAGTCATTAAATTCGATTTTTGTTGTTCGAAGCATGCTCTCAGTCAAATTTAAATTTTCTAGGGAGAACAGGATAGAATTGAATTCACTCAGCTATCACTGTGTTCGTCTCTTGTTGCCCAGTGAGGCTCCCTTCCAAAGTTCATATTACTAGGATGAAAAGGAGAGAATTTAGCTTACTCAGCTGATTAAGAAAGAATCCTTGAGTTTATTCGTGCCGTGATATCTCAGAGGGTCTCGCTATGAAATTTCAACTTCCGAGGGTGAATGGGAGGGAATTTCATATTTAACTCCTTCCTTACAACCCACAACCACTTGGCTGTAGCGACTTCAAACCCCTCAAAGGCACTTCATTAGGTCAAATGTAGCCAATGTTTCAAATTTCATCAAAATTGGCTGAGGAAAACTGGTAGAAGTACATCAGGCGACTCCGGGCATGCCCCTTTCAGGATATGCAGTTTGAGCCATCAGGGTGGGGGGGGGGGGGGGGGTGATGAGCCGAAGTTCTACTTTGTTACTAAATTCAGCGTATCTCGTTCATTGCAGTGTCTGCTAGTCGGTTTTTCGAACATTTGGTATTGCGAGACAAGCCTCTCACTAGATATTCTGATTCAAAGAAAAATGATAGATTTCTTGCTGTTTTTGGAGTTTTAACCGATTTTTCAGCGAATATAAATTAAATTCAAGTATATTTTTAAACAATATTGTGCATTCATTTTATAATGTTCCACATAGTTCCATAGTTCATGGTTGATATACTTCTCTTGCCTACAATTCTGCTAAAAATCTATAAATTTAACGCATTTTGTTTTTAGCTAAATTTAGTGATTTTTTAGCTCATTTTTTGAATTTGATGGGCTCAAAATGTGCTGGCCATCAAACTCATCCTTTCATTTGAAATGCTTGAATTTTTTGAAAGGACGAAATTTTTATCTCAATCCTAAGGAGAGTTCTCGTCTGGAATGGCACACATACTCGTATACACGAAAAAGTGTAAAACTAAGATTCGTTTCAGAATTTCAAAACGAAAGACTATTTAAAAAAATTTTGATATTAACAATTTTGGAGCCATTGCAATAACTTCATTTTCAACCAAAATTCGCTAAAACCTGGAGAAAATTAAAAATATGAGGAGCAATACACAAGGAGGTCTCTGTCAGCCTTTTCTTAACATACTTTTTCACAGTTTCATATCGAAGTAATCTGTTCGCTGTCATTACGTGAGAACCCACTCCATACAAATTTAACGGGACAAGTTTGAATAACTGGTTTTTCCTTAATTACAAAGTTGTTTACCCGTCGACATTATACATAGAAAGCGGAGTTCACGATTAAGGAGCAAGTCTAGAGGATTGTAATATAGCCTAAAGCCATCCCTGGAGCTTGCTCGTCAATTTGCAATGGAAATCAGTGCAGGACATTTCAAGTTTTCGAAGCATTCACAAAAATTTCCAGTCATGCAGCATGATCGTATGAGCGAATTTTCGTAAATTATCGTATTATATAATGTTAAATTGTTTTGAAATTTCAGTAGGTATTTTGATTGCAATAAAATTGTCAACTAATAATTTTATGGCAAAAAACGTATCTAAATAATAATCTCCTGTTAAAATGGAGGTTTTGAATTTTTAGCTATCATTGCAGTTTTGATCGACTTTTTAGCAAATTTTAATGAATTTTAAGTACATATTCCAGCATAATTTTGTACGTACATATTTTAATGTTCTATATTATAGTTATTAAAATTTGTTTGCGCAATATTCTACCGAAAAATATAAATTTAACAATTTTTAGACTTTTTTAGCCATTTTAACTGTTTTTTTTAGTACATTTTTTGAAATTTGACCAATTTAATGTGCTAAAAAAGTGTTGCTCAACGAATTCATCCTTTCTTTTGAAATGCTTGATTTTTCAGCGAAAGAACGGTTTTTATCTCAATTCTATCGAGAGTTATCGTCTGGAATACACACGCACACGCACACGCGCACACGCACCCGCACACGCACACACACACGCACACATACACACACACACACACACACACACACACACACACACACACACACACACACATATATATATATAAAAGAGTTAAAATCCAGGAATCATTTCAAAATGCCTCAAAACAGATTTCGATGAAGAAAATTTTTAAAATTTTGTATTTTAAAAATGTATTTTTAAAAATTTTTGGAGCCATTGCAATAGCCTTATTTTCTAAGAAAATTCGCTAAAAGACACATAACATTTTTATGTATACATAGAAGGCAGAGGGATCTATCTAGAATGCTTACCGAGGAATGCAAAGCCTTCGCTGGTCGTTTGCGACTTACGGACTCTGTCCAAGGCCTCCTCCAGTGTGGCTGGCAGTCCCGCTTCTTTCATCGCCTGCCACATTTTGGTGTACTTGTCGCTCACGGGGTAGTCCCACACGGCTAATTTGGCCCGCTCAACTTCGGAGAGGGAGTCGTTCAGGGACATGTCTTTCCAGATTCTAGGAAAAAAGAACGTGTTATTTCTTTGTTATATTAATTGCTATGCAATTCTTAGGCCGACCCCAAATAATTTTTTATGTAACGTCCGGGACGAAATTAAAGATGATTTTCACGTACAACCGTTGCTATCGTCCGTGACGCGAAGCGCGAGTTCGTGGGTTCGAATCCCAGCCAGACTTGAAAATTTTTTTATATCCAAATTTTTTTATATCAATTTTTTTTCGCATCGTAGGTTCGAATCCCAGACAGGCTTGAACATTTTTTTATATACCAATTTTTTCAGGCTAAGAATTGCATAGCAAATTATCCTCGTTTTCTACGCAGTAGAAAAGAGAAAAGATCCGGCGAGGCGCGAAGCGCCGAGTATAGATTAGGGGGGTCCAGGGGGGCGAAGCCCCCGGCGAGGCGCGAAGCGCCGAGTATATATATATACTCTTTCTTCTTCTAATTTTGACCAAGACTAATTCGAAATATCAAAAACCTTTTCCTCTTTATTTCTGTAAAATTTCTTTAACTTTAATTATTATATAGTGCAGTAGCACAGTGCCCACAATCAAGTGCATATATAAAAGTCTGCCAAGTTGGGTGTGGCACCTTTACTTATCATGAATGTTTAGATCATTGAAAAGTTTTAAATGATTTTGAAAAATCCCATAGCGGAAAAGAGTAAATCAAGAAGTTGCGTGAAATGTCATAATTTATCAAATAAGAAACGAAAAAATGATACTCAATGTGATTTACGTTTGTGCAAGCGCAAAATGAACTGATGAGTTGAAAACAATGGAATAGGTACGAGACCACCTACAACCTAAACCGCGCACTCGCTGAAAAAGTCATGAAAATCGGATGAAAACAGTGGAAATTAAGGTCATTAAAAGTATTTTACATTGGCGCATGCGCAGTAGCTATTGATGACACAATCGTGTTGGAATTTATATGAGGTAACCAAGTCATCTTCTTCCAACTATATCCAAATTTAAGCGAACTCGAGCGACTAGAGAGTGAAAAGATGGAACATGATGGAATTTACGTTTGCGCATGCGCAGAATGAAGTATTGATTTGGCAAAAATTAAATTGACAGGGGACCATCTGCAACCTAACCCGCGAATTCGCTGACAATTTCATCAAAATTGGATGAAAGCTGTGGAAATTAGGGTCATTACAAGTATTTCACATTGGCACATGCGCAGTAGCTATTAATGATACAATCGAGTTGAAATTGATATGAGGTAATCAAGTCATCTTCTTCCAACTATCATCCAAATTAAAGCGAACTCGAACGACTAGAGAGTGAAAAGATGAAACGTCATGGAATTTACGTTTACGCATGCGCAGAATGAAGTATTGATTTGGCATTAATGAAACTGATAGGGAACCATCTACAACCTAACCCGTGCGTTCGATGACAATTTCATCGAAATCGGATGAAAAAAGTGGAAATTAAGGTAGTTACAAGGATTTTAGGATGCGTAGTACCTACCTATTAATAGAGAGTTTTTGGTGACCACTAACGTACCCTTAACGTCACCCTAACGTACCCAAGAGTACGTGACCTTGAGGGGACGTTAGCAACGTCGTACGTTAGAATGGCTCATTTAACGTCACCCGTTTGGGGACCTAAAGGCACACGACACCAGCCTAACCTTCCTGTAAATGTAACCCTACTGCTCACCTCAAAATTACTCGAATACTGCTGAAGCAAATATAACAGTTTTTCTTTTCAAATGTCTCATTACCAACTAATTTTGTTGATGTAGAGGGTAGGTTTTTGAACACCCCTCAAACTTGGTTACTTATTTTACGTTTCAAGTCGCGTAAAAACCGAATGTGCCATCTGAAGTCCGCCTTCGCTGTCCAGCTTTACTAGCCTTCAACTCGATCGAAAAGTTCCGTTCTTTTGCGCTCAGGCTCTATTTGGTCGATTAGAGCCTTGTTTCTATTATTATTTCACATATTTTAAATGAGAAAACTGAGTTTTAAGACACTACTTCTTCGCAGTATTGTTCTTAGTTTACCTGAACTCTCAGCTATTTTCTCGTGAACATTGCGTGAAGTGCTGCCTTTACTGATGATTTTGTCAGGTAAAATCCTGTTTCATTCATTGTCATACTTGTTGATAATTTGCCCAACGGAAAACCAAAAAACATGAAGTTCGTAACGACTAATGACCTATAAGTGCAACTAAACCGCGGTATTCCACACTTGAGGCTTATTATCCATCCCCTGTTTACGAATTGAAAACTAAAAATGATAAATTAGCCCGTATTTGTATTGAAACTAACATGAAATTCGAATTCAGGATTGAAAATCGGCGTTTCATATCGAAATGAAGAAATTGATTAGTCAACCAGTAGACAACAAGACAGCTGGGGGGAAAATATCACGTTACCCAACCACCGTTAACGTGACATCAAAATTAAGGCAACCGTTCTCCCGGTTCCATTTGGGTTAGCATCTTCGTTTGCTCCCTCAAGACTACGGTAACGGGTGACGTTAAGTTGAAGTCGCCAAAAACTCTCTAATGATAAAATCAAGTTGAAATTGATGTGGGATGATCAAATCGTCATCCCACAACCATCATCCAAATTTGAGCGCGATCGAACGACTAGGACGTGGAAAATGGAGCATAATGGAATTTACGTTTGCACATGCGCAAAGTGGAGTTTTTATTTCGCAACTTTGAAACTGATAGGGGACCGTTTACACCCTAGCCCGCACGTTCCCTAAAAATTGCATCCAGATCGGATGAAAACTGTGGATCTGTGGAACTGTGTTAATCATTCATTCATTTAATTTGTCTCGTGTTGTCCCAGAGAGACTCCATATTAAATTCCACCATATCATTCGTAGAAAAATAAAAAATAACCCCCCCCCCCCCGCATCTAATCATCTTAG
Organism: Adelphocoris suturalis; assembly: GCA_030762985.1. NCBI lineage: Eukaryota > Metazoa > Arthropoda > Insecta > Hemiptera > Miridae > Adelphocoris > Adelphocoris suturalis. The sequence continues at coordinate 10,784,207 of CM061050.1, forward strand.
ATTCCAGTCCACCACAAAAGTGGACAATGCCAACACAGATGCCAACTATTGTTTTGAATTAATAAAGTGTAATACAATTAGAGTATCACATACTCACTCGTAAAATCTCTCTTCTATGTCTGCCATCCGCTGGAAGTACGTCATCGCTTCTGACCCATTGATTGGAGCATATCTGAAAATATTAAATCGCTGTAGATTCTTTCAAACTGCAGGTAGAAAAATCAACTGGTCAAACTAGCTCTAACAAACAGAAGTAGTTACAACACACTCAGAAGTAGATACAATTCCACGTTCAACTACAAACAACGACCCAATTACTGGGTGATTGTAAAGTGATTTACAATGACCTTCAACAGGTGATTGTAAAGTGATTTACAATGACCTGCAACAGGTTTCAAATTCATTTGAAATACGTTCATTTAAATAATATTGAGGAATTGGACAAAGATAGGCTACATAAAACAAAAAAGTTATGTGAGAACGCTACAGACATCATTTGAACGTATAATTGTACTCCAGGAGGCAATGTGTGGTAACTTATAAGGGTCAACTAGCCTTCAAGATGTACATGCCCAACAAGAGACATCGTTACGGGTTACATTTTTCAAATTGTGTGATCCCCTTGGGTATACATTCCGGTGTATAATTTACAGTGGAAAGTCAACTTTCGCCACGGCTGGTCAAAGCACATCAGTGGTTTTGCAGTTAGTAGAACCTTACTTAGATAGTGGGCGGATGGTTGTAGTGGACAATTTTATTAGTCTATTCCACTTGATGAACTGTACACAAAAAGAATCACGATTATCGGTTGAGTAATTTAGCTTGTGCAGCTTTTGTCTGAATTCGTATGCGGATCCTAATTTCGCCACCCAGTAATGAAATGGCCGGTTGATGTACCCACAGAAAGTAAAGTTGGTCAACGCACTGGCGACTGAGGGTTAGTATCTGATTGGGAAAATCGGAACAAATATTTTAGTGGAATATTTTAATGAAGAGTTTTATAATATAGCTAGAGTTAGATTGGAAAGATCCAGAATACATTTCCAAGATTTTTAGCATTTAGAGTGGGAGTGCCGATCAGTGCTGACTCTTTACATGAAACGATGATGGGAATAACTGAGGAGCTTACTTTCAAAAGGGGTCATATCCACTTCCGAAAAAATTTCAGGAAGTGAAAAAAACGCCCAAGGAGTTATTGATTGGAATTTAAATTTAGTTTTTAATCTAGTGTAGCTTAGTGAGGCACTAGAAATTATATCCCAAAACATGAGCAGCCAATCTCGAAAACCAAAGGAGTTACAGCTAATTATCATTAGGATATGACCCCTTTTGATCAAAATTTCGGATATGTTCCATTTTGATAAAAACACATCCAGTTCTCAATAAAAAATCACAAAAATCAAGTGCAGGTAATTCATATTTTTTTAGGTACCTATGCAAAAAACACACATGAACTATGTTTCCAAATTATATAATGTAGGTAATAATAAGGTAAGGTATTATCAACAAATTTTCAGTTTGGAACGAACAAAAAAGCCAATATAGAAAAAAATCTCAAAAAATCTTTAAAATCTGTCAACATTTCAAACATGAAAATCAGTTTCCTCTTCGTCAAGACAATCACATTCTCCTACTTCGCCATCGTCTTGTGAGGGTGCTACTTCATGGGTATCCAAAAGAACGCCAACAATACCCTCCATTTTTGGCAACACCAACGACACCTGAGCAACGCATAAACGACGATAAGCCTAAAAATCTCAAGAGACACGAACTTAACAGAAAGAAGCACTAGAGAAATCAGCGAAACAGGAGTGAAACATGTTATCACAGCACGTCTTATATCAATATCATTGAATATTGGGAAGTACAGGAGCACAGTTGATAACAGGGGTGCCGAAGAGTATTGCTCCTACACTCTGTTGGTTATTCATAGCGAACCCTTCAAATCTTATCACCAAACAGCACAGGCATTCTAAAAGGTATGTTCCAAACTAGAGTTGGAAAAAAATCCGGTAGATGGCATTTTGGATATGTTCCTTTTTGAAAAACATCAACGAGCAACAACTTGAAGGAAGATGAGGATATATTCCGTTTTGATTGAAACGAAAATTATCCATCATATAGGAATGGATGTGATCCCTTTTGATCCAAACATCAAACTTTGGCCCTCATATACACAAGGATATGTTCCTTTTTGACGCTAACTGCTCACACAAATCGATTTTGGTTATCCTACAGATTGAAAATCCGTTTTTTACAGATTTTTTTCTCGAAAAATGGATATGACCCCTTTTGAAAGTAAGTGCCGATCAGTGCTGACTCTTTACATGAAACGATGATGGGAATAACTGGTCTGACTCCGTTAGAAACAAGACGAAGGTGGATGGATGCAGCATTCGTTGACAAGCTGTTCAATGGTGGAATCGACTGTCCCTCACTCTTACCCTTATTTAATTTAAATGTCCCCAACTACAACATGCGCCACCATTTCATTTTTTCTATTCCTCACACCCACACCAATTATTTATTAAGCCCTATTACTAGAATTATTGAGAGACATTTAAATTATTTAGCTTCATTGTCCGAAGATTTAGATCTGTTCATCTCCAGTCTAAGTTACTTCAAGAAGCTTATTTTCATTTCTCATGACTAAGTTACTTTGATTTCTCAAGTCCTGTGTCTTTCTTTATTGAAATTCGTGTTGATTGTTGATGTATTTTTCCTGTACCTTGTAATTTTGGTTAAGTTTAAGAATTTTCATGAACTCCAGCATCCATGTCATGAACTTTTCTGTTTTGTTATATACATCCATAGTTTGTCATCTATATTGTAATAGGGCTACGCCCGTATCTATTCAAATAAATAAATAAATAAAAGAGAGTCTTACTTAACTTTCTGCACTTACAATGACGGCACATTTTATCCAAAGGGTTTTCTTCGTCTTTCTATCTCTAACAGGTCCGATGTTATAACATTTTGAAATAAAGCCGTTCAGGTTAGGCGTTGCAATGAAACGTTTTTCATGCAATTAGCAAGGTTAAGCATTAACAAAGTGGCGAGTACTTGGATGGGTGACCGCCCAGGTAACGATCTCCCGTCCAAGTAGTTTCCACGCTTTTGTATGGCGAACCACTCTCCTCTCAAGAAGGCGAGGCAATGAGCAACTTTAAGAAATTATCAGAACGAATTCTGATCCTCCATTTGGCCGTGACGCCCGAGGAAGTCGGACGAAAAGCCCCAACCAGGAATGGTTGTTTACTTTAATTTACCTACTTTAATCGTAATGATTCATCTTTTCTCTCCATATTTTTGTATGACTCTTGCATTGCAAATATAAATGCTTTGCTAAATTTTGAACCTCACGCAAAGAATAAATTCTGTACATACCTACTTTACTTAACAACAACAATAAATGTATCATCAATTCATTTAATTTAGAACGTACCTTGCCAATTTAGTACTTTTAGAACATGATAATATATGACATAAGAGTGTTTCAGCCACTCACTAGGTAGGTACATGTTATCTTGTATTGGAAAATCTGGTTCGAAATACATAAATACATATTCGAGCACCAACCTTTATACTTTCTGTTTGAATTGATCGATTCAGGGTGTGGTTTGTGATTGGTAATATTCACGCACATACATATTATTTAGGGCCAGTTTATCAATTATCTACATTAACTGCAGGAGAGCTATACCGAGTATAGCGTTATACTCCAGATAAAGAATGTGAGTTGTTTATCAATGCTGAATTACTTGGCGGATAAAATTATCCCTCAGATAAATTCTGTCTGGCAGATAGCGCCGTTAGCATCCTCATTGGTGTCTGTAGGCGACAAAATAAGGGCGATTTACACATGGAGCTACCTCAGAGTAGAGTAGAAGCTACATTTTCTTCATGGGTCGACTATAAAAAAAAAAAAAAAAAAAACAGGTTTGAAGTTATTTCCACAACAGTGTCCATCATGTTATCAAGCTCGGCAAATAAGCAACCACCACATTTTTGCCGTTTTTAGCGAATTTTTGAAGAAAATTAAGCTATTGCTCTCGCCTCAAAATTTGTAGAATGTGAATTTTTGAAAAAATTTTATGCAGAAATCCGTTTCAGGCTATTCTGAATCATATTCTGAAGTTTAACGCATTTTTTTATGTATGTATGTATTTATATATGTATGTATATATGTATGTATGTATGTGTCATTCCAGACGATAACTGTCCGTAGAATTGTGCTAGAAACTTCAAACAAATTTTAAAATGGACACAAAACGAAAGTTCAAGTTCGTTGGCCAGCATGATCGGATTACATCTTCGGGTTGAAATTTTCAAAAATGTAGTCAAAAATTTCAAAATAGCCTGTTTTTTGCGATTTGTTGTGCGAAATAGTTTTTTCAGCATATTAACATGTGGTATATTCGGAATCAGCGTAAAATTTCCTATAAGAATATGTATCAAGTTTTCAAAAATTTCAAAGTTGAAAAATCAGTCAAAAATCGAAATAATGCCGTTCGCTAGTTGTAAAAATCGGTAATATTTGCATGAAACATTGTCCAAATTCAGATTGAACTACTCTTATGGAAGTATCCCTGTATAACCAATCCTAGAACCATGCTGTTTAAAACGTAGATAGTAGGTGCTAAAAAAAAAAAAAAAAAAAAAATTTAATCACAACTGATGAGTTTACTCTGTGCATGTGTTAATTTGATTCCATGTTTGTCTATCAAAATCATAAACTAGAATTTCTCAACAAGATCAACAGCGACTGAAATGTCGAAGATTTCTTCAAAAATTCGCTCATGGGGTCATGCTGCATGACTGGACTTTTTAGCTCCATTTCCAGAGAGAGAAATACATATAAAAATAGCGATATTGCAACCTGAATTATTATGATCAGTAAGTTGTGGATTTAATTTCATCTTCGATTAATGTTGGAATGTGAAGAACGGTATCTTTGTCCAAACGAAACCCCAATTAAAATTCGCACTCGTCCCATATTAGTAGGTGATCTACACTGGGTCTTACTGGGTATATTATACGGTATTCTTTTCCATTCAACAAATTATGCTACTATTTGAAGACAAATCCCCAAATATATCCATTGGAAGGTACAAAAATAAAGACAATCTTCACAATTTGAGATTCAAATAAGGTTTTTGTGAATTAATGAACTTGTTCGAGGTTAGAAAGGTCTGGATATCTCATTAACCTACAGTTATAATTGTTATCCAGCCGTCCAGGGACCAGGTAAATTAAAACGCCAGATAGAGAATCTTATCTAGAGAATAACCGTATGTTTCAGATAAATCCCTCTTATTCATTGGATAAATGTGATTGATAAACTCGTCCTTATACTTTATTGCTTCACCCACCTGATTTTATATTGTTTCGCCAAATCGTCCAGGGATTCGATGGGCGTGTCCAACCTGGAGACGGTGAGGAAAGCGGCGAGATTGGCCGTGTAAGATGCGATGATGATAAATCCGAATAGCCACCAAGTTGCGGCCACTAGCCGTCCAGATAGATTTTTCGGAGCTTCACCTCCACCCTGTATTAAGAAGATGACTTGATTATCTCATATCAATTTCAACACGATTGTATTATTAATAGCTACTGCGCATGCGCCAATGTGAAATACATTTATACCTTAATTCCACAGTTATCATCCGATTTTGATGAAATCTTCAGGGAATGTGCAGGCTAGGGTGTAGATGGTCCCCTACCAGTTTCATTGTTGAGAAATCGGTACTTAATTCTGCGCATGCGCAAACGTAAATTCCATTATGCTCCATTTTTCCTTCACTCTAGTCGTTCGATTTCGCTTAAATTTGGATGATAGTTGGAAGAAGATGACTTGATTACCTCATATCAATTTCAACACGATTGTATCATTAATAGCTACTGCGCATGCGCCAATGTGAAATAATTTTAATGACCTTAATTTCCACAGTTTTCATCCGATTTCTATGAAATTGTCAGAGAATGCGCGGTTTAGGTTGTAGATGCTACCGTCAGATCATTCCGTGCATGCGCAAACGTAAATTACATTTATTGTTTGGCAAATGTTCGATTTTGTGTGATTTCTCTTCAGTAAACACATTTTTTAAACTTTTACTCGTCAAAATCGAAATTTTTGTATCAAATCCAAAATTAGCTGCAGGAATGGTGGCATTAACCCAATATGCGCAAAAATCTTTCAAATAAAAAAAAAAAAAAAAAAAAAAAAAAAAAAAAAAAAAAAAAAAAAAAATCAAGTTGATTTCGCCAGTAGAACGGCCACGATTCACTTGTGAATGTTGCACAAACTTTGATCGCGTTTTTCTCAAAATGAGGTTTCCAGGAGACCAGATTTTGAAAAAATCACATCTTAGGAACTAATAAAGTTAGCGTTTTTTCATTTATTTTTATTTTTTATTTTAATATCAGGGGTTCCAGCAGGATTTTAAGAATCCAGAAATGGCAATGACTCAATTTCGACATCCGGTAAGATAAGGTCCTTTTTTCCTAGGACCGGTCACATTTATAATACCTACTCAAACTTTCTTTTTTTTCAAAGTTTTTTCAAAATTTTTCAATTTTAGCCTCTAGTTTTTTGAGTCCTGTTCATGTGCCAACCGTTGTAAGCATCAACTGCAACCATTTCTTGTTTTGTTATGTATAGAAATGTTTCCATGATATTTGTTCACATGATTTTATTTGAGCAGGCTGGATGTTGTTGTTATATTGTTGTATCTTGTTATTTTTTAGTTATGACAATTGACTCTAAATCCATGACCGTGTCCTATATTTTGACACCGTAAAAGGTTCTTGAGTAAGTTGCCTATCTATGGACTCAATTAAGTAGTAGTGGTTGTTGTTATTATTTTATTTTATGTTGGCCTCATATATATATTTTCTTTGAGTTCATTCTGTGCTATTGTTATTGTTTTATTATTGTTTCTGTGCTGAGACTGAAAGTTTTTATTCTGATTGTTATAGGGCCTGAAGATGGTTTTATATAAACCGAAAGCTCGGCTATAAGGACTTTTATTCGTTTTTGACCCTTATCCCGATAATTTGACAACATACTCAAACTTTCGACATTTTACCTGAGGCGTGAGAGACGTCATGCAAAACCACAGACACTCCTTCAAATTGAATTCCCTCTTTTCTTCGTCGTTTTTGTATTTTTCTCGGTTGTTCTGGTAGCTATAGGGGGACCAACGGTCGAAAACCCACATCAGTAAGCTACAACACAAACCAAATTAGGTATATTAGCACAGATTCATAGTTTTGGCAAAATAGCTAAAAACGGCCAAAAATTGTTAAAGAGACTCCCTGGGACATCAAGAGACGATTGGAATGAGTTCATCCTAGGAATAAGTTCAGTGAAGGCATATCAATGTACCGATGTATCTGCATGTAGTGTAGGTTTATGTCTGCGATGAGCCTAGCCGTTCCACCATCTCATCTCGCATAACTGGCTCACTCACTACTCTTCTCCATGCTAATTTTCATTAGCCATCACACTTCCCATAGCATTTCCAGCCATTCTGTGAAAAATCCCGGTTCTAATCCATCTAGTGGTTAAAGCGTGAACTGGTTAACAATACTAATTTCTCACCATCAATACTAATTTTTAGCACCTATCATTCTACTTGCCTCTTGATGTGACAGAGATGAGAGAATGAAGTACCATATAGAAGCTTGTGTTATAACCCAGGGATGTGCTTGTCCATCTTTAAACCGTGTTGAAAAAATAAGGTACTTGGGGATGATAGATCAGAGACTATTCAAATTTACTATACTGCGAATAAAAACCAATATCCAAACTCATTAAGCCATGTTTACATCTACTTATACTTGATGCTAAACAGAATATAATACACGTGGATAAAAGATGGAAAATAATTATATAACAAGTAAAACATTGTATAAGAACTTCAATAATAGTTATGTACCTATACAATGTTCAACTGATTTGCCTACTTTTAAGCACGTATTTGGATTTAATTTGATCTATAGATAGCTATAACGTCTGAGATTCCTAACCCCAGCGCGAGTTTTACTCTTCGGGTTTAGTAGCATTTGTATTCTTGATTTCCTCAGCTGTCAGTTAAATCATCAATCTTTAATATACTAATAGCTGATTGTTTCGTATAGAGCCCAAGAGCAGGCTATACCGGAGGGATAACTATGTGGAGAGCGTATCAGTGAAAATAAATTAACTAATGAAGAGGTAAAGAGATTTCAATATGTAAAAAATGGACGTGAAAGGGACTTACGAGAGTGCAGTGTACGGACTCGATGCGGAAGGGCCCTTCCTGTCGTCCTTTTCTTCAGCTCTGTGATTATGACCGATCCGATTTTAGGTGCGGAACCGTTTTTACCCGCTACTAGCAATTTTGAATAGTATTGCTCTAGGCACTTGGTTATTATAGTTGATAAACGCACGTAGTTTGTCAATGGCGGAGACAGCACGACGGCTCAACGGGAACTGAAGCAGCCGAAGCGCACCTGAGTTGAGATGGTGGGGGTAGGGGGAACAATTGAAATCTCTTCACTGTTTGTAAACGCAATGACAAGGTCCAAACATACCTCCCACCTCAAAATGAGAAGGATTTTGACATCAAGTACAATTTTAAATTTTTTAATAATGCAAGAAAACAAAGGTAAGTTAGAGGTACATCGATCAGCCAAAGATGCGAGATCCGATACGGCGAAGCGGTATACCGAGCAAAATTGCGCAAGATGCAAGTACGATGAATGGGTTTGGTGACAAGCACGAAAAAGCAAGAGCTTGTCAATATGACAAATTTTAAAGTATCTAATAAATACGACAAACAAAAAAACATGAAAATAGGAGAGGGAAAAAAATTCTCTCCGAACAACGATTACATTTATGGTAACTCGGGTTAGTGACTAAAGGGACTAAGGTTCCCGAATTGAATAATAGATATATAGCACACAAACGACAAAAAAAAAAATATGTTGTCATAGACACAACAACGAAATGACGCACAGAAAATAACTGTACATTTCAGTGGCCAAACTCTATGTAAAAAATCAACATTTGGGCAATGCCACAAGTTTGGTGACAGGACGAGTAAGTATACCGCCCGAAGTGCGAACTTTCGCCACACGCACGACCCCATCCATTCCCGGGCAAACCTCGTGAACCCTACCCACCGGCCAGGATAAAGGAGAGCAATTTGGATCGTAGAGGAATACTACATCACCCTGTTCTATATTAGGGGATGAATCTGTCCATTTTCCCTTTTGCAGCAACGTGTGCAGAAACTCATTTTTCCAGCGTTTCCAAAAGGATTGTAGAGATTGTCCAATGCGCTGCCATCGGGAAGAAAGTGGCAAAGATTCGGGTAAGTTCTCTTCAGGTCGTGTCAAGAGGTGCGATCCTGTCAAAAAATGTCCCGGAGTGAGAAAGTCGAGGCTATCACCAACGGAATCAGATAGTGAACAAAGCGGTCTCGAATTAAGTACGGCTTCGATTCGAGCCAGCAAAGTCGTTAGTTCTTCGAATGTGAATGAATGGGTACCCATCGATCTCTTCAAATGAATCTTCATACTTTTGACTCCAGCTTCAGCCAATCCATTGAAGTTGGGCCCGTAGGGCGGAGAAAACTTCCATTCTACACCCCTCATACCAAAGTGTTCGATGATGGCGTCCCGATTATTCATGAGAATTCGTCCCAGTTCTTTTAGTTCATTAGAACACCCTACGAAATTTCTACCAAGATCCGAATGAATAGTCAAAGGTAATCCACGCCTCGCAATGAATCTATCTAATGCAGCCAGACAAGCTTCGGTGCTAAGAGCTGAAACAAGTTCAAGGTGAACCGCTCTAGTAGCCATGCAAACTATGACAGCCACGTACGCCTTGTTGGATTTGCTATTTCGGCGCAAAGACTCCTTTACTAAAATTGGACCAGCATAATCAATGGCAGTATTTATAAAACACCGAGACTGTGCAAATCTGGACGAAGGTAATGATGCCATTTCGGGTTGATTAGGTTGAGATTTAAATTTATAACAAGTGATGCACTTTAGAAGTCGAAAGCGAATTAATCTTTTGATGGACGGAATCCAATATGTACGCCTGATTAAGGCCTGAACGACTGATGGTCCACCATGTAATGAAAATTCATGGAAATGGTCACAAAGTAACGCTGCAAGAGGAGACTCGTAAGGCACCAAGTAGGGATTTTTTGCCTGATGGGAGAGAGGAGACTCATGGAGACGACCCCCCACCATCACAAAACCTTCCGGTGAAAGAAACGGAGTCAACGATTTATATTTTGACGTGCAGGATTCACCCTTTTTTAATTTCACGATGTCCTCATGAAGGAAGTGAAGTTGTGTGACACGTATACAACACAAGATAGAACGTTGGAATTCGGTTGACGTCATAGGTCCTCGAATTCGGCGATCCTTTGGTAAAAACCAATTTTTTATAAAGCGGTGAACGTAAATGACGACTCGTTGAGCTTTAAGAAGTGATGATGAGTTACGAAGAACTTGTAAAATTGGTGAAGTGAATAGTTTACTGGTAACATGACAAGTCCGCAGTTCAGGGATGGTCAAAGGAACAGCAAAATCTCGAGATGGCCAACAACTTTCATTTTGCAATAAAAAGTCAGGACCTTGCCACCAAAGAAGAGAAGCAATCAGTTCAGTAGCAGTTAACCCACGACTTGCTGCGTCTGCAGGGTTAAGTTCTGTTGGGACATATCTCCAGAAGTGTGGCTCCGAATTTTCACAAATTTCAACAACTCTATTGGCCACAAACGTAGCCAATCTGTGTGGGGAAGTGCGAATCCAGGAAAGAGTAGTGCTCGAGTCAGTGTACAAGTATGTATCAACAATGTGTAACTCCTCGACTAAAAACTGAACTGATTTAAGTAACTTGGAGAGTAACACCGCTGCACAGAGTTCAAGACGCGGGATGGTAACCGTTTTGAGAGGGGCGACTTTGGTTTTAGCCTTGAGTAAATGACATGAAACGGTACCCTTATCAGAAACCACCCGCAAATACAAAACTGCTCCAATTCCAAGCTGTGAGGCATCGCTGAACCCAATTAATTGAGCGGACCGCCGAGTTGTCGAGTCTCCCATAAAACGTTGAATGCGAAGAGCTTTTAGGTTAGGAAGGTCACCAAGGAGTACGGACCAGCGCTCGCTAATCTCGGGAGGCAAAGGCGCATCCCAATCACAACCAGCCAACCAAATATCCTGCAAAATTCGTTTCTGAGCGAAGACAACCGGAGCCAAATAACCGTTGACATCATAAAGCCGTGCAATTTGAGAAAGAACACCTCGCTTTGTAGGCTTAACTGGCTTAATATCGATTGAATAGCAAAAGGTGTCAGTGGTGGGATCCCACTCTAACCCAAGCAATCTTATGGTGTCAACATCACCAAGGGGTCTAGGTTTTTCTCTAAGTTCTGCGTCGATTTTATCGCACACCTCAGAATGAGAAGATGACCATTTTCTCAGAATAAAGCCACCCGTACCGAGTATGCTGTTCAGCTCCTCATAGAGCTTTAAAGCCGTTTCAACCGAAGGGATTGAACAAACAATGTTATCAACGTAGCATGAGTTCTTCAAGACAGCAGCAGCAGTAGGATACTTAGCGCCCTCATCCTCAATTAGCTGGTGCAACACACGCTGAGCTATAAAAGGACTCGAGGTCATGCCAAACGTCACAGTTGTGAGCTCCCACTCTTGAACAGGGTCATTAGGTGAGAATCGGAAAAGAAAATGTTGGTATTTTCTGTCATTTGGTGCTAACTGGATAGCCCTGTACATGGCTTGTACATCGCAGCTAAGTGCTACGGGATTTAATCGCATAGATAAAACAATATTTCCAATATCGGATTGTAACTTGGGTCCCACACAAAGAAAATCATTCAAACTTTGACCCGTGAAAGTTCGTTCAGAGGGGTTGAACACCACTCGGAGTGGAGAAGTGGAAGATTCTTTTCTAACGCCATGATGTGTTAGAAGATATTTGGAGGGATTATCTGTCCTAACCATATGTCCTTTACTCACATAGTCCAATAGATTTTCCTTATATAAAATGAAATACGTTGGATCCCTTTCAAAACGTTTTTCTAATTTGAAGAGACGTTGTTCAGCTACGGAACGGTTGGACTCAAGGTTGGGGGAAATACCATTTTTAAAGGGAAGAGCGGCAATATATCTACCCTCTCCATCCCTCCCGATGGTGGAACGAAAATGATTTTCACAGAATAAATCTTCGGAAGAAGGAGGTACTTCATGATTTATTTCCTCAAGTTCCCAAAACTTACGGAGTAAATTATCAAGTGTTGGATACATCCGCTGGGCAATGAAGGAACGTTTGGGAGTGTCAGTTGGAGAATCAACGTTTCCACTCAAAATGTACCCAAAAATAGTACTTGTTGCTGTAGGACTGCCATGCACGATCTCTACAGGCTGTGATAAGATATCCAACGATGACTGAACCCCTAGAAGAATGTCGATCTTGGCTGGAACGTGGAACTGTGGGTCCGCTAATTGCAAATGAGACAAACGCTCAGCGACATGATGAGGCACTCTAACCGAAGGTACGTCCATGGATATGCAAGGAGTTACAAGTGCTTCCACAGAAATTGAGGCATGTGGTCGATACATTGACGTAAGAGTCAACGAGACGATGCCACGAATTTCCAAGGGACCTGTTGCACCTACACCAGTTACTTGGTAGGTACACGATTTTCGGGGAAGACCCAGCATCTGAACTAGTGACTCCGTAACAAATGAAACTTCACTACCACCATCACAGAGAAGTCTACAAACATGATGGACGCCAGAGGTACGCTGCACTCGGACCTGAGCGGTGCCTAGGAGTACTGCGCCTGAAGGAATCGCTGAATCAGTTCTACAAGTCAACGTCTGAGAAGTGGAGGCTAAATTCAAGTTGGAGTGCTGACTAGGAGTGTTATCAGTGGTATTCTGAGTACTAGACGTAGAAGTCGGGTTACTAGTACGAGAGGTTGAATATTTGAATTGATCGCAAATGATACTATTGTGATCTGCCGAAGAACAATATTTACATTTTCCTCGAGCTTTGCATGGTTCACCAGTATGAGCACGTAAACAAATTGTACATAATTTTAGTGATTTTAAATATTCTAAACGTTGTGGTATAGTGCGATTCAATAGTTTATAGCATAGGTGAGCTTTGTGACCTCCTTTTTTACATACAGAACATGAAACTGGAGTTGCAGAAACACTTACAGCATTAGGATTAGATTTATGTGGTGTCGCAGTTGTGGTTTGAGTAGTCATAAAAGATTTTTTAGGGTAAACCTTAGCTAGACTAGTTTTAGATTGGGACTTGTCACCCAAATGTGAATCAACCAATTCATTGGCTATACACTCATGTTGCAAAAAATTGATGAGTTCGTCTATGAGTGGGTATCTATCTGTTTCTTTAAATTCCTTCTCAAACGCTTTTTTTGTAGATCTATCCAAAAGACGATAAAGCCAATAGAAAAATATCACACCACTTAAATCCGTTGTGCGTAACTTTTTTATGGAAGCCATATTAAGCTGAAAGGTCGTGACAATTTCCCGCAGTTTCGAAGGGTTCATGTTTGTAAGTGGCTGTAACTCAAAAATCCTCTCAAAATAATTATTTACCAAAATTCGGGAATTACCATATCTGGCTTTTAATTTATTATAGGCATCTAAATATGAGCTCGCTACAAAGGGAACAGAATCCACAAGTCTACTGGGTTCACCCTCAAGGTAGGATTTCAATAAGCTATATTTTTCTATAGAACTATAATATGTCTTGCTGTGTACAAGAGCTTCAAACATAGAATTAAATGTTGGGAATGCAGTAGGATCTCCCTTAAAAATTGGTAATTTTAATTCAGGTAAATTTACACGAGGATTAAGAGTGCTGATAGAAGGGCTACTCGATGATGTTGATGCAGTAGTAACAGTTACTTGCTTATATTTTTCAAATTGTTCCATGACTTCAAAAAACATCTTGTCAAAGGTTGCTTTATTTTGTACAGTATCGTCACTAAGTTTAGGATTGGAAATCACTAATTCATCAATTTCGCCTAAAAGTGTTTCGTATTGCTCATACAATTCTGGAAAACGCGCACATCTAACTAAAAGTTGATCTTTTCGTGCTGGAAGCTCCTTTAAAAGGTCATAACATTGCTGAAGTTGTAGCCAAAGTCTCTCTCTTCTCTTTGTCAATAGCTTGAGCCTATTTTCTACCTCTATTGCGTCACTCATCCTGACCAAATGGACAGAAAACACAAAAGCCCACCAAAGAAAATCAGGGATTGAACGAGCAAAACGGCGAGAAATTCGGCCAGGCAATTTTCCGAAATTCGACAAGGCAGGAGACGGGGTGAGGTGTTAATGTAAACAAGGGGGAACGCCCGATGTGTAAGTACGAGGAACCCACGTCAAATGAACACCCAGCGCACCCAAGCGGCGCACTTCGAAGCACCTAACAAGGGGGGAAACCGCGCAGGCGCACAAGGTCACCCGTCGACACCTCGCAAATCAATGGCTGATCGATGGAACAGACAAAGGAATTATTTTACTGTTTTACTGTGGACCGTATAAATTGTGCAAATTATGAAATCCGGTTGCGAAAAAGGACCAATTCTTGTTTCGTATAGAGCCCAAGAGCAGGCTATACCGGAGGGATAACTATGTGGAGAGCGTATCAGTGAAAATAAATTGACTAATGAAGAGGTAAAGAGATTTCAATATGTAAAAAATGGACGTGAAAGGGACTTACGAGAGTGCAGTGTACGGACTCGATGCGGAAGGGCCCTTCCTGTCGTCCTTTTCTTCAGCTCTGTGATGATGACCGATCCGATTTTAGGTGCGGAACCGTTTTTACCCGCTATTAGCAATTTTTAATAGTATTGCTCTAGGCACTCGGTTATTATAGTTGATAAACGCACGTAGTTTGTCAATGGCGGAGACAGCACGACGGCTCAACGGGAACTGAAGCAGCCGAAGCGCACCTGAGTTGAGATGGTGGGGGTAGGGGGAACAATTGAAATCTCTTCACTGTTTGTAAACGCAATGACAAGGTCCAAACACTGATATTGCTTCATAAGATATTCTTAAACATTTCATGATACTGTATAATTTGTATAAATTTTTTTTATTTTTTTTATACTAATCATTTTATTTATACAGGGCTAATAATTGTTGGAATTTGGAAGCAGTTAGTTGAACTTTTCGTGAATTTAGGCATCGGAGCGTTGACGTTGGAAAAATCTGGCACGCAGAGCTATGTGGAGGGATCCTTGGTGTGGGGCACTCATAATGGCATCAAAGCGCCCGAGGCATCTAACTTTCCTTCTCGTTCCTCGAACCCTCAATGAAACCGCCCTCACCACGGCCATTTGAGTCTTCACACGCACCCAATGGGTAACCTGTGATATAGGCTTTGCCCATTTTTCTGAAAGTACTTCCGCCATCCTCTTGGTATAAATTAATTTTCAAATAAATGCATTCTTTAAATAAAGTTATTTAGAAAAAATATCTCAGAGGCTCCCAACCAATTGCTTTAATGTTCGGAGTAGTGTAGGTTTGGCAGCGACTATTTTCCCGATACTTTAGTGTCACATTTTGGTCTCCCTAGTCTTTTTGGAATAGGTCTCAGTAAATGAGCGTTCCACGCTGAAACGTAGCTCGAATTCATTTAGTTCATTCTTTCACATGTGTTAATGAGGTATCGATTGTATTACCTGGTAAAGAAGTAGGATGCGAGGATGCAGAGCCACACTTCGTTCTCCAAGACAGTCAGAAACTTGAAAAGGGAAGTTTGCGTCGTTTGTTTCTTGATCATGATGGTGATTCCGACGAGGTCGTAGTAAGGCACTGTGAAATCGACGACGTTTTCTCTCTCTGCCATTACAGATAGCGCGCCTAAACCAATTTCAACTCTCTGAAACGAAAAAAAAAAAAAAAAAAAATCATTGATGCTGCTGACATCAGCAAAAGTAGCAAATCGAACAAAATAAAATTAGTGGCTACGATCTCTGGCCATATTATTTCGTAATCTTTCAATAACCTTCCTTATTCTATCAGTTCTTTAAATTCCGATATCATCAATGAGGAACTTGCACCCATCTGAAATTCGTCCTGAAACCTTTTCCACTATAAACTAGACCACTTCCGATTCACAAATATATAATGAAACACAACAAAAAAAAAAAAAAAAAAAAAAAAAAAAAAAAGTTGTAATAATTAAATTCGAGTTTAAAAATCGAGAGAAGGGGAAGGCGCTGAGAACGCTCCGTGATTGGCTGACTACTGTGTGACGTCACTATGACCGTCCCAGAAGGGGCTATACAGACTTCTATCCTGCAATAAACTACACTAACGTAAAACATGCGTGTCTTATTACTTTCTATGATGTTGCAACATCTATTCACACAACAGAAGTATCTAGGCAGTTCCCATTACCAAAATGTATAATACTGAAGAAGATGAAGAAAGAAACCGAGCTGAAGGTAATACAACGTGATTGAAAGTAAAAAGTTTCATCATTATTTTGTTCTTACTTTTTGGTGAAAATGTCGTACAAATACTCTATCATTCCCAACTGCACGAGTACTACTATCAAAACACCAGAAAAATGGTTTATTCATTTCATCAATGGTTTATTCGAAAAAAATTCGAAAGAAATGGTTCGAGCTCATCAGGAGAAAAGACAGTTTGTCCTTCAATCAACCATCAATGTACACTTGCGAAGACCATTTCAATGTAAGTACTCTACTTCACTTCCAAAATACCTACTTAACAACAAACTTAAGTAGTCATTCATCTGTGAACAAACTACATATTTAAGATAACTAGAGAAAATTAAAATTTAGTCATCTGGTGTAAGATTCACGTAGGTACGTTTAGAGCCCACAGAATGATTTTATGGGCAAGGGAGCATTTTATTTCTATTAACATCTATATGTTAATAGTAACTTGTAGGTATAAATTTCGCCAAAACTATCTCACTAAAAATTTATGATTTTTGCTGTTCTAACGATTTTTATGTCGTTAATTGCTGTTCTAACGATCCTTTTGGAGTCATTGAGAAGGACGCGCGGGGAAGTTATCAGAAACGGAACCACTGTAACGTAACAAACGAGTAGAATTTTTTATTTTAAAGAGCTGAAATCCTTCACCATCAAGTTTAGTTGAATCGAGTTGATTTTGAATTGATAAAAATTACTTAATAGGTTGTTTCGTTCATTTCTTATTTACGCTGTGTTTATGCCTTTTGCGTCCACGTTCGGCAAGACACGTAGTTATTTAGGTAGGTACTACCTACCCACTTACCTACTAAGGTACAGAGTTACCTACTTTTTTAGTTATACATTATCTACGTTCTGGTTTAAATAAGTGGTTATAGTTTACTTACTTTGTCATCTTCACTCCTTTTGTTTCAAAAGTCTCCAGTTTAATTGACGAGAAGAACTTACACAGGCCGAGAGCGGTTAGGGACGGTAAATTAAAAGACGTGCCCTTTTCATATCCCTCCTTCAACTTATTTACCTTCTCCATCTCTCGAAGAATATGAAGTAGATATTTAGAGGTAGGTAGGTAGGTTTTTAGAGGAACAACAAATACCGAAAAGCTACCGAACACAAAGGAACAGAACTGAATTGAATTATTAAATAGCTTATCAGATAAGATTTACATCACGATGACGTAGACGAGAAAGTGGGCGGACCTAGCTGCCGAAGGCGTTTTGGCGGGCTCTCAGAAAATTCAAACTTCAAATATTTTTATAAAATCATTGAGGCTTTTTACAAAAACCATTCTTTCACTATTTACGTTAACAATCCATCTACTTTCAATTTCTGCAGTAAAAAAAAAGTGTGCAAGTTCCTCATTAGTTTAATCTTGGAGAGTAGAAAGATGGATACTCACTGTGTATAGTGTTTTATAAGAAAAAGATTGATGAACTATCCTCTTTGTCTCCTCTTCAAAAATATTGTCTCATGTTACCCATCTTAGTAAAACAGTTAGGAACTAACCAGGGGCCTATTTCATAAAACAACAAGTTACAAGTGTACAAGTTAACAAGTACAGGTAGGTACTTGTAATGCACGGCAAACTAGTAGAACAAGTGTTTCACCAAAACCAAGAGTACAAGTGTAGAAAAGTTACTCTTGTAGAAGCTAAGTTTACAAGTGTAGCCAGAAAAGAAAGATGGCGTGTGGGGACAAACGAAATGAACAGCTCACTCACACTTGTTTATTCTCGCATTCGCACATTCGTGTAGGCAAGTTGTTATTGTTTTCCTTTAGTTTTAAGAATAATGAATACAAAAAAAGAGGCGAAGCTCGAGGTACTACGGGCGGTAAGGGATGAGAAGTCCGTGCTGTTTGGTGCCTTTTCGGACAGTTTAACTAAGGCTGACAAGGTGAAAAAATGGGGCGAAATACATGCCAGAGTGCGTACATTTGGCTTAGTGCCGGCTTCCAAGGATGTTTCCTACTCCCGGGACGTATTTTGACAAAATACGAAGAAAAATACCATGGTAAGTAAACTGTATTTCACGTATTCTTGATCGATTTTGCTTTTCGGGCGTTCTCTATTATTTCCCCTCCATCGTGATGGAAATTAAACTCCCCTGACTATGTACACAAATACGAATGTTTCGCCTAGTTTTTTAAAATCCAAACCAAATTCATCGACCTTGGTACGTACCTAATGTACGCACGATAGAAAATAGCCACAACTCACGGAATCTAATTGAGATTGAAAGGTGCGAGTCAGATTCGAGTTTCAATAATAATGATAAGTCCACCTATTTTGACCCCTTTCGAAAAATGGCAAATAAAAGCTGATTTTTCTATAGCAGATTTAGTTATTCATTCAGAAAATGGAAACATTTTTGATTAGTGAGTTAATAGCAGATGGGGAAAATGTTATTAATAGTAATCTATCTGAATTCTTTCTCTTTGCAGAAGAAGGTGGATAATAGGCTGCGAAGAACTGGGACAGGCGGCGAACTGGGACTGGAATTTAAAAAAAAATCTCATGTTGAATATGTGTTTTATATATTTTAGTTGAATATTTTTTTAATATGAGTCCTCTTGTACCTGATTATGTATAATCCACATTCTGTTAAAAAATAAGTAAATAAACCTGATGTTTTCGCAAAATGATGTTATGTTGATAGTACTGAATGTTATATGTAAACCAGTTGAAGTTCGTATTGTAAATACGACAAAGATGTTTATTTATGAAACGAAAACTCTTTGGCGTCTTCTACGCTGAATTCTTCTTTGTTGACTGTATTCCTCATCAGAAGATGATTCCCACATATTATTAAACATTTCAAGCACCGAAAAATCGTCAACTCACAACACTGTCAATACTAGAAAATTACAAGTTTACAGGAGAACGGACGTAGGTTAAAAATCGGCCATTTTTTACAACTGTAGAACAGTGACTTGTACAAAAAGATGGGGAAACACTTGTAACTTGTCCGAATTTGCCTGTACACTTGTTCATTTTCACAGTGCATTACAAGTCTACACTTGTACCTTTATGAAACGCTTGCACACTCATTTTTTAACACTTGTACATAAAATCGACTTGTAACTTGTCACTTGTTGTTTTATGAAATAGGCCCCAGGTTGTAATGGGTGCCCAAGTAAACTGGAAATATCATATCATCCAAATAGTTTGTCGCTTGTTAAACATCTTGAGAAGGCCCCTGTCTAAATCATTCTAATTAACTGTTTTATCATTCCTCATATTTCCACGAAATCTTGTCCACAAGCTACTCCAGTACTGCTCTTTATCGCCTTCAGGTTTATTTCAAATCATGTTTTCAGCATTGGATGATATGAACATATTTCGTGAAGGGGTTACTCAAACTGGTTTTAACATTGTGAAGGGGGCAATTTCAAGCACTTCAGATACGGACCAATCAAGTATAATACTTCGATCAATCACTGATGTAAAATCGATCAATCCACATTCAACATTCATCCCTTTGGACAAAAATGAAGAAATTCATCTATCTATTTACAGATTGAAATTCATCTATCTGTCTAATCAAGGTTGAAACAATGATCGGATTCCTTAAAATGATTTGCAAATGTGATTTACCCTTATTGTAAATTATATATTGCGAGTGATTCATTTTGTAGCATTAGCGGACACTCAGACAGCCATGCAAGGAACAAAAATTATTCAGGGCCATCTTGATCGTGAAATGGAAGTGGAAACGTTCAACTATTCCACGATTTGTTTTTATTCAGCTCACAAAAGTGGTCATAGCGCCTCCTCTACTTCGTTAAGATAAAGAACACAACAATTTCATCAACAACACAGTTAATTAACAGGGGTTTGTGCTTGCGCAGTGGTCATTTAGTGAAATGTATGAAATACTTTTTTACGTCAGTTTTTATTTTTTAATTTTTAATATCTTGCCAATTTGAGTTAAAGCGGGCCATAGGGTTGTATGACATTGACATTTTGGGGATATTTCTGCCGAATTCGCTAATACTTTGTGAGCGACGCTTTCATAGAAGATCATTCAAGACATAATCCTCATAACCCAAAGGAAATTTTATGAAAACCAACTGTGAACTGAAGAATGAAGCTTTGCGGATGCGCAACAGGTATTATTGATTGATATTATGATACCTATAATTCGTAGAGAAGAAGCTATCCAGAGTTTAAATCGCGTAGTGATTGGATCGGCAAAAAATGTTTGAAACAAAATCCAAGTGGAAATTTCTATATTGGAGTATACAAATTAGTAATTTTGTTGAAAGTGAACGCAACGCTTCCGGCAAACTTGGCAATTTTAGAAGCAAACGCCACTGACAGTTGCTCAGATTGTTCATGGCAGTAGGTTTAAAATTCACAAAATAAATTATGTAGGAATCATTCGCTAACGTTGGAGGCTTTCCTTTTCTGGAAGATCAGGTCACCGGTTCAATTTCAGCCTCTCCAGGGAAATTAGAAGCTCTGCTCAGACACGTGATGTGGGGAATATATCAGCTTCTTGTTTTGTGGGGCAGGTTCATCTTAAATGTAAGTTCGAGCAAAAGCCATATTTTAGTGTGAAACGTGATCAAGTTATATTAACCAATATTATAGGAAAGTTTGTATTCAGGGTGGCCCCCAAATGAATATTTTCAATTTCCCTGACTGAACTTCAGATTTCCCTAACAAAAAATATAAAATTCAAAATTTTTTTCTTTGTTTTCTCGTCATTTTATTGTATCTTTTATGCTTATAAAACGAAAATCGTATAATTTAAGGAAAGAAGAAAAAAACACTACTTATACGAGTATGTACCTAGTCTACTTATTTATAACAATTTCATTGCTCTCGAAGTGCTCAAATATAACAATTTAACCTAAATGTAATACGATAATTTACCAAAATTCACCCATACGATCATGCTGCATGACTTTTTATTTAATCCTTTCTCTCAATTTGTGATCTGAAGCTATTTGTTGAAGTATATTTTTCCTTTCATGAATTTTTTAGCTCTGGGGATTATTCAAAATTTTCGTCCGACAGCAAAAAATATCACGCTTTTTTTCACCTACTACCAATCTTTGCCAGAGAGGGTATAACTTCCTGATTTCCCTGCCCACAAAAATCGTTCGTAGGAAAGTTGCTCTGTGAATTTATAACACATGACTCCACATTCCAATGGGCCAATTTCTCCCTCCTTAACCCACCTGAGAAGTCCTAGCTTATGCATACAAACTAGTTTTGGGACTCTTACTGGATCAATCCACTACTCTGCTGGGTTTTTTCTCTCTAGTTCAATACTCAGTTGATATTAGCGAATTTTCTTAGAAAATAAAGCTATTGCAATGGCTCCAAAAATTTTAAAATAAAAATTTTCAAAAATGTTCTTCATCGAAATCTGTTTTGAGGCATTCTGAAATGATTCCTGGATTTTAACGCTTTTTTATACGTGTATATATATATATATATATATATATATATATATATATATATATATATATATATATATATATATATATATGTATAAGTATGTATATGTATGTGTCATTCCAGACGATAACTCTCGATAGAATTGAGATAAAAACTTCGTTCTTTCGCCAAAAAATCAAGCATTTCAAAAGAAAGGATGAGTTCGTTGGACAACACTTTGTGAGCACATTAAATTGGTCAAATTTCAAAAAATGTACTTAAAAAATCACTAAAAAAAGGCAAAAAACCGCTAAAAATTAACAAATTTCTATTTTTTAGCAGAATGCTACTCGAAACTCGGCGCTCCGCGCCTCGCCAGGGGGCAAGCCCCCTGGACCCCGGTTACCTCTATTTACATACTTCGGACGAAATTATTGAAACACAGAATGTGTTTGCGTAGTCGCGCAACCAAGTGACAACCAAACAAGCGTCATTGTTTACTATTCATTTATAACATCAATTTATATAGTTATAGTATGAAACTACGAAAAAAAAAAACGAAATAAATTCGTGATAAATCAAGAGCTTTCCAACGAATGGTGAACGATTTCTGTGCGATTAAAATGGCGGAAATTCCATTTCCCTACCAACGGCTCGGTTGTACGTGAAAATCATCCGTCACACATTTCGTTCCCATCCCGCGTTCCATTTTCGGCTAGTTAGTCCATGGCTAAAACACATTCTGTGTTAAAAAATTAATCGAACATGAACTAGGACATATAAAATTTTAAGCACAAAATTGTACTGAAAATGTACTTAAATTTCATTAAAATAAGCTATAAATCGATAGGAACACTTGAAAAATTTGTAAAAATCCACAAAATTGTTTGTTCATTGGAATATTACTGACAAAAAGTTAGTTTGCTATAAAATGTATAATGAAATTTTTATTTGTTCCCAAAGTGCTCAAATTTCAACAGAATTTAACATAAATTTAATACGACCATTTATGAAAATTCGCTCATACGATCATGCTGCATGAATGGAACTTTTTCTCACAAATGGTTTACTCTAGGTGATGTAGTCATCAGGGAAGCCAATGGCGTATCCTTTCACTTTTTATGTGCGTGTAGCGTTGTTACTTTTAAACAGTTTAACCACAACTCTTGATAATTATTTTTGTCATTCGTACAACTCAGATATGAAATAACATGTACCTATTATGATAAAGGACGCTATTTAAGTTTGATTGTTTAGGAGTTATAAAAAAAAAAAAAAAAAAAAAAAAAAAAAAAAAAAAAAAAATTTACTACACCAAGTTTTTATTTAAAAACTTTCCTGACATTTCCCGACGCAAAGAATTCCCTGATAATTCCAGGTTTCCCTGAATTTTCCAGTTGAAGGCCACCCAGGCATTGTATCTGTGTGCAAAGTGGAATCTTTAATATGAACAGTAATAGGACAAATAGGACAGCATGAAGGCCTGAGATATTTGCAGTTTCCTAAAAAATGTGGCAGAGATCAATAATTATTATAAATGTCTGGCCAATCTCGTGCAAATGTGTCATTTTATACCCACCCTAACGTTTGCTTTTTCATAATAAGGAACTTTGAAACTCATACACCTGAATGTATTATTTTTTGCAGGTGTGATCAGCAAGTTCGTTCCTACCTGTTGCTCTGAAGATTGCCACTGAGTTTGTTTTCCGAGACATATTTTCTAATTTGGGACAGATAGTTTCGAAATTCTGTGGAAGTAACATTTGTATATTTTACAAAGTTGCCAAAGATCCAGTGCATCCCCTATAAGCCATAGTCCTGTAGTTTCGGAGAAAAACTCGGCGTACATCGGATTTTTCTTTTTTTCTTTACGTGTTTCTTGAAATCTGAGCAATTAATTCTACTCAAAAATTGTAAGAAATTTTAATTTTCAAAAATTTAGGAGTATTGCTACAGTTTCATTTTCTTCGAAAACTTAATAGATCATAACACAGCCCTTCGAACTCAGTAACTGCTATTATCAAGTTATAAAAATAGCATTCAAATTTTTGCATCAAAGAGCCCAAAACAATACTGACTGATGTATGAAAATTACATCGTAGCAGCGAGGTGTGAGTCGCAAAACTCTATTGGCATGAATGACAAAATAGTGCACGTTTGCGATTAACATATAAGAAGATGCGATGAAATAACTAACTTTTTCTATGAGCTCTTTGATCATTCCATTCCAATTTCCGGAAGGGTCCATATTTCCATAAGCGTTGTCAGGCGCCACGTAGATGTCATACTCGAAATGAACAAACGACCTGATGTCTTCAAGGAGGTCGATGCAGTAACCGCTGTATTTGGGTTTGCCGTTTTCGAAGGTTTCAATGACGAATGGTTTTTGCTGGAAAGGAAAAACACATTTAATTATTAAGAAACTATTCGTGGAAGGGGATTTTGATCGTTTAAGACTAAGTTGGATATTTAGTGAATAAGCGGCAATAGGAGGGTTGAACATACCTTACAGTCTTAAGTTACGTTTTGCTCGGGACGACTAAAACTAAAACTAAAACTAAAACGAACTAAACCACTCGCGACGAAGTTGTGGAAACCCATTTCAAAACGGATGTTAGTGAAAAACAATAACTATTTGTTATTGTTTGTTACTGATGATGGCCTAACCGTCGAAATCGATTTAACATTGTAACTCTTTATTTTTCGTGAAAATAGACTACGTTTTTCACTAACTTCCGTTTTGATTATCGTAGAATGAATACCGTAGAATGTACCCCGTAGTTACAGGAGAGAAACTAGCTATTAAGCTGAGGTGAGTAACTTTAGTTAATTTTGCTTATATTGTGATATTTACATTGGTACATTGATATATCATGGTATAAATATTTATACCCATATGTTGTCACTTCGTCTATCAGTACCTCGTCAACGGTAACAGAAAATAAAGGAGCCATTTTTTGCTAAAACAACCGGTCAAATAATAGAGTTATTGGCGACTTCAACTTAACATCACCCGTCACTGTAGTCTTGAGGGAGCAAATGAAGATGCTAACCCAAATGGAACCGGGAGAACGGTTGCCTTAATTTTGATGTCACGTTAACGGAGTTTGGGCAACGCGATATTTTCCCCCCAGCTGTCTTGTTATCCACTGGTTGACAAATCAATTTCTTCATTTCGATATGAAACGCCGATTCTCAATCCTGAATTCGAATTTCATGTTCGTTTCAGTATATGGGCTAATTTCTCATTTTTAGTTTTCAATTTGTAAACAGGGCATGGATTTAACGCAAAGTTAGTAAGCCTCAAGTGTGGAACACCGCGGTTTAGTTGCACTTATAGGTCATTAGCCGTTACGAACTTCATGTTTTTGGGTTTTTCGTAGGGTATGAACAACAAGTATGAAAATGTATCTATCTCTATGACAGTGAACCAGGATTTTACCAGACACAATCATCAGTGGAGGCAGCACTTCACGCAATGTTCACGAGAAAATAGCTGAGAGATCAGGCAAAATAAGAACAATACTGCGAAGAAGCAGTGTCTTAAAACTCAGTTTTCTCATTTAAAATATAATAATCTTTATATATAATTCCGAACGGTCTTTGAAATTCTGAAGAACTTTGCGGTCCGATTTTAGTGTCAGACTGCTCATTCGAATCAGCACGGCCCCAAGTTTGTTGCAAAAGTGTCGCCGTTCGTCTCTATACCCGCCTTGATCGTGTTCTAGGCGGTCCTTATCAACGAGAGTTGTTTATGAGGCTGTGGCGGTAACAACAGTTGCCATCAATTCACGGTAAGTAAGAAACTTAGTGTAGTTACTAACATCTAGGAGAGTTATTTCTGCAAGATCTTTGAAATTGTGAAGAACTTCGCGGACCGATTTCAGTATTAGACGGCCCCAAGTGTCGCCGTTCGTCTCTGTGCTTATCCTGATCGTGTTCTAGGCGGTCCGATTTGTTTTTGGCTTGACGCCGAGAAAAGCAACGCGATTCAACTTTTTGTTTAGTCTCATAGCGGCGAGGACCACCTCAACTGGTGATATTTATTTTATTACATTACTTACATTTTGATCGGTATTTCCTCCTTTTTTTAATCATCTAATAACAACGCCTTACCTTTGCACCAGGTCACATAACGCCGCAAATAGGTAGGACTTATATCGTTACTATAATGTGCTGAGTTCCTGTTAGGTACTACTGTTATACGGACTAGATTAGGGCTTTCCAAGCCCTAACAGGCCTCTGGTAGAATATAATAATAGAAACAAGGCTCTAATCGACCAAATAGAGCCTGTGCGCAAAAGAACAGATTTTTTCGATCGAGTTGAAGGCTGGTAAAGCTAGACATTCGGTTTCTATGCGACTTGAAACGTAAAATAACCAAGTTTGAGGGGTGTTCAAAAACCTACCCGCTACATCAACATAATTAGTTGGTAATGAGGCATTTGAAAAGAAAAACAATTATTATTTACTTCACCAGTATTCGAGTAATTCTGGGGTGCCCAATAGTGTTACATTTACTGTAAGGTTAGGCTGGTGTCGTGTGCCTTTAGGTCCCCAAACGGGTGACGTTAAATGAGCCATTCTAACGTACGACGTTGCTAACGTCCCCTCAAGGTCACGTACTCTTAGGTACGTTAGGGTGACATTAAGGATATGTTAGTGGTCAACAAAAACTCTAATCTTCGACGACTGACGATAGAGACGATTGTATCCACCATATTCGTACGACTCTTCCCGCAGTACTATAGTCGTTAACGACCCAAGCGACAGTCGTGTGAAGCAAAATAGCTTCACAAGGAAAACAGAGAGATATTAGAGAGTTCCTAGTAGATCCTTAAAACACAATACGTCGTGCGTTATCGACAATCCGGCGCAGAAACTCTGACGCATTGAGTTACGGTGACGCATCCTTCCGTACAGATACATTAACAGAACGCAATCGTCTAAAATAACCTTCGATGGACTCAAATAAGCTCCTAGGGTTAATTTTCTCCTTCCCTGGATTTAGCGTTACAACAAGATCCGTTAAGGACTTGACGTGACTTTAAGGTGCGGTAAATGTTTCTCGTTACCGCACGCCGTATCGAGACCGACGGATCTACTAGGAATTCTCTAGTGTGCAGCGATAATCGTTGAAAAATCATCGTTACAGTCGTCCCGAGCAAAACGTACCTGTATACGCTGAGCTCAAAAACAGCAGTCCAACAAACTCACGTGAGGGAACACTTCTTTAAAAACGAATTCGCTTCAATCAAATCAATCGTAATACAGATACATGTTATATTACAATAGGCTCAAAATCATAGCAGTACTTAACATCCTAACAATTGCACGATTAATTTAAACCTGAGATCAGAACCGCATTTAAGTTTGTAAAAATTGGCAAAGTTAGAAGAGGAAAACTCATAATCGAGAGATAAATGTGAAAAACTTTCAAAGCCGATTTCCCGAAAAAACAAAAAGTCCTTATCACTTAATACGTAAAACCCAAGAAAGGTAAAATTTAATTTTTTAACCATTTATTACTTATGTCATCTAAAAATATCCACAAACCTTCACTGTGACAACTCTGTAGACAGTGACTGCGGAGAAGTTTCTCATGGAGGCGATGTCTTTGGTCTGAATCTGATTGCTTAGCCCAGCTTTCCAAGTGCCAATCGCTTCAGCGCTTTCAGCTATCGAATTCACTATCACCACCTGTTTTAATCGACATATTTAGTTTTAGTTTGTTTACTCGGTCTTCCGGGTCTGGCCAGGGGGGCTTGCCCCCCTGGGCCTCGCTTGTCTTTCTGCTTAGAGCCTACTGTTCTATTTAAAAAACATGGAACATGCTTATTTTTCTTATATAACAATGATTATGTAAAACAGGACTCGGGTCCTCACAGAATGAAAAACAGAGAATTTAGCTCACTCAACCGATCAGGATTTTTTTTTCTTCTTCATGTGGCATTAGCTTTTGCCATAGCCATAAAGAATTATATTGCATATAAATTTAATTACAAAAACGCTGCAAATTATTTCACAGAGGTTTATTATTTTTTTCAATTGAGTTTGATCGTAGTTTTAGTTGGCTTGCGTAGGTCATAAGGCCCGACCAGACTCCACGGCGTGTCCTATTTCGAGTTGCCACAACCTATACTTCTATAATTATATTATACGCATGTTTATATTTCTCGATTTGAGCTCCTATCTATTCAAATAGTTATTGCCTTAATAATATCATTATCTAAGTACGTACGAAAAGTCGAGAGGATATGTTATTAAATATGCGTAGGAAAAGCATTGGTATTAACACACAAATATGACCTAAAAAAAAACATAATATTCATGCCTCGAAGGAACGCTGTACCCACCTCATGGTGCCGCGGTGTATTATATGGGTTTAACACGTAAAAGTAATAAATATCCATTCTCCTACACACCTCTGCTACGCCCCTGGTCACTCCAGCCACCACAAGGTGCCGCGGCGCCTCCTCTCACTCCACCCCCCGCTCACCACCTCACCACCCACCGTGACCCCCTGCCAAGCGTGCCAGGCTTGCGTCTAACACGTCTAACACTCAAAGCCTCGAAAAAGACACTTTTTCGCCCGTTTTTTGGCCCATAGCATCTATGCGAGTAAAGCGATCGGGATGGTTAAAAGTTAGGACCAACTAGACCCCAAATGGAGTCTTTGTGCGAAAGAACGGGTTTTTTAAGTAAATTCTTAGGCCTTTTATGGCCCGGACGGCGGACGGCGAACGGCGGACGGACATTTCAAATTTGGATTCTACGCACCTTGAAACGTAAAGTGACAAAGTTTGAGGGGGGGGGGGGGGTTATAAAAATTGGTTGCTACACGATCACATAGGCTTATTCTTGGAAATAATAAACCAAAATGAAAAAAATACATACTAAATTTTTGTTTAACACATTTTTTTGAAATAATAAAATCAACTTCTTTATACAACTTAAATTTTTACATTAATTTTGTTAATGAACGCACATGGTTCTTTGTAAATTGGTAGGATTTCCGAGTGTACAAGTTGGGAAAAGTGTAGGGGAGTAACCATGCGAGGAGAAATGGAGTCGAGCATGTCTTGCCTAGGTTGGTGGTGAACTGGACACTCTATAGTGTGACACTCCTTCATTTTAATAGCCTCTTAACGTCCCAGAGAGTCTCCCTTTCAAATTTCAACTTCCTAGGATCATCATGAGAGAATTTTGCTCAATCAGCTGATAAGGAAAGATACCATCATTTCGTTCATCCCTTAATGAACCAAAGGGTCTCCCAAGATGGCAAATATGGAATATATCCAGTTGGAAATCCCAACTTTCGTTGTCCTAGAGAGGCTTCCTACAAAATGTTAAATTCCTAATGTGAACTGGAGAGAATTCATTTCACATTGCTGATCAGGATAGAAATCGTCAAATGGTTCATCTCTTAATGACCCAGAGAGTCTCCCTATCAAATTTCAACTTCCTTGGGTGAATAGGCGAGAGACCACCCTAGCCCACTCAGCTGATCAGGAAAGAGACCTGGTCACTGACGATCGTTCCAACAAGCCAAATGGCAAGTTAGCGCACCAATGGAATGACGTGAATGGCGAAACTCGTCGGGTATGTAGTGGAGTGACGGGGCGTGATGGAAATCCAACCAGTCCAAAAGCCATCGCGTCGCGCCAAAACATCATCACTCCAACTGCTCGTGAATGGGGAAACGCGACCGGGAAGTACAGACAGATGGCGCGACGGAACGAACGTGAGTGGGGAAACCGTGCACTTTCCTGTGATCTACAGTCGTACAGGTCTCATCGTCTTGTCTGTCGGTTCTTTCCCCAATATAGGTACTACGTTTTCTCGCCGCAAAATGAGTGTTGCCAATAAAAACTTCGTAATTTCCGTAATTGATTTATACAAGGAACACAGCTGCTTGTGGAAAACGAGTGACCCAGATTACCACAACAAAGTGAAAAGAAACCTCGCCCTTCAAAGCCTTGTGGATCTTTTCAAAACTGTAGATCCCACCGCAACGAAAGACGTAGTTTTGAAAAAGTTGAACTCCATGAGAGGTTCATTCAGGAAGGAGCTCAACAAGGAAAGTTTCAGATTATTTGTCTGATGCGCAATACTCGGGCCGAGATTTGAGCAGTCGTATACCAGAGGGATTTCCTTTCCTCACCTCGCCAATACTTGGCAACCTGTGGTTTGAGGGAGAGCCCTCCCAAAGGCAAGCGTTAATCTGTGCTCCTAATTGACCTGAAAACCGGTCTGTCTTCTTTTCTATCAGGTTAATGAATTTCAATTGCGTTGTAATTACACCCTGATATTCGGGATGAGGATAAAGAATGATGTACAAAGAGTCCAAACACGAAGTCGAAATCTCAATTCATAACATTTTTATTACTGTTGAATTTTGTAGATAACCATACATTTATTGACAAAACCACCTATCAATATGGCTGATGTAATCGGATACCTCCTTTATTTATACTCATTCGCTTCAAAATTTTGCGTAGAACCTGACCGCAACGATAAATAAATTATTCATAATAGGCAATTTTGATCACAGACACACACCACTTCCAGTTCAGAAGACAGAACGGCACTGGTGGATTGGAGTGGAGTGATCGTGAATGACCTCCACTTTCGATTCCTCTTTCCGTCATTCCAATATCGCCTGATTTCGCGCTGCGCCACTCCATTTGGAACGATCGTCAGTGGCAAGCTCACACACGAGCGTTCCAACGAGACAAATGGCTCGGTAGCGCGCCAATGGAACGACGTGTATGGCGAAACCCGATCATGATTGGAGCGACGGACGAGGCGTGATGGAGTTCCAACAGATCCAAAAGCCATCGTGCCACGCCAAAACTCCATCGCGCCAACTTCTCGTGCGTGGAAAAACCCCATCGAGCGGGACGGACAGATGGCGCGATGGAGCGATCGTGTATGTTGAAGCACGCGCGTTTTTGTCTCAGTTGATGATGAGCAGTCGGCAACACTGGGTCCCGGTCTCCGCCCTCTGGCTGCTCCATGAGAGTCATGCAAGATGAATACAAATCGCATCCGTCCTAGAATAAGGGTACAACTCAAAAATCGCGATTTTTGAGTTAGTTGTGGTTCTGAGAAGTAGAAACGGTCTAGTTTGTCTGTAGAAGGTGGAGGTGTAGGGCACTCTAATTCCGCTAGAGAGTGCGTGTGTCTTTCTTCTATGGAGGGATTAACCAATTCACGTCCTAGGAAGAAAGACACAACTCAGTTGAGTTCACGCAGTCTGTGTCTCGTTTTGAGTTGTTTCCTTTTTGTGTGGACAATTTTAACTTGTGTCTTTCTTTTCTGAACATTTTGGATCCTGACTGGTGAGATTTCAGTGTTTGAGTTGGAACAACTCAAAAATTCTTAAAAAATCAACAAAACCGTTCCCCCCACTCCCTTCCCACTGGCAAAAAAACTATTTATTCACCATGGGGCGTTAGAGTAATAATGTAGGAAACAAGTTTCGCAAAGATAAATTAAGTTCATCGTGTTCCAAAGAACGGGTAGCCAATGGTGTGGAAGGAAAACTTTGAATGCGATTTGCCGAAAATGACAATTTTTGAGTTGTACCCTTATTCTAGGATGGGTGCGAAATATTCATATTGACAGATATTCAATAAAGATAATTTAGATCATACGCAAATCTATATTCCTTTTTCTTTTCCCTTATTACTTACCGTTATGTATGAGCTCAAACTCTTCAGTATTGCGAGGCAAGTTGTAGAAATGATTTGTCCCAAGCTCTGAGGTGATTTTGCTGTGACAAATTTAAGCTCTTCATAATTCATCCCAGTGTCCAAGAATCGAAGTGTAGCTGCAAGCCTTTCATGGGAAGTAATGCACAGTCTCATGACTGTATTTTTTTTTTTTTTTTGCGTAAGTAATGTCTCCAGTCTGATGGTTCCAATCGCAGATCTTCAAGTAAATTCAAGTGTGTGTGCTGTCTTCTGTTTAGAAACCAATGTTTCGCCCACTTTCGAAGGGGTTTTCTTTGTTTCACATACAAACATACCGCTGTCGCCAAAAGGAGAAAAACTTCTTCGTACATATCAAAGAAAGTTCACAATATCACAAAAACACATCTACAGATGACGGTAGGAACAGCACTGGCGACAATGGAGTGGAGTGATCGTCTGTGACCCCAACCTCCGACCCTTTCCTTCGTGGCTCCAATACCGCCCGGCTTCGCGCCACGCCACTCCATTTGGAACGCTCGTGTGTGACCCTTTAATGTCACTGAGAGTCACCCTACCGAATTTCAATTCCCGAGGATGAAAAAGTTGGCAGAGGCCTCTCTATTTATGGTAGAGTATAATTACAACTTGGCAAGCCACTAAAATTATCAGGGTGAGCTCTATACCGAATTCTTCTGCTCTTGAGCATAAGACGCTGAACTTTGAAGCATGGCTTAATGGGTGTGGTACAGAGTAAAATTTATTTCATATCGGAGTAATGTACTACTGTACTACTGTAACCAGCTGAGTGAGATCTGCAGAAAATTTTGTTCCAATTCAACTCAAGATGATGAACTTTTGAATGGGGCCTTTCAGTATGCGTAGATTCCATCTTGAGGAGCCACTTTAATCAGCAGAGTGACTTCTGTACCGAATTCTTCTCCTCTTGAACGAATGACGCTGAACTTTGTGACAGTTCCCGCGAGATCCAAGAGAATGCGCTGCGCGTCCGTCGCTTCGGCGCCAGGCGTTCATTCTCACGTTCTTGAATTGCTATGGTTGGCGATAGATGATGATCCGGGAACCGGAAAATTATCTTCTCCGAACATAGCACATATGCTATTAGTACGAGTTGTATCTCTTATGGTACTGCCACACTCCTCTCTCTCTCTCTCTATGAGTGTGGATTTAGGCCCCCACTGCACCTCTGGGGCGCTCTAAGTACGTTACAACTACGGAACAGGGCTTAACTGGGCGTGGTAGAGTATAAAACTTATTACATTTCGGGGTACTACTGTAACTGTAAGTTCTGGGAGTTACACATTTGGGAACTATAATCAGTTGAGTGAGTTAAGTAGCTAATTTTGTTCCTATTCAACTGCCGAATTTTGAAACGAAGCATGCTGTAAAGTATAATTTGCAGCTTCTATTTTCTTGGCAGTAATGACAAAATTGATAATAAATCACCTAGTATGTAATAAATCGATGTTTGATTGTTTATGTGTTAATTTTTAATGCGCAACAAAATCGTTTATCCATCAAACTTGGTATTTGAGTTCAGGTATAACGCAATTAGTAATTCATCAAAGAGCGAAGTCCCTACTCGGTTAGCATTTTTCAGCGTGCATGTATCCGTGCGTTCCGCGCTACAGGCCACAATTTTGGAGCTATCAATTTGAAATTTGGTTTGCAGACTCTTTAGATACACGGAATTAGATGTATTGTTTTTGGTTACGATCCGACAGGAACGTGCGTCGTCATATCGACTGAAAATCGAGGTTGACATCGTTTCCAATAGTTTTTGCTTCACAGAATCGACTGAAACCGCTATACAAGCTATAAGAGTTGTCCTTGACGACAATACGACATAGTGGTCGTCGTCTTCACTGACTTCAGTCATTGACAAACAACCAAACATCGAGTTTATTATCGTTTTTAATAGGTAGTTTCCGTCAAATAGAATCGTGAATAGTAAGCAAAATCGAGTACATTATACTAGGCTAACAGTTTTTCGAACTGTGTGAGGAGCCTGGGTGAGCGGGCCAACAAGTATGAAATGTGTGACGAATTTAAATAAACCAATTAGAAATATCTCTTACTTTTTCAATTTTCATATTGAACTCCATGAAACTCTTTCCGTTGGTCGATATCAGAAAAGGGGCATACGAGTACGCTTCTTTCACCTGAAACACAGGGTTTTACAGTTAATATAATCTTACTTATCCGCTCTGTAATCAATGGCTTATCCTTTCGTGGAATATGCACTCGAAAATATGGGAGAATCAAGAATTCGTACGGACACTCAATATGAAAGGATTTATTCCTATTGGAAGCCCCCGCATTTGGGAAAACGATTGACCCGCAATACGCAGGAGTACGGCAGTTAGTTCGAGCTAAAGGTGCTACGAATACACGACAATACCCCCTCTTTAAAAGAAATAAATTTCTTATTTTTCTTATAACAAAAATAAATACATTTCAGTCTTTAGGATATCTAAGCAGCAAGTCCCAAATATTGTACAAAAGTTAACCTCATGCTTCAGCCTACCGATTTTTCAATTATTAATATATAATTAAAACACACAACTTCATTTACCAAATAAATTAATGGTTCCGGTACTAAAAACATTGAATTTAGGAGGAGTATTCATACAGATGCAATGAAGGCACAAAAATAGAGTAGTACTTTGTATACTACGAAAGTAATTTCAGTTAACAGTCAGGAAGGTCTTGGAGGTTAAGCTATAAGATAGAGCTTTCCGATTCCGTTTAACCCTAGAACTTTGAGGTGTTTCAGGAATTGCATTAGCGCTAGTATTATCATGATTAATGATATAGGCGTCCTATCTCTCCCAGGAGTTGTAGAGGTTGGGATGCGAGGTGTAACCTATGAAGTATTACGATCTGGCTTTTTAATTGGGCTAGGAAGAGGATGTTTTGTACTCTCCAGGACTTGATTGAGCGTGACCTTAAAACCTGAGAAAATTCTTACACTTCCATCAGTTTTTAGTAAAAATGAAAGTAAACAATGGGTTCAATTAAAAGTATCGATAAGGCTATATGAGGTGTCAGCGTTGTGTGAAAACAGGTTTTGAAAGGAACGTTGAACAAAAAAGCTGAAAGCGAGTGATTCGATATGAAAACGGTCCAAGTCAAGCGATTGATTCGAGATACTTGACCGCATGTTCGTGAAATAGGTTACCTTCTAGAGCTACGAGTGCCGAAAACGGTGGAGATTAAAGAATTGAAGCTACTTATACGGTTATGCAGATATCTATAAAAATCTCCTTTTGAACTCAGAATTAAATTTAAATTTGAAGTTATTGCTGTTTACCCGCCAATGTGCAGTGCAACCCGTGGTAAAGTTCTGGTAACGTGCCGCTTGATCAGGATTGAACCTGTGGCCATCCGACAGCCATCCGACACTTTTCCCAAGTGAGTTTGAAAATGCTCCGCCAGGATGCGCAATGGTCGAAAAAGCTGACCTTGGAAAAAATATCTTCATCTTCTTCATGTTTAGGCATTAAAAATGCCGAAAAAATGCGGGAAAAATGCTAGTGTGATACGGCCTTTAGACGTAGGTAAGTGTAGATAAGAACTGAGTCATGTTTTGGAAGAGTAGTATCCAAGACAACTAAACAACAGAATATCTTCATCATGCTCGTAAAGATGGCAACCTCAATAAAAGGTTGCAAAGCTTGGTTTGCCAATTACAGTCCCAAGAGTAAAAACATCCGTAATAGCCTAGATAATGTAGGTAATCCTCGACAAAATACTATTTGGGATATTAACACTTGGATGTATGTATAGCTCAGGGATAAGTAAGTAAATGCCGAAAGTCTTGCATATAAACGGCAAGACATAGAGATATTTTATGTCTTCACTTCCCAGTCTAACAGTGGTTGCATTCATGTTCACACAATTAATTGAGAAGGATCACCTGTATGTAAACAATTATCCAGACAACCAGTTTCATACCTCAGATTGTTGGTCCCGCACTGCGCAGTGATTAACATAATAAGATTAGATAAATCAAAAGCTTTCCAATGACTGGCGAACGATTTTTGTACGATGATAAATGCCTAAGATACCGTTCCGTAGCAACGATTTGGTTCATGATGATCATCAGAAAATCAAAAGTAACACTTGTTGGTAACGTAACATAACACTTTTCGATTCTATGTGCCAAAGTAAAGACAGCTAAAATGTCAAAAATTTGAGACCACTTGATGTATAACCGAAGTTTTTCTAAAGATTCCTAGGTGAATGGTTACTCCGTCTACTTTGAGCTAGTTGTACTCCTAGCTACCACCTTTCACGCCTCCAGCACATCCCAACCCTCAAGACCCAAATAAAGAACAAAAAGCACAGTGATCCCTTAATTTTGAACACATCTTAAAAAGACGCTTACTTTTTTCAATGAATTTTTGGCTGTAAACCCTTAAATAATGAACCATTTTTGAAGATTTTTAAAAAAAATTTCAGTATGAACTCAGCATTTTAATGACCTGTACAATTTTCGTAAACCCTTGAAAGAGACAAATTGGGTGACCATATGTTTAACACGCAAAAATCGTTTTTTATTTTATTGTATTAATTACATTAACAAAAAAGAGAAAGCCTGGGGCCGTAACTCATTGGGCTTTAGGGCCATGTCATACGAGCGCTATTGCCGTCGCGCAGATGCCGTCGAGATAGCGCCGGAAAAAGTACATGTCATACGTGACGGCAAATGCGTCGCGTTGATGCCATCCCGCCAACGCCAGGTGCCTGTCATACGTAGCGTCTTCCGGGCGCATTTGCCGTCGCGGCAATTATGTTATTGATCACTCCAAAGGTGTTCCAGTTTGTGGTGAAAACCACCCCCTCTTTTCAACAGCCCTTTTCAGGGCTACCAAAAAGAGGTAGACATGGCACACAAATGCTTATAAGACGTCGAGTTATAACTCCGTCAAAAAAAATATTTCACCAGAGAGAAAATACGAAATTCTCTCTCAAAAGTGAAATATTATCAAATAACATACAAGGCGACCTCCCTAAACACTTACTGGGCGAGAGAGACGCGACAAGTATCTCGAACCAAGTCGCCTTGAATGAGAAAACTCAAACAGACAATCAAATGTCCTCTAGAACTAACAAGGACAGTTCTAGCAAGCCTACACGCCAATCAGAAACTTTGATTGCGCGAGAGACAATAGACGAACCAACCAGGAGGCGGCAAGCAACCACCTCTGGTTCAGAAGCCACCCCGGGGACCCTGTCTCAGCAACGGACGCAGGGAAGACACCCCCGGGGATCCCGTCTAAACAACGGACGCAGAGAAGCCACCCGAGGACCCCGTCTAAACAACGGACGCAGAGAAGCCACCTCGGGGACCCTGTCCCAGCGACGGACGCGGGGAAGCCACCCCCGAAAGACCAACTCAGCTATCATATTCACAGATTCTGAGAAAACAATGTGCGAGCCAATAAGAAAACACATGGTGAACTAATGAAATTAAGCGGACCAATCAGGGGGCGGCAAGAGGCGGCCACCTCCCTATAATTACCCCGCACGGAGCCCTCCGAAATTCATTCCACTCACCGCTCTCGACGACTACACTCTACAGTACGAAGCTTCTACACGCTCTACGCTGACGACCCTTCTGCTCACGAGTTCCTCTCAGAACGGCTTTCTACTGCTCACAAGGCATATCTTCTCTCCTCACAGATCTCGCTTTGGCATCTACGAGTCCAGTGATAATTTATCCTGCTCATTGCCCAACGTAGTTCTTCTGTCAGGACGCCACCCGGTACATCTATTGATATTCTCATTAGATCGTACGCCCGCTGGGACGTCCGAGACGTGTCGCCCGGGTTTCGTAGCACTAAGCTCGTCACCGACCGCTGGGGCACGCCGATAAATTACTCAGCTCATCCGCTCTAATTTATCGTCCAAGGAAGCCTTTTTCAAGGCTACAAGGTAGGACCCTGACATCCGAGCATAGGAAAGAAGCTCTGTCAAGCGAGTCCACCTTCCAAATCCTGCATCCTATACGGAGAGGTATTAAAAACGAGTTAATCAACTCGGGTACATCGATGGAGCGCCGCCCGTCCTACTTCCTCATGCAAGAGGAAGCAGAACACGGCGCGGCCGGGAGCTCTAGCCCGCGAAGCGCTCCCTACCCGATACTCGACTCGTCCGCTGGTCCTAGCGACGGAAAAAGGCTCGATTCTCGCGAAGAGATCGCCTTACTACCTAACGTATTCATGAAGGAAACATTAGGCCAAGCCTCACACACACAAAAGTTCGAGGATACCTTCCAGACTCGCTCTGAAGTCAATCATCATGATTCGACAAAGATATCTGAATATCCACGATATTCTACGCAAGGCTACCCGGCCGATCCGAGTGTCAAACGCACTCCCAACTTGCTCAAAACACAGGATAATTTTCAGTACCTCAACCAAGCCCAGTATATTCCCCCTACAGATATAAATCTTAGGCCGGAATATTACACAACGGCTCAGCACCAAACAGATCGGACCCAGCACCCACTAAGCGAGCCCAGTGCTCCACGCGGCTGCTACACAAACTATCCCCAAGTTCCTCCCGCCAAGCAAGCTGACCTTGGCGATTTTGCTCACATTCCTTTCGGAAATACCCCAGGAACTAACCCGCATAATCAGAGCATTAATGTCCCACTTGGTCTACCTACACCAAGTCAGACATATATAAATCCACTACACAGTTGTTCTGCCAGTGCTCACGCGGCAAATGCGTCCCGCTGGCGCTAGTGCTCCGTATGACAGGGTCCCGGCGTCACGTGCGCCACGTCGCTAACGCGACCGTCCGCGTTGGCTGCGCTCAGCGTCCGGCTAACGCGGACTCGCCGACGGCATTAGCGTCCGTATGACATGCTCCATAAGAACCCCATTGCCGGGTTGGAGCGACTTTAACGCGACGGCATCTGCGTGACGGCAATAGCGCTCGCATGACATGGCCCTTAGAGGTAGAAGACCTCCTCTAGCGATGACTAAGAGAGCAGGGTCCCCAGGACGCTCGTGGCATTGCCCCGCTGAATGGCCAGCGGCAGGTTTTGAATGGGGTGTTTCCTAACCGACTCCCGAGGGACATCAAAAGACCAAACTGACTCCAGACCAAAGCGAAAAATTAATTTCCCAACTGACTCCCTGTAGGAGATTAATTCTAACTGACTCCCGACGAGGAACAAAACTGTTAAAAGGTCCTAGCTGACTCCAGAGCGCATCAATGAGTATTTTCCACAAACTTTCCTTCCCACTTCACAGAATTAGGACTGTCTCCACGAGGGATTGGAGGTGTGGTTACAAATTTGTGGTGTTGTCGATGCTAACAAACATCTCGTCAAGCCTACCCTAATCAATAAATGAATGATCAATGTGGAACAACTTCTCGTCAAGCCTACTCCAATCAATAAAAAAAAGATCAATGTGGAACAACATATCGTCAAGGAAGTAAAAATATGGATCAACCACTCTAAATACAAAATCATTGTTCTTCGCCATTCTGAACTTCTTCTTGGTCAAAGTGGGGTCGGAGTTTGAGGACAGTTTTTTGACGAATTTATGAATCGGATATCCTTCCCTCTGCTTTTCAATGTATTTAGTTATCCATTTCTGCCCTCTCACAATTTTGTGAGGTGCAAAGAAAATTTCGCGAACAATTTCGCGTTGGCGCTTCTCACCTCTTCCCAATCAAGCGCCATGTCAGCATTAAAAATACTCGGCCCTCTTCCCGATCGTCTTCCGGACATTTTCACGGGAGTCACTTAGATCTGCGGGGTTTGAATTTTCGTCGAAGCTGAGGGCCCAAGGGAGTCAGTTAGATCTATCACGAGACCACGTCCTCTCAGTTTTGATTCTTGGGGAGTCAGTTAGGTAACGCCCGTTGAATGTGGTACTATCATTTGGCACCCGAGTCCCCCGTTTTATTTATTTATTTTTTTTTTTTACAGAATGTGTTCTTGGTTTAAATCAGAGTGGACCATTCTATTTAGCTAGGATTCGTAGTAAACTCTTTTTCTGGATGACTATTTTCCGAAAAGTTTGAATTTGTATCAGTGGACAGGTATTTTAATATTCGGCCACCACAAACCCAAAACTGAGTTTTTTTGATGGATTAATATTTCACTGCAGTGTATTTGCACATGAACTTCTATAGGGGTTTCCTAGACGCATACGGTTTCTCCAAAATGCTAGATAGGAAGGAGCATATCGGAGACGTGCTTGTGGTCAATCTACCCAAACTCCATTGTACCATACTGTCGTAAGTAGTTATCCGTTGGAAAAATAAAGTAATGTATCAAAATTCTCAAAATACGCCTTACCCCAATAGTTCTTATCGCTTTCTACTTTAGTGAATTGTGCATCTCGTGCTTGAATGATGGAGAGTTTGCTCACATCACGGAGGCTCGATCGGAGATCCAAATCTTTCCTGATGAAATCGTGATTCTCGTCGTAGTTGTCGCACGACGTTTTATTGTAGTCTTTAGGCCAAGGCGCCTTCTCTATCAGGGCCCTGGAAAGTAATGATTTGATATTCGATCAATACCACCCAATAATAATGTGTCAGATTTGATGGAAATAACTACATAACTATAGTGCTTGAAATAGTGCTTTACATGGTAAGCATCAAGCCCCTATGACATTTATTTTATTTAATGCATCTAATTTCTATGACATTTTCTAAGTTTATTAAAAGACTATTTAGATTTAGCTATACTCGGTTTAATATGCATTCTCTTCAGTTTGCGAAATTTGGACTCAGTTCGACCAATAGTAACGGAAATATGTACCGTAGCCCAAAAGCGTAGCTGACTTCACCAGCAGGACCGCGCTGTCCATCTATTTAGTAAATGAGAAGCATGATTTTTCAATTTATAGAAAAGATATATATAGCGATATAACGATCCATAGTACTTCAAATCACCCTTTAGTTCATAAGCATGCAGCTTCCCATAGTATGATCAACCGAGCACTATCTATTCTTATGAGTGAACGAAATTTAACTAAAGAAAAATCCATTATCAAAATCATAGCGGATCAAAATGTTCTTGCTGCTACAAATATTGCGGTCAAAATGTTTGGAAGTTCAGGGAAAAAATAGAAGAGCATCAGGAGGATTTATGGGAAAATAAGGGTAGGTCTACATTTGCAAAACATCTTCAGGAATGCAATCATAATTACAATTTTGATTTGACAGATTGACAGTTTGTAGAATTTCTTCATTTTTTTCCAATGTTGCATGTACTTTAAAAATTCGAAATTATCATAAGTGACAGATCTGGTAAATGTTTAAATGAGGATATCCCTCAATATATTTCTCCTCTGATAAGTCCACTTTTATAAAGCTTGGAATTATCCCTTCAAACAGTCGAAACCAGTAATTATTTCCCTCCTTTCACTTCATCTGATTAGTTATAAATCCGCCTTCACTTTGCTTGCAATTAATTGGTTGTACCTTCAACACCCTTTCATTCCTCTCGACCAATGGGATTCAATCTTCCTTCACCTGTGAATATATAAGCTGCGTCCTTTCTAATGTGTGTTTAGTCATTGTTTGTTGCTGATGATGACCTAACTGTTGAAATCGATTTAACAATGTAACTCAACATTTTTGGTGGAGGATTTTTTCACTAACTTCCGGTTTGAAAAGGGTTTCCACAACCTCGTCGCGACTGATTTTGTTCTCAGCAGGACCGTGCTGAGTGCTCCTGAATTCAAATGTACAGTTCCGCGCAAGGAAGGATCCGCAGATCTAGCCCGTTATGTGACAGCAAACTTTGGATACCGCTCGACGTTTTCAACTAATTTGAATTTTTACTTAAATATTGACAACATGATGTTATGTATATTTGAGATGAGAGCGTAGCGGGCACCCATACTAATGATCTTAGCAGTAAACTGACCAGTGCAAAATAAGAGTTCAGTTGGCACGGAACCGTCTCACGATTTCGCATGGAACTGACATCTATAGGTAGCGGAAGCATTGTTTTCACTTTCGGGAGAAAAACAATTTTTGTTCTCCTAAATTAAAATTTCACTCGCATTTTACGTTTTAGACCATATTGAACAACTTTGGTTCCATGTCTGTGTGTGTGTCTGTCGTGTGTCCGCAAATCCTCATAACAAGCTTATTTTCCACAGTTTTCCACGGTATGTGCTGGCTAGAAGGGAGACGGTCCCCTATCAGTTTCATCGTTCTTGATTCAATACCTCACTCTGCAAATGCGCAAACGTAAATTCTACCAAGCATCATTTTCTTACACCCTAGTCGTCCGATCTCGCTCAAATTCGGATGATAGTTGGGAGAATGAAAATTTTACCATCTTATATAAATTTCAACATGATTGTATCATTAACACTCTCGACGCTGGTGTCATGACGTACATGACGCGCCGGTGCTCGCCGAGTACTGGCGTCATGACATCCATGACGGGACCCTCTGTTGAACCTCACTTTCTTCGGACATCCACATTTACTTTAGAAATCGTTGAATGGGGTCAGTTCCTGATGAAACCCATTCAGTACATCCCCAGTTAGCCGCTAGAGTGCATCGTTTTCAAATCGAAGTGTTTTCAAGAGCAAAGGTTATCCTAACAAGTGGAAGATGCCAGACGTGACGTTCTCCGTAAGTACATTGTATTTTATCGATTGTTTTGAGTACCTAGTATTTTTCTTTCGTGCTCCCAAATGACCTGTTTGCCGTTTTTTTTTGTTTTGCAAGAAGCAAAATAACCAAGGTGTTCTTCCAAATAGGTGATTTTCCGCGTATTTTCTCCCATTGCGGTTGCGTATTGCGGGCCACAGTTGGGCCAGTCCTGGGGGTTGGCGCAGTGGCAGGGCCAGCGTTGAGAGTGTTAATAGCTACTGCGCATGTGCCAATATGAAATCCTTCCTTCCTTTTTCTACAGTTTTCCTCCTATCTGGATGGAACTTTCAGGGAATGAGCGGACTAGGGGGTAGGCATCCCCTGTCAATTTCATTGTTGCCAAATCAATACTTCACTCTGCGCATGCGCAAACGTAAATTCCATTATGCTCTATTTATTCACGCCCTAGGCGTCCGATCTTGCTCAAATTTGGATGATAGTCTTGGGATGTCAATTTGATCATCCCATATGAATTTCAACACGATTGTATCATTAATAGCAACTGAGCATGCGCCAAAAAAAAAAAAAAAAAAAAAAAACGCATTTATTTAGACAGGTATTGCAATACAAAAAAAAAAAAAAAGTTACACAAATCAGGAAATGCTACTCCCCACTATAAGTCGTAGACTTGTGCTGTGGGGAGGAGTAATACATAATCAGCACACTCATTCAATACCTTATTCAATAATCATCTTGTAAGTAAATATAGGTAAATTAGAATCAATAGGTATACATCGGGTAAATCAGAATACATAGGAATTATTTAGTTACCATCTTAAAGTTTTAATATTATCTAATGGGTCTCAGATTGCCTCATTATTATATGTTTTTTCAGTTCTTTTTTGAACTTTTCAATTTTAATTACAATAAGAGTATCATTTATCAATTAAGAATTACATCGAGCATCATTGTTTCGTTTCTTAATTGACCAATTATGACATTTCACGCTACTTCTTGGGTTACTCTTTTCCGATATGGAATTTTTCAAAATCATTTAAAACTTTTCAATGAACTATACATTCATGATAGGTAAACAAAGAAGCTATGTGCCACACCCAACTTGGGAGACGTTTTTGTTTGACGCGGAGATGTATCATTGTAAACCTACCTTCCACGCGGAACTGGTAGGAAGGAAAAGTAATTTGCTCGGAACTGGTAGCTTTCCATTTTTCGAGTTTCCTATTTTTAGTACCACTTATCTGCTTTCCTGAAAACATTCTGCTAAATGAAGTACGAAAAGAGTGTCAATAGTTCTAAGTTTAGGAAATCAATTATTATCACCCTGCGTCATTTTATCGAACTTCTAACAACAACAATAAGCCATTAGCTGCCCTGGGCTGAATTGATGAGATTGACGGGCCAGATTAGTCCCCGCGGGCCTTGTTTCGACACCCTTATCTTACAGTATTGGCCGATGCTTCAAATGGACGAGGTACATTCAAACACCAAGTCAACAAGTTACAAGACTACAAGTTAACAAGTACAGGTACTTGTAATGCACGGTAAACTACAACAAGTGTTTCACCAAAACAAAGAGTACAAGTGTAAAAGTTACACTTGTAGAAGCTAAGTTTACAAGTGTAGCAGAAAAGAAAAATGGCGTGTGAGGACTAACGAAATGAACAAGGTCAAGATGCCGAAATTGAAATTTTGTCAGCGACTCACAATGTAAAAACGGTTATAAGTACACGATTGGTTGTTTATCGTAAATGACTAACTGTAATGATTGGAAGACAGAAAAATTTTAAACTGAAAAGTGGAGAAAGTGTGTATTTGATTTCAACTTATTCTGATGGCTGGCATAATCGGATTTTCTCCCCTTCATTCAGCGAAAATGATTAATCAATTCATCAAGTCTTAATGCTGCTGGGTTGAGAATGTGATGTGTAACTTCGAAATTATCTTCACTTTGTTCTTCAATGATGAGGAGATCCTCAATACCCGATCAGGAAAAATCGCACAGGGTCACGCAGCATTTGAATTATCCAAGTGTCTTGGAAGATATCGTAAATCTCTCGTTAAACTAGAAAATACCCACGAAATAAGCGTTTATTAGTGACCGAAAAAATCGTTGGCGTCTTCTACGCCGAATGCTTCTTTCTTGTCTGTATTCTTCAGCAGAAGATCATTTCCGCATATTAAACACCGAAAAATGGTCAACTTACAATGCTGGAAAATAACAATTTTACAGGTGAATGGACGTAGG
This sequence comes from Adelphocoris suturalis, assembly GCA_030762985.1. Taxonomy (NCBI): domain Eukaryota; kingdom Metazoa; phylum Arthropoda; class Insecta; order Hemiptera; family Miridae; genus Adelphocoris; species Adelphocoris suturalis. Next base: position 10,828,709 of record CM061050.1, read on the forward strand.
TTAAAAATCGGCAATTTTTTACTACTGTAAAACAGTGACTTGTACAAAATGATGGGGAAACACTTGTTACTTGTCCAAATTCGCCTGACACTTGTTAATTTTCACTTGTACCTTTATGAAACGCTTGCACACTCATTTTTACAACTTGTACATGAACCGGTTTGAAACTTGTCACTTGTTGCTTTATGAAATAGGCCCCAGAAGGGCACTAGCGGGGCACAGAGCGTCAAATACGTCGTCTAGGAGCCAAGCACGAAAATAAGTACTAATTTAAGGAGAAGGATTGAGATTAGATTTATAAAATTTAGTTCGTTCTGAGTGAGAAAATCTTAGTCTACCAACTCGAAATTGGTGGAATACAAAATGGCGGCCTCATAAAGATGGCTTAATTTGCCCAATTTATAGTTTTATCATTTAATAATGATTAACAGGACGTTTCCATTCGTTTTCGTCACGTCACGAGCGTCACGGTGGGGTTTTGACATTTTATGTCTTTACTATGGCACATAAATGAAAAAGCGTCACGCGGGGAGCGTCACGCGGAGAGCGTTACGCGGAGATTCCCTAATGATCCCACGATTCTGAGATTTGGTATGTGGGCCCTTGAGGGACTTCTGAACACAACTGACCGATCCCAGATCAGCTGAGTGGCTCTAGAATCCAGTTTTTTCCCTAATGATCCCACGATTCTGAGATTTGGTATGTGGGCCCTTGAGGGACTTCTGAACACAACTGACCAATCCCAGATCAGCTGAGTGGCTCTAGAATCCAGTTTTTTCCCTAATGATCCCACGATTCTGAGATTTGGTATGTGGGCCCTTGAGGGACTTCTGAACACAACTGACCGATCCCAGATCAGCTGGGTGGCTCTAGAATCCAGTTTTTTCTTTAATGATCCCACGATTCTGAGATTTGGTATGTGGGCCCTTGAGGGACTTCTGAACACAACTGACCGATCCCAGATCAGCTGAGTGGCTCTAGAATCCAGTTTTTTCCCTAATGATCCCACGATTCTGAGATTTGGTATGTGGGCCCTTGAGGGACTTCTGAACACAACTGACCGATCCCAGATCAGCTGAGTGGCTCTAGAATCCAGTTTTTTCCATAATAAACTGTAGCCTACACATCGTACTTTTCTCATCATCGGCCATTACTCTTCGTTACAAAATCTTATGATAATAATGTAAATTGTATTTTGAAATTTATTTGAATGAAAAAAAAAAAAATATTTTTTTAAAAACGTGTTTTTGCAATAAATTTCCACAAACAAAAGTACAATACGGGGTTTTATAGGAAGGGGAAAGGGGGCGCAATGACATAAAATGTCTCTCGTGGTTGCGTACTTGTACAAAAGCTGTATCCACCGTATGAGTTTCAAGTTCTATTGATTTTCACGTACAACCAATGCATTACTAGGGAAGGGTAACTCCCTTAGTTTTCATAGCAGGAAAATCGTTAGCCACTTTTTGGAATGCTGTCATTTTATCACAGCATCTCATAATCCCTAAGCCTCTTTAGTGTCAAGGAAAGCTTATTTATTACGCTCAGTTATGAACTAATATTGCTAAGTAACCATAATGAACCAATAATGTGTAAAATTAATCATTATTAAATGATCTGACTGTAGAACCGTATGTCTACCGTCCGTTTTTCTCTAACAATTCCTAAACCGTACATCCTACAGAAATTTTTATTGGAAGCAAAGATGAAGTAGAACATAAAAAACCAAAGCGATTCGACCCAAAAACTATGAATTATCTCTCAAAATAAGGGGATTAAGGACAATCGAAAATTGGGCTTATTTTAGCAGGGTCTTCTCCTCCCCCCGTCAACACTTTTGCCGTTAAAAATCATCAATATTGGTCTGATTCAGGTCTGCCAAACCTCATTCGATTCAGGGTTAAATATTTTCCAAAGTTCATATCGAGCAAGTTTTTGTTCAGACCGTTTCCCATTGAAGTACGAAGTGAAACGCCATTTTCGCGAACTTTATGTGTAAAATAACATCAAATTCATGAGCTCGTCTGTTAGTCAATAGGAAAAGGTTTCAGCTAAAACACGCTCGATACGAACTTTGGGAAGTATTTAGTCTTTAGCAGACTGAATTCAAACCAATATTCTGCCGTACTAAGAATAGATCCCGTATTTGAATTTTAATTATCGCATTAACTACATTTTGGTTCGATTTACTAATCAAAATCCCGTAACTGGCCTTTTCTAGAGCAAGAACCTGCATCTGGGCGTCAGATGCGATTGTTTTATCAGTATTCAGGTACATGAGAACTATGACACTCTTGAAAGTTCAGATAAAAATTTATTTCTTAGTATTTCTTAGTAGTTACTCGTGGCGTCTCATAGAGTTGGGCAAAAATTAGTTCTGAAACTAAAACCAAAAACTAAAACAAAATTAGTTCCGAACTGGAACTGAAAACTGAAACTATTAGTTTCAGTTCGACTTTCGAAACTAACTTTTGGAACTAAATTACGAGGTACGATCAAAAAGTAAGAATACTAACGCTCTAGCTCACTCAAAAAATTTTTCATTTCAATGAAATTCACAGGGTGGGTACTTCAGGTATATAATTATTTTTCCACGAAGTCGCCGTCTAATTCCAAACATTTTTTATACCGAGAAATGAGCTTCACAATTCCTGCATTGTAGTCCTCTCCCGCCACCTCTTCAAGCCAAACGGTAACGTCATTCTTGAGGTCCTCGTCATTGGAATAGTGTTTTCCCCCCAAAAATTCCTTCAGTTGGCCAAACAGATGAAAGTCACAAGAAACAAGGTCTGGGCTGTGCGGGGAGTGGGAGAAAATATCCCACCCAATTGACACCAAGAGAGACTGCGTTTTTCCGGCAGAGTGAGGGGTGGCATTGTCGTGCAAAAGAGTGACCCCCTTCGACAAAATGCCACGCCATTTGTTCTGAATTGCACAACGCAATTTTTTCAAAGTTTCACAGTACGCATTGGCGTTGATTGTGGTCCCCTGGTGATGAATTTCAGCTGGTTTTTCACCTTTAGCGAAAAGAAAACTAATCACTTTGCGCACACAGCATCTCAGATAGTGTGCTGGCAAGTTGATGGTGGTGGCGGGGACGTTCACAGAATCTCACATTTCAAAAAGCTCTCAATGACAAACTAAAGGCCGTATCACACTAGCATTTTTTCCGCATTTTTTCTGCGTTTTTAACGCAAAAACGTGAAGAAGAAGAAGTGCGTTTTTCCAAGGTCAGCTTTTTCGACCATTGCGCATCCTGGCGGAGCGTTTTTGAACTCACTTGGGAAAATTAGAACACGTTCTAATTTTTAGCTTGACGCAAGAAAAATGCTAAACATAACCCTTGGGGAGGTTAAAATTCAATGAAAAACCCCTAGGAGCCCTAACCTGACAGATTTAATAAAAACGCATTCCGCCAGAATGCGCTGTTTTTGCAGTTATTCCTCTTCAACATTCACTACTGAACTTGAAAAAACGCACTTCTTCTTCTTCACGTTTTTGCGTTGAAAACGCAGAAAAAACGCAGAAAAAATGCTAGTGTGATACGGCCTTGTGGTGAAAACCACCCCCTCTTGTCAACAGCCCTTTTCAGGGCTACCAAAAAGAGGTAGACACAACACAAAAATATTTACAAGACGTCGAGTTATAACTCCGTCAAACAAAATATTTCACCAGAGAGAAAATACGAATTTCTCTCTCAAAAGTGAAATATTAACTAATAACACACAAGGCGACCTCCCTAGACACTTACTGGGCGAGAGAGATGCGACAAGTATCTCGAACCAAGTCGCCTTGAACGAGAAAACTCAAACAGAAAATCAAACGTCCTCTAAAACTAGCAAGGACAATTCAAACAAGCCTACTCGCCAATCAGAAACACTGATTACACGAGAGACAATAGGCGAACCAACCAAGAGGCGGCAAGCAACCACCTCTGGTCCAGCAGCCTCCCCGGGGACCCCGTCTGAACAACTGACGCAGAGAAAGCACCCGAGGTCCCCGGCTAAACTCAAGGTCGTCGGCTCCGCGACGGACGCTCGTAAGCACCCCGGAGGACCAGCTCAGCTATCATACTCGCAGATACTGAGAAAACAATGTGCGAGCCAATGAGATTACACAGTCGAATTAATGAAATTAAGCGGACCAATCAGGAGGCGGCAGGGGGCGGCCACCTCCCTATAAATACCCCGCTCGGAGCCTCCGAAATTCATTCTACTCTCCGCTCTCGACGACGACACCTCGAAGTACGAAGATTTCTACACGCTCTACGCTGACGAACCTTCTGCATCCCGAGTTCATCTCAAGAACGGCTTCCTACTGCTTTCTACAAGGCCTACCTTCTCTCCACACAGATCTCGCATTGGCATCTACGAGTCCAGTGATTATTCATCCTGCTCATTGCCCAACGTAGTTCATCTGTCAGGACGCCACCCGGTACATCTATCGATATTCTCTTTAGATCGTACGCCCGAGGGACGTTCCGAGCCGTATCACCCGGGTTTCGTAGCATTAGGCTCGTCACCGACCGCCGGGATACGCCGGTAAATTACTCTGCTCATCCGCTCTAATTTACCGTCCAAGGAAGTCTTTTTCAAGACTACAAGGTAGGACCCTGACATACGAGCAAAGGAAAGAAGCTCTGTCAAGCGAGTCCACCTTCCTAAACCCTCTATTTCTGTACATAGAGGCATCGAAACGAGCTAATAATTCAGCTATTTCGATGGAACGTCGGCCGTCTTATTTCCTCATGCAAGGGGAGGCAGACGACGGCGAAGCCGGGCCCCTTAGCCCCCGTAGCGCTACCTACAGGCTACTCGGCCAATCTGCCGGCCCCAGCGACGGCGCAAGGCCCGATCCTCACGACGAGATCGCCTTCTCACCTAACATATTCGCTAAGGAAACGTTAGATCAAGCCTCGCCTATACAAAAGATCGAGGATACCATTCAGACCCGCTCTGAAGTCAATCATTACGATTCGACCAAGCTGTCCGAATACCCACGATATTCGACACAAGCCTACCCGGCCGATCCGAGTGTCAAATACACTCCGAATGTACAAAAAACGAAGGATACTTTTCAGTACCTCAACCAAGCTCAACATATTCCTCCTACAGATATAAATCTTAGGCCGGAATATTACAAAACGGCTCAGTATCAAACTGATCGAACCCAGCACCCACTATGCGAGCCCAGTGCTCCACGCGGCTGCGACACGAACTACCTCTCAGTTCATCCCGCCGAGCAAGTTGACCTTGGCGGATTCGCCCACATTCCTTACAGGAATAACCCGGGGACTAACCCGCATAATCAGAATATAAATGTCCCACTTGGTCTACCGACGCCAAGTAAAACATATATAAATCCACTACAGGCCTTAAGGGTCGCACTGAAACGCGGGACCTCTTGTTTTGTTCAGAATGATCTCGTCCAACAAGCAGGGGTGCCACATTTGAAAACAAAAATTTCCATGCTGCGCAAAATGTCTTGTATTCTTACTTTTTGATCGTCCTTTTAGTTTCAACAGTTGAAACTAAAAATAATTTAGTTCCAAAAGTTAGTTTCGAAGTTGCGAATAAAAACTAAAGTAGTTTCATCTTTTATTCCTAGTTTCGGAACTAAAAATTAAACTAAATTTTTTTCCTCTCGTTTTTTTACTGATTTGAAAGGGATGTGTGTTTTTTGTGTGTTTCAACGAAATATGGGTGCTGGGTGCGAACAAGTTCTTTTTTTCAGGGTCGTAGAAGAATAGATTCAAGTTTGCTCCCCTCCCCACCATTTTGAGTTGAACATCAAACGTTTTCAGAAACGTATCGAAGAATTGAGGGTGATGTGTCATTCATTACGTCTGGAGGAAAAAAATGAATATTTTATTGGATTGACAAAACTGTTCGAAAAATGGGATACAGAACAGAAAAGTCCTCAGACAATGGAAAGATGTTTCATAAACTCAAAACAGGCTGCTGTAAAAATAATACGTCATTGCCTTACACATTTCTATAAAAACAATTTTTTTATAGAAATTTTTGTATAGAAATTTTTTTATAGCGAGGAAAAAACATTTAGTTTAATTTTTAGTTCCGAAACTAGGAATAAAAGATGAAACTACTTTAGTTTTTATTCGCAACTTCCAAACTAACTTTTGGAACTAAATTATTTTTAGTTTCAGCAGTTGAAACTAAAACTAATTTAGTTCCAAAAATTAGTTTCGAATGTCAAACTAAACACTAAATTAGTTTTTAGTTTCAATTTCGAAACTAAAAACTAATCAATTTTTAGTTTCAACTTTAGTTCAACTAAGTTTTTATTGGAATAATCTCAACTCTAAAACTCATACAATGTTGGAATCAGTGGTAGATACGGTTTCTCTTCCTAGTATTTTAATCATACGAATGTATTTCCCCTTGTTAGATCAGATACGTTTTTCGGAGGTTGCCAACCACAATTATTTCTTCAAGTATTCTGCATATATGAGAAAATAATTTCCACCACAAAGAGCGATACTAATTTTGTATTAGAAAAAACCTATCAGTCTTATTGCAAAAGGAAAACTCGTATGTTCACCAGATACATATAAGAAATTGCCTAGAATGAGATTTCCGTGAAATTGAAATTATAAAATGAAATGAAATTTAAATGAAATAAAGGACTAAAGGGAGATTCTGATAGAGAGCACGTGTTTCATATGTAATAATCAATTTTAATAGCTAGGTTAGTACTGTTGTTGTAGTAGTGTTATTGCTGTTGTTGTTGCTTGCTATTTAATGTAATGGCATACACCACATAGAACATATAATCTTCTCCTTTTTTTTTGCAATTTTCTGACCAAAATAATGTTTTTCCAGCCACACCACGCGATTCAGCGAGAAATTGCCTTTGGAATGAGTGCTATTGAAGCTGGGGACAACGTGAAATAGAGCTAATATCAGAAAATTTCGACTCAAAACCTAGAGGCGCATTTTACCAAAAGTAGGGTTTGGTCAGATACGAGATACATTCTTAATACGGCAGTATTAACGCCACTAGGTGATTTTGAAGGGCAAAAATCTAGACAAGGGGATGAGAGGACTGGCCGGAAATTATCTCGATTTTCAATTGTTTGTAATTCGCTTATTTCAAGAGATAATTCAGCATTTTGGGATCGAATTGTTTTGTTTATTGTGATCTACAACTTTATTGTGTATACAAATTGCTTTAGGATGTACGGTTTAGGAATTGTTAGAGAAAACTTTAAAATGGGCGAATTAAGCCATCTTTATGGGGCCGCCATGCCGTTTAATCTATGAAGCTGAAATTTGAAACCGAGCCTTTATTCGAAAGGTAGAATAGGTTTTCATAGTGCAGAACCACCATCTGCTGAGATTCCTAATTTCTATGCTATTCGTCCAATAAAGCTGAAACATTAAACTGGGTCATTGAACTGACCATTGAAGTTTAATGAAGATGAAATGACTGTGAAGCGTATTTATACAGCACATGATGGCGTGAAGATATTTGTGCAATTAAAACCACCATTGGTGGTGAACAGACTCTCCTTGAACCTTTCTATATTACACCAGGTACATCCGCTCTTGACATTAGACCTTCTTTGCATTGAACTTGATGGCAGTAGTTTTATGAAGTTTTAAAAGACTTGTAATAGGAGGCAATAGAGGCGTAATAGCATGCTGAAATTTCGAATTGACAATATATAGGCCAATGAATATCAGACAAAGGACGTCACACTGCATCCATAGCATCAAGGATTCTCCATTTCCCTTGAAAATTGTAGTACGTAGTATATAGTAAGTAGTATGTATTAATCTAGTAGGTAGATTAGAAAAAGTCTTCTACAAGGGTTCCTGACACCTAATGATACTAAGGATTAAGTGTCCACCGAATATCAGGACGTCACTCTTCGTGTTATACAGCGGCGTAGCAACAAGGAATCTGCATTTCCCTTGAAAATTGTAGTACTTAGTAAAGTAAGTAGTATGTATTAATCTAGTAGGTAGATTCCAAAAAGTCTTCCACAAGGTTTCCTGACACCTAAGGATACTAAGGATTAAGTGTCCACCGAATATCAGACTAAGGACGTCACACTTCGTGTTATACAGCGGCATAGCATAAAAGATTCTACATTTCCCTTGAAAATTGTAGTAATTGTATAGTATATAGTAAGTAGTATGTGTTAATCTAGATACATACTATATAGTAGATAGATTCCAAAAAGTCTTCCAGAAAGGTACCTGACACCTAAGGGTACTAAGGGTTAAGTGTCCAATGTATATTAGACTAAGGACCTCACACTACGTGTTATACAGCGGCATAACATCAAGGATTCTCCATTTCCTTCGAAAATTGTAGTAGGTACTTAGTATAGTAAGTAGCATGTATGAGTCTAGTTGGTAAATTCTCATAGAAATTTCATTAATTAGGTAAGTCATCCAAAAAGGTACCCAATTCCTCCAAGTTTTAAGAGTTAAGTGTCCAATGAATACTACAGTAAAGACGTCACACCGTGTTATACAGCGGCGTAGCAACAAGGAATCTGAATTTCCCTTGAAAATTGTAGTACTTAGTAAAGTAAGTAGCATTTATGAGTTTATGTGTACATTTATGTGTAGGGCTGTAGATTGTCCCCTACCAATTACATTGTTCTCAAATTATTAATCCGTTCTGCGCATGTGCTAACGTATTTTACTTCTACCATTATTTTTCAGTGACCGATTTCGACGTTGTACGTTACCTACATCTTGATTGATTATATTCTGCTATGGAGTCTTTGTTGATCATTAAAATCATTTCATCATCATGATATCTCAGGTAGATTCTGAGAGAAATTTCATTAATTAGGTACGTCTTCCAAAAAGGTACCTAATTCCTCAGGGTCCTAAGGGTTAAGTGTCCAATAAATATTAGATTAAGGACGTCACACTTCGTGTTATACAGCGGCATAGCATAAAAGATTCTACATTTCCCTTGAAAACTGTTGTACTTAGTATAGTAAGTAGCATGTATGTATGAGTCTAGTAGGTAGATTCTGAGAGAAATTTCATTAATTAGTTAAGTCTTTCAAAAAGGTACCCAATTCCTCAGGGTACTAAGAGTTAAGTGTCCAATGAATATCAGACTAAAGACGTCACACTTCTCGTTATACAGCGGAATAGCATCAAGGATTCTCCATTTCCCTTGAAAATTTGCAGTGTGGACCAGGAAAGGTCGAGGTGGATATGTGTGAGGGGCATTCAAGGCAGTTATTACCCTATCTCCTCTGACAATAATGGCCTTCCACCAGGGGAAGATAGAACGACGAATGGGTGAGACCGTCGCGTCGTAATGACCGTCGATTTGAATATCAGACGATACCGGGGGATGCGGGCGGTTTCACAACGAAAGCGATGCCTACATCCCTCGACTTCCATGATTCTGTATAATTCACTTTTGCTTCCACCCACAATTGAGGACGCTATTTGCAAAATCTGTTCATATAAGTTCAAACAAAACGGTGGAAAAAGTTATTTTTCCTTTCCGTTGACTACGAAAATTAATTTAGGTAACACTGCTGGTCCAGTAGCCAAGGCCAAAAATAGATAGTAATTTCAGGAGAAGATTTGAGATTAGATTTTGGAAATTTAGTCCATCCTGAGTTCCTACAGTCCATTCTGATGCTTACAGCCCTCCTCTCGAGTTCCATGGCTCCTCTATAATTCCCTTTTGCTACCAACCACAACTGAGGAAGCTATTTGCAAAATCTGTTCAATTAAGTTCAAACAAAACGGTGGAAAAGTTATTTTTGCTTTTTTTTATTACGAATAATTAATTTAGATAACACTGTTAGTCCAGGAGCCAAGGAATTAATTCACGGTCTTGAATTTGGAGGATTTCGTTACGAAGATAACATGAATTATTGAAATTAATTGCCACTAATACGTAGCAAAGAGGTAACATATGATTTGGGAAAAATCTGTACATGCTCATAATTGATTGAAATGAATATCAAGAATATAGTACAGTGACATTCAAAAATTCAGTGGAATTTGAATTAGGCGACACTCTTAGCAAAGATAACGTAATATTATATGAATTGGGGAAATCCGTATATATATATATATATATATATATATATATATATATATATATATATATATATATATATATATATATATATATATATATATATAAGTATACGTCGGCTCGAGCTGAATTTAGCTTAATTTTCACGCAAAAAACCCAGCGGTAAAACATGATCCTACATGAAAAAAAAAAGAAGAAAAAAGTCGTATGGTCTACTATATTCTCAAGTTCTCAGTTTACGGACTTAAGTGACCTCCTGTCGTCACTCAGGATATTGCCCCATTGAGCTGAGGGTGACACTAAACTCAACGCCATTTTTCGATAATGCATCCCATGAATACCCGTAACGTTACACATAAAGGCCCACTCAGACTCAATTCTCGTCTATGAATTCCGCCCTAGATATAGGTAAAAAGTAGAGTAGAATTTTATCTAAATGTGTGAGGAGTATAGTCTGCGAACTCCTTGTCTTCAAATGCATGGGTAAATTCGATACATAATGTGACTATAGAATTTTAGATCGCATAAAACATCAAATAGGTACCTAAGTAAACGAAACGCGTCAAACTGCTCTAACGACAAACAAATAACAATGGGGAACAACTAGTACCTACTTGGTCATGGTCATCTTGTACACCTTATTGTGGTTCTCTCTTTTGGTTTATTATTTCCAATAATAAGCCTATGTGATCGTATAGCAAAAAAATTTTATAACCCCCCTCAAACTCTGTCACTTTACGTTTCAAGGTGCGTAGAATCCAAATTTGAAATGTCCGTCCGCCGTCCGCCGTCCGGGCCATAAAAGGCCTAAGAATTGACTTAAAAAACCCGTTCTTTCGCACATAGACTCCATTTGGGGTCTAGTTGGTCCTAACGTTTAATCATCCCGATCGCTTTACTCGCATAGATGCTATGGGCCAAAAACGGGCGAAAAAGTGTCTTTTTCGAGGCTTTGAGTGAGACTTACGCACGCACGCACGCCTGGCACGCTTGGCAGGGGGTCACGGTGGGTGGTGAGGGGGGTGAGCGGGGGGTGGAGTGAGAGGAGGCGCCGCGGCACCTTGTGGTGTCTGGGGTGACCAGTGGCGTAGCAGAGGGGTGTAGGAGAATGGATATTTATTACTTTTACGTGTTATACCCATATAATACACCGCGGCACCATGAGGTGGGTACGGCGTTCCTTCGAGGCATGAATATATGTTTTTTTTCTAGGTCATATTTGTGTGTTAATACCAATGCTTTCCCTACGCATATTTAATAACATATCCTCTCGACTTTTCGTACGTACTTAGATAATGATATTATTAAGGCAATAACTATTTGAATAGATAGGAGCTCAAATCGAGAAATATAAACATGCGTATATAATTATAGAAGTATAGGTTGTGGCAACTCGAAATAGGACACGCCGAGGAGTCTGGACGGGCCTTATGACGTACGCAAGCCAACTAAAACTACGATCATACTCAATTGAAAAAATAATAAACCTTTGTGAAATAATTTGCAGCGTTTTTTGATTATTTTCTGATTTATTTTCACGATATCAAATGGATAGTCAAATGAATGTTGGCGTTCACTCACTTGGCGGCCAGTAAACCTCGAAGAAAGAAGTCGAAATAAAATACCGACGTGATCTCTGGTTCCTCTACCAAGTTGTAAGACGTTCTGAGGTTGTCGAGGCGCTCTTTGCTTCCCGGATCCGGCTCGGGTTTGATGTGGAGGATCGTGGCGTTCGAGCAGTCGCACTTCAACTGTCCTTTGTCCTGTCAATTGCGCAAAAGTTTATGTGTATGAGAGGCAAATGTGTATGATGATCAATCAGGTGCTTGCACGTTACGGAACAAGGATAAGGTTCATCTGAGAAGTTGCAAAGTAAGGTTCATGAAACGGAATATTACTCTTTACTATAATAATGCCAAAAAATGTTTCGAGTCCTTTCAAAGCACATTCCCACATTACTACTCATATAAAGCTGTTGCTAGTGATAATGTAGTGGCTAGTAAAGGTAGGCACCTGAGTAATAGCGTGCCAAGCGTATTTCCTGTCGAAAAACTTCATGCCGTTGGCTTCGTTCAAAACGTTCCTGATCGTAGAAAGGCTCCCAAGAATGAAGAAGTTGACGATGTCGAGCTCTTTGAACCTCGTCAGTTGGTTTCTGATTTCTTGGATATTCCTCACTCGGCCCATGATATGCCGCGCTGGGACGTTCAGCAGCAACGACTTATACTTGTGGTCCATCACTGTGAACAAATTGATGATGAGTTCATTGAAACTTTAGAATAAAAGCGAGTTTTCAATGCTAATCCAGCTATTGCAATGGCTCGGGATGGAAAAATTATGTTTTTCTAAATTTTTTACATGGAAATCAATTTTAGGGCATTCTGGAACGATTTCCAGAGTTTGACATCTTTTCATATTTACCTACGTATTTGTGAGCCATTCTACACAATATATGTCCATGGAATTGAGATTGTGCAAAATTGCAAAATTTGTACTTTCTCCAAAAAATAGTCTTCCAAAAGAAAGCATGAGCTCATTGGTCAGTAACTCCATATATATATTTATATATATACAAAGATTCTGACGGCAATCTACTGGTTTTGGAATTGTCTATAGAATCGAGCCTCTGAAGATTTCAAATTCCAAAATTTTCAAATTTAGATAACATTTAACAATTTTTCTTTCAAAGGTTGAGGTCTCGCTGCAGGAATCATTGAAATTGGTCAATTATTGGCTGAGAAAAGTTGAATAAACCGTTTGGCCGTATTTTGAATTTGGAGGTAGCTTTGAGCCATTTTTTGGATTGGACAGAGTTCTTAAGGTCTTCCACTAGATATCACTACATTCGAGTCACTCACCTTTCCCGCTCATTTGGTTGGAACGGCGCCAGTTGGTCTGCTTTCGAAGACCTTACGGCGCCACCTTGAACTCAAGGATTCGTTGCAGAATGTCTCAAAACGGATTTCAATGAAGACAATTTTCGAAAATTTTGATTCTTAAATTTTTTGAGTCATTGCAATAGCTTTGTTTTCTACAAAATTTCGCTTAAAACAAATAAATACTGAGGTCAGGTTTCTCACCGAATGAGTCGTCGAACACGATGCCGGCACTGCTTATATTCTGAAGGATCACGATACTCCGGACAACTTCCGGAATGATGTCCGCTGGAGGGTTTATTTGCAGGAGGTACTTGGCTATTTCCACTTCAAGCGCACGCCACTGCCTGTATAAACATGATATATTATATCTCATAGTATTTATTATACATAATGTTTATATTATATGAAAGGAAATGAAAAAATGGTTTATTCCTTCCAACTACAAAATATTACAAAGGCGGGCAAAAAAAGCCAGTAAATTCTTCAAGGAATTACCCCACACAAAGAGAATAACTCCGAGCTGTGTGGGGGAGTATACTTTCTAACTACTGAAAATAAATTTTTAAATATTTTAACATAAAACAAAAGATATCCAAAAAATAAATAGAAAATAATGTTACTATTTTTTCAAACTTTTGACGGGTATATATAATAGTGGTGAGCGAATGGCAACTGTTGAATTGCACAGAAGAATCGGGAGATTAAAATGAATATGATTACTTGATTTAAAAAGTCGGGAACGAGGAGCTGAATGAATGGCCAAGCTATATTGACGTGTCTCAACATGATATGCTTGAGAACTGTCAGAAAACTGAAACCAACCAGTATGCTTGTGGTAAAACATCAGGGCTGATTTTGCATATAACTGTTTCAACGAAAAAACCTTAAGGGTATTAAACAGATCGACTGAAGGGTAGCGTTTATTATGATGTGACATCACCTTGAGGATAGCCTTTTGCATTACGTTAAGAGGTTCTAGCTACTTTTCTATGTCCCTCCCCAAGCTATAATACCAAAACAAAGAATTGGCTGGACCAACGCTTTGTACAACATGATTAGAAATTCAAGTTTTAAAAATTTAACGAATATTGTAAAATAAATATAAGTATTTCCTCAACTTGGTAACCAGCATGTTGATATGAGGGTACCATGAAAGTTTTTCATATATCATCAACCCCAGATACCTCAGGTTAGCGACACGCTCCACTAACTGGCAGCCACGTTGGGTCACATCAGAAACCCTACGTGCACACGTGCAATTTCAGCTCGTCATTTGAATTAATTGAGCCTTCAGATCCTCTGCCAGCTGACAAATAGATGTACTTATATCCTTTGGCTGATGTAGCGTTCTCGCAGAAGGTAGTCTTTGGAGTGGTTGAGTTGGAGAGAGCTGCAAGTGATTCGATTCAGCGTGAAAAAATACGTAGAAACCGACCCTGAACTAGTATTTTCTTCTTAGGGGTCATTTTTCACGAAAACCCTCGATTTCAAAGAAAAACGCTGCAAATTATTACACAAAGGTTTAATTTCTGTATTAGATAGCCCTTGTACGCAGATCATTGGTCTATAATTACTATTAAGCCCGTATACTCGAGTATCTAGCAAGTGATCAAACTTTGGTGTATCGTGCCTCCGAAAAGGGTTCACACCTTTCCAGCTCAGGACCCTACAATTTTACGGTTTATAGTAGGTGGATGTTGAAAAATTCTCTAAAAATGAGTTTTCCTACCTAAATACCCAGGGGGCGATTTTTCCGAGTACCCCTTGCAAGGATGAAACTACGCCGCCCCTCCTATTTCCTTGGAAAACTGCCCCATCAATGATGAGGCTACCCCTGTCACCCGGAAAAGCACCCCATCGGAGGAACAGACATACCATTAATAGTAGGAATGATATCTCTCTATTCAATATAAGTAAAATCGTAATTTACACTCCCCCCTGTGTATTAAGGTAAGAAAAAGTACTCCTGCGTATTTATGTTGGAAAACTGTCCCCTGTGTATTTACAGGGTGGTGCAGAGGAAACGCATTTTTTAATATTGAATTACCGAGACACAATGGGTTGAAAATAATAAAAACAAGTATGAAACGATAGGTTTTTTAACGTAGTTTTTGAAATTACATACCATATTTAGGTTCGGAAAATAATGTCTTTGAGATGACGTCCTTCTTGCTGGATACAAATTTGGATCCTCTTCTAAAAATTACGGACGGCTCTCTCCAACATTTCATTCGGCACGGCTTCAATTTCCTGACGAATGGAATTCTTAAGGTCATCGAGTGTGCGAGGCTTGTTGATGTACACTTTTGATTTCAAATGTCCCCACAAAAAGAAGTCACATATCGACAGGTCGGGTGAGCGAGGGGGCCAGTGAACATCACCAAATCTCGAAATCACATGTCCCGAGAACATTTGTCGAACCACTTCCATGCTCTTGCCGTGTGAGCTGTGCAACGTAGCGAGCTGATGTAACAATAACTTCAATTCCTTCCTCTTCAAAAAAAAAAAAAAAAAAAAAAAAGCTCCAACACATTATTTTCCGAACCTAAATATTGTATGTAATTTCAAAAACTGCAGCAAAAAACCTATCATTTTATACTTGTTTTTATTATTTTCAACCCATTGTGTCCCAGTATTTCAATATTAAAAAACATGCGTTTCCTCTGCATCACCCTGTAGGTGGGAAAACTACCCCTCTGTGTGTATAGTCAGAAAACTTCCCCGCTGTGTATTGGATCGGAAAGATAACCCCACCCCTCCCCTACTGTCCTTCCACAGTTGGGAAGTTGAAAAGTGCCTGTCGTGCTTCTGCCATATTTCGACGAGCAAAATATCATCACGATTATGTACGTTTATGAGATGTTGAGTTGCGGTCCCAAGATTTCCCAAACATATTTTTATATTCAAGCGGTCAAGAAACTCGTCATACTTTGCAGCTACTTTTAGTTTACACAGTTTTGGAGTGAGGAAGTTGAGTTGCTTCACTCTGTAAACTAAGATTTGGATGTAATCGTAGAATTTCCTCACCTAAGATCCCCTTCTTGGCCGTAGGACGCGGAGAGGGTCGGGATGCCAAGAGCTCTCGAGAAGGTTTTCACAGCCTCCGACGTTACGCCGACAACCGAAGTATCGAGGATGATGTGTGGAGGCTTCCCGGCCTTGGCTGAAGCGTTGAACGTTTCACAAACTGCAAAATACGTCGATTTCATCCAATTAAAATAATGTATTTATATGGGAGTCCATTCTATCAGCCTCTGAGAGGCTCCGTTTCAAATGTCTCCATCATAGAACGGTTAGGAAAATTACTACCCTCATATCTAACAATATAAAAACTCCTCCGCTTAACACCGACATTAAGTATAAAAAATCACTTATAATAATATCCATGTTGTACAGCGAATTTGTCATATTTGTTAAGGCGAGGCCGACGAAGGATACCGTTTCATTCTGGAACTTTTGGTATTTGATTGGACTCTAAATTTAAAATTACTGTCACTAGAGAACTAGGTAAAACATACGGGAAAACATTGTTACTACATTCACTTAAACAATTCCAAATTTGAATTTCTTAAACTGATAGATTTGAACTCGATATTTTATCACAAAAAGAAAACAATAAGTATTAATTTTACAAAATTTTGAATTTGATATTTTGAATTTTGTCTCCTTGAAGAAGCCCCAGTTGCTGGGGAGAAATAACTATGTAACATAACAATATAATACTACAATCTATAAAATAAAAAGCCATAACTCGTAAACGAGTTCCACTATCCGCTTTACAAGCAGATACCATGTTACATGGATATGTCTTTGATTGGGGATTTCATAACGGTTGTCCTCGAGTTGTCCTCGACTGTTGTCAAGTGGAGTAAATGATGCTATTGCTTTACGTTAAGAATATTGTAACCGGCTTATTAAATTTGTTTATAGTCCAATATACTTATTTTTGGAATGTAGCCAGGTACGTAAGGAGGGGGAAATTGGTAGCTTGAGATATGAACATTTATCACATAAATCAAGCGCTTTCCAGCGATTTTTGCGCGAAGAAAACTGCGGAAGTTCCATTCCCCTAGCAACGGCTGGGTTGTACGTGAAAAACACTGAAATTGTGACACAAATTTTGCGTGACGGAAATTTTTGGTTGACCCACCAGAGCAAAGACATATCCATATCAAAACGGACGGTAGACCTACAGGGTTCTACAGTCAGATCATTGAATAATGATTAATTTTACACATTATTAGTTCATTATAGTTACTTAGCAATATTAGTTTATAACTGAGCGTAATAAATCAGCTTTCCTTGACACTACAGAGGCTTAGGGATTATGAGATGCTGTGATAAAATGGGAGCATTCCAAAAAGTGGCTAACGATTTTCCTGCTATGAAAACTAAGGGAGATACACTTCCCTAGTAACGCATTGGTTGTACGTGAAAGTCAATAGAAAACCCCATCGTGACGTGATGAAAACAAATAGAAACGTCCTGTTAATCATTATTAAATGATAAAAATTCGCTTATACGACCATGCTGCTTGACTGGAAGTTTTATTATACCAACTTAGTGATTTTCTGGTTCTCTAAACACTTTTTGTATTGAAATGTGTGTGGAAGAAATGAATTTTTTAAGTTGTAGCTATACAATCCAAGTATGTGCCAGTTGTGATATGAGATCAACTTATTTTCCTATTCTGGTTGACTATCATTCCATGGTAATTAAAGATCATTAGTTAGTTAGAAATTGGGAGTGCTTGAATAAGATAATGTGGTATAGAAGTATTTCAACTTGTATACCAATTCGGCGTTAAGTTCTAAAAATCATAATTATTGTTTACTGTTTTAAAAAGATATCGAAATAGATCGTTGAAATTATTGGGAAGACGAGCTCAACAACTTACGGTTTTCGAGAAGAAATTTGGCGTCCGATCCAGACTCTGTCACCCTGAACACCTCCATTTCGATTCCCAGCTTACTGTTTCTTTTGACGTAATCACTGACAACGTCAAACGCTAGTCTGGCTATGTCATTTCTATCTTCTGTTACAAACACTGAAAAAATACATTAAGTGGATTAGTTCGGAATCTAAACAGTTGATTTTTGATAGACTACTGGCATTAATGTATTATCATGAATAGAAAATCTCTGAATATTGCCCTTTTATTTTGTATGAATTGAAACATTTCCTGTAAGTTTATCTTCGTCAAGACCGTAATTTTTATCGATCGTCAATCCATAAAGTGGCCAGATAGTACTTATATATAGATATATATATACGAGTATATATATACATATATACCGGGTTTTTCAGAAGCGATGGACCACCCTCCCGCATTTTCTTATTTAATTTTGTAAAAAAAAAAAAAAAACAGGTCCAACGTCTTTATTTATATTTTTTGTGTGAGAAATTCAGGAAAAATACTTTCGCGCCGACCACTTGCGCCCAATTGCGCGCTATTGACACTAAATGCATTTTTTCAAATGAGAACCCCCCTTTTTTTTATGGCAGATTTGGATTCCACGCAAAATTTTATGAATTTACGACCCCTCACTTAATTTTTTTGACCGCGCGCAAACCGTTCCGCGAGCGCGCAAAGTTGCCTAACTACCAAAATTGCGCCGAACTGGGATTCTGGTAAACCCCAAGTGTGGTACATGAATTTTAATTGTTTTTCTACGCTGGTTCGGCGCTATCCATTTCTTGATTTGATTCAATTTTAGCGGAATAAAGGCCGAAACTCGGTTATTTTGCTTGAAAAAATCATCTTTTAGCGAATTTTTGAAGAAAATTAAGCTATTGCTCTCGCCTCAAAATTTGTAGAATGTGAATTTTTGAAAAAAAATTATGCAGAAATCCGTTTCAGGCTATTCTGAATCATATTCTGAAGTTTAACGCATTTTTTTATGTATGTATGTATATATGTATATATGTATGTATGTATGTATGTATGTATGTATGTATGTATGTATGTATGTATGTATGTATGTATGTGTCATTCCAGACGATAACTGTCCGTAGAATTGTGCTAGAAACTTCAAACAAATTTTAAAATGTTAAGGGCACAAAACGAAAGTTCAAGTTCGTTGGCCAGCTTGATCGGATTACATCTTCGGGTTGAAATTTTCAAAAATGTAGTCAAAAATTTCAAAATAGCCTGTTTTTTGCGATTTGTCGTGCGAAATAATGTTTTCAGCATACTAACATGTGGTATATTCGGAATCAGCGTAAAATTTCCTATAAGAATATGTATCAATTTTTCAAAAATTTCAAAGTTGAAAAATCAGTCAAAAATCGAAATAATGCCGTTCGCTGGTTGTAAAAATCGGTAATATTTTTCAAAAATTCGCTCATGGGGTCATGCTGCATGACTGGACTTTTTTTTAGGCATGTATTTGCACATGAAATTTCATAATTTTTCATCTTTCCTTTCTCAACCGGGCTGGGTACCGGATATGGTGTTAAAATAAAATAAAATCGAACATTTCCTTTAAAAAAATTGAAAATACCATCTGGTGGGGGGAAAATATGAAAAAAAAGGACTTTAAACGTTCTTTTCAGGAACTGCCTTGAAGTCCTTTTTTCATGATTTTCTCCCACCATGTTTTGCGCAATTTGTGTAGTCAGGCAACTTTGCGCGCTTGTGTAACGGGTTGCGCGCGGTAAAAACAAATCACGTGAGGGGTCGTAAAATCATGAAATTTTGCGTAGAATGCAAATCTGCAATAAAGAGGGGGGGATTCCCATTTAAAAAAAAGAAGTTAGTGTCAATTGCGCGCAATTGGGCGCAAGTGGTCGGCACCGAAGTATTTTTCCTGAATTCCTCCTCCTGGAAAATTATGAAATTTTATGTGCAAATACACGCCTAAAAAGATGATTTTTTTTCACGCAAAATAACCAAATTTTGGCCTTTATTCTGCTAAAATTGAATCAAATCAAAAAACGGATAGCACCATTTGAACCAGCGTAGAAAAACAATTAAAATTCATGTACCACACTTGAGATTTGCCAGAATCCAAGTTTTGCGCAATTTTGGTAGTTGTAACTTTGTGCGCGGCCAAAAAATCAAGTGAGGGGTCGTAAATTCATGAAATTTTGCGTGAAATTGAAATCTGCAATAAAAAAGGCGGGTTCTCATTTGAAAAAACGAAGTTAATGTCATTTGCTCGCAATTGGGCGCAAGTGGTCGGCGCGAAAGTATTTTTCCTGAATTCCTCACAAAAAAATATAAAGAATGGCGTTGGGCCTATTTTTTAAGCAATTAAATAAGGAAATGCGGAGGGTGGACCATAACTTCTGAAACACCTGGAATATACTGACGGGTCTGTAGCTTCTAACCCGGTGCGGGTTGGGCCTTCCATAAATCGACCAATAAACAATCTCAAAGCTTCAGACTTGGCGGTAGAGGTGCTTTGAGGGTTGAGAAATTGTAGATTAGGCTTCTCAAGTTTTAATTCCATACATTGCTTAGCGCTTTCGCCTGTTCGGCCTCATCAGAGCTGCAATTGTTACAATAATGTTCAAGTATACATTTAGGTACATAGGTCTTCGGGGTACATAGTGGTTCTTGTGTAATTTCGCATATTTACCTTGGTACAAGGTAAATATGCGAAATTACACAAGAACCACTATGTACCCCGAAGACCTATGTACCTAAATGTATACTTGAACATTATTGTAACAATTGCAGCTCTGATGAGGCCGAACAGGCGAAAGCGCTAAGCAATGTAAGGAATTAAAACTTGAGAAGCCTAATCTACAATTTCTCAACCCTCAAAGCACCTCTACCGTTACGGCATAGGCACAACCCCAGGAAAAAAAGCTTCAGACTTTGGAATCATGCATCTACTGACACTGAAGAGGCTTATGCAGTGATGGACGCTCTTCGATTCTTGCTCCAAGTTCAGTACACTTTCGGAATCTTAATGTCTGTGTAGTTGCCACCACTACCCGGATATGGAAACGATGGAGCACATCATACTAGCCTACCCTGCATATACTCTAGATTGAGAATTAGATCCAAGATTACAACCACAAGTTCATAATATACATCTCGGTTCAACGTGAACACACTGACAACTAGTGATGTCGTAATCTAGGTTATTCGCTACGTAACACTACGTTTTAACGATATAAATAATCTAGTCTGTGTAAGTTAATACGTGATTTTAGCATGAATATGCTTTAGCCGTGACCTAACTACCGAAAAATGTCCCACGAGAGTGCAACGAAAGTAGCGCCAATAATTGTGATGATTTCCGCTTACAACCGAGTCGTTGCTAGGGATATGATACTTCGTCGTTTTTCATCCCACAAAATTCGTTGAACATTCGTTCGAAAGCTCTCAATTTATCCAACCATACTATATTAACTACTGCGAAGTGCGTGGCCAACAAGCTGAGTTATGAGCATGGTTATATGAATAATTGTTTACACGCAGGTGATCATTCTCAATTATATTGTGAACATGATTGCAACCGCTTGTTAATTTCTGGTGATTTCATTGAGCTGGTGTTTCGATGATGTGATTCATAGCAGGTGATCCGAATATTGCGAGAACGGTTTGATTTGTGAAGCGGTGGTTAAATTATTTTAATAGGTAATTTCTATACTTTACACTATAGGAAGCTGTAATTTCGTATGTAGCCTCTTTAGCCTCTTTCTATAATAAAGTGAATGTTTACTCGCGAGTTTCTATTAGGAGATCATCATCTCACAAGAGCTCAATCGTCGTGATCATTTCTATAATAAAGTGAATGTTTACTCGCGAGTTTCTATTAGGAGATCATCATCTCACAAGAGCTCAATGGTCGTGATCATTTCTATAATAAAGTGAGAGCGAGGAGCTAAAACATGATTCCATGTTTTAGGATTGATGGCAGAATGATAAACAGAGTTCAGAGGCCGATGGGGGGTAGGGTTCAGAGAATCGACGAGGAGTGAGTCGTGTACGGCTAAAGCATATTCATGTTTTTTAATTTTAGCCGTCAGGCTCAAAGGAACTGTGGCTTTTTTCATAAAATTTGACGTAGGATCTGAATCTGCAATAAAAGATAGGGGTTTTTTAAAAAACAAAGTTGGCGAGCGTTTCGTGCATTTGCGCGCATGCGCGACATGCAAAAAATTAATATTTGGATTCTTCGTAAAAAATTACTGAGGATTAACATTCAACCTTCTCCTTTTTTTTCTTCAGTCGGCATTAGCCAGGGGCAACAGCCACGAAGACCTTAATTTCAAAAACATTACGTGGTCATGACACGAATTATTACAATAAATTATACAGTACTAAATTTTCACTTTAGTGTCATTAATATACGAGCACACAGTTCTGTAGATTGATTGCAATTTCAAATGAATAATTTGGTGGTAATGTACGGGGTTCTCCATATGTTGGGTGATTGAACCTAACATTTTACCCCTAGCTGCGGTGAAAGTTGGGCATATCATAACTAAGTGTTCCAGCGTTTCATCCTGGGAGCCAAATTTTGTGCATATTGGTGATTCTCGCTGTCCGATTCGATCCAAATGTGATGAACACAATCCGTGATTCGAACGGAGACCAATCAGATCGATGTTCTATCCATTTCCATCAGATGGAACCATGGTTTTATAGAAATCCGAATGTACCGAATGGCTTTCCGTCCGAAATCTTATTCCCTCTTCAGCGTTGTCGTACAGCACTTGCCCCTGGTTTTTCAGTTGTTGATAGAAATGCACGTACACATCTGTATACGGGACCTTTAAATTTAAAGGTGTGCCATAATTACGTCCCAGGTTTGAGAAGGTGTCTGCAACTTCGTTACCTCTTACTCGACGACTCTATTATGTTGACAAGTTCCACTATTCCCATCAGAATATGGTTAAAACTGGAGTCCAATTTAAAGTTGGACAGCTTCATCAAAACGCTGAGGCAGTCTGTTATAATCACAATAGACCGTTCCGTTATGAGTCTTGTGTATCTGAGAGCTTCTCTTATAGCCATTGCCTCGCATGTAAAAACCGATGCTGCTTCTGGTAGTTTGAAGTATTCACTTTTACCAACTTAGGGATCGAAAAAAGCACAACCGCAACTATTCTCGGTTTTTGACCCATCTGTGTAGAGGATATATCCATTTGGAAATTTCGTGAGAAGCTGCTCAGCGACAATTTGTGAAACGCCTAATCGTCCTCCGGCTAAATCTACTTCAATAATGGAGTAAGATATTTTATTTCTAATCAGAGAAAGGCTATATTGTAAGATAGGTAGTACACTGCTAGTGTGAATTGCTTCACTGTATTTAATCATATCAGTAAAACTCAAGGCAAGGAGGGGAGATGGTTTTTTAAGCCAAAAAACCATACATGCATACTTACCGATATGTTTTACCGTAATTTTGTGCGATAATTTCAGAATTTTCTGGTTTTTATCCCGTTTACTGCAGAAATTAAGTGGTGGTGGGGGTGGGGGGGGGGGGGGGTTGGTAGCTATTTGATACACCCTGTACGTATGTGTTGGCTACCTTGAATGAACATCGTGTCTTAGTAGGCTAGTAGGCTGACGTGCGTGATAGGTTAAACAACAATCGATTTGGTTGTCTCCATTGACATTTTTCATGATGGACATAACGTGACAATCTAATTGACTCAGTAAACGATCTTATTTTCAACAAACATATACATAACATACAAGGTTGTATATTTAAAAAAATCCATTGGTTTTAGCGAATTTTTGAACAGAAAATGAATCTATTGCAATGGCTCCAAAAATTTAAAAATCAAAATTTTCGAGAATTTTTATTGAAATCCGTTTAGATACATTTAGAGACGAAACCTAGAGTAAAAGCCTAGAGTAAAGTAAAAACCTGTGATAAATATAATTGCATTATGAAATCAAATTCCGTTGATTATGTGAACAAAGTACCTACTTCGTCCGACAGCCAGATATCCTGTTCACCTACTTCGGAGTAAATGCAGTCGTTGATACTTTTCCGATTTTAAAGTAGATAACTATTCTTCGTAAACATTGGCAAGTACATTTCGTACTACAAAGTTGTGTCAATCAACATACACATTCAGACAACGAGCGGGTTTGTGTTTAAATAATACGTTTGTGTACAAAAGCTGTTGTCAGTTCAAACAAATTGAGAAGGTTGGTAGTAGAATCTGTGCTAGGTACCTTCTCAGATCCTGGAAATTACCATTTGATAAAGCAGGGAAGGCACTCAAAACGAACTATTCCGCGAGGCCTGATTAAGTAAACTTGATGTAGCTAGATGAAAAATTAAATAATCTGACAAAAAATTTAAAGAAAAAAAAAATAAAAAACGCTGCAAATTATTACACAAAGGTTTATTATTTATGTATTAGACAGCCCTTCTACGTAGATCTCTGGTCCATAATTATTAAACGCCGCTTATAGTATATTTAGTATCGGAACTCGGAGCTTCAGACCTCACAAATGGGTTCAATCCATTACAGCAGCGGAATCTCACAATTTTACGCTTTTTAATATAGTTGATAAACAAAACAATTTATTACCAAGTCATCTTTCCAACACATAAAAGTGTTACCTATACTGTATATTGATATAATTTAATTGGTCAAATTTCAAAAAATGTGCTGACAAAATCACTAAAAATGGCTAAGAATCGTTAAATTGATATTTTTTAGCATAAGATTGGTCAAATAAAGTTTATCAACTATGAACTAGAACATTCAAATTTATGTACGAAATTATGCTAAAAAATTGAACTTCATTAAATTTTGTTTTAAAAAATCTATAAAATTGCAAAAAATAGCCTAAAATCCAAAATCTCTTTTTGAATAGAAGAGTATCATTTAGAATACTTTTTTTTCCATAAAATTAATAGGTAACATTTTCTTTTCACTCATAAATCTCCAATTTCTATACAACTTGAAATATACAAAAAAAAAAAAAAAAAAAAACACTTTTTCACCTATTTTTGGCTCATAGCACCCACGGGTGAGGAGCGATCGAGCTGGCTAGAAATTAGGACCAACTAGACCCCAAGTGGAGTCTATGTGCGAAAGAACAGATTTTTTAAGTCAATTCTAAGGCCTTTTATGGCCCGGACGGCGAACGGCAAACGGCGGACGGCGGGCGGACCTTGCAAATTTGGATTCTACTCACCTTGAACCGTAAAATGACAAAGTTTGAGGGGGGGTTACAAAAATTTTTTGCTATACGATCACATAGGCTTATTATTGAAAATAATAAACCAAAAGATGCCGTAATCGCGGCGCTCGCGGGCGGTCACCCATCCAAGTACTAACCAAGCCCGATGTTGCTTAACTTCAGTGATCAGACGAGATCCGATGTTCTCAACGAAATATGCTTTGGCGAATATTATTTTTTCTTAGGTCAAACCTAGTTATTCGATGACTGTGAAGATAGCTGATAAAGCAGTTTAAAATGTTTTCAAAATTCTTCTACTCAATCTCAAATGCAAGAGAATCGTTGACTTTGAAATACTAAAGAGACTTTAGCGTGTAGATATACGTGTAAAAATACGTGTAGAAATACGCGAAAATCTGCAGTGGCTTGCTCTAGACGCTGCTTTACGCGTTAATAGGGGAAAATCGTACGGGAAGAACCAAAACTCTCTAATGAATGTTCTCAAAAATATTTATATTTAGGGAAGGTACCCATTTCTTGTGCGTGTAGGTGATGTGCGTGCTGAATCTCTCTCGTGCCGGTTATCGCGATTCTAATTCGTAATTATAAACTCGAGCTTCGAGTGCTGATCGACACTTGGGGGGTAAAACCATTTAAATCCATCGATGGCACGCCCTTGAGTTTATTTGTGGCGAAGGAGTAATGATGAGGGGTTTATCAAATTTTATGCTAACAAATGTTTGACATTTTAACAAATTATATTGCAATTTACATTCATATTAATCAATGGGGCGCATAGCAATAGGAGGAAGGAAGTGGCGTTGTAGACAGGGTGTCTACTAGATCTTTAAAATAAAAATCGGGGACTTTTTGGGGTTCTAAATTTTAAAAATTTGACCTTTTACAGGCTTTAATTTTTTTAGGAATAGTCTACCGAAATACTTACTAGTAGACCTACTGTAATCACGAGTAGCTTACATAAAATTAGATCTTCATAACTTTTTTATTGATTCTAGCCTACTTATAAAGAACAGAAGTCTAAGACTACTTACAGAATATTAGCAAAATACAATGTACAAAAAATTTAATATTATAGATTTTAACAAGAATTCTTACTATTCTAAGTCAGTACTATATAGATTCAAAAATCTCAATTGATTGTTTTGTTGATTTGTGAATCCCGGTACTGGCATTATATATTATGATTATTTGGTTACCGACGTCATAAAAATCGGTGACTTCTATATTAAAATCCGTGACTTTCGGAAATATCCGTGCCCTACTATTAAATCCGTGACTTCTCCGGGACTTTCATATTTTAACGTTTGTTTATTTGAGCGTTGCTCTCTAGGTGTTTGATATTTAGTTGTTTTTTGTTTTGTTTGTTCTCTGAGATTAGCTCCACCAGCCGCCACAAGTTCGTGAGAACTTAGTAGGTTGGTGGACAGAAGAAAGAATTCTTATGAAATTATTGTCATTTCTGTGGTTTGTTTTTCTTTCTGTCAATAAATTGATATTCTAATCTTTCCGGGATTCCGTGACATCTAGGCACCTTGTGTATATCAACAGCGCTTGTTAATTTTCTCCTCTCTAAACAGACTATTTGCAACTATAGGACTAAAGCAAACTATTAGCAACGTTGAATTGGGTTTTATGGCCACACCAGTCTTGTGAAAATGAGATTTTTAATCATGTGTTTGCGATGTTTGAAGGATACATAAAGAGATGATTGAAATTATGGGCTCTTTCCAAATCAGCTGAATGATCTAAATTCTCTCCGGTTCTCCTAAGGACATATTCCATGTTCAGTCAAAATTTAGTGCTTAGGACTAATTTTTTTTTAGCGAATTTTTGAAGAAAATTAAGCTATTGCTCTCGCCTCAAAATTTGTAGAATGTGAATTTTTGAAAACATTTTATGCAGAAATCCGTTTGAGGTTATTCTGAATCATATTCTGAAGTTTAACGCATTTTTATATGTATGTATGCATGTGTCATTCCAGACGATAACTCTCCGTAGAATTGTGCTAGAAACTTCAAACAAATTTTAAAATGTTAAGGACACAAAACGAAAGTTCAAGTTCGTTGGCCAGCATGATCGGATTACATCTTCGGGTTGAAATTTTCAAAAATGTAGTCAAAAATTTCAAAATAGCCTGTTTTTTAAGATTTGTTATCCGCAATACTTTTTTCAGCATACTAACATGTGGTATATTCGGAATCAGCATAAAATTTCCTATAAGAACATGTATCAAGTTTTCAAAAATTTCAAAGTTGAAAAATCAGTCAAAAATCGAAATAATGCCGTTCGCTAGTTGTAGTTGTAAAAATCGGTAATATTTGCATGAAACACTTTTATTCGTAGAATATGATTTGGAACGAGTTTATTTGCCATAAAATTGGTGGTTAACAATTTCTTTGTACTCGGAATGCACAAATTTCAATACAGTAATATAATATAATGTTACAATAATCTACGAAAATTCGCTCATATGATCATGCTGCATGACTGGAACTTTTTTGTTATTCGTTTTTTGGATTCTATGAATTCTATGTTGCCAATAAATTCGGAGGGGGGAATAAACAAATGTTTTTCTGGGTCGATTTCGAAGGGTAACTACCCTTTTGGGTAAACCAAAAGAACATCAAATCGTACGTGAACGATAACTAGTGAGAACATGGTACAAATATCCTTATAAACTGCTAAGATCGTATCAGCTGATATAATTCCAATTCTCTCTTCAAGAAATCATGTTTATAATAACTTTCACCTATAAATTTGACTAATGAAGCGTATGTAGGTGATTTATTTTAATAAAATTGATAATTATTCATTGGGTAGATGCTTACCTCGGATTAGTGAAGCACATGTTTTTTATTTATTTTTAATTTTAATGACTTCCTTTTAATCGTCAATTTTGGTTGTTATATTTAGACGACGTAAAATTTAATGAGATACTTCTCTATAGACCAATGATCTGCGTAGAAGGGCTATCTGTACAGAAATAACTAACCATTGTGTAATGATTTGCTAAATGACATAGTGTTGCTTACCCTAAAAGAAAGTGATATTAATAATTGGTTCAAGGCTTTATTATGAATGTGAAATCTTGAAAATGTTCTATAGGATATTGTTGAAAATGGTACATAAATAAGACGTTGTGAATAATACTTACTGACGTTGATTGATGTTGCCGACTGCGAATGAACTTTTTGAAGTAGGGAGACGTAAAACATAAAAAATGTGAATATTTTCTGAAAATAAAAGAAAGAAATTTGTCAAAACAACAATCATTTTAGTCCGAAGGCAACCATCCCTAATTTTATTAAGACAAATTTTCAGTAGATAGCAGCACCGTCGGCGTTGGTGTCAAATTTAGATTACAAACTGCACTTTGAAATTTCGTCTGATTTTAATTCAGAAAACGGCATTGTACTGAATATAAACGTATAACTAATTGTACACTAGATTATCAATTTTAAACTTGAAATTTCTAAATTTTTTGGAAGAAAATTGTTGAATTAGCTATTTTTTTGAAAATTAGAAGCAACGGTAAAATTACAAAAAAGTAATAATTCAATAATAATAATAATGAAACGTCTGCCAAGTTAGGTGGGCAGTATAGCTTCCTCACAACTTGTAGCATGGAGGAACAAAGTACGAGTCGAAATGATCGAGTGCAAAATATAACAGTTCTAATCTCCTCTTTTGCTGCAATTATTATTCTGCAACTCTTAGCAACGAAGAAGGATCTTCTTCCACGGGTATATGTTGAAATCTAGGAATCGTTTCAGAATGCCTCAAAACGGATTTTCAAAAGGTAAATTTCAGAAAATTTAATTTTATAAATTTGTTGAACCATCGCAACAGCTTATTTTCGAATTTTGACCAATTTTCACGGTTTTGCACTGGGAAAAAAAAAAAAAAAAAAATTACCTACCGCACATACAAGTATGAACTAAATCACTCGCGATGAAGTTGTGGAAACCCATTTCTATGAAGAATTTGGAAATTGATGTAGAACGTTGCCTATTTCCACGAAATTAAAGCGGATTTATAATGGAGATCACACCCTATATTCGTGAAGTTTCTTTTCCAACATGTGCTAGCGAGTGTGTTGCTATGCCTTCAAGGTGCAACTAAACCAGGGATGCCAGGTTAAATGGGTAAAAAACCGGACAATATGTGTTGGGAAGGCCGGTTTAAAATATTTAATTTAAAAACATACAGTAAAAATTTTCTCGAATGCTGCCCAATATTAATATGCATTTAGTATATGAATTTTCTATCTGATAAGCATTTTCTATATGATTCAATAAATAGTAATTTCACAATAATTCAAGTAAGTAAATGTTATTAAAGTTTGATGTGTTGTTTTAAATACATGTTTATTCATCTTCCTTATTACCTACTATATTGTACGTATCATATTCTGAAGATTGAAGAACGATCGGCTACATATTAATTGCAATCCATTATTTGCCACTAAAGGCGCGCAACTTTAACGATTTTAACCTTGTAGCTCAATAGAGCAAAAATGGGTTTGAAATTTGTGATCGTGTATAATTTCAGTCCTGTGATTTATAATGTCTGTTGGTAGTTACCTAATTAAACAATCAACAGGCCCTGACTCTTCTATACACCGCACTTGTCGATCCACAATTGAATATTGCGCTATAGTTTGGTCTCCTTTTTATAACATAGATAGAGTTAGATTGGAGAAGATCCAGAATAAATTTCTAAGATTTTTATCATTTAGAGTGGGAGTGCCGATCAGTGTTAACTCTGTCTTTCTGAAAATAAAGTATTTATAAAAGTAATTACAACAGGAATTTATTGATAAATAAATAATTTAAAAAAAACTTTGTAATCGACTAAGAAAGAATGTAAAGACGAAACGCTTGCATACGAGTCTGCAACACATTGGAACATTTCATGTCTTCAGTTGCAGACGCGTAGGTATGTGTAGCAGACTCGTATGCAATCAGAAATTAACAAGCGGTTGCAATCATGTTCACAATATCAATTATTGAGAATGATCACCTGTGTGTAAACAATAATTCAAATAACCATGCTCATAACTGTGATTGTTGGCCACGCACTTCGCAGTAGTTAACATAATATGATTGGATAAATCGAGAGCTTTCGAACGAATGGTGAACGAATTTTGTGGGATGAAAAACGACGAAGTACCATTTCCCTAGCAACGTCTCGGTTGTAAGCGGAAATCATCAGAAATTGAGCATATTTCGTTACGTAACGTAACGTGACACAACGAAAATTTGGTTGTGTGCCATAGCAAAGACATGAAATGTCAAAAATAATACCTAGTGCAATGAATCATTGAAATAATTTGCGATTCCATAAGTATCCACAAATTGAATGAATTGCTTATTTCTGTTCTAGAACCAAAAATTTCAACCATGTATCATGTTTTCTCCTCGATATTGATTCGAAATTCTATGAACTTGTTTTTTGACATTTCATGTCTTTGCTATGGCACACAACCAAATTTTCGTTATGTTACGTTACGTAACGAAATATGCTCAATGATTATTATGATTCGTAGAAGTGAGGTAGGTAGGTACCTATATGATTATAGCTGAAATTTATGTCTTTACTATGGCACATAAATTAAAAAGCGTCACGCGGGGGAGCGTCACGCGGGGAGCGTCACGTGGAGAGCGATACGCGGAGATTCCCTAATGATCCCACAATTCTGAGATTTGGTATGTAGCCCCTTGAGGGACTTCTGAACACAACTGACCGATCCCAGATCAGCTGAGTGGCTCTAGAGCCAACAGTTTTTTCCCTAATGATCCCACGATTCTGAGATTTGGTATGTGGGCCCTTGAGGGACTTCTGAACACAACTGACCCATCCCAGATCAGCTGAGTGGCTCTAGAATCCAGTTTTTTCCCTAATGATCCCACGACTCTGAGATTTGGTATGTGGGCCCTTGAGGGACTTGGGCCCTTGAGGGACTTCTGAACACAACTGACCGATCCCAGATCAGCTGAGTGGCTCTAGAATCCAGTTTTTTCCCTAATGATCCCACGATTCTGAGATTTGGTATGTAGCCCCTTGAGGGACTTCTGAACACAACTGACCGATCCCAGATCAGCTGAGTGGGTCTAGAATCCAGTTTTTTCCCTAATGATCCCACGATTCTGAGATTTGGTATGTGGGCCCTTGAGGGACTTCTGAACACAACTGACCGATCCCAGATCAGCTGAGAGGCTCTAGAATCCAGTTTTTTCCCTAATGATCCCACGACTCTGAGATTTGGTATGTGGGCCCTTGAGGGACTTCTGTACACAATTGACCGATCCCAGATCAGCTGAGTGGATCTAGAATCCAGTTTTTTCCCTAATGATCCCATGATTCTGAGATTTGGTATGTGGGCCCTTGAGGGACTTCTGAACACAACTGACCGATCCCAGATCAGCTGAGTGGCTCTAGAATACAATACGGGGTTTTATAGGAAGGGGAAAGGGGGCGCAAAGACATAAAATGTCTCTCGTGGTTGCGTACTTGTACGAAAGCTGTATCCACCGTATGAGTTTCAAGAGGTTCTAATACCAAGTTCATTTCATGGTTTAATGAAACGAAAATGAAGCTGGTTTTTTTTTCCTGTTTAACAAAATTAACAAGCGGTTGCAATCATGTTCACAATATCAATTATTGAGAATGATCACCTGTGTGTAAACAATTATTTATATAACCATGCTCATAACTCAGTTTGTTGGACACGCACTTCGCAGTAGTTAACATAATATTGTTGGATAAATCGAGAGCTTTCGAACGAATGGTCAACGAATTTTGTGGGATGAAAAACGACGAAGTACCATTTCCCTAGCAACGACTCGGTTGAAGCGGAAATCACTGTAACACTATATGTTTCGTGCGCGGAAAAAAATTGACTCGCAAAATTGACGCGCGAAAATTCCTAGGACCCCAGGGCTAAAACATGATACATGTTAAAAGATGAATTTTCGAATTTCTTATGTGT
This sequence comes from Adelphocoris suturalis, assembly GCA_030762985.1. Classification (NCBI taxonomy): domain Eukaryota; kingdom Metazoa; phylum Arthropoda; class Insecta; order Hemiptera; family Miridae; genus Adelphocoris; species Adelphocoris suturalis. The sequence continues at coordinate 10,860,762 of CM061050.1, forward strand.
AGAAATATCCTTTTTTGCAAATTTAATTCTCTTCCTACAATTTTGAAATTTTGAAGTCCATAGTATGTCCTATAGATCTGCAATGGGCAACCAACGCGTTTTTATCATTTAATAATAATAATAAAATAATGATTAACGGGACGTTTCCATCTGTTTTTGTCCGTCGCGAGTGTCACGTTACGGTCACCAATTTATGATGATTCCCACTTACAACCGAGTCGTTGCAAGGGAAATGGTACTTTGTCATTTTTCATCCCACAAAATTCGTTCACCATTCGTTCGAAAGCTCTCGATTTATCCAACCATATTATGTTAACTACTGCGAAGTGCGTGGCCAACAAGCTGTTACGAGCATGGTTATTTGAATAATTGTGTACACACAGGTGATCATTCTCAATAATTGATATTTTAAACATGATTGCAACCTCTTCTAAAATAAATGGTCAAAATTAATCATTATTAAATGATCTGACTGTAGAACCGTAGGTCTACCGTCCGTTTTTTTGTATCCTATTGTCGTAGATCCGATTTATGTTTTGAAAAACGACGCCGAACGGACTAACACGTTTCCCCCACATACCCTTTTTCTGAATATTAATCTCCCTGAAGAAGCCCCAATTCCTGGGGAGAAATGGAGTTTAATTTAAAAACCAATTTAAGGACAGAAGGCCTTTTTTTATAAAGCTTGTTTAAAACCGGACTGTCCGTGCCAAAACCGGACACTTGGCCACCCTGAACTAAATCAATCACGATTGGATATACTGACATACTGGCGTGTGTACACCTAATTCCACCGCGAAGACTCTAATGAAGGTGAACAATGAATATTATGTTAGCGAAAGGGAAAACGTTTAGCTATCTGTTATTTCTCTGTAACAGCCTTTTTTTGATACCCACCTTAACTAGAATGGGCTGTTATTCTCTGTAGAGACATAAACCTAATCATAAAAGCTATAAGTCATAAAAAAAAGAAATAAACGTTGGACATTACCGCGACAGAAGCGGGGCCGGGGAGGCGTGCGGTGAAGGATGGCATGTTTCCGAAACGTGTTCTCTTAAATGACTGCTGGCCGTCCAGTTCTTCGCTGCCCTCTGTCTCTCTCTTCCCTTTTTATATTGAGCGGTTTTTCAGCCAATGAACGGTAGCTGTCGGATACTCACTGATATTTTTTACCCATTATCCTTTCGCCACAGCGAGAGAATGGCAGATAAATGCGATACGTAACCATGGTTGCCAGGTGGTATGTGATAAAAAACCGGACATAATGAAAAAACACCATACAGACAAAGATAAAATGAAACGAAATGAAATTGTTTAATTGTAAAAAGCGATACAAAACTTAGTACAGGCAGCGACAATTTAAAATGGAATCTAGGTGAATTCCCAGTTAAACAAAATGAAAAATACAAATGTAATCAAGGTAGTTGGTTTAAGTAGAAAGAGAGAAAGGAAACACAATCTGCAAGTTGAATGAAAATAAATAATGTAACGAATCATAAAAGAATTAGAGCACTATAAGAATAGATGTAGTGCAAGCAATATGTACATATTGAATAATGAGAAGCAGGTGAAGAAAAGGTTGCACAAAGGACAGTAGGTAATTCAATATAGTATAAAAAATACATTATAAAGAAGAATGCAACGCAAGTACACTATTAAATCATTAGAAAATCCCACGAAGTGAGAAAAGAAAAAAAGGAGAAAATATACAGATGACAGAAAATTACTACGAAAATCCCTCATTCAAGAAAAAACCCTAGTCCTTATAAATTTTTTTACGAAGAAGAACATTTTCTTGCAATGGAGTATGTCTTCAAGAAGAAAGCTAAAGAAGAGAGTAAAGAAGAAAGCTTATCAAAAGATAATTCATTTTCAAGAAAGAAAGGGAATCTCTCGCCACAAAGGACAGGGCAAACGCAGAGGAAATGGAAGACTCAATCGGGCAAATGATAATTACACAGTGGGCAGTTTACAGTGGCATCAAATTTCACCACAAATCCTGGTACACTCAGCTTAGCATAGAAATTTCCCGTTAGCCTAACCTGGGCGAGAAGCCTCTTAATATGAATTCCTATGTCAAAGTTGAGATAAGAGGAAGATTCGCTCCTTCGTGGGCAATAAATCTTGTATATAGGGCTGAATGAGGAATCCTGAATGCGCAAACGATCCGACCGTCTCCAAAACAGCTCAATTTTCTCCAACAAACTATCCCGGTTAAAATTATGGTAATCCTGGGACGACCAGATACGACTCTCTCCATATTTGGAGAACAAAGCGCACATTTGGGAGGCCCAGTTGTACTGAGGGTCAGGCTGGGAATCATGTAGAATAAGGAGGCGGTTAAAGCAGAGCTTAGGGAGCCAAGAATCTTCCATAGTCCCAAGTTTCAGCCACCAGTTTAGAGCCGATTTTACATTGTAACTTCCAAATGTGGGATTGCTAGTTCGATGCGAATGAAATAGTCCGGGGTATTATTTGGAAGAAACAGTTCCGTTGGCTCTAAATTGAATTTTTTCTAGAACATCGCAAAGAGAAACACCCCATGATTCTGCGGCATATAGGGAGGATGATAGAACCAAACACAATTTTCCACGATGAGAATGGGCCCCCACGGACTTTATAAAGCATAGGCAGCAGAGCCCAGGCCGCCGTCTGGCTAGGGACTGGCAATAGGGACTTCTGAATCTCCACACAAAAACTAATAACGAGGTGATATAGTGTCATGCCTTCCGAAAACAACCACATTAACTTCGAGTGGTTCACCTTTAAGGCATGCTCTTCACAGTAAGAATTACAAAAATGGTTACCTAATTTCTACGCATGCAGTACAACATTATGGATAGGCACGCATTTTCCATATAAAACCATGTTCATCACCCAGTTCATCATCCCTCTGTGTATTTCATCTATTCGTTGCACTTTTTCTTCTTCTTTGATTCAATTTTCGTACACGTTTTAAGATATGTGAGCAACGCGAGGGGAAAATTAATGCTCGTTTTTGCCTTGGACATCATTTTACCTGTATACATATAAAATAAATCCGAGCTATTATTAACCTACATCTAAAACTGAGAGAGAGAATGGTCAACTAACGGCTTAAAAAAGAGATCGAATGTTCCTTTACTATGAAAGAACGTGACAAACTTTCAAATTTTCATGTTTTGGACATTAAGATCGCATAAACGTAACACAATCTTGATTTAGTTGGTTTAGAACAGTCAGGGCAGCTCGTCGCTGGACTGAGTTCATGTGGCAGCGCCTTCTGTGTGCAAAAATATCGTAGATGGTTACCATCAAATCGTATTCATCTCAGTTTCAAACTTGGAACAACTTATACAAAATCTAAAGTACGGAAGCAATATAGTTGATACCTAATGAGATTGGACATCCAGGACTAATAAAGACTTCTAAGAAAAATTAAAGAAAATAATGTCCCTCAAATATTGTGAAGTAGAACACGGAAGAGTGAAGTCATGTCAATGGGTGCAATCGAATGCACGCTCTTATGAAAGAGGGCAGATAGTTATTCACGAAGGCAGTTGTCGCAATTTCCCCTTATGGAAGACGCGTTGTTTGAAAACAAAAAACTCGACATTTCCCACTCTTTCTGCAAAACCGGACATTTGGTGTCCAGAGCGGCTTTATATTTTGGCGCGGACAGCTTAAAGAAAAACCGGACTGTCCGGGCCGAAACCGTAACTGTAACGATGAGTAACCTGGGTTGACATGTGTCCAATTTTGGTCAGGGCAAACAGTTTTGGTTACTATTTTCAGTAATGATCTTTTTTATTAACAGCAGGCTATTTATGTATAGCTATCAACAGTTCAGGGATATTCATCTTCCATGACACGAACCATGGAACACTGTTCTCCATGAAAACAGGATACTCCTCACTCTTTTCTTTGTCCCTCGCAGACGGAGTGACACGGCTATTATTGCCGAATACTACACTTTTACCATCACCCATTCGAGAACCTAGAAGAAGGGCTTTGTCCACTTATCTAACAATTTTTCAGCCATCCTCTTCAAGAATATATAAAACTCTCTATGGAGAACTCCCTCGCAAGACGTGACTAGGGGTGAAAATGAGTCCCTCAAGTCTTTAGCAGCCCTACATACTTCAATCGTTGTTCTTTGACCCAATAGCCCAGTCAAATTAGACCAAAAAGAGGCAAATAGGAGAAAAAATTCATAGTGGAGAAATTTCTTCACCAAGCACTTCCTTCACACGTAGTAAATCATGTCTCAAAAGTCCCCTAGTATGGGGGATGAGCTCGAGGAATGGGGGGGGGTTCTCCTTTTTTCGACTTTTTTCGGTTTTTTGCCTATAACTCGAAAAGTAAGCGTTCTAGCGACTTGTTTACTATTACCAGAATGAAAGTGCATAACATTTCCTACAAATTTTACTCCTGACTTCATTCTCTACGATTAGGCGTTCCACCGCTAGAGCGCGTTGAAAAGTAGGTATCATTTCAAAAAATCAGCAAAAAGGCCTTTATGCTCTTTTTACGCAGAAATCATTCGTAGGTAGCTTCTGGTTGACTTAGAATACATCATGATTTGTTTTAAGAACATCAGTGATGCTCGGGCAGTGGTTTGAGCAGGGTTCATGTATGTCTTTTTTTTTTGTTCTTCGCTTACATCCTGGAAACTGTGATAACCATAACATATTTTCAGCACCCTTACCAACTCACTGTGAATTATCAGTGAATATATATGTATATAAAACACAGTGGCTCTAAAAAAGAAAAAAAAAAAGGAACTAAAGAAAATTAGCTGTGTTTCACCAAAAAATGTTTAATGTGCAGGTACAGTATAACCCATGTTAAAGTAATATTCACAAAAGGAGTGGGAGGGGAGGGGTCATCAATCTTCACAGGTATCTGCTCTGCATCCATTGAAAATCACCATCCATAGTCAAACTGAAAATTCAAAATCGGATTACAGTGAGGTGCATATAATCTTATATTGATAGATAGATGAAGTTCATGCAGATGATTAGGATGAAACTTACAGGGCGACGACATATGTGTTGAGTGGGTAGTCTTATGGTTCCATGTCTATTTCATCATCTTCTGTAGACGAACCGTCGTCAGCAAGTGGTGGGTTATTTTTGCAGGAACCTGAACAGTTGGAGCAGAGTGTTGAGCAGTGACGCCGGCTCTGCGGTATCCACATCAAGCACTACCGCAGCTTTTGGTGCAGCTGCAAAATATATTCTTCAGAATTTCAGATGTTGCTGGTGGATCCAAAGTTGGAATTGGCTTGAGGAAACCATCGTCTCCCCACTCCAGCCCCAATTCTGTAGAATATATTTCGCAGCTGCACCAAAAGCTGCGGTAGTGGTCGATGTGGATGCCGCAGAGCTGGCATTCACTGCTCAACACTCTGCTCCAACTGTTCAGGTTCCTGCACAAACAACCCACCACTTGCTGATTTCCGTGATTATTATTTTGTTCCATTATAAATTCATTATAGTTTTGGAAATTATGTCAGGATTTTCAAATTTCATGAAGAGAGGGGATGGAGGGGGTAATATACTGGTATATCGTGATGTTATAACTATTCTCGTCCGATTATCGTGATTCTTTTAATGTTCAACTATGAATTTGGTGTAGTTTTGGATAATATGTCAGTATTTTCATATTTCAAGAGGGAAGGGGTGGAAGGAGGGGGTAATAGCGGCAAATCGTGATATTTGTACTATATTCATCTGATTTCCGTGACATTTGTAACAGAGTTACCTCCTGTGAGGTCCATCGAGGTCCCGTCAGGGCACCAGAGATAGCGCTGTCGGCGTTCCGTTGATGAAACAACGGGCGCCTCGGCCGTTCTCGATCATTTTTGGCAGCTGGTTTGGCGTTGGATGGGATTCCAGGTGACTGGAAAACCAATCTACTCCGAACATGGCTCATTAAAAGCTCATTAGTAGGAGTGGTATCTCTCTGACGGGATGCTGTTACTCTCCTCTACCTTTTTATGAGGATTTAGGCCCCCATTGCACCTCTGGGGAGGGGGGGGGGCACCTAAATTCCTTATAGGTACATTTATTATTGTTTGGTCGATCCACATTTTAGTACAGTATTCAACCGCCCTTGAGGGGAGTTATGTAAAAAAAAAAAAAAAAAAAAAAAAAAAAAGTGTGTGTGTACATGTACGTAAGTACTATGAATAGAATTCGCTACTCTGACGTATGAATAGCCTTCATCTGACGTTTGTAGAATGCTACAAACAAAAACTTATTGATTTGATGCTTTTTTTTGGATCAGTCAATTATTTTCTCTATTCGTCAATTTCAATTGGAGAGCACACAAGATTCGATCATTTTCGAGACCTCAAAGGACCGCCATCAAAGGGAGGACGAAATAAAGGACATTTTTTTTTCTCTTGTTGGACAAACACGGCGGAGCATTTTTAACGGGGAGACCTCTCAAAGCCTCATCGACTTTCCGAGGTAAACACAGTGTTAGCGGGAGAAAAACCTTTGTTTACTGGGGTTTGATGTATCGAGCGCATCCCAGCTCGAGATAACCGCCATGCGATGGGTCGATTGAAGGGCAGGATGATTGGATGAGTCATTTCCGATGATGGAGAGAGGTATAAAGTCTTCTGGCGGATGTTAGGTCTTACGAGGTTTTCATCGATTTCCAAAGAATTTCCCGAGCCGAGGTCACCACAAGTTCAAATCTGTCACATTTTCCCTGGAATTGGAGAAGCCATTGCACAAAGAGTTGATCCTGCTCAAATTGATGAAAAAAAAAAAAAGGATTTTCCGTAGTCCACGGACTTGGTAGGATAAGTGATGTCTAAAGTATGGAGAGTTTCACAAAAAATTGCGTTAGAAAAATCCGTCAGAAATTGAGCGTTACGCAAATCGGTCACAAATTAAGCGTTTCAAAAATCTGACACGAATTGAGCGTTACGAAAATCCGTCACATATTGTTATCCCCATCACGCCAAAGTTCGATAGACTACAAGAGCAGCATATCTATCAGTTGAGGGTCCTCTGAGACTAATTTTATTTCCTAATCAAGAAAAAAGCGCTCCATTCCTAATTTCTGCATCCCTGGTCCATTAGGAAAGAAATTAGCCTTTGGGTTTCCTCTGCTGATCAGTGACCCTCTGTACCTTGGAATCGTATGCGTCCCAAAGGCGCTCTATTCTCAATCTCAGCCTCATAGGTCAACTAGTAAAGAAGTTGGCCTCAGAAATCTCCCAGCTCGTCAGTGCGCCTCCGTAATTCGCAACCGTTTTCATGATGTGAAAAAAGGTGCTCCATTGCAAATTTCTGCATCCCTGGTCTATTAGGAAAGAAATTAGCCTTTGGGGTTCCTCTGCTGATCAGTGTCCCTCCGTACCTTGTAATCGTATCCTAAAAGTCCTAAAGACGCTCTCTTCCCATGCTCAGCCCCATTGGTCAATTAGGAAAGAAGTTGGCCCCAGGAATACCCCAGCTTATCAGTGCACTCCCGTACCTTGTGATTGTATTCTAGAAGTCTCTAAGACGCTTCACTCAACATTTCATCACCATAGATCGATTAGAGAAGATTTTAGCTAGTAATGTTACTAGTTAGTAATGTGAAATTATTAATGATTGTCCACGAAGCATAATTTGCAAGATAAAATTCTACATCCTCTGGGATCATGGGGGGGGGGGGGGGGGGGCTCTGCCCACCCTGCCCACCCTGCCCCTACTCAAATTACGCCACTCTATACATATACAGTTCTTGTATCAGTATACAGATTGAGTTCTTTGATGTATGAAATGGATTTGTAGGAGGTCCCCCCCCACATTAATAAATTTGAAGTCATCTAAACTGATCATTTTTTCTTCGAAAATTCGCTAAAGTGAGAATGAATTTTTTTCAGTTTCTCAATTATATATAACGCCATTTGACCATCTATAATGATGTCTAGATATTCTTGTTCCTGGACTCTCTAAATCGATTCACAGGTGCATCCCATAGTGCAGCTATGAAAACGGAACTAATGATCTACCTGCGACTGCGTCATATCCACTGTATTGCCGAATAAAATGTATTTAATTTTACTAACATTTAATGTTAGATGATTGTTCATAATATAATCCCCCAAACTAGACTTGCAGATATCTACTTAGAAGTTTGATTCAGAATAACACAATGCACGTCTCAAGGGTGGTTGTAGAAAACGAGCTTCAGGTAGGTTACTTATCTTTCCGTTATCCTTACGTGACTTTGGAAAAGTGAAACTACGGTCGTATGTACCTGGCAGATCATTGTTAGTTACCACACCTATGTCGAGAATCGCGTGAAGAATAGTCACATTGCATGTGTGCACCTACACTTGTTATCCTAATGGGCACAACTAGGGCTAGAGGTACCATCATCCTCGACGTCACCCCAATTACGCACCTACCGAACGTACGATAATTGGAGCGTCCCCTCTCCGTAACGTTTTGTTCAAAAATGATTCGTGCGTAAATGTGGAGAACCAGTTCATTGACGCCATAGCCAGCACGTAATAGTTCGCACTTACCTGAATATCTGAGCAGTCAAGCAAGCAGTGGGTGAGTTCCTATGATAATAATGAATGAAGGAATAATTATTCGTTTCCATCAAAAACATATTAAAAATATAGGTATAAAATTAATAAGTAAATTCAAAACGAATGAATTACTTGAACAAACCACTTATATTCTAGTCGAAACCTCTCATAGATCAAGATTCTATGTTGTGGAGGGATTTATATTATAAAATTACGTTGTTATGATGTTCAACAGTGTTGAAAATTTTTTTTTGAAAAATTGAAAATTTTTGATAATTAGAACGCTGTTAGTTAGTACACAAAGGTTTATGATCCTGATAGATAGTCTTTCTGCACTGATGGGTGGTAGACTACATAAAGTTGGGATAATGACATTCTCTATCATGTTTCTGACTAAGCTTAAGTATCTCAACTGCATGAGTATTGTATAAACCAGTGGTCGCCAAACTTGTAAGCGACTGAGCTACCTTACAGCTAATAAACATTACTGTGAGCTACCCAACAAAGTAGGAAAGTAATACATGTTTTTGCTTAAATCACACAGTCGTTTAGGTATTACCTATGAATAAACATTTCCAGATTATTTTAAATCTAACTAAATGACATTTCTAAAATTGCGATAATATCATAAGAACTTAGTTTGCATCAGGAAAACGTAGTTCAGTGTGATGGGTGGCACTCTTTTTTGTCATCAACAATCTTCTTAATGTTAGGCTCATATGTTGTAGCGGCCATTCGAATGCAATTGTCCAAATGTTCATCCGTCAACCTGTTTCTGTACTTGTTTTTAATGAATTTCTTACTGGAAAATGAAATCTTACAGAGATAATTTGCGCTGAACATTGCCTTCACTCGTAAACCAATTTGAACCAAAATTGGATATTTTTGCTTAGGAACAAAAGGCCAAATATTTTCATTGCTTGAAGTGAGAGATTTCAATGAAAGGTCACTTTGAAAATCAATCAGTTCCATCTCCACTGCAGTGTTGTCTTCTTTAAAATATTGCATGACACAAGCAGATGCGTAGCGCAAATCAGATTAGCCAACCCAAGCACTCTCTTCTGAAATTTCCCCGCGAGCTACCAAAAATTTCCCTGCGAGCTACCAGTAGCTCGCGATCTACGGTTTGGCGAACACTGCTGTCAACGATCAGTAATCGAGTGGGGTCGACCGAAATCAATCGAAGATCAGTCTAATCACACAAAACAAGTTTCTAACATATTAAAAAAGTTAGCATTTACATACCTTTCGGAGGAATCCGTCGTCACTTGCAAGTCGAATACCAGAGGCGAGTACCAGTGCTTTCGAAGCAAAGACATCATCATCAGGCCACCGAAACAGTACTGTCGAATTTTTATGGTTATTTTTCCGAAATTTGGAATTTATTAAGGAGTGAAATTTAAGGGACGTAATTTAAGAACACATTATTTAAAAGATTTCCGTATTATACTAACCGTTTGCCCATGAGTGTTAAATGAAAAATAATCTTCAACACGACTGTGAATTGCAGAGCTAGTTTTGTACTTTAGGAGTTGGCCGTTTTTTAACTGATTCGGGTTGATCCTATTCGATTTTCTCGTTTACACTTCCCATAAATGTGTGCCTCCCTACGTTAGTCATAAAAATAACATGATAGTGAGATGGTATGGTATGGTACTGTAAGTATTTGAAATGTTAAAAAAAATCACTAAAAATGGCTAAAAACCGCCAAATATCTAAAGATTTATAATTTTCAGAGCAAAGTTTTAGTCAAAACAAAATCATCAACAATTAATAGGACATACAAAAAATTTTGCTCAAAATTATGCTGAAAAATGAACTTAAATTTCATTAATGTTTGCTGAAAAATCTATAAAAATTACTAAAAATTCAAAATCTCTGTTGAATCACCAAATTTTATTTAGTACGAGTTTTTTTTGCCATAAAATTGGTTTTCCAGGCGACAGCCTTTGAACAATATTTAAAGAAGGGATTTAGTCTCAACTAAGAAAGTGCCAATTACTTTTCGAAAAGGGAAATTTCACGTGTTATTGGGCCAAAAAAGCATTGATTTCCACCTTATGTCAATCATATTCATCTTATGGAAAACTTCATCAGATTCCCAATAATATAATTAAATTAAGAAAATAATTTTTTTTTTAACTTGAGAATATTTCGTTGCCAATTGTCCGTAATAACTATTCCCAAAGTTTTTACAATCTTTGGAGATACACCTCCAATACATACAGAGATACATTCAGATCGGTGCTGGTGGTACAGAGATAATTTTTTTTTCATAATATTTATTGCACCAAGTAATTAATACAACTTATTAGTAACATTTCTTTGGCTATGAAAAATCGATGACTGAAACAAGACTGTGATACATAACACATCCTTTACATCATTTCAGCTATTTAGTGTCTTCAATGAACACGATTTGCAGGAGTGCACAGCACTAAACTCACTGAACAAACTTTCATGAACACATCACTCCCCACTACCACAGATCGTGAGGTTTTCGTCTTTTCAGTCGTCTGAGCAGATCATCAACGTCCTCGTTGATATGACCTTGGAGCTTCTGATGAAGGGCTATCGCTAGAGTTTTTATTACTTCATTTATTGTGGGAATTTTGAGGTCGTTATGGATGTCATTATTGGTCCAGTAGCGGTACGCATCGACGCATGACCCCAGTACTTTGTTCTGGAATCGCTGTATAATATCACGATTACTTACAGAAGTGCAGCCCCAGAGCTGTGCACCATATGTCCAGACTGGCTTAAGGACCTGATTGTATAGAGTTAATTTATTTTGGATAGACAATTTTGATCGTCTACCAATTCATTTTTCGGAATTTGGTGTCTAATTCTGTTTTTTTATTTTAGCGAATTTTCTTAGAAAATGAAGCTATTGCAATGGCTCCAAAAATTTTAAAATAAAAATTTTCAAAACTTTTCTTCATCGAAATCTGTTTTGAGGCATTCTGAAATGATTCCTGGATTTTAACGCTTTTTTATATGTATATATATATATATATATATATATATATATATATGTATATATATATATATATGTATGTGTCATTCCAGACGATAACTCTCGATAGAATTGAGATAAAAACTTCGTTCTTTCGCCAAAAAATCAAGCATTTCAAAAGAAAGGATGAGTTCGTTGGACAACAATTTTTGAGCACATTAAATTGGTCAAATTTCGAAAAATGTACCCAAAAAATCACTAAAAATGGCTAAAAACGGCCAAAAATCGTTAAATTTCTATTTTTTTTTGCAGAATTTTAGTCAAAACTAAATTTTCAACGATTAACTAGGACATTAAAAATTTTTGCTCAAAATTATGATGAAAAACGTACTTAAATGTCATTAAAATTTGCTAAAATATCTATAAAAACTGCAAAAAAATTTAAAAATCAAAAATCCCTTTTGAATTAGTGGAATTTTATTTAGTTATAAGTTTTTTGCCATAAAATTGGTTTTTAACCATTTCTGTCAACTAAAATTGCTCCAATTTCAATGCAATTTAACATACTATAGTACTATAGATAGTTTATGAAAATTCGCTCATACGATCATGCTGCATGACTGGAACTTTTTCACATGCGCTCTCCAGCGGAGCCTTGTATCCAGAGTCATATCCAAATATTTTGCCTCATTGGCATAAGGGATGACTCTGCCATTAAGATAGATTGGTATATTTTTGAGATAAATAAAGAAACCTTTGTGTAATAACCGAGAGGTTTAATTTATTTCTTTCTTTGGTGGGTTGGCGAAAAGTTCCATTTTAGTCATATTTTGTAGGTAGGTATGGTGCCACGATGGATCTCCGCACTCGTGGTTGGGTCAACACTTCTGATTATGGCAGCGTCCAGCGAGCCAAGAATTCACCAACCTGAATTGGAGAACGCAACTTTGCCAGAAATAACTGAAAGGAGGTGAGGAATATCGTGATGTTTTGAAAGGTATCATGAAATTTCAATTTCTGTGTTTGTGTGCGTGTTTTAACATGTATCATGTTTTAGCCCTGGGGTCCTAGCAATTTTTGCGAGTCAATTTTTTTCCGCGCACGAAACATATAGTGTTACAGTGATTTCCGCCTACAACCGAGTCGTTGCTAGAGAAATGGTACTTCGTCGTTTTTCATCCCACAAAATTCGTTGACCATTCGTTCGAAAGCTCTCGATTTATCCAACAATATTATGTTAACTACTGCGAAGTGCGTGTCCAACAAACTGAGTTATGAGCATGGTAAATAATTGTGTAAATAATTGTTTACACACAGGTGATCATATTCAATAATTGATATTGTGAACATGATTGCAACCGCTTGTTAATTTCTGACGTTTTCATAGAATTTCGAATCAATATCGAGGAGAAAACATGATACATGGTTGAAATTTTTGGTTCTAGAACAGAAATAAGTTTATGTTAAGAATGCCCAATTTTGATCAAATTTCTAATATGGGGCATGAAGTCGATTTTTTTGTTGTTGTTGTTGTGTGAGTGTGATTCCCTCATAACTTAAAAGAAAGAATTGGGTGAAATTAGAACGAAAATGGAGTAGAATCCCACCAATCGCACATTTCTATATTTTTTTGAAGTTTTGCTTCCGAGTCTACCTTAAGGTAGCGAAAGCAAAAAAAAAAGGAGTTTACAAAATCCAAATTTTAACTCGAATTTTACGTTTTAGACTATTCTGAACAACTTTGGTTCCGTGTCTGTCTGTCTGTGTGTCTATCGTGTGAATCCTTGTAACAAGCTTATTTTCTACAGTTTCCATCCGTTTTGGATGAAATTTTCAGGGGATGTGTGGGCTAGGAGGTAGACGGTCCCCTACCAGTTTCACCGTTCTTGACTCAATACCTCACTCTGCGCATGCGCAAACGTAGATTCTACCAAGCATTAATTTATCACGCCCTAGTCGTCCGATCTTGCTCGAATTAGAATGATAGTTGGCGGATGACGATTTGATCATCTTATATCAATTTCAACATGATTGTATCATTAATAGCTACTGCGCATGCGCCTATGGGAAATCCTAGTAAAGACCTTAATTTCCACTGTTTTCATCCGATTTCGATGAAATTGTCAGAGAATGCGCGGGTTAGGTTGTAGATGGTCCCCTGTCAGTTTCATTGTTGCCAAATCAATACTTCATTCTGCGGATGCGCAAACGTAACCTCCAGTATGCTCCATTTTATCACATTCTAGTCATTCGGTTTCGCTAAAATTTGGATGATGGAAGAAGATGACTTGATTACCTCATATCAATTTCAACACGATTGTATCATTAATAGCTACAGCGCATTTCATTGTTTTCAACTCATCAGTTAATACGCTTGCACAAACGTGAATTACATTGAGTATCATTTTTTCGTTTCTTAATTGACCAATTATGACATTTCACGCTACTTCTTGATTCACTCTTTTCCGCTATGGAATTTGTCAAGATCATTTAAAACTTTTCAATGTTCCATACATGCATGATAGGTAAACGAGGAAGCTAAGTGCCACACCCAACATGGCAGGCGTTTCTTGTAACGAATTTTCTTAGAAAATAAAGCTATTGCAATGGCTCCAAACATTTTAAAATAAAAATTTTCAAAAATTTTCTTCATCGAAATCTGTTTTGAGGCATTCTGGAATGATTCCTGGATTTTAACGCTTATATATATATATATATATATATATATATATATATATATATGTATATATATATACAGGCTGTAGTCCTCTGACCCGTGATTTGTTAGGAGATTTACCACAAGTGTCATACCGACAAGGACAGAACCTGGGGGGGATTTTATCACACAGACATCCACGTGTTCAGCCTCCGGAAGTGCAGCAGCCTGCATTGCATTAATGTGGGCGCCCAAGGTGCAAACTGTGTGAGATAGTAATAGAAGGCTCTCACTTCACCTCCCCAAATACCTCTCATTCCTACAAATGTAAAGGAACCGCAGAGTGTCAATCACAGATGTGTGTTTATCAGCTTATTTGTAAACAGTGTGCGGAAGATCAGAGCAGAGGCTTCTATGTGGGAAAAGCCACTCAATTGAATTTACGAATAAACAACCATAGAGCTTCTTTAAACCAGGATCGACCACTGCCATTGAAGCTGCATGCGAGGTCCCACGACGCCACAGTCACGTTCAATGAATGCTTCGGAGTGAAGGTTTTAAAGGTGATGCCACCACCAACAAATGATAGATTGTTGCAGCAGTCCGAACGCGCTCATCGCTGGGTACTGGGATCAATGCGGCCTCCCGGCCTCAACCTCAACGATTGAGTCTACATTAGAAGTTGCGAAGCCATAATATATGGATGGTTACATGGTTGCAGGCTTCCAAGACACTACCCGTCCAATTATTCAGAAAAACTATTCACTCTTCTATTTTTGACAAAGATTATTTTCGAAATATCAAATCATTCTTTTTTCTTTTTATCTGTGAAATTCATATCAAATTAAGTTTATTATATACATAGTTCAGTAGAACAAGAACAATCAAATGCATATATATATATATATATATATATATATATATATATATATATATATTTGTGTGTGTGTGTGTGTGTGTGTGTGTCATTCCAGACGATAACTCTGCTAAAAACGGCTAGGAATCGTTAAATTTATATTGTTTTGTAGAATATTGCTCAAATAAAGTTTATTAACTATAAAATAGAACATCCAGAAATGTATGTACACAATTATGCTGAAAAATGTACATTAAAATTCACCAAAATTCGCTAAAAAATCGATAAAAACTGCAAAAAAAGCTAAAAATTCAGAACCTCTATTTGAATAGCAGGTTATTATTTAGAATACGTTTTTTGCCATAAAATTAATGGTTAACGATTTCCTTGCACTCAAAAAGCTCAAATTTCAAAACAATTCAGCATTATACAATACAATAATTTACGAAAATTCGCTCATACGATCATGCTGCACGAATGGAACTTTTTTCTTTCTTTCTTTTTTTCAGAGAAAAACTAGTTCCTTGATGTAACTGCCCCTTCGTCAGTTTTTGTTAGGACAGGTACAGAATGTTTGTCTGTCATATGATCTATTCTATGCTTAATCTAAGCCAAAGTTTTCTCAGAATGATGTTGAGTATCTACACTACATGTATATACATCGGCACATGGATATCATAAAAATACTGCTGTTAGGTTTTACTAAATTGATTTAGATATGTTTGTGCTAATTGCGTTCAAATTCGTTTCAGGGTCAACGCCTCGATCCCGCAGGATGAAAATATTAGGTATCGTCAGTTCCCTTACGCCTACCCTTACTTGAATCTCGCCAGCAACGCTCTGGCAGCTGTAGAAGATTGGAAAAAACCCGCAAAACCTACAGCAAGTATCACAACTTCGAGCACGACTGAACCCACCACAACCACGGACTGGGACGATTGGGATGACTGGGATGATTAGCCATACCACATAATAATTTACCCATCATAAGCAGCATATCTATACACTATGTAATGATGGATGTAATGGATGGATGATGCAATCATACAAACCATAAAATCATAGATGCATCGAGATGGAGTTGTAAAAAGCATCAATATAATATATACATTCGATAAACCACAATGCAATGTCTATCTTGTATCCTAACAATCTCGTGTCTGCGCCAGTTAAGTCTAGACTAGCGTTAATTTTGTTTTTTTTTCAGTAGGTATACCTAACAAAAAATACACACACTATTTTTTTTAATTTCTCAAAACTCCCCTCCAAGGCGGAGGAGGCACACCACTAACTTGAGAAAATAAATAAATACATAAATAAAAGAAGTGGGAAGGACGCTCAGGTTTACCCAACGCCTGCTGTAGGGACGATGGAAGTTGCAGAAGGAGGAAGATGAGGAGGAAGAGTGGGAAGAAAGGAAGTACCCCCATAAAATCAATGACCACCAGTTTAAGTAAGAACCCCTCAGATGGCGGATGGGTCATACTACATCAATTTAACGATTTTTAGCCAGTTTTAGTGATTTTTTGCAGTACTTTTTGAAATTTGACCAATTTAATGTGATTTTTTAAGTGCTGGCTAACGAACTCATCCTTTCATTCGGAAAGCGAATTATTAATAATAATTGTGTAAAAGCTTTCATTCGTTATTTGTGTTATAATTTTCACTGCACATCTGTGCCAAAAGATATACTGTTCTTATAGAACTGTTTCAAACCAACCATAAGTATATATATATACGCGAACTTCAGAAATCGTTTCAGAATGCCTCAAAACGGATTTCAATGAAGAAATTTTTCAAAAATTGTCATTTAAAAATTTTCCGAGCCTTTGCAATATCTTCACTTTTTACGAAGATTCGCTAGCATGTTTTGCCATCGTGCTGTGAAATGTTTGAAGTAACTTCTAAACTGTAATAATAAATAAAACTGGGATATAAGTAAAGGCTGAAAAAAGTTTTAAATCTCTTTAACAAAAAGCATTTGGTGAGGTATAAAGCTTGGAAGCACTTAGTTGAACAAAATGTGAATTTTAAGACTCCAGTGTTTTAACGGGGAGGATTACGGTAGGAGAAAAAGTATATCTCGGGGCGTAATAGCGTTGAATTGCTGTTTAGAACGAGGTTGAAATATCGCGTTGAAAGTTAGCGAGTGGTTTGGAATTCTACTATACCACCACCACCAGCGGCTTTGTGGGCAGCGAAATACGGCATTTGCCCACCAACTTCCGTGGAATTCTCCGAGTGAACGAGAGTTTGAAAATCCCGTCGGAGTGAGTTTTCAAAGGCAGCCGACCTGTAGGATTTTTCTGCATTACATTGATGGCGAACTCGACTTTCAAACAATAACAACGGATAACAATTGTCAGGCGTTTTAACGTTTCCGAACACCTGAAAGGTCACAGGAAAGTTCAGCAATCGGTCCAACAGGTCGATCTTAAAAGAAAGTGCTTCTATTTCTAATTATGCACAGGAGCCTATTTCATGAAGCAACAAGTGACAAGTTACAAGCCGATTTTATGTACAAGTTGTAAAATTCAAACCTTTCTTACTATTGCGACTTCTTCGCATACGTTCAGCGGCTGTCATCGGCATAATGAAATGGGATTGAATTTAATGATAGGAAATTTGCAAATATTACGTTAGGTAAAGCTTGTTTTACAAAAATAAAATACGAGTCTGCAACACATTAGGACATTTTATGTTTTTAGTTGCAGACTCGTATCATCAGAATTTAACAAGCGGTTGCAATCAAGTTCACAATATCAATTATTGAGAATGATCACCTGAGTGTACACAATTATTCAAATAACCATGCTCATAACTCAGCTTGTTGGCCACGCACTTCGCAGTAGTTAACATAATATGGTTGGATAAATCGAGAGCTTTTGAACGAATGGTGAACGAATTTTGAGGGATGAAAAACGACGAAGTACCATTTCCCTAGCAACGACTCGGTTGTAAGTGGAAATCATCAGAATATATTCGTGAGCATTTTCTGTGACTTTTTTTAGTTTATGTTCCATAGCAAAGACATAAAATGTCAAAATGAGTGTGCAAGCGTTTCATAAAGGTACAAGTGTAGACTTGTAATGCACAGTGAAAATTAACAAGTGTACAGGCGAATTTGGACAAGTCACAAGTGTTTACCCATCATTTTGTACAAGCCACTGTTTTACGGTTGTAAAAAATGGCCGATTTTTAACCTACGTCCATTCACCACTAAACTTGTTATTTTCCAGCATTGTGTTGACAATTTTTCGATGTTTAATAAGTGGGAATCATCTTCTGCTGAAGAATACAGATAAGAAAGAAGCATTCAGCGTAAAAGACGCCAAAGATTTTTTCGGCCACGAATAAACGTTCATTTCTTTAGTATTTCTGAGTTTAACGAGATTCAGGATGTCTTCCGAGACCCTTGAAAGATTCAAATGGTGCGTGATCCTGTACAATATTTCCTGATCGGGTATTGAGGATCTCCCTATCATTGAAGAAAACAAAGTGATGTGCGAAGATCATCTCGAAGTTACAGATGACATTCCTAACCCAGCAGCATTATGACTTGATGAACTGATTAATCATTTCCGCTGAATGAAGGGAGAAAAATCCGATTATGCCAGCCATCAGAATAAGTTGAAATCAGATACACAATTTCTCCACTTTTCAGTTTATAATTTGTCTGTATTCCAATCATTACACCTTGTCATGTACGATAGACATCCTATCGTGTACTTAACCCTGGAATGCCCAGTGGGGTTTGTCAAACCCCAATCGCGATTTAAAATCAGTTTATCATGTTGAATCCCGCACGTGTGGCTCTTCTCGCCCCCTTCTATATCACCCCCCACTTCTTCCCTAAAGGCTTCAGCCTTTTTCCAGTTTAGTACGTTCAAGACTTCTATGTTGTGTAGTACTTTCTTGTGCCTGGGGTTTGACAAACCCCACCGGGGAGTTAACCGCTAGTGATTTTCTCTATAGCAAGTGTTATTTTTGTGGGCGTTCCCACAGTTTTGTTATTGGCTAATCATTAGAAATGGCTGAAAAACGCAAGTTTTCGGATCCTGAAGACATTAGATCCATTTTGGAACAGTTGGAGGAAGAAGATGTATATTTTGGCGGAGAAAATTCAAACACGGGAGATAAAGTCGAGTTACAAGAAGTTGCCTCCGATGAAGAAGCGTCAAAAGTGACAGTTTTGGAGAAACTAGTTCGATGTTCCTTCTGTGAACATCATAGATCTTCAAAGTGTTGAGAATGTTGATCCTATTGCTTGGTGCCAATTTTATGTTACCTTTTCATTCTAGTTCTTGGGTTTTGTAAGTGGTATCAAACTAATCTCAGAAAATTGTTTTGTAGATTTTATTTATTTATTTATTTTTGTTTTTAAGTGAAAATGTGCTAATTTTATATTGAAATTTAGTTACAATGATGTAGTTTTCTACTATTATTTTTTTCTTCAGAGCGTGAGGTTTGCCTTGCTATTACAGTTTTCTTCGTGAGCTTAGGTACCTACTTCATGTTTCTTTACACTCTTGATAACAGAATAAAAATAAAATTTGATTTAAGCGTAACTTACTTTTGAATTTTCTAACATTTTTCAAAGTTGGGGTTTGACACACCCCACCGGGGAGTTAAGTGTTGGAAATTTAGCCGGGACATTCCAGGGTTAACATAGTTTTTATATTATGATTCGCTGACAAAACTTCCATTTCGGCATCCCACGTGACGTTGTTAATTTCGTTCGTCCCCACACGCAATTTTTCTTTTCTGCTACACTTGTAAACTTAGCTTCTACAAGTGTAACTTTTTTACACTTGTACTCTTTGTTTTGGTGATACACTTGTTCTAGTTTACCGTGCATCACAAGTAAGTACCTGTACTTGTTAACCCTTCGTTGCATCATGATGCCTGTAGGCATCATATTATGTTTTACACCCCCAGCACACTCTGTTGAGATTATTTTGAGTTCTATTTTGTTTCCTCCAAGCATCAACATGTGCTTGAACTCAAGGAGAGATTTGGTCGCTGTACTTTGAACTCAAGAAGAGATAATCAAGTTAATGTTGACAAAACCAGCAGTCTGGTTTTTGACCCCGAGGGGGCTCCGTTCGTGTGGTCTCTGAATTACAAAAGTCGTTCATTTTCTCTATAAAAAAATCTTTTTCGTTAGTTTATATTGTCTAGTTTGTGGAGGAATAGTTGTTTTAGTTGAAGTTTCTTTTCTAGTGCCGATTTTTGCGTTTCAACCTGTGTTTCCTGTAGGCACCATTGTGCACTTGTTTACCAAGTTGAGAGCAATGGATGGGGACGACGATATCTACTTGTGTAGTTTTACGAATATTTACCAAGAGAACACCTACCAATCGTTTTTTGAGGATTCTTATAGTTTCAATAAATTTAAATTCTCGTTAGTTCTGGATTTCATTTATGAAAACACCCTTCCGAGGCCAAGGGCCAGGTGCCGCCCAAATGCACAATGATGCTTACAGGCATCATTCAGGTGCCGCCGATATGCACAATGATGCTTACAGGCATCTTTCAGTTTTTCTTGAAATTCCCGGAAAAAAACAGTGATGGATTTTTTTCCTTATTTTTCCCGGTATCCAGAGACCTATTCCTACCACTCAGATTTTTTTCACAACAAAAGAAAAAATCATGCATCAAAGGGTTAACTCGTACACTTGTTGTTTTATGAAATAGGCCCCTGGTTGTTACCCAACAATAATATTTTTAAGATTTCCACAACACTGTGTCGAGTTCCGTTTTATTTTCACTCGATTAGACATCGCGTATCCTACGCAGTCCCCTGTCACATATGGCCCCTCTCGTATTATTAGGACCCATGTTTCTTCCCAAATGCAGAAAAATATTATAGTTAAGCCAATTTAAGCCAGAAGGTAGGCCATTAAGTTCAGATCATGACTAGGTAGGACATACATGTGTTTTACTATACTATCTTACCTGGGAATGTATCGTTCTCTTTCCAAAACCATCACCGCGCTTGTTACAATGTGGTTATGGTATACCGCCATCTAGGAACACTCGGGAGTTTCTTCCATACGGTGACCTATCCCAAATTGGAAAATTTGTCCCGAGATGGGAAAAAAAGTCCAGTCATGCAGCATGACCCCATGAGCGAATTTTTGAAGAAATCTTAGACATTTCAGTCGCCATTGATCGTGTTGAGAAATTTTAGTTTATGATTTTGATAGACAAACATGGAATCAAATTATTAACACATGCACAGAGTAAACTCATCAGTTGTGATTACATTTTTTTTTTTTAAGCACCTACTACCTACGTTTTAAACAGCATGGTTCTAAAATTGGTTATACAGGGATACTTCCATAAGAGTAGTTCAATCTGAATTTGGACAATATTTCATGCAAATATTACCGATTTTTACAACTAGCGAACGGCATTATTTCGATTTTTGACTGATTTTTCAACTTTGAAATTTTTAAAAACTTGATACATATTCTTATAGGAAATTTTACGTTGATTCCGAATATACCACATGTTAGTATGCTGAAAAAATTATTTCGCACAACAAATCGCAAAAAACAGGCTATTTTGAAATTTTTGACTACATTTTTGAAAATTTCAACCCGAAGATGTAATCCGATCATGCTGGCCAACGAACTTGAACTTTCGTTTTGTGTCCTTAACATTTTAAAATTTGTTTGAAGTTTCTAGCACAATTCTACGGACAGTTATCGTCTGGAATGACACATACATACATACATACATATATACATACATACATAAAAAAATGCGTTAAACTTCATAATATGATTCAGAATAGCCTGAAACGGATTTCTGCATAAAATGTTTTCAAAAATTCACATTCTACAAATTTTGAGGCGAGAGCAATAGCTTAATTTTCTTCAAAAATGCGCTAAAAGAAACTGCAACTACACGATCGAAGATTGACGGCTTTCAGTAGCAGTCACTTACCACCATCAATTTATTGATTAGTCAATCGAAAAATTCCTCCTTTTGACTTCCTCAACTTAGAAAGGAAGGATTTTCTTTTATTTCCCGGTTTTACACCTCTGCTTCGCAAAAATGAACATAACTTTCGACGCACTTGTCATCAGTCTTCCAAAACGGTAGCACTGCGCCCGGTACCTACATTATCTTCCGAGACCGATTAATTTCAGCGGCAGATTGGTAGTCATTGCTAATTAAAAACGACACTAACCTAAGTAAAGAGACTAGTTATTAAACATTCTAGCATTCACAGAACAAGAAAATGAACTAGACTAAAGGCAGGCAGTAGGTACTCAAGCTCCGGTAGGTAAATATTCACCGTTGGTATATTCTGAGGTTTCATTTTCGCTACTGTGACAATGCCACAAGACCAATATCTACAAAGATACAAAGCCATAGAGTAAGACATTTTCCTACCCATCTTTTTCGTCGAGTGTTATGCAGGTCCTGCCTACGCATATCTCTCAATCCTCCACTTCCTATTTCATTGGTTTTCATAGTTTTAACCATCCTATTTTTATGAATAGCAGTATTTTGAATAATCTGATTGAGTAGAAGGGCAAAATAAGGCAAATTCTCCTTATAAATATATCGAATTTATAAATGCGAGCGTCCAGTCCACTGATCTAAGCAGATTATATAAAGGTTTATTATTTCCGTATTAGAAAGCCCTTCTACGCAGCTCATTTGTCTATAATAAATTATTATTGTAGTATAACGATCAAAAGTTGGCTACTCGTGCATGGGTTCACACTAGCTTCGTTCTCAGTGAGCGTTCTGCCAGTTCGGAACGGTTCCGGCAAGCGCAATCGAGTTTTGTCGTTCGCAGTGCCAGAACCCCCAGTTCCGGAACCGAACCCAGTTCCGAACTCTCCCCAATTTTTTTTGGATCTGTCAGAACTCGAACTCAAACACGTAAACAGAAGAGCTTGTGGAGTAAACAAGACGCACTTTTCGGTTTGGTTGCCGCGTGTTCCCTGTAAATTTTCGTTTTGTTCTGTTGTACGCTGAATTTCTTCATCGAAACGTCAAATAGTAGCTCGTCAAGTTCGGAAAGCGATAGTTTCGACGATGGCAGTGAAGTTTCATGGTTTGCAGACGATGAGGACGAGATTGAAGTTGAAGTTGGATCTCGTCTACATCCACGAAACTCGAATTTTGTTCGCCGAAATTGTGCCAAGGTTTGACGACGAAGAGTTTGTTATAAACAACAACACAAGTTAGGTATTCCAGTTCCAAGTTCTGAAATCGTTAGCAGTGCAGAACGCAGTTCCACAAGTTCCGGAACGCCAAGGGATTTTCTGTCCCATTTCTGGTGAGTTCGAGAACTGCCAAAACGCGCACTGAGAACGAAGCTACCGTTACAGCTCCAGGACCCCACAATTTTACGTTTTACAGTAAATGTCGAAAAATATTTTCAAAATGTAAAAAAAAAAGAAAAAAAAAAAAAAAAGGCAAGTCGAGAAGGAGAGAATTTAGCCTCAGAGGCCTTAGCCTCAGCTGATCAGTGCGCCTTCGTACCTCGTAAATAGTTTTTGGTGACCACTAACGTGCCCTTAACGTCACCCTAACGTACCCAAGAGTACGTGATCTTGAGGGGACGTAGGCGCGTACGTTAGATTGGCTCATTTAACGTCACCCGTTTGGGGACCTAAAGGCACACGACTCCAGCCTAACCTTCCTGTAAATGTAACACTACTGGGTACCTCAAAATTACTCGAATACTGGTGAAGTAAATAATAATAGTTTTTCTCTTCAAATGCCTCATTACCAACTAATTATGTTGATGTAGCGGGTAGGTTTTTGAACACCCCTCAAACTTGGTTATTTTACGTTTCAAGTCACGTAGAAACCGAATGTGCCATCTGATGTCCACCTCCGCTGTCTTACTTTACTAGCCTTCAACTCGATCGAGAAAAATCTGTTCTTTTGCGCACAGGCTCTACTTGGTCGATTAGAGCCTTGTTTCTATTATTTCACATATTTTAAATGAGAAAGCTGAGTATTAAGACACTACTTCTTTGCAGTATTGTTCGCCAAAAACTTTCTATTGTTTCCGAAGTGTCCCAAATTAGCTCAATCTAAATTACAGCACCGTGAGTCGATTAAGAAAGAAACTAGCCAAAAGTCAACGATATAGTTTGTTCGTAAAATAAACATCATGCGATGGGTTCCAGAAGAACAAATAAGATACACAGGTAGGTAAATTCAACATAAATAAACTTCGTAATGTTATAATTTATTATCAAAATATGTTAACCTACCTACCTAACTCGTTGAGAAGTATCCAAAATTTCATTATTGACAAAACGTGTAGGCGGATCAAAAATGCCTCACGATCGAACATTTTCTAAACAGCAATTTTTACTTATTTTACGTCACTACTATACAGACGTTCATACAACAAATTGGATATAAGTACTTGTACCTACATCCTACACGTAGTCTTCTACACGTAGAATTCTCTCTTCTACATGTAGCGAAGTCCTTCAGCGGAAGAAACGAGAATTATAATTTTCGAAGGAACAGTTTTATTCAAAAAACGGTAAATTATCGAGTGATATCAATCGTTTTAAAATCGGGATGATTTGTAGGAAACAAACAATATTATGGAAATGGGAGAATTTCTAGAATTTTTGAAGTATTAGAAGGAACAGTAATTAGGAAAACAGGTTACAGTGGTACATAATGTTACGCTTACAATTACAACCATTATTATATTTTTCAGTTTTGGTCTTTTAAACGAAAAAATTTAATAGTTACAATTTAAATTGTATGGTCTTACATTGTGTTACATACGTTTTTTTACATGATACACTGAATCACTGCAAGTACATTCCTACAGCATTAGATGACACATTTTCAGCGAAAATAGATTGAATTATGCTGGAACAGTATGACGAAAATTGATAACTTTCAGTTCACTTCAATATTTTTACTCAACAGTACAATCTGCAAGGTTTACAAATGATAATTTAACAAGGAAGCACAAAAATATAAGCCAAATTTTGCTGTCGGTCCGACACCATTTAATATTGTCCGATATTTGGATATGTCAAAAATGTTATCATTTGGAACGCTTTTAATTGAAAAAGAGTTATATTTGAAGAGACATAGTTTTCACTCTATTTCACGGTTTTGTTAAGTACCAAGAGTAGCCATTTGTTAAGTAGATTTTTAGTAGATTTTGTAGTCATGATTAAGGAAGGGTGTAATTCCGTGATGTCCCAACTTTCAAAACAATCTAAATCTGTCAACATCCTTTCAAAAGATCAATTTGACGAGTGTTTCAGAAACCCCAAAACCTTCTCTGTCCTTATTTGGTTTCATGATGAATGTTTGTCACTCACGGTAAATATCTCCAAGCTTCTAGCGGCTTAGGAAATGTTACCCAACTTTTCTTAGAAAGGGGGGTATGTATACAGGCGTCGGCACGGCGGCACTTGGGAGTGGGATTTAAACAAAAAAATAGATAAATAAATAAATAAATATAAATATATATATATAGGTATATATATATAGGTATATATAGGTATATAAAGTGAGAAGTTATTGACTGGTATAAATGTAATAGAGGTGGATTTCTTGAGGATCAGTCATAACATTTGATTTGCCAAGTTTTCGGTAAAGTGTATTACATGTAGAAAGCATACATAGTATGCAGTAACATATTATATAACATAGTAACAGCAACATAGTATGTAGACAGCTTTCGAGATAACAGTACAGCATATATAATATCCAACTTTGTCCAAATTTCTAATAAGTTTGTGCTACTTGTGAACAAAAACTGAACTGTTCCATTCCATGCCTTGAGAATGGAAATAAACTTTACCGAAAATTTGGCAAATCAAGATCTTATGACTGATATTGAGGACCTAGAGGAGACAAACTAAAATAGACGATACTGTCTCTTCATAAAAACGTTTTCTTTTCAATTTTTAGCTGTTGTAATGCGCGCCGTGCAGAAATGATGCACATTGAACGTTGAAGTGCATTTGTACAATACATATTGGAAAAAAATCACTCATTTTTAAAAGAACTGAAATGCTTCATGATAGTTAAAGAGGCTCCACCCTGTATGCAGGTACTTGCTGAAATAAATCAACAAAACATAATTATATCATATATGTGTTGAGATTTGAGGGCTGATCTCGTTACTATCAACAATAATTCAACATTTCTTGCAGTAACGTTATCAGTATTATCGTACAGCCTGTACGATTTTCAAATGTTATTGGCTTTTTGAGTGGACCTCATTGAGAGCAAAACCGAAAGGACCTTTGGCCGGCAAGGTTCGGTACTCTTCGGATATACTCGCGGAACCAATATATTCATATTCATACACACACCGGAGAAGGATGAGACTTAATTGGGGGTTTTAAATGACTTTTTGGATTAATTAAACATTAGGGAAAATGGTGATGTTTAAAGACGAATAAGGATATACGTGAGGGTGTTCCAGGCCAAAGTCATCTCTAACGATCTCTAGATATCTCGGATAATCTTTTCCTAATGAATGAATAAATCCAAAAAGACTTGACTCTCTTAGTTACTAAGAACGTGTGATTAGGGAATCGGGAGTTGTCGGCTATCTTCGGGTTTATTCGGTATACTCTCAATAAGGTATTTATTGCACTTATTTCTGTACATACACAAATAATTGTAAATTCTTCGGATTATCTTGGTTTACTTCGGCTGTGGAATGAATACTGTGTTGATGAATAGTCGGGAATCGGATCTAAATCTATTTTGTGCTTTTAACAAACTAGGTAGGTACTAAATGCATAACACTCGCCATCAGAACCGAAAACTAAAATGCGAAAATGTCGGGAACCAGGGAAATGAACGTTAAAAGTTGCGTCAGATCATTTACCAGTACGATCAAATTATGGAGTGTGAAACCCGCTCATCAGCTATCCATTCGTACGCACATATTCAACAAAACCATGTTCAAAGTAAATATTCCGAGGCAGTTTCTTAGATATCAGTTTACCTTTCAGAAACAATTAATCGCTCTCTCACGCAATCACGTCAAACGTAGAACATGGCAAATTGATTGATACCAAAACACGGTCTGCGGATGTTTGTGACACAAAATTCTGTACTTCCAAAAAATTAAATAAATAAAAAAAATATATATACAAATAAAATAATGATTAGTGGATGAATGAAAAAAAGGATAGACATTTCCATGGCACCACCTCTAAATTACATCCATCAGAACAACTTGTGAAAATTAGAACAAATTCAGTTAAGCATTTACCGCGAAAAAGTTACATAGGTATCTTTGAAGGAAACAGACTTTTCAGGAGAGCGGTTTTTTTGACAGCTGCCGCTTTTGGTAGATCAGAATTGTTTGTTCTCTCTCTCATTCCATTTTTGGAATGTTCCATGTTAGTAATATGGATACTTTAATACTTCTCCATGAATTGTGTAACCTCTAAATTATGTAATTGATGGTGTTTATCAATGATCAGGTTCCTTCTTTGCGTATAAATAATATGGAGAGATATTTATTAGTGGTAGTTGAGTCGTCAAACCTTAGATGTAGCTTTTGTCACGATGGACTATGTAAAATACGCGAATTCCAAGATGGCCGTACACCGATCAGCTGATGTCTAATTAGGTGTTAACAGTTAATACTGTATTCTATGGTACCTATTAGAGTTTTCTATGAATCGTATTCGAATATACTTACTCAAAATGATCGACGCAGTTTGATCTGTGATTCAATTTTTTACTAATATCTACTAGGTACGCGTTATTGCGTACTACGAGCAGATGCGTGGCGGAAAGCGTAATTTTTGTGGTCCAGCATGACGCCAGGGGCACTTACCTACTGACAGGAAAACAGCATTGAAATAAGAGAAATAGCACTCTTTATCATTTATACTCAAAGGGTTCCATACTCCAAGAGGTCATTAGACACGCACAGTAAGATTTTTCTAAAGTCGAACTCTGTTTCTGATCATCAAATTTTAATTTTGTTTTTACCCAACTGGACAGAATTGAACGAGAAATAATTACAAAATAAGATCAAAGGAATAATTTTTTTTTGTTTTTTGGACTATTTTCCCGAAGGACTTTCCAAGAATGTTCTTTCCTTTGCTCATATCAAAAATTACTTCCGTTACCGCCGATTCCCACACTATTCATCAACAAGTTCTTCTCCAGGATCCTTCACTGGTCCCCTCTGGGATGACAACGTTCGGGGTTAGTTGAATTTCCGGCAGGGGAACACGTTGCATACGCGGGTCTCCAGCCGCTCAAGGCAAACAGACGGTTCTGGCGTTTTCTGAGTGTCGATGGCTCGGGCTCTCTGCTGGATCGAGTTGAGGCCGCAAGTCGCCGAGCACAAGGACCACGCTGACCACTCGGAGTAGACGCAGTCCTCTGAAACACCAATAAATCATTGATTTTATTAATTACTATATACCTAATTTACGCAGAATACAAATATGATATGACTAAATGTGGCGAAATCTGCGGTTGTGTCCCTGCAGGGAGGTGGGATGAGGAGATTAAAACACTTCAATCCTTCCTTCCCCTGTAAGGGAGCGTCTTTATTATGTGAACCGGTTTCAGCCCGTTAGCACGGACCCTCTTCAGCACTATACAACAAACCCACTCAGAAAGCTCCGAGCACCCTAGGATAAGTAAAAAACAGGCATAAACGTCAACTGGTAGGAACTAAACTCAATATTAACAGAAAATTATTAAAACGAGGTCTTCTAAAACAACATACCTTAAGGAACATCTATCAATAACAAGAGGAACAACAAAAACAAACGTCCACATTGATTTTATGTACATAATCTTCCAAATGTAGATACTTACTTCCATTGTTCCTTTAGTTTCTGCGCCAGACCCCCCAAAAGATTTCTGGTATAACTTTGCGGACCAGACAAAACTTGTGCCAAATGTTCCTGTGACTTTGTAGAGCATGAAAAACCATGATGGCCATCTCAGAACGGTAGCTCTTAAAAATGGCGGCCATTCAAAATGGCCGCCAGCCAGTATTCTGTAATTTGTCGTATCTTGCAAACCGATTTAAAAATTTCAAAACTATTTAAAATTGTATATACTACTTGTACGGCCAACATTTCTGATGGTAAAAGCTGACAAAATAAATTTCACTATAAAAAAGTGAAAAAAAAAGTAAAAATCAACATTTTTACGATTTTTGTTTTAGTAGAATACGAGAAAACGGTGCTGGATAGCAAAAATGCTACTACATTAAAGTGGGTGCGAATCTAATAACTTTTAAATTAAAAATCAAACATTTAACTTCCCCCACTAAAGAATGTAGCCAGTGAAGGCATTACCTCGGGGGCACACAGTGGGAGGAAACGGGCGGAAACCGTGACATTGGTCTGAAATTGAAATTAGTTTGTTGAGCGATTAAACAGTTTTATTCTATTCATAACATTCTACTGATCGTGAAAAGTCAGTTGGTAATGCCAAAATCAAGTTTTTGAATATATGCAAACTACACAAAACTAGTCAGGTTTGAGGAAATCTGCGTTATTTGGGGTTACTGTCCTTCAATTTTTACCGTCTCCACTAATGCAAGGTAACTTAAATGAGTTTAAAAAATGAGTTTTCTGGGCTAATCTTCCTTCAAATAATGAAGTTGAGCAAATAAATATATACACACACACACATATATATAGGGGTAAATGCTAGGATTTACCAGAAAATCCTAGCATTCATTTCCCATATTTATGGGTAAAAGCCCAGTGTTGGCACTCAAATCGGACTTTTTCCAGTAAATCTTGGGATTTTCCAAGAGGCTTGGTAAAAGCTATTATTTCAGTTAGAGAGCGTGTTTCGAACTTTTACCAACCGATTGTGGTAAATCTTAATATTTCCCAGCTTTAGGCGATGAAAGGTGCAATAAAGGTGAACGGTACTAACTTTGTGAACTTCTAAACTTTATTTTCACGTAGTAAAATCAAGTAAAATGATAGCAAGGAACTTACAATAAATTACTTGTTGCAACAAGGCAGAGAATTATGGCACTTCGAGTTGCACTTAATATTTGCTGCCTTGCAGAGGCATTTTCTAGTTGAACACTTTTTAAAACAATTGCATTTCTAGAAACCCTGGCCGCCGACCAAAGATTGTTTCCGAACAGCGATACGAAGGCTTATTTCTTCAAAGAAATACAAGCCTCTGCATGCAAGCCTCTTTAGCATTTACCAACGAGTCGTGGGGAATCCGCACATTTGCCAAGAGAGATTGGTAATAGTCCTCAGTCACACAAGGTTTTTTGGGCATTTACCAAATTGGTCTGTCAATCCTAAGATTAACCAATTGTCAAGCGGTAAATGCCCGTTTTTCATATAATTTCGGGCTTTCACCAACAATATTGGGAAATTCTAGGATTTTCTGGTAAATCCTAACATTTACCGCACTCCGGGCTTTTACAGTAACATATATATACGTATATATATAGCACTATTCACATAGTGAGCCACATGTTAAGCGCGATTTCGTTTAAGCAGATTAGTGTTTATCATCTTCTTAGGATTAATATCATAGAAATTAGCGTTAAAAGCTCACTCAGCTGAATTGAGTGGTTCGGCAACTGAAAATCATATTCTATCTGTCTCACAGAGCAATCAACAGACCAAACCTTAGGCCATCTACACACGGACCTACTGAAAAGGAACTGATCGGTGACGAAAATTACCAACCAGTCCGTTTTGAGTCACTTGCTGTGTTATCAAATGGAGCGCCGCAGACGGGGCTACTGATTACGGACTCGTCTGTGATTCACAGAAACCAGTTAGTAACTAGTCGCCTGGAGACTGACATGTCGAGTAGCCCAGTGATTTGAGTTTGCAGTTTCTTACCGGTTTCCAGGACGAATGACCAAAAAGTCAACCTCTTGCTGGTGGGGGAAGTTGAAAAACGTCCAATTTTGTACAATTTTCATCTTCCGGGGTACTCGAAGAAGCATGAAACCTGAAAGCATTCTGTAGAATGCTAAGAACTTGGCATCTGAGATTTCCAGTTCCTTTACAGCAACGAACAAGCGGGCGGTGAAAATTCCTTTCAAGATAAGGGTCATTCTTTTTCTATACCTAATGTAATAATACATTATGATGGCTTCATCTTCGCTGGATTCACTGTCCTCCGAAGATGACAAAACGACACTTGTTGAAGGTTTGGCGTCCATGATAACACTGAAAACTGCAGATTTTGATCACTAATGAGTAGCCTCGTGTGTGGAGACGGGTTACCAATCAGTCACTAACTAGTTGCTAACTCGAGTTACCAACCATTTGCGTTCCTTTTCAGTAGGTCCGTGTGAAGATGGCCTTATTCCTTCCCAGGAGTCAGATCTAGGACCTGCGTTCGAATGCTTCCGGATGGACTCAGCAGCATAGCACTTAAAGTGATTCGGCAATTATTGTTAAGCTGTTATTGGAAATTTTGCAAAGCCATCTTTGTAATGTATGTACTCCGGATAAACATATCGATGTAGGAATTCGAAAATTACCGCCTTGCCCCTAAAGTCTAAAGAGTGATGAGCATAGAATACGATTTTATGTTTTCCAAGTATAAATGTGCTATTCGTAGGTTGAAAGGCAAAGAAATTAGCTCTAGATCTCACTCAGCTTATCTAAGGGGGAGGTGGAGAGGGTAGATATCATAATTCGATTCCAGAGGTCTCACGGGTTCCACTCCATTGTTAGCTTCACAGGTTAAATAACAAAGAAATTAGCTCCAGAGCTCACTCGCTGGCTTCAAACTTTATAAGTAATTTCTGGATGTTTGAAGATTTTAAATTTCAGCTTCAAAGGTCGAATGGCAAAGAAATTACGAGTAGCTCTAGATCTCAGTCAGCTTATCTAAGGGATGGAGGGGGGGGCTTTATGATTTATTTCTACCAAAGTTCAGCTTCCCACCTCAATTAAACTGCCCACCTACCCATTTCGGCAGAATTTTGACATGGATATGTCTTTGCTCTGGGGGGTCAACCAAAAATTTCCGTGACGCAAAATTTGTGTCACAATTTCAGTGTTTTTCACGTACAACCCAGCCGTTGCTAGGGGAATGGAACTTCCGCAGTTTTCATCGCACAGAAATCGTTCGCCACTCGTTGGAAAGCGCTTGATTTATGTGATAAATGTTCACATCTCAAGCTACCAATTTCCCCCTCCTTACGTACCTGGCTACATTCCTAAACTAAGTTGATTGGACTATAAACAATTTTAATAAGCCGGTTACAATATTCTTAACGTAAAGCAATAGCATCATTTACTCCACTCCATAGGAAACATTTTCATCCTCTTGACAACAGTCGACTGTTAACAACAACTCATTGTAGTGGCTTCTCTCCACAGTTATTTTCAACATTTCTATAAGCAAACCGTTGTTTTGTTGGAATTAGTCGGGATGCGGCCCAGGGATTTGTTTAAAGTAAAAGGATTTTTTTACAACTCTCAAGGACAACCGTTATGAAATCCCCAATCAAAGACATATCCATGTAACATGGTATCTGCTTGTAAAGCAGACAGTGGAACTCGTTTACGAATTTCAATATCTTAGTTGAAATACCGTCAATACCCGGGGCAGATTTTTTAGTTGTTTTTAATGATTGAAACATCTATGTAGTTGAGAATTTTTCAAATAAGTTCAATACGATAAGTATTTATCTGAGGTGGTTGAGTGAAGCGTGTACAAACCTTGTCCATTTGGCTCGTCGTATTCATTCTCGCTATCTTCTTGAGTGCTTTGGTACCCTGTAGGAACAATATAAAACAATTTTTAATTCAAGAAAAAACGAAATACAAGCACGATACAACTACTGTAACCCCAAAGTTCTTCATCATTCTTTTAGCAGTGAATATTCTTTAATTATTCTGTCTTCTTACTTTTGGAATAAATTCAGAATCAAAATGTATTTATAGCTATGAGGAATTTTGATAAATATTGATATATTAAGTAAATTTTGTTGTGGTGTAGTGCTCCTTCACTTCCCACTGATATTATAAAATACGAAGATTTCTTCCTATAAGTGTTATGATTGGAGCAGGTGAGTTCAATAGTAACACAATGACAACGCATCTGTTAATACGAGACCCTATCGAACGATCAAGTTTGTCCCCCACCCCAGCAACTACTTGGAACCGTTCCCTACAAGAAGAACTGTGAGTTCTGCAATTCTATGTAGGTCAGAATGATGTGTATAGATTGGTGGTCTGGATGCTCGCAAGCTCGCATCTGAAAAATACATAACGTCAAGTAGTCAATCCCTTATAGTCCGGGAGCCGAGGGGGTTTTTCCTACCTCATAAGAGGGAAAAGGTTTGACCATTTAAATTTGTTGGCATGCATCCCGTGGACAAGAAAATCTCGAGTCTGGCGACCTATCAGGTGCTGTATAGACCAGGCAAATTTTTGAAATTTCAAAATTTGAACCAATTTTACCTCATAAGAGGGATGCAAAATTTTGACGTGATTCAATGGGCCTCGTTACATAGTACTATAATTTGCTTCGTCAGACAAAATTGCTAGTGCTATTAGAAAATCAGACGTCAATTTAAATTTGAAATCGTGAACAAAAATTACCTCATAAGAGGGATGAAAAATTCAGACGCCGTTTTATTCCTTTCGTCTACCTGAAGTAATATTTACTTAGCCAGACAAAATTTCAAGCGCCATAAGCAAGTCGGACAACCAAATTTTAAATTTTAAGGAAAACTTACCTGATGGTAGGGATGCAAAATTTTGACGTGAATCGTTCAAATTCTTTATGCCACTCTGAAAGCTGTCTAGTCAGACAACATTTTAGGTGCCGTTTAAAAACCAGACAACAATTTAAAATTAAAATGTTGACATAAATTTACCTCATAAGAGGGATGAAAAATTCCAACGCCATTTTATTCCTCTTGGCACCCCGAGATGATATTCACTTATTCAGACAAAATTTCAAGTGCTATAAGTCAGTCAGACAACCAAATTTTAAATTTTAAGAAAAACTTACTTGATGAGAAGGATGCGAAATTCTGACGCGAATCGTTCAAATTCTTTATCCCAAACTGAAAGCTGTCTCGCCAGACAAAATTTCCGGTGCCGTTTAAAAACCAGACAACAATTTAAAATTAAAATTTTGACCTAAATTTACCTCATAAGAGGGATGAAAAATTCCAACGCCATTTTATTCCTCTAGACCACCCGAGATAATATTCACTCAGTAAGACACAATTTCAAGTGCTATAAGCCAGTCAGACAACCAAATTTTAAATTTTAAGGAAAACTTACCTGGTAGGTAGGTAAGAGGAATGCAAAATTTTGGGTGATGGCGTTCAAATACCTCTGCACCTGAGAGGGTATTTTGTGGTGTAAGATTTAACTGAGTTATTGAATATCGGTGTTTCAGAATTGATTTTTCAATGTATAGTACTTCAGCATATACTTGTATTTCCTGTATTCATTTCCCTACTTTATTCAATTTCCTTAATTTATTCAATTTTTTTTTGCCGTAAAGTCTCATAAAAGCGTTAAATCTGGCTTCATTGATGTTGCAAGTTTTTTCACCGTACAAAGTCGCCGTGAACCTTGATAGTTGTTTCATTGTATTCAGAGGTATGTCAGCTGAGGCTCCGAGAGAAGCAAACGCATTCTGAAACAGATGATCGGTTTCTAAGATCTTAAACGGCCTTATTTTGCCTTTTCTGGCGAAGCTGGCAGTGAAGTCGCATCCAGTAAATGCGTGGAAAGCAGGCAAGCTGGAAGCAAGAGGCTCTGAAAGTTTTTTATATATTTCACCAACCGACACAGTTTTTCTGTTGGCACCTGTTCCTTGGTCAAAGAATACCGGAAAATCTACAATTTCGGCTCCCAACTTCCCCATGTTTCCAAGGAAAATCATCAGTACATCCGTATCGTTCGTTCGGACACAAACATTTTTGTTTTTTCCAGGGCTTGGGGAAAGCTGTGTGTTGCAGTATTGAGCGTAATGGAAGTACATTCGCGTATCCGCTTCTTCGTGGTAACACTCCACGTCAGCAATGTTGTTCACATGTCCGTTTTGAATCGCGTAGCACGAAGTGTCAGAAGCTACGAAAATAGATTGTGAGAGTTTTCCAGAGTGATGATGAGCATTTTTCCAGTCCTTGGTCAAGAATTTCACTAGCTGCTTCTTGAAGGAATCATTTTTCAGGGCTTTCGACCAGTTGAGGGGACATTTTTGCTCTGGGCCTTCAATCATATAAGCTTCACTATGTTGTTGAGTGTTTTGAAATCCTTCCCTCCTGTCTCTTTCTATCTGTTTGATTGAAGGTGTTACATAGGTGCCAAACACTATATCTTTCGGCATCAATAATTGAAATGTTTGTGTCCGAACGAATGATACGGATGTACTGATGATTTTCCTTGGAAACATGGGGAAGTTAGGAGCCAAAATTGTAGATTTTCAGGTGCCAACAGAAAAACTGTGTCGGTTGGTGAAATATATAAAAAACTTTCAGAGCCTCTTGCTTCCAGCTTGCCTGCTTTCCACGCATTTACTGGATGCGACTTCACTGCCAGCTTCGCCAGAAAAGGCAAAATAAGGCCGTTTAAGATCTTAGAGACCGATCATCTGTTTCAGAATGCGTTTGCTTCTCTCGTAGCCTCAGCTGACGTTCCTCTGAATACAATGAAACAACTATCAAGGTTCACGGCGACTTTGTACGGTGAAAAAACTTGCAACATCAATGAAGCCAGATTTAACGCTTTTATGAGACTTTACGGCAAAAAAAATTGAATAAATTAAGGAAATTGAATAAAGTAGGGAAATGAATACAGGAAATACAAATATATACTGAAGTACTATTGAAAAATCAATTCTGAAACACCGATATTCAATAACTCAGTTAAATCTTACACCACAAAATACCCTCTCAGGTGCAGAGGTATTTGAACGCCATCACCCAAAATTTTGCATTCCTCTTACCTACCTACCAGGTAAGTTTTCCTTAAAATTTAAAATTTGGTTGTCTGACTGGCTTATAGCACTTGAAATTTTGTCTGACTGAGTGAATATTATCTCGGGTGGTCTAGAGGAATAAAATGGCGTTGGAATTTTTCATCCCTCTTATGAGGTAAATATAGGTCAACATTTTAATTTTAAATTGTTGTCTGGTTTTTAAACGGCACCGGAAATTTTGTCTGGCGAGACAGCTTTCAGTTTGGGATAAAGAATTTGAACGATTCGCGTCAGAATTTCGCATCCTTCTCATCAAGTAAGTTTTTCTTAAAATTTAAAATTTGGTTGTCTGACTGACTTATAGCACTTGAAATTTTGTCTAACTAAGTGAATATCATCTCGGGGTGCCTATGTAACACCTTCAATCAAACAGATAGAAAGAGACAGGAAGGATTTCAAAACACTCAACAACATAGTGAAGCTTATATGATTGAAGGCCCAGAGCAAAAATGTCCCCCCAACTGGTCGAAAGCCCTGAAAAATGATTCCTTCAAGAAGCAGCTAGTGAAATTCTTGACCAAGGACTGGAAAAATGCTCATCATCACTCTGGAAAACTCTCACAATCCATTTTCGTAGCTTCTGACACTTCGTGCTACGCGATTCAAAACGGACATGTGAACAACATTGCTGACGTGGAGTGTTACCACGAAGAAGCGGATACGCGAATGTACTTCCATTACGCTCAATACTGCAACACACAGCTTTCCCCAAGCCCTGGAAAAAACAAAAATGTTTGTGTCCGAACGAACGATACGGATGTACTGATGATTTTCCTTGGAAACATGGGGAAGTTGGGAGCCGAAATTGTAGATTTTCCGGTATTCTTTGACCAAGGAACAGGTGCCAACAGAAAAACTGTGTCGGTTGGTGAAATATATAAAAAACTTTCAGAGCCTCTTGCTTCCAGCTTGCCTGCTTTCCACGCATTTACTGGATGCGACTTCACTGCCAGCTTCGCCAGAAAAGGCAAAATAAGGCCGTTTAAGATCTTAGAGACCGATCATCTGTTTCAGAATGCGTTTGCTTCTCTCGGAGCCTCAGCTGACGTACCTCTGAATACAATGAAACAACTATCAAGGTTCACGGCGACTTTGTACGGTGAAAAAACTTGCAACATCAATGAAGCCAGATTTAACGCTTTTATGAGACTTTACGGCAAAAAAAAATTGAATAAATTAAGGAAATTGAATAAAGTAGGGAAATGAATACAGGAAATACAAATATATACTGAAGTACTATTGAAAAATCAATTCTGAAACACCGATATTCAATAACTCAGTTAAATCTAACACCACAAAATACCCTCTCAGGTGCAGAGGTATTTGAACGCCATCACCCAAAATTTTGCATTCCTCTTACCTACCTACCAGGTAAGTTTTCCTTAAAATTTAAAATTTGGTTGTCTGACTGGCTTATAGCACTTGAAATTGTGTCTGACTGAGTGAATATTATCTCGGGTGGTCTAGAGGAATAAAATGGCGTTGGAATTTTTCATCCCTCTTATGAGGTAAATTTAGGTCAAAATTTTAATTTTAAATTGTTGTCTGGTTTTTAAACGGCACCGGAAATTTTGTCTGGCGAGACAGCTTTCAGTTTGGGATAAAGAATTTGAACGATTCGCGTCAGAATTTCGCATCCTTCTCATCAAGTAAGTTTTTCTTAAAATTTAAAATTTGGTTGTCTGACTGACTTATAGCACTTGAAATTTTGTCTGAATAAGTGAATATCATCTCGGGGTGCCAAGAGGAATAAAATGGCGTTGGAATTTTTCATCCCTCTTATGAGGTAAATTTATGTCAACATTTTAATTTTAAATTGTTGTCTGGTTTTTAAACGGCACCTAAAATGTTGTCTGACTAGACAGCTTTCAGAGTGGCATAAAGAATTTGAACGATTCACGTCAAAATTTTGCATCCCTACCATCAGGTAAGTTTTCCTTAAAATTTAAAATTTGGTTGTCTGACTTGCTTATGGCGCTTGAAATTTTGTCTGGCTAAGTAAATATTACTTCAGGTAGACGAAAGGAATAAAACGGCGTCTGAATTTTTCATCCCCCCTATGAGGTAATTTTTGTTCACGATTTCAAATTTAAATTGACGTCTGATTTTCTAATAGCTCTAGCAATTTTGTCTGACGAAGCAAATTCTAGTACTATGTAACGAGGCCCATTGAATCACGTCAAAATTTTGCATCCCTCTTATGAGGTAAAATTGGTTCAAATTTTGAAACTTCAAAAATTTGCCTGGTCTAAACAGCACCTGATAGGTCGCCAGACTCGAGATTTTCTTGTCCACGGGATGCATGCCAACAAATTTAAATGGTCAAACCTTTTCCCTCTTATGAGGTAGGAAAAACCCCCTCGGCTCCCGGACTATTATTAAAAATGCAGATTAGTTGGATATAGATCAGGATGAAGTGTATAGTTTGGAGGTCATAACACGATCACATAACAGTTTAGAAACGTAAATGTTACTTTTCATTTGTGACTCATGAGCTGCTCCGCGTTGAACGGAATTGAAGAACTCACAGTTTTTCTTGTAGGGAACGGTTCCAAGTAGTTGCCGGGGTGGGGGACAAACTTGATCGTTCGAGAAGGTCTCGTTCTATTAATACTGTTGCACTTTTATTAGTACACGGACTGACTGACTTACAACACGGACTGAAACTCGACGACTGCCAAAAGGCCAAGATGCCAATCCTAGTACAACATGATGGAAGCTATCATCCAAGTAATAATCGATACTAAGCGATACACAACATTTCCCCTTTCTTATTCAGAAAACCTCAAGAAAATCAGAAAATCCTTCAAGATATGAAATCAGAAAATTTAAACTTTTCAATTGGAAAACATGAACAACAGAAATGCAATAGAATGGGTACCTACTTATCGAAAGAGTGACGTCTCCATCACTAATTGGTTTTTTCTGACTGGTCTGCGATACTCAGGAAGGAGAAACAGCTGACCCATTAGAGGATTCAATTGGAAGGTGGTCCTGCAGAACCTGCCTATGTTCATGTTGATCAACAATGGGCTCTGATGGAACCTCATGGAACCCTCCATGAGAGTGCAAAACCCCCATTACGACCAACTGGGTGTGAGGCATATGGTAATGTACTAGCCTTTAACTGATTTATATAACATTTTCGAATAGCACCATTACTGAGTTTCACGAGATACCTGTGTGACAGTACCGATACGCTCCATTATTCTAGAAGGAGTTCATTTATATATTCCTTTGTGTGGATTTTTAACTAAAACTTTCTGATCAACCGAATAATTAGCCACAGGAATTGCTTCACCAGGTGCCATTTGATTTTGGTTTGAACGACCAAATAATTCGACCGAATAAGTCGACCGAATAAGGAGACAACATTGACAAGTAAGTTCGAGGGGAAAGCTGAAGGATCATTTCAGGAGTTTGCTTGGTGACACTACTAGGAGTATTACGATACGTAAATAAACATTTCGTAAGACATTGTGACAACGGTATATTGTTATTTCTTGAAGAAACTATATCCCTAAGAATCATTTTCTTAATTTCTTGGACCATACGCTCAACCTGTCCATTCGAGGACGGATTGCAGGCTGGTGTACTCATGAACTGTATATTATTGCATTCGAGTACTGCTTCGAACCGAATCGAAGTTTCAAGTACTGGTTCCACCACAACTCTCTGCCATGCTAAGCTGGAAAGCCTGGCACTCCTCGACACGTCATTGATATATTATCTGAAATCTTTGCTAGGTTTGGTTTCCCCCAAGTAATTATGAGAAGCTTCTCTTTTTGGTATAGTTTAATAGCTAAGCGCTTTCGCCCATAGGGCCTCGTCAGAGCTTTTTTTATGAGTTAAAATCGTTATATCTGATAGGGGGACCCATCCTGTGGTTTCGGTAAGAAGTATACCTCGTCATTGAAGGCTGAGGAGGGGTAATTATCTTTTTTAAAACGGTAAAATATACGCAATGAGAGCAGTTCCAATAATTTTAATTGGACGACACGCCTGAGTGATCCCGTGTTTGAAAAGTAGCCAGTACAATGCGTTTTGTAAATGTAATCAACTATTACGTGCATTAGGTTCAGTACACAATATTTTCGAACACAGAGTACTACTCAAGAAAAGGTGATCGGACATGAAGTAGGGCATTTAAAAACTTACATAAAAAATTCAACAGAAAAATTTACTTCAATTTCATTAAAACAAGCTAATAAATTAATAAAACCCCAAAAATTGCAACAATCTAAAAATTGGTTTTGTGCAGCTGAAAACGTTTATTAGGAATAACATGTAAATAGCGATATATTTTTCCTCTAATTTCCCGATTAGAGGAAAACTTTCGATGGGCGGGAAGAAAATTCATTTGCGATGACGTTTCTTTTGACGGCCGCCCATAATTCGTTAGTTTCTATTGTGGTCTTGGGTTCATGGTTATGTGGGGTTTTGTGAATCACCTCACATCCATCTGTTTTAGCGTATGATTTACATCGGATTTGCCAAACCCTTGCACTACAATTCCACCTTCTTACACCCCCAGGTAATAATTTATTTGAATCCGTCAACAAATGCAACAGCCTCTTGACGGCTTCCGCCACTAACAAATTTCACGTCCGACATGGTGCACGGAGAGATGTAATCGACAAACTGATGGTAAATGCCCCAAGGATTCATGTCGATTCCAGTGCACTTTCTATTATTGTCTACGGGATCACTCGGGACAATCTATTTTCGAGATTGCGAAGTGAAGGGGATCACTCGGGTGTCCAACTTTCGCCCCTCGGACTCGACGGGAGCACTGGAGCCGTCGCCCGAGTTGTGGAGAAATTTCAATACTATGCTTCTCAACATTTTTTCGGTACAACTACTCCTGAACCAAATAATATACAATTGTCTTGTATACTAAACGAAATACGGGTTGTAAAAAAAATTAAGAATTCATCAGTTGCAGATTGATCCATTCTGAATCAATAATAACACCTGGGACAGAACAGGATCCCTTCTAATTTCTTCAGATATGAATAAAATCACTCGCGATGAAGTTGTGGAAACCCATTTCAAAACGAAAAAATTGTCTATTTGCACGAAAAATAGAGAGTAACAATGTTAAATCGATTTCGACGGTCAGGTCATCATCAGTAACAAACAATAACTGAAAACACATTAGAAGGGACACAGCTTTTATAGTCACAAGTGAAGGGGATTGAATCCCATTGGTCAAAAGGAGGAAAGGGGGCAGGAGGTGCAACCAATCAAGTTGCACTTAATGTTGCACCTCCTGCCCCCTTACCTTTCTCTTGACCAATGGGATTCAATCTTCCTTCACCGTTGACTATAAAAACTGTGTCCTTTCTAATGTGTCTTTGGTTATTGTTTGTTACTGATGATGACCTAACCGTCGAAATCGATTTACCATTGTAACTCTTTTTTTTTCGTTGAAATTTTCACTAACTTCTATTTCTTCGGATATTTCGCTTAGTATACTTCCTCCACTAACTCCGGGAGGGTTCACTGCCCCGTTCTACTAGTGAAAATTGGCATCTGCAATCCCCAGTACCCGAGCCATTCACCCACTCTTTCCTCGGTCCCATTGCCTCCAACCAACTACTTGAGGAATCGACCCACGAACCCTCTTGCTCGTGAGATAAATCTAGTTCTCCAGAGTGCCCCAAATGCCGATGTGTTCTTTCAATCGTGTAGGTACTATATTTAAAAAAATTGTACATAGTTTGCCAAAGGACTTAATTTCGTGACCTTCTTTAATTTTACCTTCTCTGTATTTTTTTGTGTGTGTTTCCGATGATGATTTTCATCTTAAATTCCCGTATCAAATCTATTCGAACCAGTTTGAGGTGACCTACTTATGGCCTACTTACTGGATGTATTCATTATAATTCATTATGTGATTGGGCTTGTTCTATGTTAAATAATTGTATGTATTGATTGATATCCTTCGAGGAGCACAAGTTCAAGTTATAGAAGTTTCACAAGTTAATTTAATTATTAATTATTCATCCGTTTTTATAATTTGATTTTTATGTACTTCATTTTGGTGTATACTTCATTTTATCTAACACTTTGTCAATAAATCCTTGAATCTTTGAAGATCACGACGTCAGCGATCACAATGCTGCAGGCAATTACATTAGCCTTCCCCAAAAACATTATTCATATTCATCATAATGTAGCAAACTAAATCACTAGCGACAAATTTGTGGAAACCCATTTCTATGGAAAATGGAAGATAAAGAAGAACCTACTTAGTATAATTCTAAGAAGGTAGAGAGTTACAATGTTACAAGTAGATCGATTTCGACGGTTAGGTCATCATCAGTTACAAACAATTAGTTGTCATTATATTAACATAATATTTTAATTATGTTAAATTAAAAGTGACTTGTAATAACAGTAACTGTTTGTTACTGATGATGACCTAACCGTCGAAATCGATCCAACATTGTAACTTTGTAGATTCGTGGAATTAGACTAAGTTATTCTTCAACTTCCGTTTTCCATAATGTAACCTTATAGTTGGGTAGTTGGTCCGTCAAAATGGCTCATCCTATGAACCTTGGAGTCTGCAATTATAGTCAGACAACCCTCATACATAAGGTATACAAAATACTTGACCCGATAAGAAACCATAGCCAAGATATTTAAACAAGAGAAACTTACCGAAGCAAGGACCCATGCTGCACTTCTTCCGTCGCATCAGCTTCCTAGGACAAGCTTTCCCTCCATTGCGACTGTACACCTATTAGGAACACAACAAACAGCAATCACTATGAATCTATGTTTATCAATAAAATGTATCAATAAATAGGATTGATAAGAATGTTGCCTAATATCTAACACTACAAGATACCTCTGTTTGCTGTCTCGCTGGTGAAGATTTGAAAGCTAAGTATTTCATGAAGGAATTGGAAACTTTGTTGTCCACTTGAACATGTTCATTTGCACTTTCCGTTTCGCAGTTTTTTTGAACAATTTTGGTCCTGTAGTTTAGTCGGTATCCTAATGAAACGTCAAGGGATTGTGTAGGAGTAGATTGTGTAGGAGTAGATTCCCCCATAGACGGTATCCTATTAAATGTCGTCACGATAGGATTCATACGAGTGTATGCGAACGCACAAACACGAATTGTCCGCACGATTGTGATCTAATCGCCCGAATTCTGTTGCAATTGAAGACT
Source organism: Adelphocoris suturalis (assembly GCA_030762985.1). NCBI lineage: Eukaryota > Metazoa > Arthropoda > Insecta > Hemiptera > Miridae > Adelphocoris > Adelphocoris suturalis. The sequence continues at coordinate 10,903,920 of CM061050.1, forward strand.
ACTCGAAGGATGGATTCGATGTGATATTACATCAATTTAACGTGACTGAAACACGATATGGCAACCGTGCAAGCGCAAACATAAAGCCAATTTTCAGAGACTCCAAAACTATTGACAGGATTTGTGTTAGGAGTAGGTAACTTTTAGAAAGTCTCCCATACGTTTCATCATCGACGGGATATCAGTAACGTGTGAGCGGGCATGCGATAGGATATTAAGAAACATGATATTTCTCACGAGTCAAGCCCAAACTCTCACAAAAATTTGAAGGCAATTTGAGGTTGGTTTCAAAATGATTGCCTACAATTTATTTTTTCCGCAATCAAATCAGCAATTAAGTTTCAGCAGCTGGATTCATAGCAGAGATAAGAAGTATAATTTAACCTCCCACTTTTGCTGAAATTTGTAGTCAGCATGATTAATGTGAAAGATAGATTAGATTCGACGATTTCGTCTAAATTGTTGAGTTCTATTCCTATAATTTCATATTACAATGAGAAATCTAAACCACGCGTCCAACCCCTATTACGATTAAAACTAGAATTGGCCTCAAAATACGCGAATGTTTAACTCCCAAAGTGCAGCTCCGATTGCTGGATGTGATATACTAATATCAATGTACCAAATTTTTAAACTTAAGACTATGCGCTGTTGGTAAATTGATAGGAGTTATAGATTAGATTAGTAACACATTGCTTTTATAAGAAACGAGTTCTTATTTTCCGATATTCCGAAATAATCCCGCATTTCGGGTCTCCCAGTTTTCTGAGCAGATTCTTAAAATGCGTTCTGGGATTTAGAGAATATTCACTTTGAAGGGGAAGGAACATTTCTGATTTTGTTTGATTGCTCTTAATAATATAATGATAATAATAATTAAAATGAAAAATAAATAAAAAAACTTATTTTTTTACGAATGTACAAGCAAAAATTGCATACATATGAATGGAAAAATCTAATAGAGGCTGGTGTGGACAACGAATATGGCCGGCTAAAATACGACAGAATGGTGTATTACCGACCACAGAAATGACTTAAACACGAAGGTAATCCTGATGTCTCGAAATAAAAGGTATTGGTAGCTAATGCATGCAATAAAGGGACGTCCCAATTTTCATAAAACTTTGGTGAGAATTAATATTAGAGTAAAAAACTAACATATCATGATTTCTCGAAATGACCCTCCCCGCCATTTAACCCCTTCAACGACAGTAAATTTGATCTAACCCATACAAAGTGAACATTCATTCCCATAACCTTACAATTATAGACAAGATTAACCACTATATACAAGATTTTTGAATTTAGAAAGATACGGTGAGGACATTGCTTGTAAAGAGCTTAGTGAATCTGTGCATATTGAATATTTTGATCCCGTTGGGTGGGTGATGAAATAATGTGTTTGAAACACAAGCCTTGAATTATACCTATAAGCTCGGCTGAATAGCTGCTACTGATTTCCCAAAGTTTAAATTTTATCACCTCGCCCGTTTGCACATCGATGAACTCAGCTCCCACCAGACCCCCGGACTTACACCCGCCTACAATTGCTATGCCATCTGCGATCGATAAATTCCATAAAGTTTGCATTCATCTCTAATCGCCCATCCTGCGGTATGAACTTGTGAAAGGTTATTTTGGTAGGTACACACAATACGATATTCCATAGCAAACAGGAGTATTTCGATCGGATCAAAGATTCATACATTTAGGGGTCAAAAGTGGAGCTCACTACCAATGGTGGCATAGATTTAGCAATGAAGGATAACATAAAGATACAATCTATACTATTTATAAGAATGAAACTCCGTTTGTCTGTTTGTTTGTTTGTCTGTCGTGTCTATGCACGGCCAAACGGCTGAGTGGGGGGAGTGTACGAGTGGGGGGATCTTCTTGAGATTTTCCAAAAGTGGGAGCGAGCGAATTTAAAATTGTTTAATCCCACCCGAACCATGGGCCGTAGGGCGGGAGGGGGGTCGAAGTAAGAATTAATGTGCGCTTTTTGGACTTCCCCGCTTCCCCTACCCCTCTAAACGGCCGTTGAGAATTCCGGAAAAATACCGGTTTCGTAGGTTTTTGAACGAGGAAGACGACGGCGCAATCGGATCGCGGAAAAAGTATCGGGAAATGCGTCAAAAAAATGCGAGAGTACGGACCGTGTTTTCTCGAAAAGTCCGACGAAAAACTACGTTTTTTTCCATTAAAATATACCCCGTAAAGGTTCGTTTTTCGGAACGGTTTTTGCGCGTGAAATACAGCTTTGATCCCGCCGAATCTGAATCCGAAATCGGATATCGAAAAAAGTGACGTTAAATCGGTCAAATCGCGAGCGGAAGCGAGGAGAAGCGTTTAACATCAGAAATTAATTTTGCCGTGTTCGCGAGAAGGCTCTACAAAGACGTCAAGGGGTTCGTCAGGTATTTTACAATGTTACCTGCAGGCCTATTTCAAAAGAATAAATACGGGTTTTTTCCTACCTATATAGAGGTATACCTTGCGAGCGAAGTGAGCAACATCCCCGAATAATCTTTTTGTGGTTCCACGTAGTTTTATAAGATTTAATTTGTTTGTAAGAATTTCCAACAGAAAAAAAGTCTGCCAAGTTGGGTGGGCAGTATAACTTCCTCAAGCGAGCGAAGCGAGCAGCATCCCCTACAGAAGTTAAACCTACCCTTAGAGATCTACCGTTTGCGAGCGAAGCGAGCAACATCCCCTACACACGTTAAACCTACCCTTAGGGATCTACCGTTTGCGAGCAAAGCGAGCAACATGCCACACTTTGCGAGCGAAGCGAGCAAAATTCCCTACACGCCACATTTTGCGAGCGAAGCGAGCAATTTAATGGGAGGTCTGGGGGGCTTGCCCCCCGGCTGGACGTGGAGGCGAGCGTAGCGAGCCGGAGCGGCTAGTTAGTAATAAAGAAGAAGCTTACAACATGAAATACAGTTTAAACACAAATATAATATAAAGAAGCCTACATAACTTTGGTGTCAATACAATAGAAAAGATACATTCCATCTATAGAAAATACTATATGTATGATCTGATTAATCTAGAATCTTTAGAAACTGCTCAGTTGTATGCGGAAATCGAGTAGGTAGGTACTCTACTTTCGTAACTCTCCCATGTCACACATTTTTGGGACGTTTTTGGGCAAGGGACCCGTGGTGCAGTAAAACTAAATGAAATTTTTAGTGAATATGTGGGTTAAGACCTATATGGTCTCATTGAACGATATTAATGATCAAATGCATAATTCTTTTACGAAGCATACCATCTACGAGTAAATTATTATCCAATTACGATTAACTTCTTATAGATTATGGAAGTTGGGGTTGAAATGTTCCTCTATGCTTTTAATTTTTCCCGAGTTTAAGTTAGACTTTGCGTATTTTCATACGCCCTCTACGGATTCCAACGGGATAGTTACATTCTCACCACATCATTTGCATGGTACCTATTAAGAACGTGTATGCTAAAAAAATAATATACTTAATTCTTTACGTACAAGCTACATTTCCGTAAATATAAATGGGCAAATCTGACGGTGGATTGCCTGTAGGTTTTTTTTCTCTCTCCCATTTTCCTCAGCAAACCAGCAACCCTGGGCTGAGGTAATTTATTCCCCCTGCACCCATCTCTGATAACAGGGATTTTGTTCAAAAACAGTATTTATGCTTAAGAAAACTACAACATAATAACAAAATCATGAATACACATAAATTGAATTGAAATCCATGTCATTGATAAACATAATAAAGTCATCTTTAAAAGTACTCATGAGTTCACTAAATGATGGCCAATGAAACTGTCATCACGCGCTGTACCAAACGTGCTCGAACTGGCTCTAAACAACACAATTGTACAAGTACCTGTAGGTGTGGACAACGAACATGGCCGGCTTAAAATACAACAGAATGGTGTTGGCGACCACAGTAATGAATTACACACAGAGATAATCCAGTTAAGTCTCGAAATGAAAAACGAGAAAGAAAGGAAGCCTCGAATATGAGGGTATAATGTGTCCCGGCGTGGCAATGTGCCAAGGGGATATGGGAATTGTCTTACCCCGGCCATACGCCACCTGACCCGAAGCTAACTGACCTAGATTCGCGGATCTCTTCCCAATGGACGGCATCTGCTTTATACTGCATGAGGAGGACTACAATGGAGTATGGCCTTCACCTGGAGTGTCTCCATCCAGTAAATTCCCGCCGGCCTACGCTATACGTTACTGACGCGTTCAAACGAGAAATCTCACCTGAATTATTCGGTGTTTCGTGCGCGTTCCCTTTCCGCAGGTGACTGAGCACGGCGACCAGGCGGACCAGGATGACACTTTGCAGTCTTCGACGGCTCCGTAGGGCCCGGAAGTCTGAAATCAATTGGAGAAAATTGATTTGCTGGAATCTATCTGTTCAGGGTGGAACAGGATAAGTGACGAACATTTTTGTGTGTTAGTCTGTGTCAAAAATGTAGTAATATGACGCAAACCGCATATTTTTATCTCAATCCGTACTCATGATACGATTTTTCAAAGGTTTTTTTTTGCCAGGAAAACAGTGTTTTTCCTTTTAAACTCAAATTTCTTCACTTTTCCTAATTTAATTTTAACTTTCGGACCCATTTTTGCAATCAGCGTTGGATTCCTTATAAGAATAGCGTATTTAGGTTCATAAAAAGCACCATACAAAGACCTTCACATCAGCTCAAACATAGACGGTTTTGAAAAAATAAAATTTCTGAAAATCTTTAAAACTTTACTACTCTTCCGAAAAAAATCCTGGAAACTGGCAAATCTCATGAGAACTGCTTCATCTAATACCCTTTCCAACGATATAGTCAATTTTACTTTTACTTTGTTATTTAGGGGAGACCATTATGTTTGAATGTTGAAAAATGTGTGTTTATCAATGAAATCGTTGGTTTTCTACAAAAATGACCCAGCATGAACCTACGAGTATGGGGTCGGTTTCGCGAATTTTTTCACGCTGGATCGAATGGTAACGCTTGCAGATCTCTCCAACTTCGTAATAATCGAGTTTTATTCTTTAGTCAACTAGTTTTACCCCATAACACAAATACATTTTAGCGTAACAAACAAACTAAAAATTAGTGAGTTTAAGTGTAAAACTCGGTTAGAACGGAGTTGAAGAGATCTACAAATGTTACCATTCGATTCAGCGTGGAAAAATACGTAGAAACCGACCTCATACTCGTAGGTTCATGGAGGGTCATTTTTCAATAAAACCATCAATTCGATGAAAAAAAAAACCATATTTTTCAACATCAAAACACAATGTTCTCCCCTAAATAACAATGTAAAAGTAAGATTGTCTATACCGTTGGAAAGAGTATTAGATAAAGCAGTTTTTATGAGATTTTCTAGTCTCTAGCATTTTTTTTTTTTTTTTTTTTGAAGAGTAGTAAAGGTAATAATTTAAAATCGTCCATGTTTCAGCTGATATGAAGGTCTTCGGATTGTACTTTTTAAGAACCCAAGTACACTATTCTTATAGGAAATTCAACGCTGAGTCTGAGAATGAGGTCAAAAATTAAAATTAAATTATGAAAGTGGAGAAATTTGATTTTAAATTAAAAAAACGTGGTTTTCCTGAAAACCCTTTAAAAAATAATATCTCGAGTACGGATTGAGATAAAAATATGCGGTTGGCGGCATTTTATTACATTTTTGATGCAGACTTACACAAAAAGATGTTCCTCACGTTTCCACCCTATATATAAATGTATAAAAATGTTATGTGTGTTTGTCTACGCTTCAAATACTCCAAATGTTCTGTATCGATTGAGCTCAGACTATGACACAATACACATACCGCTTGAAGGATGTTTTAAAAATATTTTTCTGCGTCAGTAAAATACCTGCAACTGCAGGAACTCAGCTTTTTTTAAAAACTCTTTGTAGGTTTTTTTTTTCATTTGGCTTAAGTTACCACAAAATTTTGAAACTACCATAAAGTCAATTTAAAAACCGTATGGGGAGGGACGCCTAAATCGCACTTAGTTCCTTTGCATACAGTTCAGAATGCATTGATTAAAATACTTCTCAATAAACCTTATATGTATCCTACTGCTAGATTATATTCAGAATTTAATGCACATAATGTAAAGACCATTTTTCTATTAGAGTCTTGTACTTTTGTTTTTAAAACGGGCATTAGGCTTGAGCACCTATGTAGTGTTTCCTTCAGTAGAACTGCCATTGCATCGTAGAAATTCGTACAATGCTGCTTTGAACTTTTTATATAGACACAAAATTAATTTGTCCATTTTCCCCAACGTAAATGGTTTTAAAAGATGTATATCAGGGGTTCTTTCTAATTGTTCTTTAATAATTGTTGGGTACCATGGGGAATTGAAGTTTTGTATTTCATTAGTGAATTCATAATTAATTGTAAACATTATTTTCATCTCAGTTATGGGTATTTAATTTTGATAAAGTAGTTATTCCTGTTTCCGCCAGTTTTACTTTTATAATTTTACTTTAAGGTGTAGTGTAGAAGCCTTGAAAAATGTTCACTTTTTTAAAAAGAAGTATCTTGTTCTAATTTGTTTATTACTAGTATTGTCAAGTACTACTGCTATTTAATTTTCTTATAAATATGTTTTTGTCAAATAAATAAATAAAAAATTGAAAAATTATCAGCATGTTCCAGGAACGGTCATGTGCTACGTTAAAATCCCCAAAACCTCCCAAAACCTGTAAAAAACCATCGTCTGGGTAAACAACTCTGCAATATAGGAATTCAATTTCATTAGTGAAACGTATTTCATTGAATGTTTGCAAAGTAAAAAGCTAATAGAACGTGGTTAATACATCGATGACAAAGTATTGTACTCGGAATTTGAAGGGGGAATCATGTAAATGTAAATATCCCGACTGTTCCACGGATACGTAATATCCTTTTGTATTTACCTTTTTTTAATTCGACATCGAAGCCCCAGTTTCCTAAACCAACGTGGTAGTTACTTATACACTCGCTAAACGCAAATTGTAGTTTAACATTTTGATTGCCGTCCCGATTTTTACATAGATACCTCCCTGTACCAATCGAAAATCAATTCAATTATATTCAATTTTATGTACCCGCAGGTATTACAAGGAGTTCCTTAAATACATATTAAAAACTAGCACATGATATCTTGACTTCATTTCTGCCTCAACAAAGAATGTTAGACTTTAACGTATGATGTATATCAAATAATTAATTATATAGGTCTACATAATTTACGTATAATAAATGAGCACTTCACAGTTAACATAGATCACAATCAATAATGCCTATCGTCACTGCCAAATTTCAAGGGTTATTCTGAGATAGAGCGCACCTTTCACATGATTTAACTAGAACTTCAATATCATGATCAATTTTAGGCCAATAGACATACCTTCTAGCGAGTTGTTTTGTTTTCACGATACCAAGATGAGTAGCATGAAGTTCAGCGAGAACTGCTTGACGTAGGCTAGTGGGTACAACGACACGATCTTGTCGAAACAATATTCCATTGTTGATCGTGTATGGCTCATGAGTTGATTGAGTGTCGAGGTGAAGTAGAATCTGGCTCAGTTCCGGGTCTTTTGAAGTTTCTGAGCGGATGGAGTCTGCTGTGATTACACCTACTGATATTTGGAACAACGTTTCTTCACACAATCGGTTGACTTCCGCACAAATTGCTGTTTCTGAATGTTTTGGCTGGAACACTGGAGCTCGCGACAGGCAATCTACATTTTTGTTGTCTACGCCTTTCTTAAATTTTACAGAGTAGTCAAACCCAGATAGAAAAGATGCATATCTCAGCAGTCTGCCAGATGTCATTTTAGGCAAGGCTTCACTTTGATGGAAAATGCGGGTTAAGGGCTCATTGTCAGTGATCAGAATGAAATTACGGCCGAATAAATAACTGTAGAAGTGATTAACTCCATAAACAATTGCTGTTGCTTCCCTATCAAGCTGGCTATAGTTGATTTCGGCAGCAGAAACGATCGTGATGCATACGAAATGGGCCTTACTTGTCCATTGATTTTGTGGCTGATGACAGCTGCAATACCCGTAGGACTTGCGTCAGTTGTTAAAATCAGTGGCAGTGTTGGATCGTAAGGTATTAGAACACGGTCAGAACAAATTTCCCTCTTGAGAGCTGCAAACGCCAAGTCACAGCTACGCGACCAGGAGAAACGTTGGTTTTTCTTCAGCAGGCATCGAAGCGGTTATGAAATTGAGGAAAAATTTGGAATGAACCTCGAATAGTAAGTTACTAAGCCGAGGAATCGTCTCACATCATCAGCGTTCGTGGGGGTCCTCATTCGAGTGACAGCTTCAACTTTTTCTGGAGATTTCCTGATTTTATTATGTGAGACAACATGGCCGAGGTAATCGATATTTTCCTTGAAAAATGAACATTTAGATTTCGTGACATGAAGATCATATTCAGTTAGACGTTTCAGGCACTTTCGGAGATTTATCGCACATTCTTCTTTTGACGCGCCATGGCAGATAATATCATCAAAGTATGCCTCTGTTTTAGGCAAGTCCTTCAGTATTTGTGAAAGGATCCTATTGAACTCAGACGGAGCAGTCTTGATACCAAAACTCAATCGATTCATCGTGTAAGTTCCTCTGTGAGTGGATATCGTTTGTATCTTGGCACTTTCATCGTCAACTTGTAAATGTAGATACGCTTTATGAAGGTCAAGTTTACAAAAGAATTTCGAGTTTCTAAGACTATTGAGAACGTCGTCTATACGTCGAATTGGGGTGTTCGCTGAAACCAGTCTTTCATTTACACCGCATTTGTAGTCTACACATAACCTAACTCCACCATCAGGTTTTGGAATGACGACGAGAGGGGACCCCCAGTCACTCACAGCCACAGGGGTTATAACACCTTGAGTCTCAAGAGAGTCGAGCTCCTTTTCCACACGTTCACGAAGGGCATAAGGAACATCTCTTTCTCTGAAGAAAATTGGTTTCACATTCGGTCTTAGTTGGAGTTGAACTTTGTAATCGGGTACACATCCAATTCTCTCTTCAAAAACTGATTTGAATTCATGTAAAATTGATTCCAAGGAAGCCACAGTATTGATGGGTGCCGTTAATGATTGATGATGTTGATTTCGACTGTCTAGTTCTCCAAACACGACCGAGTAAAGGATCGTGTCCTCGAGGGACGATAAATAATTCACCGACAATAGATTTATTTTTGTACGAAACTGCCAATGAGACTTTCCCCAGTGGTTTGATTACATGATCAGAGTAAGATCGGAAGGAGATACCAGTAGGTTCAAGGTGTGCATTCAGCTGGAGTGCCTCAAAATCATTTTCAGATAACAGCGAGTATCTGGCGCCTGAGTCTACTTCAAATTTCTGTAGAACTCCGTTTAACAGAACTTGAGCATAGTACTTGTCCGACTCAGATTGAATATCGTACAGATCAACTGTTGTTTCGAGCTTATCTATGTTTATTCCATGCTCATAATCTGGATTGTCATGTTCTTGCACGTGTTTTGCCCCTTCCGTTCTTGAACCCTTCTTCTAGAGCAGGGAAGTTATACAAACTTTATCAATGTGACCAATTTTATGACATACCCTACATTTCAGGGACTCCCGAGAGATTGTACATTCACGCACACAAAAGTTTCCAATGCCAAGAGAATGGAAATCGATTCGATCAGAACGATTTATGGATTTCTCTCTGCCACGATATGTTTTTTGGAATGAGTGTGAGTGATCCGAGCTTCGAGAACGTCCTGCACGCTGGGAATATGCAATCTTGACGTGTGTCAACTTGAGGTTCGAGTGACATTTGATTCATAAGAATTTTACTATCAATTCTTGATGCTTCTAGAGCCGAGGCTAGAGTGACAAACTCGTCAAATGTTGTTTTATCAGACTGGAGAAGTTGCTCCCTAATCCAATTGTCTCTGAGACCTCTGATAAATTGAGCGCGTAAGAAAAGGTCTGCGATTGATACCGATGCCTGACACGTACATTTCACATGAAATTCACAATCAGCCAAATTTCGGCGTAAAGAAACCACGAATTCGGCGATAGTTTCTTGTTCTTTTTGAACTACATTCAGAAAGTAATGCTGTGACACGACCGTGCTTCTATGTGGCATCAACATTTTTTTGAAATCCCTGACAAGATCATTGTACGAACGGTTTTTGATGGGGTTATCTGGACCTAAGAAAGCCGAAAGGTTGTTGTAATGAGAAGAACCAATTGAAGCGTTTAAAAGTTGGGCTTTTTTAGTTTCGGTTGTGACATTTTTAATCAGCAAATAGTTTTCAAACCTTTCCATGTAACTTGAGAATTTCTCTGTAGATGCATCAAAATGCTCAAATGGCACCATACTTGACGTTTCTTGATGACTTGACTGTGATTTCGACGAACTCTGCTGAGCTAATATTGTTTTGAGTATGGCTTCCTGAAACGATTTCATCAATTCTGCGAATTGGGCTGCGTCCATGATTAAACGATTTGAAAAACTGAGACAATTAATTCAAGCTCTGGACCTGGTAACCGTTGGTAAGTAGAATACTGTTCTACTGGCTTAACCCAGTAAAACCATCCTCGTCGACAACACTATTGTGTCTCTGATTTACATAAATACATCAAGACATATTTGAACGAGCGAATATTATATTCTAGAATGACAACAGAAGAATGGAATCACATTAACATAATGACAACGGTCCTCATGGAAACAAACAGGTGATATGATAGTTCTGAAGGGAGTTATTTTAAAACGGAGACATAATAAATAATCCCAAGTCATGCCCAAAATTTCCAAAGCGGTGTTGATGTTCGTTCTATCCCTTGTAGAATTTCATCTTCTTCTTGAACCATTTTCTGGAAATGTTGGGAGGGGACGGAGGAGGAGTATTCAGATTAATCTCCACTTCTGACCCAGTAGATGTAGAATTCTCCAATGTACTTCGTCCATAGTGAATGATAGGTTTTTTTCCATCAATCAGTAGTTCATCTCCAATCAAGACGGCATGCTTCCTGTCTTTTCTTGCTTGAAACAACTTGGGCAAGAGATGCTTCCTAAATTCCCGTGCTCGTCTGTCGTAGAACTCGAATGTATTAAATTGGGATCCCTAGAACTTGTAAATGTTCTGGCGTACTTTAGATTTAGAGAAATTATTAGCAAAATGAATGTGAACAGGTCTATTTCTAGAAGGTTCGATGGTGACTAAACATCTTACACCTATAACTTCATAATCCTCAAGAACGCAATTTAATTCCGTTCTAAAAATGTCCATCACCTTCCTCTTGAGAATATTCATGTTTTCTTTCCATTCTAGAACGTTATGAAGAATAAGATCGTTTCTGTTGTCCGTGTGCCGGTTCTGTTTCGTATTATTTTTTTCAGATAATGGTAGATTTTCTTCTATACTGTCAAATCTCTTATCGATTTTTTGTATGAGCAAGATAGTCTCTTGGCTGTTAGCAATTTCTTGCGACTGAGAATGCACCTGTGTATTCAAAACATTTGTATGTTCCTTCAAAATGCAGTCGCAGTTTGGTTGTGATTACGTCAAGGCATTGAATTACCTGATGTAACTCGGAGGTCGACATTCTCGTAGTTGCAATTATTCGACGCGCACCGGTCGGCTCTTCGAGTGCTGCTGACAAAGGAATACGGTATTCAGTAAGGTGGATAGTCTTTTCCCTTCGGTAAACAACAAATCACCAACCAAACTCGCAAAAATGACCTTTTTTCCAGAAATCTACCCGTTAAAAATTTATGAAAATTGATATTGCTGAGAGGTAATCAAAGAGCAACCGCAAAAAATAAAAAGTGAAACGAAATTCACAATACAACCCTGCTAAATCAATACGGAGCTCGCAAAAAAACACTTGCGCTCGGCTCGGCTACCTAACTGGAACTCCCAATAGAAAATCAATCATGCATATCCTGCTTCTCGGTATTATTTATGAATGTCTTGACGTTTTAGAAGTCCTTCTAAGGAACGTATATGACTTTTATGAGTGAGATCGCCCGAGACTCTCACGGCACAGAGGGGAAATATTTTCATCCGAATAAATGCCCTGAGAGTCACCGGAGATCTCACTGATACTGCAGATATTTCAGATAGGCTTCAATACAGAACTTCTAGTAGGTAAATTATCTGCTATCTGATCTCTTATGAATTGAATTTGTGGAGAGACAACACTGGAACACAAGCGCTCCTAGAGTAACATCCGATTCACTCGCCTATTGTGCCTATTCTTTTGTATTTACTTAATTCAAGTGTAAACCTGATATCCATGCTTCACATATGTCTTATCGTCTTATGTAACGTCTTCATTTTAGCTTTATGCATTTGTTCCCAGTGTGTGTTTGATCATGGAAACCTCGTCGTTCGGTATACTTTGTTCGACTCAATATATTCCTTTTTACTTATTTAATTACAAGTGGAAAAGCCCGTGTCACCACGGGATGCAAGTACAAACTTTAATTATGCAAATAAAAAAGCAAAATCTTTCTGTTTCAACTTAATTTTTATTTATTCAAGTTGTATTTAAAAAAGTTACATTCATTCAGTTACAAAATTTATACTAATGCTTCAGGAAATATAACATTGCGGGTGTATACTAAACCATTCTGATGCTGTCCTTGATTTTCAGTATTCTTAATTTGAACTTTAATTGCACTAAAGCGACGAACTCTTGAAAATGCGACGTATAATTGTCCATGTGTTTTGATTCGTCACTTTGCGCTCCCTCTACCGGCAAATTCTACAACTTTCCCTCGTTTTTGCACTTTTTCTTGTTTTTTAATATGAAGGAATCTGATTTATAACTTGGTAGAATTATCTGCACCAGAATTTCCCACGTTTTTGCACTTTTTCTTTTAGCGAATTTTTGAAGAAAAATAAGCTATTGCTCTCGCCTCAAAATTTGTAGAATGTGAATTTTTGAAAAATTTTTATGCAGAAATCCGTTTCAGGCTATTCTGAATCATATTCTGAAGTTTAACGCATTTTTTTATGTATGTATGTATATATGTATGTATGTATATATGTATGTGTCATTCCAGACGATAACTGTCCGTAGAATTGTGCTAGAAACTTCAAACAAATTTTAAAATGTTAAGGACACAAAACGAAAGTTCAAGTTCGTTGGCCAGCATGATCGGATTACATCTTCGGGTTGACATTTTCAAAAATGTAGTCATAAATTTCAAAATAGCCTGTTTTTTGTGATTTGTTGTGCGAAATAATTTTTTCTGCATACTAACATGTGGTATATTCGGAATCAGCGTAAAATTTCCTATAAGAATATGTATCAAGTTTTCAAAAATTTCAAAGTTGAAAAATCAGTCAAAAATCAAAATAATGCGTTCGCTAGTTGTAAAAATCGGTAATATTTGCATGAAACATTGTCCAAATTCAGATTGAACTACTCTTATGGAAGTATCCCTGTATAACCAATACTAGAACCATGCTGTTTAAAACGTAGGTAGTAGGTGCTAAAAAAAAAAGTAATCACAACTGATGAGTTTACTCTGTGAAATATTCCGTCCTCCGATTCTCTCGGTCGCTCTCTTTAATGTTTTACGCTCAACTGTTTTAGGACTTGATGTAGCTTTACTACTGACTGTGGCTTAGAAAATATCAGCCATGAAATTATGAAGAAGTTCTATGCATGTACGTACTAGCACGCAGACCCAAAATCATAAACTAAAATTTCTCTACACAATCAATAGCGACTGAAATGTCGACGATTTCTTCAAAAATTTGCTCATGGGGTCATGCTGCATGACTGGACTTTTTTTTAATATGAAGGAATCTGATTTATAACTTGGTAGAATTATCTGCACCAGGTTTCTTCATGCCGGTCAGTTTAAAAAGAATTTGAAGAGAATCGGTGCAGGCGTTCAAGCGTTATCACTTTGTATGTATCCTATTATTATAATAGATTTTCCCTAATTAATTGTGGTAATTATTAATTTCCCTAAGTTGGAGAACATAGTTAAAAATTATTGAATCCATATCTATATTATTGAATCTATCAAGTCAATCAAATCAAATTGATTGATCAATCAAATAAATCAAATTGAGAGACATCAATTTAATGTTCTAAAAGACGCAAAAGTGCACAAAAACAGTGATTTTAGACCTAACATTTCAAAAACCTCCTTTTTTACTTGGGGGTATTCCATACCCTCCGGTAGGGGCATAAAATGAGACTCGCACACTTGAAATTTTCGCCTTACGCCGGCCCTGGTATTTAGTATGATCCTTTATGCTCAACGTAAAACACACTTCCACATCTTCTCTTTTTAGTTGGAATTAGACGCAAATTTCGAGATATTACGGGAAATCCTTAGGAACGCTGAACTTGATGGAATCACCTACTTTCCCAAGAAGCATTCAGCCTAGTGGAATATCAAGTAAATCAGAGGAATCAATTCTGAAAACTAATTCCAATTGTAGCACGCTCATTCATTATTTAAGACACTGGAGTGATGATTTCCATAGGATGCATCAATTGGATATTTGTAATGGAAAAATAGCTGAAAAACAGTTACCTGAGCATAGGCGTCGATGATGCTGGACTCTGCTTTTATGTCTCCGTACGGCGTGATGATTTTGGGGCTCTCCTCCGGTTTTTCTAGCTCACCTGGTAGTAAGAAAACAAAAAATGCCATTTCAAATAATTACCTATAATAAAATCACCAAAAACTATCATTTACATAGAACAGTTTCATAATTGAGGAGCTGACATGGGAATGCACTTAAGTCCGAAAATCGGGAAAAAAAGTCGTCGAAATGCAAGTTAACAGTAACGTGGGAAAAGCCTTATGTCCTCCCGTCCTTGCTAGATCGCACCGTGACCGAGACCTTTGCAAGGAGAAGAGATTATGTCATGAAATTTGATTTTTGGACTTGAGTGCATTTCCATGTCAGCTCAGAACTGCGGATTCAAAAAAGCAAACTCGAAAGAAAGAACTAGTATAATTTTGAGGGGGGGGGGGGGGGGGGGGGGGGGGGGGGGGGGGGGGGGGGGGGGGGGTAAAACTACCAGAAAAATCTAAAATTGTGCAGCATCTCCTATCAAATCAAAATCATAGAACATGCTTCAGCCATGAGCTGGCACTTTATATCTGATTTTCCACGTTTACATCTCACTTGGCTGATTAAAATGGATCCCTCTCTATCAATTGTATGCTTCTTAGAATGAACAGAAGATAATTCAGCTCTTTCAGCTTAAAAGAATGAAGCCCGTGCGTCGTGCAGCTCTTGCTGTCTTAGCGAAGCTGCCTGTGAAATTTCCCCTTCTTAGTGTGAACAGGAGAAAAATAAACTAGGACAAGAAGAAATTCTCTTCACGAGCTCAAATCCTGGGTACGACCACAATCAACTCAGTTTCCTGGTTGTTGGAGACTGTGGATTCGATTTTCCTAAAGGAACCTCCGGTTTTGTAAATTTTATATTATCCTAGAGGAAATCTAGAGCTGAGAAAAACACCGTTGTCGCTTCGGTGGTTAAGGCCAGGTGAACCAGAACTGCTTCTATCGTAGGGCTGCCATCCGCCCCGATTTATCGGGACATGTCCCGTTTTTTGTGGTGTCCCGGGCGTCCCGTTTCGATTTTCGAAATGTCCCGGTTAACTTTTTTACCGTCCCGACCGTGTCCCGATTTTTGAAGAAATCGAATCTTCGAACTATTTTGTGAGGTAATTTTCTCAGAAAAAAATAGCTGGATACATTCATGCCATCCGTTCACACAACGCTTTCGTTGGAAGGATTTTTTCACTGATCAGCGCTAAATGGACCAAAGAGAGAAACTTCTCGCAGAAACTGTTCAGGCCCTGACCACCATCAATACCAATCTCGACTTCACGTGCTCGGAATTTTTCAACTACATCAAAGAACCCAAGGAAGTCCTTCGCTTAGCCGGAGGAAAAGATAAATACGTGCAATGACTTTCAGATTTTAAAATAAGTTTCTCCAGGAAAGTATAGTTTCTTTACATGAAAATATTTGTTTGTGTATAAAATACACGAAAAAACTTTGTTCTTATATTTCATTTCCTTAGATTGTTCATATTATATCGTAATTATATTACCAGTTTTCAAAAATATTGTATTTTAGTAAAATATACGGTAAGGTCATCTCGTCCCGATTTTCGTCCAGAGTTTTTCATTAGGCTGTCCCGATAAGTCCCAATTCTAGCCCACTCTGTCCCGATTTACCTGGGACAGAAATGGCAGCCCTATTCTATCGCGGCACGAGTATACTCTGCAATGTGGACGCCAAGCGGATCCGACTATTTTTGGATCGCCTTTGCAGATTCAACAGGGTACTCAAACCCTCATTCCGCATAGTGTGGACGTAGCTTTATAGACGCTCCCTATCAGTTTCAACTTCCTATAGTGAATAGGAGATCACTTACTGATTGGGATGGAGCCCTTTATTTCTTCTCTTGATGTCCCAGTGGGGGTCCCTACCAGATGAATTTCAACTTCCTAGGGTGAACGAGAGAGAATTTAGCTCACTCAGCTGATAGAGAAGGAGCTTCTCGTATCATTCGTCTCTCAATAATCCCAGAGAAGCTCCCTATTGTTTAAATTTTCTGAAGTGAATATGATGATAGAATTTAACTCACTCGCTGATCAGGATGGAGGCCGTCATTTCATTTGAATCTTGATGTTTTAGAGAGGCTCCCTATGCCAAAAATACATTGTCCAAGAGGGTCTTCCTATCAAATTATTTTCAACATTCTAGAGCGAATAAGAGAGAATTTAGCTCACTCTTCACATTGAGCTCATACCATCCTGATCAGACCTTCCTCATGCCATTCGTCTCTAAATGTCCCTGAGAGGTCCCTTACCATGTTTCAACTTCCTTCAGGAGAGAATTGAGCTCACTGAGCTGATCAGGATAGAGTACACAATCTCATTCGTTTCTTGATTTCTCAGAGAGGTTCCCTATCAAATTGGAATTTCCTACGGTGAACAGCAGAAACTTTAGCTTAATTAAGCACCCATTTTCCCGATAAAAAATTCAATTTCGGCTTCATGTACATTTGAGATTAAGTACTACGTGTACGTACTTACTTTGAACTTCTTTACAGGCCTCCTTGCACTCTTCCAAAGTATCGAACTGGTTTCTGTTGCCACGGCAACCGGAGTACTTGAAGGGTTTGCACGATGCGGTTGAAGTATCGAAGTAAAACTTTTCCATGTGTCCTCGGCAAGGACCGACCAACTTCGGCAATTTGCAGACTTCTGATAACAAAAATAGCGAAGTTAACCTATCAGAGTTCAAGATGTAAAACTTGAAAAGAACTTTACTAATCTATATATAACTACATCATGTTGCTTTGAGTTTTTAACGAAGACCAAACTTGATTCCGTCCATTTGTCCGCTCTATCCAGAACTCGACCCACCATTAGAAACTTCAGGTTTTCTCTAAATAGAATAGAACTTATTTACGTGATATTTGAACGGTACAGATATAAAATTTAAGGTGAGCAGAATATATATTTATACGTATAGTTTTTCAAACGCTGAAAGAGGGTCAATAATATTGCCTAACGGTAGGCTTGGCCCGTGTTTCTAGGCAAAGAAGCAGAAGAAGAATATATATATATACATATATATATATATATATATATATATATATATATATATATATATATATATATGTTACACCCAAAATAATGCTGATAATCAATAAATCTGCTTACGCAGCATACCAACCCTTTATTAACCCAGCGGACGCCCCGCTCGAGTCAGTCTCGTTACACTGCCCGTCTAAGCTGTTACTCTGCTCGTCAGAACCCCGTACGTTCACGTTAATCTCCGTATTACCGTTCCGCTCTGAGTTAAATCTGTTCTTTCAGTGTGTGAATAAAGAAAGTTCTTTTTAAAAACTTAATTTACTCGGCTCCCGACATAACTGGCGCACTCCTGTAGGACTTAACCGATTCGCGAAGTTCGTGAAATTCTGTGTCTACAGTTAAGGTTAAGAACTAAGCTCCAAGTGTTGAAAACTCACCGGAACAGTTACAGTGCCATTAACGCGAACAGGATTACGCTCAAAACGGACAATAGCCAACGAACTCCTGGAGAAATGATCGGATGCCCAGTGTGGACGTAAGTAAAAAAGCACATTGTATTTACGCCGCCCCGACGTTCCCTCCAGTAGAGGAAGCCCCACCTCACCTAGATTAGATTGACTGGTCACCCTGTGTTGTCGCGGAAGAAAAAGCATATTTCAACCGCACCTCCCCAGCAATACCCTAGTATTAGATCGACTGGATGCCCTGTGTTGACGTGAATAAAAAAGCAAATTTTATTCACCCCTCCCCAGCGATAAAACCCCGGCCCGAATAATTATTAAGAGAAATACATCAAGAATAATAATAAATAGTTAAACTAATTCGAGAAGAATAATTCGAACGTCAAGAGAATAAAGTTAAAATTCAATTGAGAAATTAATAACTTAAACATAAAAAGGAAATCTTATTAATCCAAAATACCCAAAGTAAGAAAATCACATAGCCCAGGGTTCTGGAACTGGGAAAAACTACGAATGATGCATCGTGCTGAAACCTCCTCACCACTTAGCGAAACCTTAAGAACCGCTTCGATGATCCAACAAGCCTTAAACCCAATTCCAGAAGAGAATTCCAACTTCACCGACCGGGAAGAGCCCAGTCCAATTCTCCTTAATCGCCCTGAACACCCCCCTCGCCAACGAGGACCCCCGCCAACTCAAGCCTATCGACCAGAATACGATAAGTTAATTCCTCAGTTCGATGGAGAACCTTTATTGTTATCTTCTTACCTTAAGGCATGCGACAAATTATATTTAAGATGTTTTAACGAAGATGACCCTGAAGATTTTGCAAATGATTTACTTTTAAGTGCATTCACATCTAAATTAGGCAGTAAGGTGACAAACAAAATTCTCCTGAACAACATTAGCAATTACCCTGATCTTAGGGCCGCTTTAATACAATCATACGAAGACAAAAGAGACACTTATACACTCCTTAGCGAACTAGCACACTTAAGACAAAAACCACAAGAAAACAGCTTCGAATTCTATGATAGAGTCAATTTGTGTTTAAAGTCACAAATAGCATACCTACAGATACACATGGGATCTCAGGCTCCAACATTAATACAGTACATGGAAAAATACGCCTTAAGAGTATTTTTGGACGGACTACCCGAATCATTAGGACCATTGTTGAAAACGAGAAACCCACCAAATCTCAATGAAGCATTATCTATGATAACTAACGATTTTAATCTCAAGGCCCGACCCTCCGACAAAACAACGACACCAAGACAGGCGGCACCTCCCTCGCGAAACTCTTATCAACATCCTGCCCCAGATCCTTCTTTGACGAGTCATCAAGGCCAGTTTAGACCGCACACCCCGCAAAGACCACGTACTGTGTTTCAACAGCCACCTCGCACCGACTTTTACTCAAGGCCATCTTATCAGTATAGACCCCCTTTTCCACAACGTCCTCAACAAAACCCCCGCCCCTTTAGAAGCTCCCCGAACCAAAATACAATAAACAAACCTGTCTCAACGTCTAACTCCATCCCGAACCAAAATACAATAAACAAACCTGTCTCAACGTCTAATTCCATCCCGAACCAAAATGCAATGAACAAACCTGTCCCAACGTCTAACTTCACGAGAAATTCAAATTTTAATATGATGACTCCCGAAGAACAATATTATGAACACGACGAAAACGACTATTTCGACCCTTCGTACGATTACACTAACGAAATACATCACGATTACCAGAATTACTACTACCCCACCGAACAATTATCCGATCTAACCCTCAACGAGATGCCCGCCTCGCCACAAACCTCAGAACCTTTTTTAGAGAATACCAGCCTCGACCGGAAATCATCGAGCTTATGAACATAGGAACAGCTACTAAACTCCGGTACATAAAACTCAAAGAATTCAAAATAATTATTGATACCGGAAGTACCCGATCCTTCATCAACCCAGTAATAGCATTTACCCATTTCAAAAATAAAATAGAACCGGATTCCGGACTTGTAAAGACCGTGCATGGTATATCTCCTATCCAAGCAAGGACCTTTGTACCATGTGGAGAACTATTCAATGTTCCCCGACTAAATTTACCCTTCAGCATTTTTCACTTCCACAGTCAGTTTGATATGCTTTTAGGCTTGGACAACCTAGAAACAATAGGTTGTAACATAAGCATAGGACTAACTGAGCAACCAACTGACCGACTAAAAACCCGCCACGCGGAAATACCTCTCTTCTCTGCAACCTTAAAAGACAGAACAGACCAGACAGACACCTTTTTACTGGACGCTCGATCCATCCAACAGGTTAAAATCAAGGTAGATAATATTGAAGACGGAGAAGCCATAATCCCATACACAAAAATCGGCCCCATAGAAATTCCTCAATGCATTGTAAAGGTAAAAAAGCACGCGACATATGTTCAAGCTATTAATAGCTCAGAACAACCCTTGAAATTAAAACTAGGCAAACCATTTCTAGGTGAAGTAATCCTGGATAACTTGTTTGTAGAAACAGATGAACGAAACCCTTACCCCAAAATTCAAAACAAATCAAAATTAAAAAATAAACCCCCGTTAGACATATCAAGATTGAGGCTAGATCACCTAAACGAACTTGAAAGAAAAGAAATAATCAAATTAACGACAGAATTTTCCGACATTTTCCACCGCGACGATGAACCACTGGCCTTCACCAACGAGGTTAAACATCATATACGAACTTCCGACGAAATTCCCGTGTACGTCAAACCCTACCGTTACCCCACCATTTATAAGGACGAAATTAAAAACCAAATAGAAAAAATGCAAGAGCAAAACATCATCAGACCCAGTAATTCCCCATATAACGCCCCCCTTTGGGTGGTTCCAAAAAAATTGGACGCGTCCGGAAAACAGAAATACCGACTAGTTATTGACTTCCGCAAACTAAACGAGAAGACGATACCTGACAAATTCCCCCTCCCGAACATTTCTTCATTGCTCGACAGACTAGGAAGATGCACGTATTTTAGCAGTCTAGACCTTGCTAGCGGATTCCACCAAATGGAATTAGATGAGGTATCCATCCCGAAAACATCCTTTTCAACCGATAATGGAAAATGGGAATTCCTCAGAATGCCATACGGACTTTGTAACGCCCCCGCTTCTTACCAACGACTGATGTCGTCAGTTCTACGTGGGTTAGAGAACGAAATTTGTCTGATTTACATAGATGACATTTTAATTTATAGCTCCAGCCTAGAAGAACATCTAGATCGATTGAGGAAAGTATTCTGTAGACTAAGGAATTCTAACCTCAAAGTTCAACTCGATAAAACCGAGTTCCTCCGCAAGGAAACGGCTTTCCTAGGCCATGTTATAACAAGCGAAGGAGTCAAACCTAACCCTCAGAAAATAGAAGCCATATCTAAATTCCCGTTACCTAAAACAAAAAAAGAAATTAAACAATTTCTGGGACTTTTGGGATACTATCGGAAATTCATAAAAAATTTTGCACAAATTACCAAGCCACTCACCACCTGTTTAAAGAAAAATCAATCTGTAAAATACGAAGCGGAAGAGTACAAGGAATGCTTCGAATATTGTAAAACCCTCCTAACTAACGCCCCCATTCTACAATACCCCGATTTTGGTAAAGAATTTCATGTAACATGCGACGCGAGCGACGTAGCTGTAGGAGCTGTCCTTAGCCAAGCCAAGGACAAAGCAGACCTCCCAATTGCATTTGCAAGTAGGACCCTAAACGACTCCGAACGCAAACTATCAACCATAGAAAAGGAACTAACAGCGGTACTTTTCGCGGTAAAGAGCTTTCGCCCTTACATTTACGGCCGCAAGTTTACGCTATTCACTGACCATAAGCCTTTGCAATGGCTCTTTGGTCTGAAAGACTGTTCCTCCAAACTTTTCCGATGGCGCCTAAAGCTGAATGATTACGACTTTGTGATTAAATATAAGCCCGGACTGACTAATCACGTCGCCGACGCTCTGTCAAGAATCGAACTACTTAACAACGAAATAGATCCTAACCCCTCAACCTCAGCCCAACTTAATCCAGCGACCCCTGCTTCCATTGACATAGAAGAAATTTTAGAAACAATGAGCGACAATGACTCACTACCTGAATTACGACAACTGATAGACGAACTAGATCATACTTCTGTCGCCTCTAATCAATCGATAATAGCGAACCCCACAAACGGAGAAACAAGCTCCATCGACACGGTACATTCTAATGCAGAAAGAAATACTATCCTAACCATCCCCATAAAGGAAGGACCGGTAAACCATGGCCAGAATCAAATTATTATAAAAGAAACTAACGCCAACCCAAAACCGATAAAAATTACAAAACCCTTTTCCTCCAAAACTAGAATAACAGTGGAACTCCCAAGATCAGACTTTGAAAACAAAGTAATCAATTTTGTCAAGGAATACGTCCAACCAAACGTAAAATACTCCATCTATTTCAAAAACGACGAAGACGGTGCTACATACAAAAAATTTGCAACAACAATGACTAACATCTTCAAGGAATCTACAATTCATATGACGAAATATTCTGAATTTGTGCAAGACGTGGAAGGAGAGGACGAGGTAGAAAATATTATCACTAACTACCATATTGGCAAAACGAATCACAGAGGAATTTCGGAAACTTATAAGAAAATCAAAAGAACCTATTTTTGGCCCAACCAATTAAAAACAATTCAAAATTATATAAACCGATGTGAACCTTGTCTAAGTACTAAATACGATCGAACCCCTATCAAACCGAAATTTAACATTACACCGACCCCAGCCAGGCCTTTCGAAATCGTACATTTGGATAAATTCACGTTGGACGGGAGTAAATTCCTTACCGTGTTGGACGCATTTTCTAAATACGCCCAAGCGTACTACTTAACCTCCAACTCCAGCCTAGACGTAGTCAAAAACCTACTAACCTATTTTACCCATCATGGTGTCCCAAAGATCATTATATCAGACAATGGTGCGGAACTCGATTCCTCATTAGTGAAAGAATTTTTAGCGCTTCATAAGATAGAGATCCATTTCATTTGCAGCCAAAACCCAAACAGTAATGGAGCAATTGAAAGGTTTCATTCCACCTTAATAGAGCACATTAGACTTTTAAATAATAGAACGGAATTCTCGTGTGACTCAATGGTCACCAAGGTAAAATACGCATTAATAGGCTATAACAACTCAATCCACTCCGTGACCGGACTAACCCCTTTTGAAGTAGTCAACGGCCACATCGAACAAGATAGCCCCCTCGAATTAGACATAGAAAAAATAATGCTGAACGATTACACTTCAAAACACAGAGCCAGAATCGCCAAACTATACTCCCAAATCCACGACCGTAGTGCTCAAATTAAAGAAAAAACTATTAATAAAATTAACGCAACCAGAGAGGAGATACCGGACTTACCACAAACAATATTTGTTAAAAATAAACAACTCATGAGTAAAACAAAAAACAAGTACAATAAAGAAACATTAAAAACTATAGATAACCAAATGAAAACAGCAGAAATCCTTCCCCGACACCATAATACGAAAAAGAAAATTCACGTCTCAAACGTCAAAAGACCTAGGATAGGACAAGGACACAAATCAAACCCGGACTCGTCTGGTGAATCAGACGAGGATAACACACCTCGCGGACCATGGAAAGGACCACGAAAATAACCCTTCAAAATTCCATACTTTCAGGTTGATGCTCCTATCGGTAGCCCTTTGCGCTGAAATCAAGAATCTTGATAGAAGTGGAGGAATAATCCCAATCGACCTGGGACCAGCCAAGTTAGAAGAGACAGAACACGTCTTGACACATTACTATGAATTAAACGGAATCTACATGGAAGTTGACAATCTAAATTCTAACTACTCTGCTCTCATACGACTAACCAACAGATCAAGTAAACTTCAGGATAAATTAGACGACTATTATTCCTTCTTCAACCACGTACGAACGATAGTCGAACAGAAAATTTCAAACATTAGAATTCACGGAGAACACAGACAAAAACGAGGACTAATCAACGGATTAGGAACTGTAATCAAAGCTATTACCGGAAATCTAGATAATGAAGATAAAGAAAAATTCGAAGGTATACTCAGCGACATTGATAAACGAAATAGGAACCTTCAAACTAAATTCGCTCAACAATATTCCGTAGTGAACCAACTTATTGCTAATTTTAATAACACCCTTCAGACTATTCAATTTAATAGCGATCAAATAAAGAAAAAATTTGCAGAAATAAATTCCATCATGAATTCAATTGACGGCCAAGTAGTCATCTACAAAGACATAATGTATCACCTTCAAACGTCCATGACCCTCATTCTTAATTTATTGTCAGAAATAGAAACCTCGATTACATTTTGCAAACAGGGTATATTACACCCTAGCATCATAAGTACTCATGTTCTAGAATTCGAACTTCAAAAATTGTCATTAAATCTAACCGACCTATTGACCTACGAATCTCTAATTAAGGTGCAATGTAATATCCGTAATAACAGAATTGTATACTTCCTAACGCTACCAGTTTATAAGAACGTTAATTACCACCTTTATTATTTATACTCCACTCCCTGGTTTGTTAACCAAGAATACACTACAGTAATACCTAAATTCAAATATTTGTTGAAGAATGTCGACAAGAGTACAGAAATTCTCCCCTTATCGGATCGTTGTGTTTTTAACGAACAATTCTACTGCAATGTAGAATTATTGTCACAGACAGATGTACCTTGTGAACGCAATATCCTTTTAAATGGTTCCACTAATTCATGTCAATTCACGAAAATTACTATTGAAACAAACTACATATCAATCATCCCCGAAACCAATCGCTTATTAGCAGTTTTTCCTCAGGAAGACCAATTACAGATCAAAACTCCAGATAAATCAGAAACGCTTACCTTGAAAGGTATCCATCTCGTAGACCCCCACTCGGACAAAATATATTATCATGACAAAATTATGTCCTCGAAACTTACCAGCATGGGAAGCCCTATGTTGCTAAGTCTGCCTTCCCCAAAACTTGACTCTCTTAACTTCACGCACATGTCTATGCGTTTCGATGACATAAATCTCAAGAGATTGGACAATTTTCATTTAAATCTGAACCCTTTCAATGTTGATCAAAGTCAAATTGACTGGTACCCCTCCATTTCACCAAGCCTATGGACCATTGTACTGTACTTCCTAATACTCGCCATATTCGGATACGCGTTACACAATTACTTACGTAATCGCGGAAAAGCCGAAATTTCCAATTCACCATAATTGTAAACCGAGCCTTAACTGCGCTACGCGCTCGTACATCTTGTATTAATTGTATCTTGTATCATATTATCTATTCTATAATCATATTATCTATTCTATTATCCATCTAGTATATCTTATAGTATCATATTATAATCATGTAATATTATCATATTATTGAATGTATATCTTACTGTACTATTGAAATCATTATTGTACTCATGGGATTGGGATCGTTATTGTAATCATTGTATTCGATTGTATTTCATTTATTGTATTTCAATTCACCGAATCTCAGACGGAACTTGAATAATATTATCGTACTTCACTTGTAAACGAGCAGAGATAACATAATAGTAACGTCAATGACCCTCTCTAGCGTAACAGCAACTTCAGATCTTGTCCCTTCAGTGAAAAACCTCGCAAAAACTTCATTTTTACTGCGATTTTTCATCTCGGGGAGGGAGATGTTACACCCAAAATAACGCTGATAATCAATAAATCTGCTTACGCAGCATACCAACCCTTTATTAACCCAGCGGACGCCCCGCTCGAGTCAGTCTCGTTACGCTGCCCGTCTAAGCTGTTACTCTGCTCGTCAGAACCCCGTACGTTCACGTTAATCTCCGTATTACCGTTCCGCTCTGAGTTCAATCTGTTCTTTCAGTGTGTGAATAAAGAAAGTTCTTTTTAAAAACTTAATTTACTCGGCTCCCGACATAACTTATATATATATATATATATATATATATATATATATATATATATATGTATATGTATATGTATATGTATATAAAAAAAAACATTAAACTCTAGGATTTGTTTCAAAATGCCGCAAAACGGATTTCGATGAAGAAATATTGATTTTAAAATTTCCCGAGCCATTGTAATAGCTTCATTTTTAACAAAAATTCGCTAATTGAGGTGAGAAATTTAATTTAATTTCATTGAAATTTGCTTACAGAATCTGTAAAAACTGCAAAAAAGATCAAAACCTAAAATCTCTTTTTAAATAGTAGATTATTATTTAGAATAGGTTTTTTGCATTAAATTAATATTTAACAATTTTTTTGCACTCAAAAAGCTCAAATTTCACAACAATATCATAAAATACGAAAATTAACTAAAATTTGCTCATACGATCATGCTGTCATGAGTGGAACTTTTTTCAAAACGAGATTTCCCTCGTTGTCTAAACAACTTGTCAAACAGACTTCGTCAAGACGACGTTTGTCAAAAGTGGTAGAAGTGGATCCCTCCTAGGATTTCGATTTATTTTGCAGATACAGCAATTCGCTACCCTGATGTTGATATCATTTGAGGTCACCAAATAGTGACTTGTGCGAGTCATCGATATTTATCGACTCCCAAATGACCAGAATGCAGCTTTTCGAGCATGAGAGATCGTAATTTTTGAGGAATTAGTAGAGCGTTCGACGTTTGTCGAAACGACTTGTTGATAGCTTTCCGAAGAGTGTTTGTAATAGCACGGCTAGATCGACTTGTCAGACTTTCGTCAAAACGATATTTTGTAAAAACTGACGTTTGTCGAATCGACTTATCAAACAGTCAGTTACGCTTACCCAACTTTGTCATAAGCTGACGCTTGGAGCAAAAGCTCAAGTTTGCACACGCCTAGCTGACGAGATCCGATCTTTATGCGGAATATAACAAAAAAATTAATTCCCATGGAATCCTCAGGCCCCCCTTTATATCCATTTTTAAGATCTACAATTCCCCTTTTTGTTGGACGGCGTCTGGCAACACTGATGGGCAATAAAGAGGGGTAGACTCAGAAGCGAAATTCACTCCGATACTGATCACAAGCGACCAACTTCCCTAAAAACCGGTTGAAACGTTCACGCGGTCGAACAAAGAATTTGCTTATCGGAAGAGCGAAGATCTGAAGACATTTCGAGCTAAGCATTTAGTAACGATCTTTGTTAAACAGAGTGGACTCGGCGGAGCTCATTGAAGCATATTGAACGACCATTCACAAGACAGGGATTCGAAAGTGCACCCGTTTGAAGAAAAACATCTTTGATCAAAACGTACAATTACTGAATTCAATTACTTACTCATTTCCAATCAAGCTAATTGTTTTCCTAATGAATTCGAACCACTTTGAAATTAATTTACAGACGTGGAAATTGAAAGGTCCCATCATAGTATTCAACATTCATGAAGTGCTTTTAGACGGAGTACGAAGAACGATTCGGGGTCAACCTTCGGAGGAATATTTGTAAAAATCAGCCTGAAAAACTCTGCAATTTATTTCTCAAAGGTTTATAATTTACGTATTAGTTAGCTCTTCTACGTAGAACTCTTGTCTATAATTACACCCCCCCCCTCCACCAATATAATATATATATTGCCCTCACAAAAGTGTACTACTCCACTACTCCAGGAGGTTTTCGAGGGTGCTGAATCCGAATCCGAGGCCCTTTTTCACTTAGATGTCTAATTTTTGAGGTACGGCTCGTGCATTAGTGGAAAAATCATTTAAATTCCAGAATATATTATGTTCAAATAAAAGGTGATATTCTTGTTAGAAATTTAATGCTGAACACGCCTATACCACATATAATGGGTCTGCGATGTCTCTTTAACGTGTCTTTTGTCTAAAAACTACCGAAAAACGCGTTTTTGGGAATATGTTGAGAAAAAATAAGCTGTCAAAAAACTGACAAGAAACACGTTTTTCGGTTGTAAATTTGGATTTACTTAATATGGAAGGGAGTTATAGCCAGTTTTGTGATGTGAGGTTGAAAACACGAAAAAAATCTTTAATCGTGAATAACTCGAAAATAATACCTCTAAGAAAAAGTCTTAAGAGGCACTTTTTGTTGAAAATTAATTGTAGAATCGACCCCTAGGGGGTTAGTAACTAAAAGTGTTAACACCCTGAGTAGAAAGAAGATAAAGATAATAAACCAAAATTAAATTCATTACAATATTAATTAGTTAATAACTAGTTAATTAGTTATTAACTCGCCTCTGGCTTCTTCTGGGGTCAATGTGCACCCGAACTGCTCCTTGCAGTCTGTCACTTGTCTTAGCTCCATATTGACGCACTCAGGGCTCAATTTCAAGGGGCCTTGCAGGTAGCGAAGGCGCTCGCGCGTTCCAGAGCCGCAAGTCGCCGAACAGGCTGACCACTGAGACCAGTCGCTGAGCCCGCAGCGGGCCTCCAACTCTTTGTCCATTTGCAACGCAGCTGCCTCAGGGTTCTGATAATCAATCAAAAGGAGTAGAGAGAGATATTATCGACCCACAATATGCATGTTGTCAAATTATCAGGATAAGGGTCAAAAACGAATAAAAGTCCTTATCGCCGAGCTTTCGGTTTATATAAAACCATCTTCAGGGCTTAAGGATCTTTCACTGTGTCCAAATATAGGACACGGTCATGGATTTAGAAGTCAATTGTCATAACAAACACAAGAAATGGTTGCAGTTGAGGCTGACAAGGGTTGGCACATGAATAGGACTCAAAAAACTAGAGGC
This sequence comes from Adelphocoris suturalis, assembly GCA_030762985.1. Taxonomy (NCBI): domain Eukaryota; kingdom Metazoa; phylum Arthropoda; class Insecta; order Hemiptera; family Miridae; genus Adelphocoris; species Adelphocoris suturalis. The sequence goes on from CM061050.1 coordinate 10,932,793, forward strand.
TAAAATTGAAAAAACTTTGAAAATACACTGCTAGCATACAGAGATAAACTAAAACTTAGGTTAAAGCTAAAGTCCTTATCGCCGAGCTTTCGGTTTATATAAAACCATCTTCAGGGCTCAAGGATCTTTCACTGTATCAAAATATAGGACACCGTCATGGACTTAGAAGTCAATTGTCATAACAAAAACAAGAAATGGTTAGTAGTTAGTTTTATTTTAGCTCTGTATGCTTGCCAGAAGTGTATTTTCAACGTTTATTCAATGTTTAGCGAATTTTCTTAGAAAATAAAGCTATTGCAATGGCTCCAAAAATTTTAAAATAAAAATTTTCAAAAATTTTCTTCATCGAAATCTGTTTTGAGGCATTCTGAAATGATGCCTGGATTTTAACGCTTTATATATATATATATATATATATATATATATATAAGTATATATATGTATGTATATAGGTATATGTATGTATATATATATATATATATATATATATATATATATATAAGTATATATATGTATGTGTCATTCCAGACGATAACTCTCGATAGAATTGAGATAAAAACTTCGTTCTTTCGCCAAAAAATCAAGCATTTCAAAAGAAAGGATGAGTTAATTGGACAACACTTTTTGAGCATATTAAATTGGCCACATTCCAAAAAACGTGCTAAAAAAATCACTAAAAAAAGGCAAACCCGCTAATAATTAACAAATTTCTATTTTTTAGCAGAATACTACTCGAAAAAAATTAATCGAACATGAACTAGGACATTAAAAAATGTAAGCACAAAATGGTACTGAAAAATGTACTTAAATTTCATTAAAATAAGCTAAAATTCGATAGGAACTCTTGAAAAAATTGTAAAAATCCACAAAATCGTTTGTTCATTGGAATATTACTGACAAAAAGTTAGTTTGCTATAAAATGTATAATAAAATTTTTATTTGACCCCAAAGTGCTCACATTTCAACTGAATTTAACATAAATTTATGAAAATTCGCTCATACGATCATGCTGCATGACTGGAACTTTCAATTTTAGCCTCTAGTTTTTTAGTCCTATTCATATGCCAACCCTTGTCAGCCTCAACTGCAACCATTTCTTGTTTTTGTTATGACAATTGACTCTAAATACATGACCGTGTCTTATATTTTGACACAGTGAAATCTCCTTGAGCCCTGAAGATGGTTTTATATAAACCGAAAGCTCGGCGATAAGGACTTTTATTCGTTTTTGACCCTTATCCTGATAATTTGACAACGATCAATCAAAACAAAATCATCTGCTGATTCGCGATTTCAAGTAAGGATGCGAGCCTAGCGGTAGCGAAATCAACTAAGTAGATCCTGACTCTCCGACTCTCGTGTCATTGAAAATCGTACCTGTACCTACCTAACATTCTTTGAGACTTTCAGTACGAAATTGTGGAAACCCATTTCAAAACGGAAGTTAGTGAAAAACGTTGTCTATTTCCACGAAAAATAAAGAGTTACAATGTTAAACCGATTTCGACGGTTAGGCCATCATCAGTAATAAACAATAACAAGTTAACGTCGAAATCGATCTAACATTGTAACTCTTCATTTTTCGTGGAAATAGACAACGTTTGTCACTAACTGCCGTTTCGTTATTTCAGTGATGGGGAAAGAGTCTAAGGTGCTTGAAGCATTCCAAATTTTGAAAATACAGTGATATATGCCCTAATTAGAAATCTTTTTTGGTTAGATGGTCGAATGGTGCCTCCCTTCTCCTAATTAGGTTGAGTTACGTACGTAACTACATACCTAACATGAATACGCAAAAGTTATGAAGTTTACCTTACTATGAATGAGGATTGGTAGAATAGTAACATATCGTTAAGGAATATGACAGGCAATATGAAATCGACCAAATTTAGATTTAAAAAATCGACCAGAACACAAGAGCTCCTTGTTTGTTTCCCAAACAGACGTTACAAAACTACCTTGTACTAACTGGAACATAGGGATTCTGCCAAACCAAAATCCTACATTTGTAAATGCAGTACATTCCTATAATTTATATACACTGCACTTTTATTGAAAATAATAAACCACAACTTTAAAATTCATGGCTTTGTATGAATTTCTTGCAAACTTTTTGCAAATTTCTAGTATCAATTCCTTGTAAACGTTGTAAATTTCTTCTAATTACATCTTTATTAACAATGCAAACTAATGCAATAAAAAATTATTCTTCGAGAAAGGAAAAGGTGTCTGCATTTCATTAGTGGTTGCCTTCAAGATTTGGTCCCGCTGTTTGAGAAGGATGAATTCATATTGTAAAAGGACGAATTCAATTTGAAAATGCTACATAATAAAACAATGGTCAGAATAGAAGAAAAATATAACAAAATTCAAATAAACTAAGGCAGTTACGAATATACAGGGTGATTCCCTCGCAGATGCAAAAAACATTTGGGTGAAACTACATCAAAAATGGAGTAAAATGCCGCCAACTGCATATTTTTATCTCAATCCGTTCTCGAGATATGATTTTTTAAAGGTTTTTTTTCAGGAAAACCGTGTTTTTTTTCCTTTTAAACTCAAATTTCTCCACTTTACTTCATTCAATTTTAACTTTTGACCACAATTTCGGAATTAGCATTAAATTTTCTATAAGAATAGTGTACTTCGGTTCTTAAAAACTACCATCCGAAGACCCTCACATCAGCTCAAACGTTGACGATTTTGAAAAAAGAATATTTCTGAAAATCTTTAAAACTTTACTTCTCTTCCAAAACGAATCCTGGAAACTGGCAAATCTTATGAAAACTGCTTCGTCTAATACTCTTTCCAACGGTATAATCAAGTTTACTTTTATTTTGTTATTTAGTGGAGAAAATTATGTTTTAATGTTAAAAAACGTGGGTTTTTCAATGAAATTGTTTGTTTTCTCGAAAGATGACCCTCCATGAACCTACGAGTATGGGGTCGGTTTCTATGTATTTTTTCACGCTGTATCGAATGGTAACATTTTTAGATCTCTCCAACTCCGTTATAACCGAGTTTTACACTTAAAATCGCAAATGTTTAGTTTGTTTGTTACGATTAAATGTATGTGTGTTATGGGGTAAAACTAGTTAATTAAAGTGTAAAACTCGATTATAACGTAGTTGAGAGATCTGCAAGAGTTTCTATTCGATACAGCGTGAAAAAATACATAGAAACCGACCCCATACTCGTTGGTTCATGGAGGGTCATCTTTCGAGAAAACCAACAATTTCATTGAAAAACCCACATTTTTTAACATTAAAACATTATTTTCTTCCCTAAATAACAAAATAAAAGTAAAATTGATAATACCGTTGGAAAGAATATTAGATGAAGCAGTTTTCATGAGATTTGCCAGTTTCCAGGATTCTTTTTAAAAAAGTAGTAAAGTTTTAAAGATTTTCAGAAATATTATTTTTTCAAAATCGTCAATGTTTGAGCTGATGTGAGGGTCTTCGGATGGTACTTTTTAAGAACTTAATTACACTATTCTTATAGTAAATTTAATGCTGATTCCGAAAATGTGGATGAAGTAAAGTTAAAATTGAATGAAGTAAAGTGGAGAAATTTGAGTTTAAAAGGAAAAAAACACGGTTTTCCTGAAAAAACCTTTAAAAAATCATATCTCGAGAACGGATTGAGATAAAAATATGCAATTGGCGGCATTTTACTCCATTTTTGATGTAGTTTCACTCAAATCTTTTTTTGCATCTACGAGGGAATCACCCTGTATAAATACATAGAAATTTAAATAGAAACAACTATTAAAACAACTATAACAAAATATTAAAAATTAATTCCTAGAATTAAAAAAAAAAAAAAAAAAAACCTTTTTCCGCTAAAACAGTACTCACATCATCGGGGCAGTCAGTTCCGGTACACTCATCATCCTGAGAAGTAGCGAGAGCTAAACGCGACGCCTTGCATTTCTTCCAGTTCTTCTGGTGGACTAGCGACCGAAATCTAATGAGAAGACAAATTAATAATGATGGCATTACATACATAGTTGCAACAAAATTTATATAACGTGGCATTAAAATTAAAAGTAACGCCATTAGCGCACAGTGGTATACAAACGTATCGATTTGGACGCTGTTTTGAACGTTTTGCTTCCTCGAAATCGAAAGTAATTTTTGAGCCATATATCATAAAGTTAGATCCAGTAGTTTCAGCGAAAAGCTTTGGACGGCGGACGGAGGGTGGACGGATTTTTTAAATTCGATTTTTGGATACTACGCATCTTAAAACGTAAACCAACTAATTTTAGGGGGGGGTTAAGCAATTTTTCTCTTGGTCGATTGCAAAGGTTCATTATTGAAAATAATAAACCAAAATAAGTAGAAACTAATCCAAAACTCTTAGGTTCATACAGTCATTTTTAAAGAAAACCCTCGATTCCATTGAGAGGGGGAAAAAAAACTAAAATTGTTCAACATTTTTTCTCCTATTCAGCAAAATAAGAGTAAATGAAGCAGATTTTGTGAAAGTTGACGGCCTCTAAAATCAATTTTGAGGAAGTGGCTGTTTTTTAAAATTGTTTTTGAAATTCCCAATTTCTAAATAAATGTGTTGTTTGTTTTTTAATAAATGAGCCTGAATTTGATAAATAAATATGATCATCATGTCGTTCTTAAATACAATAACACCCGATTCCTAAAATGTGATCAGAAATGGAGAAAAATTGATTCAACGAGGATATGGGGTTTTCATGTCAAAATAGGTGGTTTTTTTTTAAATATTTATTTCTATATAAATGACATAATATATTACATAATGAAAAATATACTTCTGGAAGCATGCTTACGAAATAATAATATCTATTGGAAACGAAATTCCCCATATGGACTTTCATCCCAATTGGGGAAAAGAAGATCCCATATGGGGTTTTCTCGAAAGAACCTTAAAAAAGTTATACCTCGACTAGGGCGGTTGGAGGAATCTTGCTCCTTTTTCGACTCTACTTTTTTCCCACTCACTATGTCACGGACACCCTATATAACTTCCATGTACACAACACTGTTCCCAAAAAAGCCAGTTTAATAAAAATTGAATATATTGATTTTGAGCATTCAAATTCGTGAGCTGAACATTATTATATCGTATTACACAAAGCGTAATTTAGACTTACCGCGTTTTAGTTCCAATTCCACAAGCAACAGAACAGCCTGACCAATCGCTCCATTCAGACATGGCGCACATGGAATGTGGTTTCGGCTCCTCATCTTCATCTTCCTGAGGGCCCCTGGAATGACGAAATTATGGTATCGACATCAATACTGAATACCTACATTACCTAATATTAGGAGGTTGGTATCTTAATTATGAATAGAGTGCACCTACACCCTCAAAAAAGTCTACAAAATGGAGTATAAGTTAGCTGCCGGTTTTAAGGAAATCCCTCTGAAGATAGGTCATATAAGGAAGGCTCTTACATAACAGGGGTGACCGTTTAGAACAACCCAAGCATGCAAAAAGAAAAAAAACAAATGCAAATCCATTTTAGACCATTCCAAGACCGAATCCGTAAAAAAAGGATAATGTGTGTGAAAAAATGTCCCCTTTTATTCACTCAATATAACAAGTAAAGCTTCCTCAGTTAAGCATAGTACTACGAACTTATAATAAAACGCTGATGAAGCTGCATGAGCAATGGCCATGTACCTACACTGCAGTAAGTACAGACACCTGAGGAATTTTCAATAATTTTTTCTTAACTATTTTTCAGGTTAATTGTTCTCGAAGTCTAATCGAATGAAGTTCTTTAGTTTTCGGACACTGATTAACTACGATAGTTCGTTGGTTCCTAGTCCAAATAAAACTCGTTCACCGTTAGATTGGTATCGTTGGCAACAACCTACAACCAATAACCGCGCTCGCAGGGACGGTTATTGTAACTACGAGTATTTAGTTAAATTGAAACTTTGTATTGCTACAACATCACCTTTGAAAAACAAAACTGTTGAAAAATGGCTTAATAACCACGAATTAGGTTGACGTGAGACGGCAAACTTCTTGTGAAAAATAGGTTGGTTGAGAACGGCGGTTCATTGACGTAGTGCAGTCATGGCCGACTTTGGCTGAAATATTAACCTACTCCAGGCGTGACGTCACGAGAATATGGGTTATATTTAAAAAAAAAAGGTAAATTAAATTGGATAGTTGAGCGTACTTGCAAGGCATGGACCCGAAGCAATCTTGTCGAGTGGTCACTTCTTTGGTGCAACCTGACGCTTCTGCCCTGTCTGGATCTTTGTAGTTCCGCTGGCGGCTTCTTTTCCCGTTCCCGCAAGAAACGGAACATTCGCTCCACGACGACCACTGGGTGGTATCGCAGGCGTCTCCAACTATTCAACACAAGAATTACGTGTTTGGCAAGTCTCGTTTATTTTTAAATGCGATGATGAGCAAACCTACACCTGAATCCTGATGATAAATCCCATAATAACAGAAGATACGAACAACTTGCGCTTTGACTGCAGATAGTTTACGATAATTTATTAATAAAGTTGCACGCGATCCGATTCGCCTCGATATTGGGCTTTGATTTACTCAATGAGACATGGTAATCGATAAACTTCAACTGATCGTCTGCCAGTTCAAGTTTATCTTCCTAATACCAAGTGGAAAAATTAACGTTACATACCAGGTGGGTAGGGTTGAATTAGCGAATTTTTGTAGAAATAAAGCTATTGTAATGGCTCCAAAATCTTAGAATCAAAAATTTCGGAAAATTTTCCTCAATGAAATCCGTTTTGAGGCATTTAGATAGGAATCCTAGAGTTTAACGCTTTTTCATACCTTCGTATATTCCTATAGCATTTCCAGACCAAATTAAACCTTTTCCAAACCAATTAAACTTTTTCCAAACCGAATTAAACATTTTCCAAGCCTAATTTGGTTTGAAAAAAGTTTAATTTGGTTTGGAAAAAGCTCAATTCGTTGGTTTGAAAAAAAAGTTTAATTTGGTTTGGAAAAAGTTTAATTTGGTTTGGAAAAGGTTTAATTCGGTTTGGAAAAATTGTAATTTGGTGTCCCTCACAAAGTGGTCAGTACCTCAGGGCTCGGTTCTAGAGCTCATTTCTGATCGGAAGTTCCTCACAGAGATTTTTTTAAACGCTTAGTTTTCGAGTAATTCAATTTTTAAGATTTTTTGGTGTTTTTAACCTTTTGTCACTACGACGATCATAACTCCCTTACTTTGATTTGAAAACTCAAATTTGAGGATACCGTTGGAAATAACATTAAATTTCCTATCAGATAGATGCCTGAACATTTTCAAGAATTAAGGTTTGAGACATGAAAAAGCCCTCTGAAAAGCAAATTTTACATAATTTGAGAAACCTTTAGTTATTTCAGTCGGGAATTGAACTATGAGAACCAATATTTTTTCTAGACACAAGAAGGGTAAAAAACCCGCCAAAATTTCACCTTTTTAACGGCTTAGTCAATTTTACTTTTATTTTACTAATTCAGGGAGAAAACTGTGTTATGATGCTAAGAAATATTGTTTTTTCAATGAAATCCATGGTTTTCTTGCAAAATGGGGTCAGGTTCTGTTTTTTATTAGTTGTTTTAAAATGTATTTTTTTTTTGAATCGAATGGTAACACTTGCATAGCTCCCCAACCCAGTTATAACCGAGTTTTAAACCTTAGCTTACTAGTTTCACCACTAAAAACTCTTCAAATTTATCATACCAACCGAACGAATAAATAAATAAATAAACTCAAATTTGTGATTCTAAGTGTGAAACTTGGTTAGTATCATTCAATTCAGCGTAAAAAAAAAAAAAAAAAACGTAGAAACCGACCCCAAACTCATAGACGGTCATTTTGCAAGAAAACCCTCAATTTGCTTGTAAAAACACTGTTTTTCAAAATTAAAACCTAGTTTTCTCCCTTAATTAGCGAAGTAAAAGTGAAATTAACTACATCGTTGGAAAATTAAGATTTTGGCGCAGTTTTTACCGTTCTTGTGTCTAGAAAAAATATTGGTTTTCATAGTTCAATTCCCGACTGAAAAAACTAAAGGTTTCCCAAATTAGGTAAAATTTGCTTTTCAGAGGGCTTTTTCATGTGTCAAACCTTAATTCTTAAAAATCTCAGGCATCTATGCGACAGAAAATTTAATGTTATTTCCAACGGTACGTATTCTCAAATTTGAATTTGCAGAGCAAATTAAGGGAATAATGAAAGTTTTAGTGACATAAGGTCGAAAACACGAAAAAAATCTTAAAAATTAAATTATTTGAAAACTAAGCGTTTAAAAAAATTATCTATGAGGAACTTTCGATCAGGAATAAGCTAGTAGCGATCCCTGAAGTCGATCTTATGCGGGACACCCTGTAGAATGATTCATTGATTGTCTATGGTCACCATAAAATGGGAACAATGTAATAGATGATCAAGGGCTACAACAGCAAAACAACTTGCTGTATCCTATATCAATGTATCATATTGGCACATGAAAATGGACCAGAATTCATTTGAATTTGGTGTTACGATGATCTGAGCAATTGTATGTGTATCAATGGACAAACCTCTGAACTACTATTAAAATGTAATAATTATACTAGGTACCTAATATGTATTACGCCTTTTTATAAGTGAATCTATAGCATTTTTTAGTCAAATAAAACCTTTTTTCTATCAAATGAAACTTCGTACCGATCAAATGAAACCTGGTTCTAATCAAATGAAACTTCTTACCGACCAAATGACAACCTTGTTCCAGTCAAATGAAACCTCGTACCTACCAAATAAAACCATACACCAATCAAATAAAACTTCTTTTTAAGCAAATTAAACTTTTTTTTTTTTTTTTTTAAATAAAATTTATTAATTTTCATTTAATGAAATCACATTTCAATCAAATTTATTAAATTTCATTTAATGAAATCTCATTTCAATCAAATGAAACTCTTTGATCCACCATATTGTTGATCACCGCGACAGACTGCTCCAACTTCGTCATAAACATAATGATGAAACTGCTGCCACACCGCTTCATTAAATTAATTTGTAGTGATTCTGTATTAGGTAACTTGTTTAGCAGAAATCTGAAATAAAAAATGTTATTTTTTCTGGATGATCCGGAAAAGTTACATATGATTGAAGTATTCAAGGTTTCATTGTTTTGAAGAAAAAAAGTGTCATTTGTGTTGATAAGAGGTTTCATTTGATTGGTGAAGGTTTCATATGATTGGTAAATGGTTTCATTTGGTAGGTACGAAGTTTCATTTGATCGAATAGGTTTCATTTGATTGAAAATTGCTATACATTAGTACTTTACGGTTTTGTACTTGCCTTCATTGCTGCTATCTTCTCTACCTTCTGAACAGCTCTTTTCGTATAGCCTCTGTCTCGTTAAAACGAGACGAGCCAGCGGTTTCATGTCTTCACCTGTATTTGACACAAGAAGATAAATTCGCTGTACCTACTGACAGTAAATAGCTTTTTGGGGATTTCATTATATGGAAGATTACGGGTAAGGCAGTAAACATAGGAAGGTAGCATTTTTCAATGCTCAACTTAACTGAATTAGTGCAATGCGTGTCAAGTTCTATACACTGGGGAGTGTTTCAAACCTTAATCAAAACTTATTCCGAACTTGGTTCTAGTCAAGATAGGTACACTTAAACAAGGAATTGCGAACGATAAAACGTATGTATATCGAGAATGTGTTGAAGTGTTCGAAAAGATTTCGAACTTCATTGCGAGCAAAGCTAATTAGTCCTCACCTTGAAGAAAATCATGAAGATAGAACCCTTTGAATTCATCTACAAAACGTAAGGGACAAGAAAATTAACTGTTGAACATTTTTGTGATCATATTTTGAAGTACTGTTCACACATGAGGTAATTAGACGGTATGGGAGTCGCACTCCATGTCGAAGGAATGCGTAGCTATAATTATGAGAAGGAATGTGGTGCAAATGCAGAGGGAAGGAATGCCAGTGGCATTTGGACGCATAGACCAGGAATGCGAAATATGGAAATAACAAGATCAGCGGTCCTGGGAGTTATTTGTCCCAACTGCGCGTTAGTATTAGATAGGGATGTCAGATTCTTCTAAATGAATCGATTTAAATCGTATCGGTTCTTTTGAGATGAATCAAAAAGAATCGTGTCGATTTTTTAAGAAAATATAGATTTTTTCAAGAATCGATACTTTTTAGTGGATTTAGAGCTAAAATGATTTCAACTTTTAACCAACTAAATTTCCATGGAAAAATTGACACACATTTTTTACAATTTTTCAATGATAAATTTTTCAAATTTGAAATAGGTAGGTAGGTACCTAACAATGCTGTTCATGAGACAAAGGTAGTACGTATTTGTATTAGAAATTCTAATAACGTAGAAGGTACATTACCGACTAGGAAATTTGCAATATTTCATGAACTTTCTATCACCTTGAGCTCTTTTTACCGACTTCATCCAGCAATATAATTTGTTCATAGAAGGGAAAATGTAACGATATGTATATCAAGAATCAAAGCGTATGAAGCTACAGTACCTGACTATATTTCAAAAATATCGACCATTTCTAGTACCATAAAACAAACGCTTCTTTAGGTGCTTTTTTTTCTACTTCTAGTAAACATATTTACTACCTAATTCTTCTTCAACTTTAATCACTTACGTTAGTGGAGGTGGTTTCTAATTATGTCTGTTCATCCAGCTGTTGAAAAAAATCGGTCTCCGATTCTCGAAATTTTGAATCAGTTCTCCGATACTTAAAAAAATAAAAATAATCCAAAAGTATCGATACTTAAAAAAAAATATTCGATTCTTAGAAGAATCGGTTCTTTTTACCATCCCTAGTGTTAGATTTATTTTTTTGTTAGCTGAAAATTTCAATAAATGACATAATCAGAGAAGCCTGAGAAATCTCTACCCTCAACCATCCCAACTTACTATGAAATACTTTAGACATTCGGAAATTACCTGTAGGATCGTAAAAGGGTGATCTTGGATCGGCTGGGAAGGAGTTGGTTATCCGCCTGATGTGATCTTGCGGTTCTGTTGGGATGTCGGGAGACTACCAACAGACAAAGTTCGGTCGGTAAGAACCACGAACATCGAGTAGATCCGGCATTATTAGCACATCAAGGACTACATTCGGTAGATATCACATTTATCGTAAAATGTTTCGGGTTGCTCGAGGGTTAGTCAATCAAAAGTCTATATTCTAGGCCGATGTTTCGAAATATTTATATTTCATCTTCAGGTCTTGAAAAACTGTATTTGGACGCTTATTTCACCACATGTTTTGGACGCTTTTTTTCGCTCGTCATAGAGCTTTAGTAGGTAGCTATCTACTTAAAGAACATCTTTGGGTATACTGAGAAAAACTTTGAGGTATGCTGAGAAAACATTATTTAAGTTATACTGAACAGAGACGAAAATTGAAGTTATAAGAGGTGTATTACAGCAACGTGGACGAAAATACTATCACAGGACCTGTGATATGGTTCAATAACAAAATTGGTTTGTTTGGTTGGTTGGACAAATATATGCATAATGTCCCTTCCCTACATTTCAAGTTGTAAGTTTTCATTTCAAATACAGGGCTGATCTAGGTACAATTTGCGAATTTTCAAAGAAAAAATGAGCTATCTAGATTGCATTAAATTTTCAAATGTGGGGTGGTGGGGATGGGGACCCCCTACAAATCCGTTTCATACATTAGAACCCAATCCTAGATTTTAACGTCATATATTCAGTAGGTACGTAAAAATTACACCCCAATTCATTTCTCCTGAAGACAGCGTGAAAAATTGGGATCAACGCCATTCTTCATAATTTATTACGTAGATCACAGGAAAAATACTTTCGCGTGCGCCATTTGCGCCAGAATTGGCAAAAGTGACTTAAATTTTGTTTTTTTCATATCTGAACCCTTAATTTTTATTGCAGATTCAAATTATACGTGAAATTTCATAAAGAAATGACCCATCAGCCGATTTTTCAAGTCGCGTAAATGGGCGCCATTGCGCTCCAAAAGTATGCAATTCTGGTCTACAAGTGCAAAAATTGTGAGATACAAAGTTTTTGAAGGTATTCGATTCACTTTTTATTTTTGCAGCGAAAAAAATGTGTGCAAGTTCCTCATTGTACTGTTAATAAGAAGTGTAGGTACCGTGTAAGTCACTCCGGAGTCCGTGCCAGCGTCCCAAGGGTACAAATTTAGCGTTTTGGTGTCCAACCAGCTGCAGTTGGATAAGCAGAGCTCAAGCCCTGAGACTCCGACAATCCAGTCCGGCGAAGGATCTGAAATCATATTGAACAATAGAAATCATTAATACAATCATTAATACATCCACGCCATATGATACATCATTAATACATTAATACATCATCTACGCCATCATCTACGCCAGTGGTTCCCAACCTTTCGTGACCCATCGCCCCTTTTTGGAGATTGACTAAACTCTATCGCCCCCCATTGTATTTTTTTATCTCTAATTTTATTTTTTTGATGTAAAAAATAGTAAATGGAAAATGCAAGTACCTACCTAATGCAGTTTTAGTATTTTAAACAATTTTATTACCACCATTTAGGATTTACCTAAAAAAATTATAGTGTATAATAACCTTGTTAGCAGTGCCAGTTGGAAACGGTTGCCAACCGTTTACGACCAGGTTTGTGATTGGTTTAGTGCGCATGCGTGACCACCACCTGATTCAAACCGTTTGTAACCAAATCCGCACTGCGAACGAGTTTGACTGAAGTTAACCGTCGTTTAGCCTCCAACTGCTGTAACCTGCTTGGTGGGCTCGCACCATCCTTTGAATAGGTAAACATTTTGTGTATTAATAAAGAACCTGATCCGTAAAGAGATGGCCTGCAAGACAACAAACAGGTTGAAAAATATTCATTGGGAACAAACCTTCCAACAGGAATAAGAAATCCAAGGAATATGGATCCATGCTCAATCTTTTCTTGCCTCCAGCTGATGATTTTGTGGGAGAATGCGGTGTTTATCTCGCGGGAAGAATTCAACTCGTTCCCAATAGCTTTACAAACAACTCATCAGTTGAGATTAAGCAATGTCATTTTACTGTATGATTTTGTATTTTGTTGCTATTCAGACGGAGATTCCCATTCTACGTGGTCGTCACCAATAAGATTTTCCATATCACACAACTCAGAGTAGGAAACTCTTAATAAATAACCGTAGAAGTAAAACGAGCGTAAATGCAAAGGCAAAACTTAGTAAGCAGTTTAATAAACATGTAAATATCCGACGGCTATCTCATTTCCTTCGGCTGGCTTATCTTATCATCTCTACGGTAAACTCAGCTCGCTGACCCACACATCTCACAGTGGAATAATTTGATTGGCTACTTCAAGTCGTGGTGTAGCAAATGGTCAGATCGGTCAGCAGAAATTTCTCTGATCGGTCAACCGATCCACAACCTGGGTCTAACTGGTTTGGTGGTCACTGCGAACGGACTACTATGGATGCTATACAGTCAGATATTTCCCCAAATGGACACTGTGAACGCCCTAAACAAGTTTCCAACAATTTCTTACCGGTTTGATGGTCACTGCGAACAAACCTAATAGAAAAACAATCGTTTTTAATGGCTGCCTTGTGCTTGGTTCGTCAAGTTCAGGCGCAAGTCTCCTTTGTGGCAAATGTCTGACACCAAAACAGCAACTATTTTTTTCCCTTTGAATGCTCACCCCCCCCCCCCCCCCCCCATCACCACCACTCATTTATCGCCCCCCTGTCAACCTAAATTGCCCACTTGCGGGCGATCGCCCCCAGGTTGGGAACCACTGATCTACGCCATGATGTAATACATCATCTACAAACGTAGATGATGTTAATACATCATCTACGCTATCTACATCATTAATACATCATTAATTCAATCATTAATACATCTACGCCCATATGATTCGTGATACTGAACAACTATTTGCTTGTCAGTAATATATAGTTTGTAGAATTTTGCGTAACTTATCAACCTACCTAGGAACACGAAAACATGAATGAATGCCAGTCATTTTAAATTAGGTAAACTTTTTTGATGAATGATCATCAACACACTGCATTGTCCACCTTTTCATTCTACATTCAACACAACATAGTGAACAAGTTAAATTCCATGAAGATCTACAGCAACTTGGACACTTGGAAAATACCATGCCGAGGACCATCGATGAGATTAGGCGAGTAAGTGAACGTGTAAAGCCAGATCTGTACCATGAGGCTGAGGCGATTGGCAGTGACTTGCAAATAATTTCAAACTGATTGGAGACAGCTCAAGTGCGCATGCGCGACTTCAGCCAACTTTCAAATGTAGTAAACATGGAGCACCCTTCCGAGTGAAAAAAATAACAAACCACCGCTTTGGCGCTTTTCATACTTTATTTGCCGTCCTTTCCGCCTTGTGCTCTCATTCATTGGTTAGGTATTTAAAATTTATGTTGTAATTTGTACTGTTGTATTTAACTTATAGGTACCTTCTAATCAAAGAGACCTCTAAGAACATTAGGGTAAAAAAAAAAAAAAAAAAAAAATTGTAATTGTTACAGAAACTGTTGAGAATTATCAATGGAACCAATCCTCTAAATTTTGTTCCTACCATGGAATATCTATCCTTCACCCTACTATAGCTTTTTGTCACGTAGGTAGGTAAAATATTCACGTCTAGGTACGTTTATTTACTTGCTTGGTATGTAAATGCTTCCGAAGTTTCGTACCTCGACGTCAACCCTTCCACAATTTCGTGGCTCACTCAAAAGTGGCTCAGGAACGTTTCATCGTCATAATTCAGTACAACTTCACTTAAGTAATTCTGCACCTTTTGCTTCAGGCACACCTCCATTTCGTCTCGAGATGAGTCAGAATCGAAAAGTTGGTCATACATTTTATGAATGTTTGAGAAATACGCGACGGACAGCGTATTCCATATACAATTGTTAAATGCTAACAATTTGCTAATGCAACAATTGGACAAATGCTAAAATTCGAATGATTTCATTGGCTGCCGTGAGTTTGAAATGGTCACAATCAGAAAGTGGTCAGCTGGAAAAAGCTGTGATCGATTTGAAGACCCGCAACAGGTTGGAAACTAGTTTGGAAACCTCTGCGAACGGACCAAGACCGAGGAGGGGGGGGGGGGGGGTTGTTTGCGCTCTAATAGTCAGAGAACTCAGCGAACGCCTCAAGTGGGTTGCAAACTGGTTTGGTGGTCGCAGCGAACAAACCTATGATCGATCATTGGTCGCGAGCAGGGGTTATACAAACCTTCTATTCGCATCCACCCTGAGCCAAGCAACGGTGCGAATAACGCTGAACCGTGCTTGGGGTTGATCTACCCTAATTCAGTTTTCAAGCGAACAATAACAGGCCTGCTCTTTGCTCGCTCTGGATAAATTCGCCGCGCTATTTCGTCAATCTAGTTCGTATTTCTCAACTTTTCGTGTAGATCGCATCTACTTTTGCATTCGCCATGTATTCACCGCAAATGCTTGTGAATAAATGATATATGAAGTAAGTACCCCTTCCATCGCAGTCCCGCTCATCAGAAACTGGCATGCACTGATCTCAAATTCTAGAGCTCGGTGCTCGCAGGATACTGTACAAAGGACTAAGAACGCATGACTGATTCGTAGGAAATGATATTTTATTTGAGTTAGAAGTCGTTTAAACCCGTCCAGTTACATTCGAACGCTCATTAAAATTGACGTCATCATCCTAGATTTTTTTTTTTGCATAAAAACGCACTCAAATAACTGAGATTTGGTTGATTTTAAGCTCCAAACCGGCCTATCCTCAAGCTTTTTTGCTTGTAAACGCACACTCAGTAAAATTACATGATGCCTGCTTTTTAGTTAGTAAACAAAAGGGACAAAAAACCATGTGCAAAGCATTAATTTGGCGCGTACTGGTGTTGTACTGCCAGCAAACGCCAGCAAATCACCCATATCTCAGTTACTTTTGTGCGTTTTTATGCGAAAAAACAGCTCCAGGATGATGACGTCAATTTTAATGAGCGTTCGAATGTTAGTGTACAGGTTTACCCTACTAATAGATTTTTGTGATAGGGTCACTTGAATGCAGAGTTAGATATAATAATAATCATAATTACGATTACAATAATTTTAGGTTTTAGAGTTGTGATTACAATTACGATTACACTTATGATTCGTGTTTCTGTAGTTATATTCGTAATTAAAACTTTTTTTGCTATTACGACCGTAATCACAAGTTTTTTTTGTGTGGGGTTTTGGCTGAAACAACCGATGTTCCCAATAAATAAGCCTTTACCGTAGGTTTTTCCCTGTAATTACAATCATAATATAATTTTTCCTGTGATTACAGTCGTAATAGTTTTTTTCTATGATTACTGCCGTAATTTTAGTTTTTCCTGTGATTAAAATTGTTAGGTGATTACGATTGTATTTGCTTATAAGCTATAAGCAAAAAAGCTACAGCTATTCGTAATTTAATCGAATCACCGGAAAACAATGGAAAACCATGTGAATAAACCAAAAATTATGTTTATATAGATTGTTCTGTTGACAGAGTTATCGAATTAGTTATGAGTGTTTGGAAAGTTATCAAAATAGAATCTTACGGGAAGAACAAAAACTCTCTAATAAGAAAGTTACTTACTTAGTTTCAAACGTATGTTATAGCTACAGCTACTAACTGTAATTTTTCACCGCAGGCACATTTTTCACAGCTACTAGCTGTAGCGTCCACAGACGTAGCTGTGGTGAACAGCTAAATGGTAATATCAGTAGCTGCAACAAAATTCCAGCTACGTACCTAGTAGTACCTAGTGAAAGCTACGTTTTGCCCAACCGTGGTTGGTATGAACTATCTGGCATTGAGACAGTTTTCATCAGATTTTGATGAAATACGCGGTTCCGGTTGAAGATGGCCCCGCACCTATTTCATTGTTTTCAACTCATCAGTTCATTCTGCTCTTGCACAAAAGTAAATTACATTGAGTATAATTTTCTTGATTTACACTTTCCCGCTATGGAATTTTCAAGATCATTTAAAACTTTTCAATGATCTATACATTCATGATAGGTAAACGAGGAAGCTATCTGCCACACCCAATTCGGCAGACTTTTTTTTATTCTGTAACTTTTGTTTGTTTAAATTTAATAATGTTAAACTTCAAGTTTATTAAATAAATTAAATGTTAAATTAACTATTTTTAAAAAATCAAAGGTTGTAGTCCTTGATATAATATTTACACCCAGAGTTACGAAATTCCGGAAGAAGTAAGAATCTACAACGAGGTAACCCTTTCGCTTTTCACGCAGAAGGAACTTCCGAGTTGATCTACTGTAAATTAGATGTCAAGGTGTAATTGGTCGGGTGCTCGAGTTTCTGACGTAGGAGCGACGATTTGAGAGGAGTCTAATTGCAGAAGGAGGGATCGTGCGTTTGACAAGTCCAGACCCATTGTGAACAGACCTCAATCAGGAGTATTGGAATTAGAATTCCATTATAACCTTTCGAGAGGTAACATCTTCTGAAAATCAATTACATGGTGATCGGAGTTGATCCGAGCAAGGACGTTACCGAGAGATTATGAGGACATGGGTGGAGTTATATATGACAATATATTCTCTTAGGTTCGCTTCTGCTTCGTTGGATGACATGTTAGCCTTGATTGGTGGTAGGGCTACCAGTTGTGGTTTCAGAAGTCTCATGTGGTACTAAAAACTCAACTGGCTTGTTTTGGTCATCTATTAAAGGAAGTTATTCGGCCAATGTTGCTATGCTTTGGCATATGAGAGGCATAGCACGATGTGACCAGAATGTAGCTACTCCTTTAATCATACTGTAACGCTTTCGTAATTCATGCTAGGTACAACTCATTACAATTGTTCAAAAAAACAAAAACATTTCATTTGTATTATAAATAACCATACTCAACCAGCAGAAGGGTCATTAGCGTTTTTTTCCTTTTCTTGTGGCGAAAACCGGATTTTTTAAATCTCATCTTAAAGAGAGTTATCACCTAAAATTACACACAAATACACATTTTATAAGAATTTTTTGTAAAATTCTTATTGTAGGTAACATTTTCGGTGCCATTGCAATAACTTCATTTACTACAAAAATTCATTAACTATGTAAAGGGCTTAATCCTTATTTATTTTTATTATTTATAGGAAGCGTGTTACAATAGTGAGGCTCAAGCAAGAACTAAACCGCTTCTAACAGGAGAAAAGTGTTTATGCACCAATCAGGAAGGCTGTTTCAGATTCCGATCTTCCGATCTCAGCCAGTACAACGCTGAGAGGTCTGCAGCGCCAAACAAAAATATTTGGCCACAATGCGAGGACTGCGGTGAGTGGGTATCTAATCTAATAATAATTTATTAGATAATAATAATAATTATTATTATTATAATCTTATAATATTCCGGCTTTGAGCGTTCGCGCCTTAGACCCAGTAAATTTTAACGGTTTTTGCTCGGGTTGGTCTTGAAATGTTTGTTAGCGTTCCAATTTGGTCCCATTCAAGTTTCGAAGCATAAAATTCTGCTTCCCCATTGTAATGAACGAAAATGTAGACAAACACGTACAATTAGGAGCTACCGCTCTTCTTATTAATTCGAAACGTACTCTGAACCTTGTACTAGAACCTGTTGAAAAATGTCGCGGAAGGTCTCCTGTTTGAAAGTCATTTCTAACTGAAAAATAAACGGGGAAAACAATGGTGATAACCGAATCGGTGGAATGGTCTTTACTTACCACAAAGTTCGTGAAAGATGGCGATATATATTTTAATATAAAGATTATATATAAAAATTGTACCAAAGTTTATCGGTTCTTGAGAGTCGGTCAGTTTTTTTTCCAGGGGATGCCAGAAAAAATCCAGTTGGAACTGTTTTTTCCTTAATCGAATTGTAAAACGTAAATGAAGCTTTAATGTTGTAAGTATTAGTGGATAGATGTTTAAGGATGTTTGCAAGATATTTGGCGCTCTCATATGTGGGACTATTAGTAAAACTAACTACAGGCCTAAGTAAAGACTATCGCTTGTGTGTCTTTACTAAGGCTTGGGTCTTGAGAGTCGACTGACCTACCCTCAAGAACCCAAAAACCACCTAGCGGTCAACAAACTAAACCATATTAAAAATTATACCGGTATTCGTAAATAAATCCTCCCCAGCCCCATAATAAATAAATAAATTTGAAATAAATAAATACAATAAAAAAAGTCTGCCAAGTTGGGTGTGGGACATAGCTTCCTCGTTTACCTATCATGAATGTATAGATCATTGGAAAGTTTCAAATGATCTTGAAAAATTCTATAGCA
Source organism: Adelphocoris suturalis (assembly GCA_030762985.1). Classification (NCBI taxonomy): domain Eukaryota; kingdom Metazoa; phylum Arthropoda; class Insecta; order Hemiptera; family Miridae; genus Adelphocoris; species Adelphocoris suturalis. The sequence goes on from CM061050.1 coordinate 10,952,112, forward strand.
GAAAAGAGTAAATCAAGAAGTAGCGTGAAATATCATCATTGGTCAATTAAGGAGCGAGAAAATGATACTGAATGTAATTTACGTTTGTGCAAGCGCAGAATGAACTGATGTGTTATTATTTATTTATTTATTTATTATGTTACATATTCTTTATACATAAATAATGTCAAGTTAACATATCTCCCAACATTATAGTGGGCAATAGGCATAAGCCTGTGTCGCCTCACAAGAGCTGCGCCAAACTTAATTAATCTTAATTATTTACATTTCTCTTCATGAATAATAACTTAATAAACATCAATTTTCTATATATACATACTAAAAATGCTACATACAATAAATTATAAATTATAACATGCAATACATACTAATAAATTATTTATTTTAACCCACCACAACATTTTTGTTTTTCATTATTATGTTTTAGCATACTTTATTTTTGTTTTTAATTATCTATATTTTTTTAACTACAAATACCTAACTATCTAAAAAAGAGCTGATTTGTATATTAATGTAATTTTAATTTTTACACAACTAAAGGCCCACGAGGCTTATGTGTATGCATTTCGTTTGCCAATAAATCTTCTTCTTCTTCTTCTTCTAAAAATAATATTGAGAACAAGTTGAATGCAATGAAGCAAGTTGAGCAAGCAAGTTGAGTTGAGAACAATGAAATAGGTACGGGACCATCTAGAACCTAAGCCAGGCATTCGCTGACAATTTCATCAAAATCGAATGAAAACTGGGGAAATTGAGGTCATTAAAAGTATTTCACTTTGGGGCATGCGCAGTAGCTATTAATTATACAATCATGTTGAAATTGATATGAGCTAATCAAGTCATCTTCTTCCAACTATCATCCAAATTTAAGCGAAATCGAACGACTAGAGTGTGAAAAATGGAGCATAATATAATTTACGTTTGCGCATGCCCAGAATGAAGTATTGATTTGGAAACAATGAAACTGATAGGGGACCATCTACAACCTAACTCGCGCATTCTCTGACAATTTCATCGAAATCGGATGAAAACTGTGGAAATTAAGGTCGTTACAAGGATTTCACATAGGCGCATGCGCAGTAGCTATTACTGATACAATCATGTTGAAATTGATATGGGATCATAAAATCGTCATCCCCCAGCTATCATCCAAATTTGAGCGATATCGGGCGACTAGGGCGTGATAAAATAAAGCATAATGGAATTTTACGTTTGCGCATGCGCAGAGTAAAGTATTGATTAGGGGGCCATCTACCCCCTAGCCCGCGCATTCCCTTAAAACTTCATGTATTCATATATTGGTAAAAATCCAGATATTGTTTGAGAAACAACATAATTAGTTTCGATGATCAAAATATATGAAAAATTTAATTTCCAAAATGTTTTAGTCGATTCAAAATTCAAGTCATGTTGATTTTTTACGAAACTTTGCTAAAAATGTGAAACTGTTCCATATCGTTTTTAGGAGAAGCCCACCCATCGCCTACGAACGATTTGCTCAACAAAGACGTCATGGAGCGAGCGAAGAAAGGGCAGAAGAAAGCTGATGTTCAGAAGAAGGGTTGGGGGAAAGGAACTTGTCAGTGGCCGAACCCCTGCCAGGCGGATTGCTTTGAGGACCACGGGCGGAACATGACGAGGAAGGAAGACTGCACAGATGCTACCTGCATAGAGAAGATTTGCTCCAACTTGAAGACAACGAGCTGTGGCGCAGTCCCTACCACGTGATTTTCTCTGAAGGATATTCCCCACAACCAATACCATTTTTTAGAAACAACATACAACTACTATGCATTTGTTTTACTCCTGTGGGTACCTAATGCGAACGAAAGGCTCTGTGTCATCTATATGTCTACGTAGACATAGGGACCTAGAGAAGGAAAATCAATGCAATTAATTAATACATCCACACTTAACTACTCCCCCTGATTTATGTATAACAAAATTTAAGTAGGTACCTACCAACTGAAAATTTATGAGGTGAAATAAATAAAATATCCGCCAACGCTTCAGTAGTCCATCTGTATGGGCAATAGTTACAATTTGGCCAAGTCAAAGTTCCATTGGAATTATATCAACTGATACGATCATCTGAATTTACAAGGCAAATATTAGGTACCTACTCCGATTTTACAATCTTTTACACTGACTACTAATTCACTGATTCAAACACTGACTGAAGTCAAGATGCAAGACTGGTTTTGTTATGAAGTCTTCTCTCTTGAAGATGTGTTTGAACATCATTCTTGAGATGACGCTTTTCGTAGTAAGCCAACAGAAATTTACACGATTATTTCTGACAGAATATCAGTAAGATCACCAAGATTTCACCAAAGTTGTACCTCTGCACATTGGTTTTCATATAATTTTCATTATATCGATGAATAGTATATAATACAACAGCTCGAAGGAATTCACTTGCCAATGGATGGGATAATCCATTGTGTGATCTCTCTAAAAGCCTTCAGTGAAACTGACTGAACACTCGACCCCAAGCCATCAGCAATGTTTAGGCTCAAATAGTCTTGTAAGTGTAAATATTGTTGGACGAAGTCTTACCCAAGTTTCGTAGGGTATTACAAGCTTCACTAGTCCACCTGTAGGGACAATAGTTACAATTTCGCCAAGTCAGAATTGCATTGGAATTATATCAACTGATACGATCATCTGAATTTACTAGGCAAATATTAGGTACCTACTCCGATTTTACAATCTTTTACACTTGCCATCGGCATAATTCACTGATTCAAATACTGACAGAAGTCAAGATGTAAGACTGGTTTTGTTATGAAGTCTTCTCTCTTGAAGGTGTGTTTGAACATCATTCTTGATATGGCGCTTTTCGTAGTAAACCAACAAAGATTTGCACGATTATTTCAAATTTAATTTCAATGAGATCACCAAGATTTCACCAAAGTTGTACCTCTGCACATTGGTTTTCATATAATTTTCATTATATAGATGAATAGTAGGTACATAATACAACTTAACCTAGCAAAATCAAAAATAATGGTGTTCTGGAATGGTGGCAAGCCTAGCGCTAAAGAAAAATGGCAGTATGGGGGAAAAAACATCGACGTGGTAAACAAATTTAGGTATTTAGGGGTGTTGTTGACACCCACACTCACGTTCAACCCCCATCTTCAAGATAAGAGTTCAGTGGCTAAGCTGGCTATTGCAACCATGTGGAAACAGTTCATGTCGCGTCCCAACATCTCATTCGAGGAAAAGATTAATGTTTTTAATGCGGTCGGTCGCTCAATTTTGTGTTATGCCGCACAGATGGGGCTATGTAAACAGTGATTGGGTAGAGTCGGTTGTGCGGTATTTCATTAAGATGGTTTTCTCTCTCCCGAGATGTACTCCCAACTACATGCTGTTTTTGGAAACAAATATGAAGCCGCTATTTTTGCACACTTTGCGTGTGCACTTTAATTACATTCACAAAGTATTGAAGCTACCCTCCGATCGCTTGCCTAATTATCTAGCCAAAAAATGTATTGCATTAAATGTATATTGGGCCAAAGAATGGGACAACTTAAGAGCAAAATATTCAATCATTTTAGGAAAGAACGAGGATTTGAAGGAGTGGAAGCGGTTGATTGATACTAGTATTTCTGCAGCTGTGTACGCTGAGTTCATACAAAAAGCCCTTGGTTCCCAGAACTATTCTCAATATGTGGCCGTGAGATCGGAAGGTGGTGTGACACCCTTGGATCAGGTGGATAATTTCCGATCTCGTAGATGGTTGTTTAAGGTGAGATGTGACCTTTTGGCGTTAAAATTTCGACCTTACGACGCTGGAAACCAAAAGTGTAATCTATGTAGTAGTGGGGAACTACACTTTTGTAGGAAAGTGTAGGGCTTTACGTGAAGTAAGAAGAAGGTATTTGGGCAGGTCCGAGTTTGGTTGGGAGGATTATCTGGAGTTGATTAGGGGTGTGAGTATCGGTTTGGAAAAGTATTGTACAGTTGCATGGGATTTGAGATATAAAACCATGATTGAATACAGTTTCAATAATTAGATTATAAAGTTAGGTATATATAATATTATAATATATATTAGTATTTAATATTATTAAATCTGTTAAATCTGTTATAATATGTAGAATAATCTATCATTGTTATCGTTACATAATATATGTATTTCATCGAATGTTATATTTAATATCATAATGCCACTGATTTGTTCTGTTTATTATGTGTTTTTCTTTTTCTTCGTAAATTTGCGGATGTGAACTCATCAGACGGTCTTTGCGACCATGATTATTACATGTATTGTTGATTCAAGTATAACTACTGTCATGATTATAAATAAAGCATGTTTTCATTCATTCATTCATTCATTCATTCATAGTAGGTACATAATACAGCAGGTCGAATGATTTCACTTGCCATTGGATGGGATAATCCATTGTCTGATCTCTCTCTAAAAGCCTTCAGTGAAACTGACTGAACACTCGACCCCAAGCCATCAGCAATGTTTAGGCTCAAATAGTCTTGTAAGTGTAAATATTGTTGGACGAAGTCTTACCCAAGTTTCGTAGGGTATTACAAGCTTCAGAATACCCGATCCCGGCCTGCCCCCGTGGCCCCATTTGTTGTTTCCTCCGTTCGAACTTTTGTTTGACTTGGCGGACACCGCGCCCCGTCCGGCCATTCTAAATCTTAGCCGTCGGCCAGTGAACACAAGAAGGGAGAGGAAGGTCGCCAACTTCAACAAGGGGCTTCCGCTTGGATCTTCGCGGTTCATTCGCATGACATCAAAGTTTGGGAATGAGCGGTAAATCCTGAAGCCAAGCCGCCAAGCGATGCAAAAGAGCCACTTTGGGCGCATCTTGAATGTTCCTTTCAGCCAATAAGGAAGCCAATTTACTACTTAAGTTCAAGAAAATGTCCGTATTAATCAATATCGGTATTAATGGTACGTACTAGAGGAGAATCATTTCTGTACTAATAATAAGTAGGTAGGCAAGTATGTACTAAAAACAATTGACAACTATCATGACTTCTATGAGCAGGAATTTATCATTTTGATTCTTCTCTTACGGAGGGGTGGTGTCACCCAAAACATTAAGTCCCATTTTTTCACACCGAAAAGTTAGATCCTCAGGTCTTTGCACACAACCGTTTCGTTGCTAGGGTATTGTAAATCTGCCAGATTTCATCCCCTAAAAATCTCTTAATTTTTAATCATTTAAGCTCTTAATTTACCTTAAAACAGTTTTTATCTATTTTTCGGCATATATTAATACAATTTAAGTATGTTTTTCAGCATGAATTTCTACATTCACTTTTTAATGTTCTGGTTCATCGTTAATAAACTTCTTTTGACTAAAATTCAGCAAAAAATATAAATTTAACGAATTTAAGACGTGTTAGCAATTTTTTGTGGTTTTTTAAAGATTTTTTTTTTAAATTTCACAAATTTATTGTGCTCGAAAAATTCTAGCCAACGAAATCATAGTTTCGTTCGGAAAGCTTGATTTTTTGGCGCAGGAACGGAATTTTTATCAAATCCTAAGGAGAGTTATCGTCCGGAAGTACACAAAATAAAGAGGGGCAAGAGGGTTTCATTAAATTACTGCGGCAATTAGTGTAGTCTTGAAGTTATTAAGCGTCCAGGTCATGCAGAGACGAAAGATGGATAGATAAACAGTGGAATAAAGAGGAAAGGAAAAGTTTCATACGAAGAAATCATCAGATTCGCACGTTGATTTCGGACAAATGCTTCCCTTGGAACTTGGTTAAAATATAAAATGAAGCTCATTTGTTCACTGAGGAGGTTCAAATTATTATCAGGGGCCTATTTCATAAAGCAACAAGTTACAAGCCGATTTCATGTGCAAGTTGTAAGAAATTAGTGTGCAAGCTTTTCATACAGGTACAAGTGTTGACTTGAAATGCACTGTGAAAATTAACAAGTGTACAGGGGAATAATGACAAGTTACAAGGGTTTCCTCATCATTTTGAACAAGTTACAGTTTTACAGTTGTAAAAAAAGGCAGATTTTTTACCTACGTCCATTCATCTGTAAATTTGTTGTTTTCCAGCATTGTGAGTTGACCATTTTTCGGTGTTTAATACGTGGGAATCATCTTCTGCTGAAGAATAGAGACAAGAAAGAAGCATTCAGCGTAGAAGACGCCAACGATTTTTTCGGTCATGAATAAACGCTTTTTTCGTGGGTATTTTCGAGTTTAACGAGAGATTTAGGATGTCTTCCAAGACCCTTGAATGATTCAAATGCTGCGTGACCCTGTGCAATTTTTCCTGATCGGGTATTGAGGATCTCCCTATCATTGAAGAACAAAGTGAAAATAATTTCGTAGTTACATATGTCATTCCTAACCCAGCTGCATTAAGACTTGATGAATTGATTTATCATTTCCGCTGAATGAAGGGGAAAAATCCGATTATGCCAGCCATCAGAATAAGTTGAAATCAAATACACACTGTTTCCACTTTTCAGTTTATAATTTGTCTGTCTTCCAATCATTACACTTTGTCATGTACAATAAACATCCTATCGTGCACTTAGAACCGTTTTTACATTATGATTCGCTGACAAAACTTCAATTTCGGCTAACCGCTTGAAGTTGTTCATTTCGTTAGTTCCCACACGCTATTTTTCTTTTCTGCTACTCTTGTAAACTTAGCTTCTACAAGAGTCATTTTTCTACACTTGTACTCTTTGTTTTGGTGGAACACTTGTTCTAGTTAACCGAGCATTACATGTACCTGTGCTTGTTAACTTGTGTCCCCCGACCGTAATCAGGGACGACTCTATTAGTAGTAAAGTCGGCTCTGCCGTAGTAAATAACCAGTAAATACCAGCTTCGGATGATCCAACATATCTAATATTCAAATTATATATTTATGGCGAGGGAGTTAGGAGTAACGGCAACTCACTCGAGTACCAATAAGTACTTAGTGACTAGGTAGGCAACTTCTACTCATTCTGGTACTGATACCTGTAAAATTACCAGTTTCAGTGGTTCCAACATGCTATACATCAAATTTCTGGTATGGGACAACGGCACTCTAGTACCAGTTCAGCGAATAGCCGTTCCTTCTGAAGAAACGACATGCATGAACCTAGCTATTCTTTCAAAAGTTTTATATTAACGGGAGTTTCAAATTATGCAGCTATCGAACCGGAGCACGAAACTTCTTCCTCCGCAGTTTCAGTTTTTTTTTTCCTGCTTTAAAACGAATCTTTGAAAACTGATGAGCCCTGAGAGACGTTGAGGTTTAGAGACAAACCCAAATGAACCGGGTTATTTAATAAAGTTCCTCGAAGAACACTCATCTCAAGATTTTCTATAGTTGAATGAATTGCGCTAGTTAGGAAGTCTAGTTGCTGGAGAACAATCTTTCGGTTAAAACATCTGGAGACCTCATCCTACTGCTGCCATTAGAGTTTAAAATCGTCGCATGCTTCCCCTTGCAATCTTGCTCCACTTCGCTCTCCCGATATAAATTTTCCACCTTCCTCGCTCCATTTCTACAACTTTATTATTCAAGGAATATGCAGATTTTTTCAAGGGCTCCCACTTTTATTTGTCTATAAATGACAATATTTTTCTTGCGACGGTCCCAAAAACTGCAAACTTGAAAGAAAAATAATTATGCCAAGTTGGGAGGGTAATATAGTTTCTTTACTCAGTATAAGATGGAAATATGGAAAAAGGATGTCTTACGAACTAAAAATAGAACTAAAAATAAGAAACTGAAAATAAAACTAAAAATAGTCTTGAAGCATTACTAGGATCCGTTAAGGACAAAAGAAATGTTCAGGATAAAAGTGGGGTTTATAAACTAAAATAATCTTGTGGCTACGAATATTGCGGTCAAACTGGTAGGAAATTCAGGGAAAGAATAGACGAGCATCAGGAGGATTTCAGGGAAAATAAGGGTAGGTCTACATTTGCGAAACATCTTAAGGAATCCAATCATGGTTACAATTTTGATTTGACAGATAGACAGTTTGTAGAATTTCTTCATTTTTGTCCAAAGGGAGGTATGTTGAATGCACTTGAACAATTCGAAATTATCAAAAGTGACAGATCTGGTAAATGTTTAAATGAGGATATACCTCAATATATTTCACCACTTATAGGTCCATTTTTATAAAGCTTTTAATTATCCCTTCACAATGTTGAAACCATATTTAGTTATTTTTCCCCATTTCACTGCATCTAATTAGCTATAATCCCCCGTCACTTTGTTTGCACTTAATTGGTTGTACCTTGCCCCTTTCATTTCTCTTGACCAATGGGATTCAATCTCCCTTCACCTGTGACTATAAAAGCTGTGTCCTTTCTAATGTGTCTTCAGTTATTGTTTGTTACTGATGATGGCCTAACCGTCGAAATCGATTTAACATTGTAACTCTTTATTTTTCATGGAAATAGTCAACGTTTTTCACTAACTTCCGTTTTGAAGGATGTTTTCCTAACCATCATAACTCCGCCTATTCACTTGCAAGTCTTTGGGAGGAGAGCATCACGCCACAGTATTTGAATATGCTGGTACTTGAAAAATTCACGCACTGCGCCTTTGACGCAGTAGCTGGAATTCAAATTTATTGAAGCGAGTAGACAGCAGATCAAAGGGGCCACTGAATTACCATGAGTGAAAACATGACCGCGAGATTTGAGATTGTATGTGTTATCAGATACACATCCAATGGAAACATCCTCCAGTTAAACCTTCGATTCGACATTCCTCGAACTGGCATAAAGGGAGGGTGCGAAACGGTATTTCAAGGTACAAAGTAATACAGAAAAATGGAATCATGTTTTAGCGATGGATCCCCCGCCGAAAAGTGAGATGAAAGTAGCGCCAATAATTGTGATGATTTCCGCTTACAACCGAGTCGTTGCTAGGGATATGATACTTCGTCGTTTTTCATCCCACAAAATTCGTTGACCATTCGTTCGAAAGCTCTCGATTTATCCAACCATACTATATGAACTACTGCGAAGTGCGTGGCCAACAAGCTGAGTTATGAGCACGGTTATATGAATAATTGTTTACACACAGGTGATCGTTCTCAATTATTGATATTGTGAACATGATTGCAACCGCTTGTTAATTTCTGATGATTTCATTGAGCTGGTGTTTCGATTATGTGATTCATAGCAGGTGATCCGAATATTGCGAGAACGGTTTGATTTGTGAAGCGGTGGTTAAATCATTTTAATAGGTAATTTCTATACTTTACACTATAGGAAGCTGTAATTTCGTATGTAGCCTCTTTAGCCTCTTTCTATAATAAAGTGAATGTTTACTCGCGAGTTTCTATTAGGAGATCATCATCTCACAAGAGCTCAATCGTCGTGATCATTTCTATAATAAAGTGAGAGCGAGGAGCTAAAACATGATTCCATGTTTTTTACATTTTAGCAGTCAGGCTCAAAGTAATAACACCCGGGAGGGTCCAGGGGGGCGAAGCCCCCCTGGCGGGGTCAAGGGGCCGAGTTCTTTTTGTTTTTTATAATATGCATTTTATTCAAAAAAAAAGATTTACAGAAAATTTATTACAGATTTGTAAAAAAAGGCTACAATTCCCAATACGAAGAATCTTGTGCAGGGAATTGGAGCGTCTGTTCATTATTCAGCTCTCCTGTTAGTGATTATTTAAATATTTAATTACAATACAGGATTTTTAACATCAAATTTCAAGATAAAGTATGTGTGTATATAGCTCTATTCTCCATTGGTTTACATAAATAAAAGAAAATTCAGAATTTAAGGAGTAAATAATAATTGAAATAACATAAATGATTAGACAAAATGAAATAGTTAAGCCATATAGTGCTTCTTCATATCTTCTTTGAATTTACTAAGCGATACAATTGTTGAAATAATTTCGCAAGGTAGGTTATTGAAAAGGATGATCCCTCTATATAGATGAGAACGTTGAGCCGCGGAAGTATTCAATCTTGGTATAATTAGGGTAATCTTGCTTGAACTTCTTGTGCCAATATTACTTACTATTTCAAATTCCCCTTTTAGAAATCGTTTGTAAATGTAAATTATAGTAGATTTATCTATTATTCTAAATAAGTCTAGAACTTTGAATTCTTTAAATAAATCCCTCGTCCCAAACCTAATGGGTTTTTTTAATAGGACCTTGATCAGGGCTTTTTGAATCGTAAACAAAGGCTGAAGTTTAGTTTTGAAAGCTGAACTCCAGGCTGGTATGGCATAAATCAGTAGTGACTGGCACATTGCGTGGTAAAATTGTTTCTTTATTTTCAGGGTCATAAAGTTACGAACTTCTCGACACATTGGTAGCAACCTTCTTAATTTTGTAGAAATGGTTTAGCCATGTCTCCCCCGCCCGGTAACGTTACAAAAATGCGTCACACAAAAGAGTTACGAAAGTAGCAAGAAGCTTCTGGCTACTTTAGAAAGTAGCAATGTTTGAATATCACGAATAAAGTCTCGTGGATACTAAATTCAAATAAATACCTACCTACGAGAGAGTAGGGTCATGTGGGATACTGGGTGAAGCGGGATTCCTTGTTGTGAACTAGGCGTGTACTGCGATCTATCGATACACTGAAGAATTCTGATCAACTAATCACCCCACAATTTCAGCTTCAATTGTAAGAATCTAGGGCAACGCTTTCAGGTAAAAATAGTTTTTGTCTTTCTTTTCTCCCATTTATGAAATATTTTTCACTATTCTGGTAATGAGTAGCGCTCACTAAAAATAATAAGAAACAGTGATATGTTAACCAAAATCATGATGTTATTACCAAAAAATGTTTTTTATGTTTTTTCTTCAAAATAAAAAGAGAAATTCTTGAAATTTTCCACCAAGTTTTCATCAGTATCCCACTTCACTGCTACTACACTCAGGTGCAAAAAATTTGGCCCACTCTCCAAAATGGAAGATTTTATGAAGTTGCGACTGATATTCTCTTGTTTTCGACTCGGTTACTGTCTGAACTTATTCAGAGGCATTGTTTGTTGTTTTTCAGCCAGGTGGATGAAATTGTTTTGATCTCTCAACGATAGGGAATCGTGCCGAGACGTGATCATGTTTCATTGCCTCCCATTTTCACGGTATCTTCCAAACTGCGATTATGTTGTTCATCTCTTCCACAGTAGTCCTCATCTGAGGGGCGAGTGTTTTCCTGTACATTGAGTGCATTCCTCCCAAAATAATCGCTTTAAGAGAAAAAAATGTCTTTCCAACCGGAAATGGTCGCTCAATCTGTAGCTCTCATTAATGATGGAAGGTCACTGAGATATGCTGCTCGAATGCTTGGGCGGCGGGCTCTCTTCCAGTCATTGTGGCAGGAAAAAACCTTTCTCCAGGCCTTCTCCACTCTCTTCCACAACCATCTGGGCCCCGCAGGGTGAACCTAGACTCATCACTGAAAATGACATCCCTCCACTCTTCAAGTTTCCAAGCACTGTGATTTCGAGCAAACTGAAGGCGCATCATCCTGCGCTGACGGGTTAAACTTGGAACATAAGCTGGTCTTCTGGCCGACAAATGCCGATCCCACCATCGTCTTCGAACTTTCCAAATACCTAAATCCACTCCCGTTGCATTTTCAAGTGAGTTACGACCTTGAGAAGCAGTTAATCGTCGATTTCTTAAAGCTAAGGTGTACAAGTACCTGTCCTGAGCGGCTGTTGTTTTTCATGGGCGGCTAGAACCCTGCCTTTTAGAGTACGATCCCTTCTCTCGAAAACGTCTAACATGGCACGGATGGTTTTATAAGGCCGTTTAGCATTTGAGTGGAATATCTCAGTGACCTTCCATAATTAATGAGAGCCACAGCTTCCGCGAACATTTCCGGTGAGAAAGACTTTTTTTTCTCTTAATTTTTTCTTTGGGGGAGGGGGGGGGGATTTGGTATGCACTCAACGTTTAGGAAAACACTCGCTCCTCAGATGAGGACTACTGTGGAAGAGATGAACAACATAACCGCAGTTTGGAAGATACCGTGAAAATGGGAGGCAGTGAAATATGATGACGTCTCGGCACGATTCCTTATCGTTGAGAGATCAAAACTATTTCATCCACCAGGCTGAAAAACAACAAAAAATGCTTCTGAATGAGTTCAGACAGTAACCCAGTCGAAAACAAAAGAATATTAGTCGCAACTACATAAAATCTTCCATTTTGGAGAGTGGGCCAAATTTTTTGCAACTGAGTGTAGTTGGGTAGAGAGGGATACTTAGTCTGCTTTTACAAAACTGATGAATATTTCAAAACTATTGAAGATACAGCTTCTAAATTTATAGAATTTGGTTTGTTTGGTGCGTTACTGTCAAAATTCTTCCAGACTTGAATAAATATATAGCAGATAGGCATTTATACTTTAACTAGATTCTTGTTGTAGCATTAAAATCTCCGATCTAGAGAAAAATATGCTATTTTGGGCAACGAAATCGGGTGGTGAAGTAGTGCGATGAAAATGCGTTACGAGGTATTTTCTAATGCTTTTCCCGTGAAACGAATCGCTAACTAACAATGAAACAAACTGATAGGGGACCGTCTACAACCTAGCCCACACATTCTCTAAAAATTTCATCCAGATGGGATGAAAACTGTGGAAAATAAGCTTGTTACAAGGATTTCATATTGGCGCAAGCGCAGTAGTTATTGATGAAACAATCATGTTGAAATTTATGTAAGATGATCAAATTGTCATCCCCCAACTATTATAAAAATTTGAGCGAGATCGAACGACTAGCGCGCGAGAAAATGATGATTGATTGAATTAACGTTTGCGCATGCGCAGAGTGAGGTATTGAGTCAAGAACAATGAAGCTGATAGGGGACAGTCTACCCCCTAGCCCACACGTTCCCTGAACATTTCATCCAAATCGTTTGAAAACTGTGGAACATAAGCTTGTTACAAGGATTTGCGGACACACAACAGACACACAGACGGACAGCCACCCAAGTGTGCGATTTTCTATAATAAACTCACGAAGGGAGTCAAATGATGGGAAAGAGGCACCACAATTCACCACCGAATTCTCGAAGGCTTCTCTCGTTGAACTATCAAGTCCCTGGATAGCGAGCTCGCGAAAAAGAAAATCACCAAGCTGGGGAATAACAAGGTTCTTCAAACTCACAGACTCTGTTACATTGGATAAATAATTTTGAAGAGAGTCAGCCGTAGGTGTACCCACATTAGTTGGTTTAAAGCTTAGAAGTTTATCAAGGTATGAAGCAGCTAATTTGCGCTTATTATATCTTGTTGACCGAAATTCACATCTATCACACGAATGTGGTTGATCGCTAGAAAGTGAAAGCGTTCAGCGTCACTTAAACTTCGCTCCTCTTTCATCAGAGCGGTAAATAACTCCTTAAAGGTAGGCCAACAAGATAAATCCCCTCTAAAAGGCCTAACTGTTTGTCGAGAGTGTTGAATATCCCGCGGAAAACAGTTCGCTCTGAAAGAGCTGTGACTGCAACGAACCCTTGGTTGCGGTTAGCATGAATATCCGTCATCAAGGCGCTTAAATCTTTCTTTTGATTTTATTCTCACCTACAAGTTATACAAGGATCAGGGGACATGATAAACGTTCAACTATAAGTAAAAAGGATTTGAAAGAACATTTGATCTTGTTAATGTGTGTAGAAAAGAACTAAAGTGCAAGGACTGAAGTGCCAAGTTTCAAAGATGAGATCTTAAGGCGCAGTACACACAAAACGTGTTACAAACAGTTATATAACCAATGTTATGTAATTCAACTGAAAAAATGTTATATAAACATCAAAGAAAGTTAGATCAAAAGGAAGTGAGATAACTTGGTTGTACGACAAGTTGCAAGCTCGTCCACACACTTAACCCCCACTTTGTGACAACCCTTGCCCTCCCTTCGGGGCGCCAAGGGTTTTCTTTTCAAAGTCAGAACTGCTCATTCGAGCAAAATTCCGAAAACTCCCATAATCCCTGATTTCTCCACTAAGGGGATCTCTACCGTCTTCCATCAGGTGAGTTCCACTGTACCGATGTCGAGCTTCCAGCGAAGGTCGCACCCAGTATCTGCGCTCAGTTGGTTGACGGCGAGTTGATAAAATTACACAGGCCGCTACGGCCAGCACAACCTCTTCCTCCGAAGCCATGATCGCTACTGAATCCTCAAATGATTGAAAGTGATGCATTTTTTGTTACATAGGTGTAGACGCGTTGGTACTAGTGCATTATAGGGCCGGAAGGTTCGATTATGTATCGATTGTACTCAGTTCGAGGTTTCGTCCTTTTCCCGGACGCCGGCTATATTTGCTTTACGGACAGTCTAGTTGTCGTGTTAAGTGTTGTTTTCTCGTCGAATCATGGTTTTTATATATCTTTCAAATCTCTCGTGCGCGATGTAAATAGTCCGCGTCATACCAACCGAAGTGTTGTGCACGAGCAACCACAAAATGCGGTTGGCTTACGCAACCACAAAAATACAGATTAGTTGGAAATGTAGATTAGAATGAAGTGTATAGTTTGGTGGTCTGGGTGCTCGCAAGCTCGCATCTCAAAAATACATAACATCAAGTACCTAGTCAATCCCTACCTAACCCTACAGTAGAAATGAAATCGCCGTTAAAATTTAGGATTGTGTACATTGATGTATGAAACGGGTTCGCAGCCCCCCCCCCCCCCCCCCCCACATTTTTTTCACAATTTTGAAGCCATTTAAATAGCTAATGTTTCCTTTGAAAATTCGCTAAAATGAAGAGTTACATGTTAAATCGATTTCGACGGTTAGGTCACCATCAGTTACAAACAGTAGGTAAACATGAAACAGAAATCCCACTTGGGTCATGTCAAATGCCTTGGGCAACTGTTATGAAAGAATATGGCTACTAAATAATAATCAATCAATCAATCATGATCATTAAATATTATTGATAAATTAAGGATAGATTATTATATAAATCAATTAAAAATACAAAGAAAGTACGAAGGAAATGCGTGATAAATCGAGAGCTTTCCAACGAATGGAGAACGATTTTAGTCCCATAAACACTAAAGAAGTTTTATTTCCCCAGCAACGGCTTGGTTGTACGTGAAAATCATAAGAAAGACAAAGCAGCTTGAAATACTTGCATACGAGTCTGCAACACATTGGGACATTTTCATGTGTGTTTTCTTATTGTATTTATTACTAGGCAGATCTCACCCGTGCATCGCACGGCGGGGCGTGCAAATCAATTAAATGGGCCATAAGAGAAACCGCCCACCCGTGGGTACTTAATTGAATTCGCGATCGTGTTGACTCATTGTTCCGACACCCGTGGGTACTTCATTGAATTCGAGCCAGGCTACATCACCTACCCCCCTGCAGACTCGTATGCAAGCTCTAAGAGCCACTCAGCTGATCCGGACCCTGGGCATCGTCACGTAAATGTGCTAAAGAGACTACATACGAAATTACAGCTTCCTAGAGTGTAAAACATAGAAATTAGCTTCAAAAGCCACTCATCTGATCCGGACCCTGGGCATCGTCGTCAATGTCCTAAAGAGGCTACATAAGAAATTACAGCTTCCTAGAGTGTAAAGCATAGAAATTACCTATTAAAATGATTTAACCACCGCTTCACAAATCAAACCGTTCTCGCAATATTTGGATCACCTGCTATGAGTCAAATCATCGAAACACCAGCTCAATGAAATCATCAGAAATTAACAAGCGGTGGCAATCATGTTCACAATATCAATTATTGAGAATGATCACCTGAGTGTACACAATTATTCAAATAACCTTGCTCATAACTCAGCTTGTTGGCCACGCACTTCGCAGTAGTAAACATAATATGGTTGGATAAATCAAGAGCTTTCGAACGAATGGTCAACGAATTTTTTGGGATGAAAAACGACGAAGTACCATTTCCCTAGCAACGACTCGGTTGTAAGCGGAAATCGTCAAAATATTTACGTTACGTTACGTGACAGTTTTTTGTGCAATGTGCCAGGGCAAAGACATGAAAATGTCAAAAACACTAGAAACAGTAGAAATTAGAAATGATTGATTCCTACCAGTTAAAATGAAAAATGAAAAAACAGTAGAAATTATAAAACCGCTGGAAAACGGCGGAATATCGAATGTGTATCTACTAATCGATACATAATCGCATATTTCGATTATCTCAATAATCGAACCTTCCGGTCCTATAATGCACTAGTACCGACGCGTTTAGAGGGGACAGTTGTATAATAACTTAATTGTACAAAAATTTTTTAAAACATGCTATATATGCTATATAGCTGTATGCTATATAGCATGTTTTAAAACAATTGCTATACAACTTTGCTATTTGTTACCGGTGTGGACGAGCCTTTACAAGAGCTTGCTATGGGATAGGTAGGTAGGTACTTATGCGCAATTTGCTAGAACAAAGGATTCAAATCCGGTTCGATCGAGACCAAATGGATAATCGTAAAGCAGTGGACTGTATAGGTAGGTATAACTAGAATAAAACAAAAAAATATGCTGCTATGGCTATGATAGTTAAATGTTCAAAATACTAGGAGGCACCTTTTACCAAGGTCAAGGTTCACCTTTAGAGGGTAGAGAAATGGTCTGGTCTGGTTCACTTACAACACCAAAGGCTGGCATTAACTGTTGTAGGTAGATTTGTCCCGTCCTCGTATCTGAGTGCCCGAGAACGATAAACCGACAACGACCGACCGTTCTAAATAGCGTACCGTGGGGCCCCAGGACCATTCGAGTACAAAACGGCACTCCACCGCAAAGCACAGACCGACCACTGCGTACTTATTACGTTACTGTACTTTCAAAAGGTACTTACACGCGAACAGAACCGATCGAATAATGTTTATGCAGATATAGATGATAGATGCAGTATAAAATGGTTATGCAAATATTAATTTACTAGCGTTCCCCCCGCGCGCGTTGCTGCGCCCAAATTAAATTTGTTTATTGATCGTAATTTTAAACTGGTATTAAGTCAATCGTGGGATCATTAGGGAAAAAACTGGATTCTAGATCCACTCAGCTGATCTGGGATCGGTCAGTTGTTGTGTTCAGAAGTCCCTCAAGGGCCCACATACCAAATCTCAGAATCGTGGGATCATTATGGAAAAAACTGGATTCTAGAGCCACTCAGCCGATCTGGGATCGGTCAGTTGTGTTCAGAAGTCCCTCAAGGGCCCACATACCAAATCTCAGAATCGTGGGATCATTAGGGAAAAAACTGGATTCTAGAGCCACTCAGCTGATCTGGGATCGGTCAGTTGTGTTCAGAAGTCCCTCAAGGGCCCACATACCAAATCTCAGAATCGTGGAATCATTAGGGAAAAAACTGGATTCTAGAGCCACTCAGCTGATCTGGGATCGGTCAGTTGTGTTCAGAAGTCCCTCAAGGGCCCACATACCAAATCTCAGAATCGTGGGATCATTAGGGAAAAAACTGAATTCTAGATCCACTCAGCTGATCTGGGATCGGTCAGTTGTTGTGTTCAGAAGTCCCTCAAGGGCCCACATACCAAATCTCAGAATCGTGGGATCATTATGGGAAAAACTGGATTCTAGAGCTACTCAGCTGATCTGGGATCGGTCAGTTGTGTTCAGAAGTCCCTCAAGGGCCCACATACCAAATCTCAGAATCGTGGGATCATTAGGGAAAAAACTGGATTCTAGAGCCACTCAGCTGATCTGGGATCGGTCAGTTGTGTTCAGAAGTCCCTCAAGGGCCCACTTACCAAATCTCAGAATCGTGGAATCATTAGGGAAAAAACTGGATTCTAGAGCCACTCAGCTGATCTGGGATCGGTCAGTTGTGTTCAGAAGTCCCTCAAGGGGCTACATACCAAATCTCAGAATCGTGGGATCATTAGGGAAAAAACTGGTTTCTAGAGCCACTCAGCTGATCTGGGATCGGTCAGTTGTGTTCAGAAGTCCCTCAAGGGGCTACATACAAAATCTCAGAATCGTGGGATCATTAGGGAAAAAACTGGATTCTAGAGCCACTCAGCTGATCTGGGATCGGTCAGTTGTGTTCAGAAGTCCCTCAAGGGGCTACATACCAAATCTCAGAATCGTGGGATCATTAGGGAATCTCCGCGTAACGCTCACCGCGTGACGCTCCCCGCGTGACGCTCCCCGCGTGACGCTTTTTCATTTATGTGCCATAGTAAAGACATAAAATGTCAAAAAAAATGTATTAGGCCGTCAAGAAGGTACCAGTACTTTCTGTTCAACTATTTCTACAACCACTAAAATTTCTAAAACCTGACACTGCACCCTTTTATGCCCTCTGGGTCAGAGCCCTTAGAACGGATTTGCACCAAACTTTACAGGAACAATCCTTCAATCATGCCTACTAATACCTGAAAGTTTCATTAAAATCTGTCGAGCGGTTTAGGAGTCTATAGGCAATATACATATATATACATACATCCTCTTTTATAGATATAGATATAAAGGTATATTCAAGATGAAAAGCTTCAAGGAAAAGCGGAGCGATCAAAAAGGGAAGGTAGAAGAACAGAGAGTTGCCTAAGCCCCGCCGTTAGCGCTACCCCTGGGATACATGTGGAATCACTGATAAAGAGTTTATTCTTTCCATGGAGTCTATTAGGTACAGTGCTGCCAACGCGGGGGATTTATCCCCACGTGGGGGATTTTTAAGGGGTATCAGAGCCTTAGGGGAATGAAGTGTGGGAGGGGATTTCTGGGGGATTCTTGAGCTTCACTGACAATCCTTGATTTCTACTATTAGCATGAATATGCTTTAGCCGTGACCTAACTACCGAAAAATGTCCCACGAGAGTGCAACGAAAGTAGCGCCAATAATTGTGATGATTTCCGCTTACAACCGAGTCGTTGCTAAGGATATGATACTTCGTCGTTTTTCATCCCACAAAATTCGTTGACCATTCGTTCGAAAGCTCTCGATTTATCCAACCATACTATATTAACTACTGCGAAGTGCGTGGCCAACAAGCTGAGTTATGAGCATGGTTATATGAATAATTGTTTACACACAGGTGATCATTCTCAATTATTGATATTGTGAACATGATTGGGACCGCTTGTTAATTTCTGATGATTTCATTGAGCTGGTGTTTCGATTATGTGATTCATAGCAGGTGATCTGAATATTGCGAGAACGGTTAGATTTGTGAAGCGGTGGTTAAATTATTTTAATAGGTAATTTCTATACTTTACACTATAGGAAGCTGTAATTTTGTATGTAGCCTCTTTAGCCTCTTGCTATAATAAAGTGAATGTTTACTCGCGAGTTTCTATTAGGAGATCATCATCTCACAAGAGCTCAATCGTCGTGATCATTTCTATAATAAAGTGAATGTTTACTCGCGAGTTTCTATTAGGAGATCATCATCTCACAAGAGCTCAATGGTCGTGATCATTTCTATAATAAAGTGAGAGCGAGGAGCTAAAACATGATTCCATGTTTTAGGATTGATGGCAGAATGATAAACAGAGTTCAGAGGCCGATGGGGGGTCGGGTTCAGAGAATCGACGAGGAGTGAGTCGTGTACGGCTAAAGCATATTCATGTTTTTTAATTTTAGCCGTCAGGCTCAAAGGAACTGTGGCTTTTTTTTTACTGCCTTACATATGAATCAAAAGGTGAATTTCGCCATATTTCACCAATCAAATGATGACATCACCCAATGGTTGTTTATCAACGTTAACAATAAATTAACTAAAGAGGCTAAAGCTTAGAGGCTCAACCAACTCAATTCATAATAATTTGGTTTCTGATGACTCTAGGGGCAGGGTTGCCAGATCTACTTTAATTTAAAGTATCCTACTTTATTTTTGTTCAAAATACTGTATACTTTATAAAAAATTTAAAGTAGACCAAAATCCTTTGTATTTGAAACGAAGAAGAAAAGTTCAGCCCCCGCACCTACGTACTAGTCAAGAACAAGGTCTAATTTACTTTTCTTTTTTTCAAATAAATTGTCAATTTTCAAAGTTTTTCTGGATTTTCAATTTCCACAGCTCTTTTCCGAATTTTTAATATTTTATAGGTAGTGTTTCAGAGAAAGAAAGAGGGACTGAATGAATGTAACTTTTCGAGTTCCTAACGTCCTTAGTCCTTACGTGCCCAATAGATGCACGAGATATTTTTTTAGTCAGAACGAGATTGAAACTGATGTTCCTAATTACATTTATGTATGCAACACAACCTTACTGAAACATGGACTCGTTAAGATTGAAATGTCTAGTAATGTTTTCTTCGGAATAAAAATTTTGTGACCTACGTACAGTAAAAATATTACTATCCATGGTTCTTTTTTAATTCCTCAAACCGAACTTTCTTATTTTCAGTAATCTGACACATTCAAGCCCTTGTGTGCAGATACTGAATGAAAAATACCTCAGTGTCGAGAACGATAACTTTAATGTTTACTTTAACTTTCATTGAAAGTTGGTTGCAGCCAGGATATACCTACTTTATATGATCCGAAAAAATCTGGCGACCCTATCTAAGAGGCATAAAACCTCTTCATTTGCGATTCGATTGCTTTTCGTTAAAACATTTTGGTTTCATACGAGTAAATTCGAATCAATCAGGGCAATTCATTCAAATATAATTGAAGACCTTCAGGTAAAAAGGGCCTAAGTGCCATCTCGGAAGTTTTTAATTTTTTTCCATATTCAATACCTATGTGCCAACGGGAATATATCTAGAAAGGTCCTGCGTTCCAACTTATTTCTATTCGTTTTGAAATCGACCGCCAAAAAGCTGGGTTGCCATTATTTTCCTCCTTTTTCCATGAGATGCCTAAAGTCCAGGAAAGATTTTCATTGAAAGAGACTATGTGCCACAACCCGTTTTCGGGCAACACTGCCATGCTTATATGTAGGTTTCTCCTCTTTATTTGTTGATTGATGTTGTTCACAGCTACTCTTGATCAGTAGAATGGATCGGATATTTCGAATCGAATATTTTCAACATAAGGTTAGGTAGTGATCAATAGCCATTCACAGAGAAACTAATGGCACTTACACGCTCTTGGGAAACTGGGGTGGTGCATAGGCATTCCACAAGCAATATTATTTTTTTTATTAATCATAAAGAAGTCCTGTGAAGGTGCTGGCTGTGGGAAATAAAAGCACTTACAACAAAGGTAATGTAAGAAAATTTTCAGGAGTTTTGAATGCATTTTGGACATTATGAAACCTTAAAGTTGCGATAACTTTTTAACACAGAATGTGTTTTTACGGAGGGTTATTTGGTTTGAAAATGTCTGTCCAGTAAGATCCCCCCGAACCCCACCCCTCTGTCGTGTCTATGAACGGCCAAACGGCTGAGTGGGGGGAGTGTACGAGTGGGGGATCTTCTTGGGTTTTTCCCGAAAGGGGGCATAAGCGAATTTAAAATTTTCTAATCCCACCCGAACCATGGGCCGTAGGGCGGGAGGGGGGTCGAAGTAACGGTTAATATGCGCTTTTTGGACTTCCCCGCTTCCTGTACCCCTCTAAACGGTCGTTGAAAATTCCGGAAAAATACCGGTTTTGTAGGTTTTTTTACGAGGAAGACGTCGGCGCGATCGGATCGCGAAAAAAGTATCGGGAAATGCGTCAAAAATGCAAGAGTACGGACCTGTTTTCTCGAAAATTCCGACGAAAAACTTGGTTTTTTCTGATTAAAATATACGCCATAAAGGTACGTTTTTCGGAACGGTTTTCGCGGGCGAAATAAAGGTTTGATCCCGACGAATCTGAATCCGAAATCGGATATCGAAAAAAGTGACGGGAAGTCGGTCAAATTGCGATGGGAAGCGAGGCGAAGCGATTAAAGTGACGTGGAGGCGAGCGAAGCGAGCCGGAGCGGCTAGTATGTTGATAATGGTGAGTGGAAACGCTGCTCAAGTGTTCTCTACGGACTGGGCAATCAGTACCTACTCACATAGCCCTGAGACCCATCATTCGCGTGAGTGTGTGTATAAATGAAAATATATAATATAATATTCATATAATATAATACATAGTGGCAAGCATTATTATAATATTATTATAAATATTATAAATAAGCCGGTAGGTAAGAAAGACCGGTACGTACTGCTTCCATTTCATTGACAGTTAGTATTCAGACGATAGTTGGATTGCTTGTAATGTTTATGATTATTTGACTAATTCATCAGGAAGTGAGTGTTTTAATTAAAGACACAATAATTGTCTCCTGGCCAGGGTTTTCCTAACCATCCCTACCCTTCCTTGGAGGGGATGTGAGCAGTCGGTCACGTAGGCCCAAAGTAATGGCTTACATGGAAAATCATCGAAGGAAGAAGGGAGATTTCGTTACTAAGAAGTGTACTGCGTTGCAGTATGTGGACATTGAGTTGTGAAACATAGGTCCATGCCTAACATGCTTAACGACTTTTTTAACTTACTGCTCCCATTTTATTGAAAATTAGTAAACAGACGATAGTTGGATTGTTTAACGACTTACCTGAGCCTCCATGCTTCTATTCGTCGTTGGAACTCATAAGTTCACACCACAATTGGTCACAGGGTTGCCACCTTATAAAACGTTAGGTAATATCCCCGGGAAGGGTCTACGTCACGAAGGTCTACAAGGTGCTGGATTCCAAGAACGCGGAATGAACTTCGGCCGAACTTACCAGAATGCCACCAGCCCTCCGGGGAATACTCGAAATACACATTCTGTGTTTCATTGGTTTGATCCTTGATCCTAACATTAACAATCCGGGGGTCTGGGGGTGTCCCCCAGATTTCATTTTACAATAAATGTACCATCATGAACACAAACCACTGGCGGATAGACACCCCCAACGGCAACGTTTTTATTTTTGAAGTTTTTGGTACTTAGGCCCATTGGACCTGAAGGTCTTCAAATCATAATAATAATTCCCATTATTCAAGAATAATAATAATAATAGTGGCAATAATTCCCATTCTCTGATCGTGGCAGTATGTTCTGAACCGAAACGTCTCCAACTTCATCTCTTCCATCCCAAAACGTCGGTATTTATCATTGAATTGAAGGGCAAGTAGGTCCTCCTCTAATCTTGGTAGGTCAGCGATTTTTCTTATTCCGATTTCAACATCACGGAAGTTCGACTCGATCTGAGAAAAGATTGTAAGAGAAACTTGCAGAGGAGGGTTCGTCGTGAAAGAAATGAAATAAGACGGATCAATAATTTATAAGGCGCTATTCACGCGAGGTACTTCTTTTGACAGGATCGACTGAGCGAGAGGGAAAGGAAGCACGAAACAGCTCTGAATCACGGAAAGCTGCTTTGATATTATATATTAATGATTTCTAACGTACTGAATTGCTAGCTTGGATAATGGGTCAATCTCAATCGTGTTTATAAGTCAGAAGTTGGAGTCGATATTGTCATATATTTCGAGTCCCCTAAACGTTTTATAGCCGTTTACTAGGCAGTCAAAATATCGACTTTCACGAACATTTTTACGTGGTTTTTATTTGTAATTTTTCTAACAATAAGCCAGAATGTGATTCATAGCCAGATAATCAAGCTAACCTGTGAATAAAATAAATTGGAAAAAATGCCTTTTGGAACGAGCTCTAGAGCCTTTGTATTCTATAACAGTTGAAGGTACCCCACTCTCCCAAATCACAATTTTTACATTTTTTCAAATTTTTAACTTTGGCAATTTTTTCACTTACAAAAAAATTTTATTTTTAACTTTAATTTAACTTTATTTTTTCACTAATAAAAAAATTGGAATTTACATCAGAAAGATAGGAAATTTAACGCTCTTTCCAACGTTCTCCTTAGATTTGAGAAAACCCCGAAAATTGGGGAGTTAGAGCCGTTTTTGTGACGTAAGGTCGAAAACACGAAATAAATCTTGAAAAAGAAATAATTCGGAAACGAAGCCTCTAAAAAAAGTCTTGGGGACACTTTTTATTGCAAATTACTATTGTAGAATTGACCCCTGGACTTTGGCCCCGCTGAAGTGTAGATCATGTATACGTACATATAAAGAAATCTGAAAATGGATGATTATTTTAAATGTGTTTTACACCCTGTAGACGCAAAGAAAAAGCACCCAACCCCCAAGTGCTGAGATTTTTGAGGCCAAAAATTGGTTTTTTCCCGAAAGTGAAAACAATGCTTCCGCTACCTCTAGGTAGACTCGGAAGCATTAAAAAAAGTTGATATGAGTGAATTTGTGTTAATTATGGTATATCATTTTTGTTGAATTGTCTTGAAATTTGTGCAATTGGGCTGCAATGAAATTTTAACAGTTAGTCCAAATAATAATATTTAGAAATAAAAAAAAAAAAAAAAAAGAATTCGGAATTTCAGCTTAGAATTTCAACTATTCTCCATAGTTTTGTGAATATTATTCTGCTAAAAATATAAATTTAACAAATTTTAGTCGTTTTTTGCCATTTTTAGCGATTTTTTCTGAAATTTGACCGATTTACCATTGTGCTCAAAAGATGCTGGCTAACAAACTCATCCTTTCGTTTGAAAAGCGAGAACGACATTTTTATCTCAATACTAAAGAGATTTATGGTATAGAAGGTTATAGTATAACCTTCCAGGGTACCAGAGAAAGATTCGTCAAAACGTCGGGGATCAATTTTAGAGCTCATATATCTGACCGAAAGTTCCTCTTGGAGGTGCCTTGTTTTCGAGGTATTCATTTCTTAAGATTTTTTTCGTGTGTTCGTGTTTGCCTCCCTAATCTACGAAAAGTTGGGTAAAAAAATCACTCATTATATTCTGTGTAAAATGCAATGAAGAAAATTAGTGGTGACAAGAGTTGTGTTTATGAACTTCCAACATCCTACCAAAACACTAAGGCTCAGTACCATATAATTTTCATTAGGCGGAGACAGGATACGAGGAGAAACTTCTCTGCTAACAAGGCTGTGCGGGCCAGGTGAGTTATATCTTGGGGCCATGATACCTACAAAAGTTTTGCGTGCGCTGTGAGACAGAATGGGTTTACGCAGGTTTTCATTTTGTCAACGTAAGGGGTTTTGATGAGTATACAGCATTATACATACAGACTCTCTTTACACAACGGTAATAATTTGAAACAGCCGAAAAATTTGTACTGAATGAAGGCAATGGATAGAAAAAGTTCCAGTAATGCAGCATGATCGTATGAGCGAATTTTCTTAAATTATCTATAGTATAAAGTGAACAGAAATTTGAGCAATTTGAGACAAAGAAATCGTTAAAAACTAGTTTTATCGCAAAAAACGTCTGCCAAGTTCGGTGTGGCACAAACCTTCCTCGTTTACTGATCATGAATGTATAGATCATTGAAAAGTTTTAAATGATCTTGAAAAATTCCATAGCGGAAAAGAGTAAATGAAAAAGTCGCCTGAAATGTCATAATTGGTCAATTAAGAAACGAAAAAATGATACTCAATGTAATTTACGTTTGCGCAAGCACAGAATGAACTGATGAGTTGAAAACAATGAAATAGGTACGGGACCATCTAGAACCTGAACCGTGCATTCGCTGACAATGTCATCAAAATCGGATAAAAACTGTGGAAATTAAGGTCATTACAAGTATTTCACATCGGCGCATGTGAAGTAGCTATGAATGATACAATCGTGTTGAAATTGATATGAGGATATCAAGTCATTTCCATAAACTCTATGAATTACGAGTACATAAAATGTTATGTCACCCAGGTTATACGTCATTGTGTCGGAAGTAAAAACCTTCCGTATGGGATGGAAGACATCAAGAACATTAACGCCTTCTGCCCTACATGCGCTGAAATCAAACCCAAATTCTTTAAACATCAAAATCAGCATCTTATCAAGGCCACAGCCCGTTTCGAAAGGCTCAACATCGCTTTCAAAGGGCCTCTACCATCGAGTAACCGCAATCGTTACTTGCTAAACACAGTCGATGAGTATTCACGGTTTACGTTCTCATATCCATGCAAAGTCATGAGGTCTGAGACAGTAATTCATTGTTTTAATAACCTATTTTCATTGTTCGATACCCCTAGTTACGTTCATTCCGACCGAGGAACTTCATTCCTTTCCAAAGAAGTAACCACCTTCCTACACGAACTTGTAATTGCCAGAAGTTCAATAACGCCATATAATCCTGCCGGAAATGCTCTTGTCGAGAGATATAACGCCATATTATGGATGTGTCTATAATATGCGTGTATAATGGTTTTTACAACTGATATTCCTAGTGTAACATTGCTGTCAGTCTGTTGCGGAAGAGGACAATTCGACCGAATCGCACAAGGTTTTCAAACATTTTTTCTGGTGGGCATGAAGAATATTGTTTGAGAAGCCATATCATTTCATCAATTATTAAAGAAGATTACTTTGTTTACTTTTTCAGAAGTTTTCATATATTGCTTCCGAGTCTACCTGAAGGTAGGGGAAGCTTGTTTTCACTTTCGGGAGAAACAAAATTTTTGCTCTTCAAAACCAAAATTCCCACTCGTATTTTACGTTTTAGACCATTCTGAACAACTTTGGTTCCGTGTCAGTTTGTCTGTCTGAATGTGCGTCTGTGTGTGTGTGTGTCTGCAAAGTCTTGTAACAAGCTTATTTGCCACTATTTTCATCCGATTTCGATGAAATTGTCAGAGAATTCGCTGGTTAAGTTGTAGATGGTCCCCTATCGGTTTTATTGTTGCCAAATCAATACTTCATTCTGCGCATGCGCAAACGTAAATTCCATTATGCTCCATTTTTTCACACTCTAGTCGTTTGATTTCGCTTAAATTTGGGTGGTAGTTGGAAGAAGATGACTTGATTACCTCATATCAATTTCAATACCATTGTATCATTAATAGCTACTGCGCATGCGCCTATGTAAAATCCTTGTAACGACTATAATTTCCACAGTTTTCATACGATTTTGATGACATTGTCAGCGAATGTGCGGGTTAGGTTGTCGATGGTCCCGTACCTATTTCATGGTTGCCAAATCAATACTTCATTCTGCGCATGCGCAAACGTATATTCTATTATGCTCCATTTTTCACACTCTAGTCATTCGGTTTCGCTCAAATTTGGATGGTAGTTGGAAGAAGATGACTTGATTACCTCATATCAAGTTCAACACCATTGTATTATTAATAGCTACTGACCATGCGCCAATGTGAAATACTTGAAATGACCTTAATTTCCACAGTTTTCATGCGATTTTGATGAAATTGTCAGCGAATTCGCGGTTTAGGTTATAGATGGTCCCGTACCTATTTCATTGTTTTCAACTCATCAGTTCATTCTGCGCTTGAACAAACGTTAATTACATTGAGTATAATTTTGTCGTTTCTTACTTTTGACCAATTATGACATTTCACGCTACTTCTTGATTTACTCTTTTCCGCTATGGGATTTTTCAAGATCATTTAAAACTTTTCAATGATCTATACTATACATTCATAATAGGTAAACGAAGGAGCTATGTGCCACACCCAACTTGGCAGAAGTTTTTTCTTTCTTGCCAATAAAGCTTTCGTTGTTTCTTTCATTCTTGCTCTATACCAGGGGTCTCCAACCTGTTTTACTGGAAGGGACATTATAAAATATTTGAGACAAGGCGGGCCAACAATTTATTAATATTTTCCTCAACCCCCCCCCCCCCCCCTCATACATTCACGAAGTGTTGTTCTATTCTAATTAAGAGTGCTCAGTGGTGGTTATTGAGATATTCTTGACTTAGTTTTCTAAGTAGTTATATTTCCTTATATATCTTTGTTGTTGGATAACTCAAATCATGTTCTTTTAAGATAGTTAAAAATAATATTGTGAACAAAATGTACCAGACCTATGTGAGACAATTATTAATGATTTTTACTTAGGCCTACTTTCACTAAAAATTTCAATGATTCTTTCAAATACCCATACATTTTTAATATAACATGATAAGTTATTTTTAGTCCTGCCTTAGGTACAGCCGGGGTAAGCACAGTCTGTGCAAAACAGTGACCATCGCTGAATGGCTGATCGCTGCTGGTTTACAGATAACTTAATACTTATCGAGAACGGAAGGGACAAAAATAGAGACGATTACTGTACTCGTAGTTACCGGTAAAAGTATTTCAAGGAAAATATATTTTCAAATAAAAAAATCGTTTTTCAGTTTGTAATAAATTTTTCCGAGGGCCGGTCAAAATCTGCTCGCGGGCCGGATGTGGCCCGCGGGCCGTAGGTTGCAGACCCCGCTCTAGACGCTGCTCTACACGTTAACGAGGAAAAATCGAACGGGATGAACGAAATCCCTCCATCGTCCCCAGATGTTGCGTGAAAGATTGATTCCGTAATTACCAGAGAGCATTCATTCCCTTTAGACTCATCCTTTGTTTCATCAATTTTGTTAAATTTTCAATTCTTTTTGTTGAATGTTGGATTCATTTTGCAAATTCAGTTAGTAAAACGATTACCTAATTAAATTTATGAAATGTTCAATTCAACTTGTAAAATGCTTAATAAACCATAAGGTCACTTACCAATCATGGAGACGAGAGAAATGAGGTGGTGTTTGTTATCCACTCTGAACACGGCGAAAGTTTTGCTTGTGACGTTCGGATAGCTGATCCCACGAGCTTTTATTATCGTCCGAATGTGCTGACTCTAGAAAGAGAAATGAATTACTTAATCGAACTTTCACAAAAATTTGTTAGTTTTAGGTTTACGAAAAGAGTTTAGAGTTTTATGGTTGCAAAAGGACTCTAAAGTTTTTCTTAATGTTGTTCTTGAGCTGGTTCCTATAGATTTTAACTGGGAAAGACACTGTATGATATACCATGTAGACCTTTTCCACTTCTGTTTATGCTTTTTCTACATAGAACTTTCTTATATTTTTATACCTATTCCACTTAGGTTAAGACCTACCTACTCCACATGATTTTATACATTTTCTACTTTGATTTAGACTTTTTTAATATGCCTATACATATTTCACTCAGGTTTATATCTACTCCCCTTAGGTTTATATTTTTTCTACATAGATTTTTACTTTTTCTCTACACAGATTTATACCTTTTCTATATTTCTATACCTATTCCACTTAGGTTTAGACCGGAGGAGTATGAAAGCGCTAATTTGTTGGGAAACGATCACGAGAGTGTTGCAAAAGTGCAAAAAAAAAGCGCGAATGTACGTTAGGGAGTCAGTTGCATAGGCGAGAATACTTGGAGTTTAGAGATGAACCGGCCGAGAGATGGGAAATCGTTTCCCGCTAATCCTACATCTAGGCAAGCCGGTCTAAAACAAGCACAGATGGTCGACATTGTCACCAACAACGACGAAAGCTTTGTGCATGTTGATGTGCGAAATGAGCTTATCATACTGACAACTAAACCAAATCTCGCGTTCATGAGTAATGCCGATGTTGTACTAGCAGACGGTACATTTTACGTTTCGCCAAAATTTTTTGCCCAGTTGTACACGCTGCACGGTTTTGTTAACGGAGTTTACTTTCAACTCGCATTTTGTTCCTTGCCAGCTAAAACAACCGAATACTACCAACGTATTTGGGAGTTTGTGCAGGAGGTGTTACTTATGCTGTTGACTTTGAGGATGAAAAATAAGAGGCAATTCCGTTGGTAAAAAACTATATTCGCGTAACACAAAAAAACAGAAAAATCAAACGCGTCAATTCATTAAACAGGTAACTTCACAACAATAATTAAACAACTATAACTGGAGTAGAAATTCAACTATTAATGGGTGTGAAGCATGATGAACGAACATCTGCCTTGACCTTTTTTGAATAAACATTTGTAAGAGTCTCGTATTTTTGCGCTTTCGCACCTTTTTTTGCGCTTTTGTACAACCCATGCTTTCCGGAAATTAGCGCTTTCGTACACCGGCCTTCAGCGGATTCGCGCTTATGCCATCTTGCCGTTTAGACCTATTCCACTTGGGTTTATACTTTTTCAAGATAGATTAAGACCTTTTACCTAATCCACTTAGGTTTAGACCTACTCCACTTGAATTTATACATTTTAATTCCGGTTTCATCAACAATCCCTAACCAAGGTTATTGTTTTACGAAACCAGAGTTTTGAACGTTGATTTAAAACAAACGGCTTTCACCTACGTAACCAATAGTTACCCTGTCATCAGTTAAAATATCGATTTACAGCGTTTCCGTGAAACGTAGATTTAAAGTTTAAACGTGGGTTTAGACGATATCAAGGAGGCATTTTCCCGCAAAATGAGGGTGATAACGAGTGAGGGAACAGCTGTTACCAACCTGAAATCTGCAATGCTTCTTTCTTTTTTAATCCATTTTGATAGCATAATGTTTTACAAACTCCTAGGGGTGGTCCTTTCCTGCCCTATCATTTCGAAACAAGTACAGCGATAATAATATACGAGTTTCTTCATGGGTTCTAGATTTGAGTTTGAAGTAAAACCGCGAAATTTCGAACCTCTGAAATACTCCATCGAAACGCTATTTTGATTCGTTTCCATTGCAAATTTCGGGAATTTGGGAGTCGGTCTCCTAAAAAGCAGCGACTGGTTGGTATTCGATGGATTTTATAACTGTAGCCACTACAGAAGCCGAGATTCCAGAGTTAGTTCGACTCAAAAAGCCCAGGAAACAGGTTATAATTGTCTCGTAATATATCATGGTAAAGTTGCATAACTACGGATTTTTATGTTTGTATCTCCCATCACTTCAATGACAAAA
Source organism: Adelphocoris suturalis (assembly GCA_030762985.1). NCBI lineage: Eukaryota > Metazoa > Arthropoda > Insecta > Hemiptera > Miridae > Adelphocoris > Adelphocoris suturalis. Next base: position 10,982,741 of record CM061050.1, read on the forward strand.
GCCTACGACACCATCTAGGCACATTGTGTCATTGCAAATTGTGATGAGCCGTTGGCTATTTTATGACACTATTTTAGAACTGTATTTATACATTCCATGTATGTACCCATCACTTTGTATTCGATGCTATCATCAATTTGTTCATGGAATGACAAAACAGTAGTTTTTGAAGGTGCCTCTTTAAAAAATCGATTTCATTGAGATTGAAATTCACCGTATCCAACGAGGACGGTGCATTGTAAAGACTTCATATCATCCTCGTCAAAGTCGTCCTCAAAAGCTATCTGAACCGTCCTCTGTGGCTCATTTTCGTGCATGTAGGAAAACTTAAGAAATAACTAACAAAATGTTGCAAAAAAGGATTTTGGTCATGTTAACAAAGATGGCAAAAAGAACTACCTACATAGTAACTCGTTGATTTGAACACTAACCATCCAAATTCCCTAATTCGGCCGGTTAGCTTTGATCGTTGATTTAGCACATTTGATCATTGATTTATCTGAACCAGAGTTGATGAAACCGAATAACGTTGTTTAACAGATGAAACTTTCGGTTTAATGAGTAAACGTTGATTAAAAACTTTGGTGAAACCGGCTCTTATATATAGATTTAGATTTTTATAGTAGTCCTATACATAAAACTGAGGTTAGTGAAAAACGTTGTCTATTTCCACGAAAAATAAAGAGTTACAATGTTAAATCATCATCAGTAACAAACAATAGCAGTTATTGTTTGTTACCGATGATGGCCTAACCGTTGAAATCGATTTAACATTGTAACTCTTTATTTTTCGTGGAAATAGACAACGTTTTTCACTAACCTCAGTTCTATAATGGGTTTCTACAACTTCGTCGCGAGTGATTTAGTTCGTAGTCCTATACATATTTCATTCAAGTTTAGACCTACTCTACTCAGGTTTTACTTTTCTAAATAGATTTATACCTAGCTTTCCTATATTCCTATACCTATTTAGAAAACAATTGTTGCGATGTTTGGAGGGACTCTGATCAGTTATGGAATTCTGAGACTAATTTCATTCCTAATCGACTCACTCTGCTGAATTTAGGATGGATCTCCTATGGGACTCTTCAAAAACAATTACGAGGAGGCGCACTGATAAGCTGAAAGGAATCTGAGGCTCATCTATTCCTTTTTGACCTGCCTTTTTTTTCTTTTTTTTTTAATGTTAAAAAGCACTAGTTAAATATATGAGAACCAAGTCTATATCTAAGTGGAAAAGGTCTTTAGGATTTTGGAATTAGGAAATGCTGTCCTTTTGAGTTGATTAGGGCCTCGGGAAAATGGCGTGAAGAGTTGTACCCTGGGAATGATGAACAACCATAATACTGTAACTACTGTTCTAGACAACTCTTGTTATTCCAATGGTATAGAAATTCAAAAACTCGAATTTTAGAAATAAAATTATTTATACAATCAAAAAATAGAAAACTGTCTAGTGGCAATAAAAGTGAATTGCATTATATTTAATTTTGTAAATGTCCAATGTTTTTGAGGGATCAGCACTTAATATGCAGTAACTGTACAAACTAATTATAGAATCATTAACTTTGTTATTTGAGTTTTTACTAATCTATTTATTACATACTGGTAAAATGAAATACATTTATCAGCCCAATTTTGTGGGAAGTTCAGTAAAAGTAATTAAATGCGTGACGCTTCAGTCTAAATGTATGATCGCAGAATATGCATGCGGCCTCAGAATAGAATAAGTATACCTAGTAGAATTTTCAGTAATAACCTTATGACTTAATTCTCACCTTTAGTTTAAGTTCAGTCTCTAGTCTTCTGGTGGAGCCCAACTCAGCAACTTGCTTTAGTCCTTCTGAAGACCTTCCACCGTACTCCCAAAACCTTCAAAGATAAAAATCATTAATCTATATTAATAAAATCGTAAGTATGTCTATCTGTACATTATTTGAATAATGAAATTTTGCATTTCTTTTCCGTTTCATGCTATTTGCAGACGATTGGTACCATTTTCTCAATTTTTCTCTGTCTGTCTGTCCGTATGTTTCTCCGCTTTTCAAGTTACAGGGCTCATTGGACTACTGATATGAGTGGGGGAAATATCTGTGTCAGTCCAAATTAAATTATAGGATATTTAAAGTTTTAAAAATTTGAGCCAGAGGTGGTGTTTTAGAGGAGGGGGAGGGGGTGACATGGGGTATCTTGGACACCATTGAACGAACTGATGATCTAACTGGGCGAATATATTTGGATTATTCTTACTTAAATCACAAGCTACTTGAAATTTTTCAAATCTGCCCCATAGGGTGTGTTTAAGGGGAGGATTGGGGGATGGGGTATCTTTGTCAACACTGAACAAACTGGGGATATGATTTGTTGAATATGTTTGAACTACTCTGATTCTAACTCTATTATATTTGAAGTTTTTAAAATTTTAGCCTGAGGGGGTGTTTTAGGGGAGGGGGGTGAAATGGGGTATTTTGGACACCATTGAACGAACTAGGGATCTGATTGGGCGAATATGTTTGGATTATTCGAACTTATGTTAGGCTTATTCTAACTTAAATCACAGGCTACTTGAAAATTTTCAAATCTGCCCCATAGGGGGTGTTTTAGTGGGTGGAGGGAGGGGGGGGGGGTGGAATGGGTTATCTTTGTCATCACTGAACAAACTGGGGATTTGATTGTTGAATATGTTTGGATTACTCTAATTCAATTCAGAGACTACGTTTTTCAAATTTTTCAAATCTGACCCACAATGGACGGGGAGGGGATGGGTAGTTGAAGCGTTTCAAACGTCATTGAACCAACTGGGGATAGGGGTATCCCAAAATGTGGTGGTTGAGGGAGGGCTTGCGTATATTCAAGTCAACCTGTGCAACGCACGGGTGAACTAGCTAGTCCTTAACAATTATCTAGATTTCCTGCATCGAGAATATTATTCTGTAAGTTTGATGAAAACAGACTTGATTTTCGTTTTTGCGATCGCTTTCGTCAGAAGCTTTGCTCCCTTCCTCTGGCTCAGCAATTTACAACAACACAGTAAGAGATACACCATAAAGCATTTGAGTTCAAACTTATCTTCATAAAACTTAAGAAGTTTTATGTCCCCAGGAACGGGGAAGTTCATTTCCCCGTTGTACGTGAAAATCGTTAGAAATCAACTGAAACGCTTTTTTATAATGCATCAACTTTTCGAGTCCATATGCCAAAGCAAAGACATAAAATGTCAAAAGGCTGATTTATTTTCACTATAGGGCTGCGACATGCAATGAAAGAGGCTGAGTACTAAACGCAATGATTACCGTTAGGTACACACGTATTTAAAAGGGATGAAATTCATCACGTGTGCTTACAAAGCACTCGAAGCCGCAAATATAACTTGCCTCTGTTATTCGATTCGTGGACTTGTTTGAAGAACAAATGGAATACGAAAGCTGCGGCCTATGTCAAAGAGTTCCAAATGGATTGGACGGCAATCGGCTTTTGACAAGTTCTCGGGAAGTCAAATAATCGCCTCACCCAGCAATCTAAAATCTGTGCGTTTGCTGAATACGTTTATTGTAATTGTTGCTCTCAAATCTGCCTGTTGGTAACGAAAGCATTGTAATAACTTTTAGAAGTTGTTCTTAATTTGTTCCAAATAAAAATTTTCATTAAAATTCTAGAAAATGGTTCAGCCAATTCAATCACGACAGAAATTATGTCCGCATACGTTTGAAATTGATACGCATTTTATTTTATTACGAATACGTCCTCATCACGGCAAATTTGACCCGCATTGGACTATGAAAAACTTCCGAATGCACCATTTTCCCAGAAAGGATGACGGAAACGCTACAGCACATATTTATGGACCACTCAGTTTACAGGAACTGGACAGTTTAACTTATTACAAAACTATAATACAGGCCTTCCTGTGCTTAAATTGGTTTTTTATTGTTCTCCATTGTTTCTCCGAAGGAACAAGGGATTCTTCAGGGAGAAAAAAATTAAATCTAAAATATAACATTTAATTGTCTAGCATCTCTTTAGTTTTCTTTCTGTATGAAAATAAAATTAGAATTATCAGTTTAAGAAAAAACGCTGCAAATTATTACACAACGGTTTATTATTTCGGTGTTAGATCGCCCTTATACGCACATCATTGGTCTTTAATTATTAAACCCCGTAAGTAATATATGATCAGAACGTGGCGCATCGTTCCTCTGAGAAGGGGTTCACACTTTTACGGTTCCAAGACCCCGAAATTTTACGCTTCACAGTAAAGATGTTTAAAAAACGGGAAAACGATGCTTGAAGTAATTTACGTTTGCGCATGCGCAGAATGGAGCAATGATTTGAGAAAAATGAAATTAGTAGGGTAAAATCTACAGCCTAACCCAAAAATTACCAGAAAATGTAATCAAAATCTGATGAAAACCTTGTTCCTCGGAATACACCGTCGCACATGCGCAGGAGCTAATAATGATGCAATCATGTTGAAATTAATATGGAATAATTAAACCATTATCCCCCAACTATGCACATATTTGAGCGGGGTTGGACGACTAGGGCGTAAAAAAGTGATGCTTGAAGAAATTTACGTTTGCGCATACGCAAAATGGAGTAATGATGGAATTTATGTTAGCGCTTGCGCCGACAGAAATATTGATTTGGGAACAACGAAACTCATAGGGGAATAAAGAAACTTCACCCTAAGGCGCACGTACCACGAAAATCGCATAATAACGGGTTGAATATTGTGGAAATTAAGCTTTTTACAAGGATTTGCGGACATACACACAGATACACACACAGAGATAGAGAGTGAAAGACACGGAACGAAAGTTGTTCAGAATAGTCTAAAACTTAAAATGTGAGTGGAAATTTTACCACTGTAATAAAACAATAGCCTTTTGATTTTAGTGGAAACCACAACTTTTAAATCTCTCGAAAGTGAAAACAATGCTTCCGCTACCTATAGGTAGACTTGGGAGCTTTAGCATTTACTACCAATACTTCACTAGTAGGTATCACTCGAGTTATTCTGTAAATGATACTAACCTGTAATCAACGGTATGGGAAGCTCCTATCACATCACTGAATCTTGTAGTGGAGCTCTCAGGGAAGTCCTTGGGGTGGGTGTGCCTCGACCACAGGCCTTCAAAGCTCACCTGAAAATTGTGGACTAAATCATCATTCATGTTGTCACAATCTAAAGAGATAGAGTTATGCTAGTTTCCAGAATCATCGCTGCCACTTAAGAACATGAGAGAAGCGATGCACGGAGATGATGCACAGAAGTTGGGGCACTCACGACTTAGTTGTGGCAGATGGCTGATGAGCTACTGAAATCCTTAGTCCATGAAAAGTTTTAAGTTGTAGCCAACGCAGGTTCGTATCATAATCATTAGGGGACACTTTGACCAGCTCTTGTAAAAAAAAAAAAAAAAAAAAAAAAAAACCAAATGCAAGATGCCCTAAATGCAGTCCAACAGTGATGTTTGCATGAGACACCCATACGGAGAGACAAACGCCATCATTCAAGGCAAAAACCTTTCACTTCCCACTGCGGTCAAATATGTGGAGCCGTGCTCCCATGCATAATAATGCATGAATAGAAGCTTAACTGGAATAGGTATTTACTTATATGAAGTACCTTGGAAATATATAATAATAATATAAAACAATTAATATATTTAACAAATTAAGACTTGGCAACAGCAAAAAATGATCTTCTGGTTAACGGCGTTTTGTATTTCATGGTAAGAAAGTTATGCTTCTAGAAAGACGATGTTCCACTTTCTATTATGCCAAATGCAAGGCCATCCAAGCCCCAGTAAATTTTCAGCCGCTCGCCATTTTTTGCTTGTGCCTCTCAGACACCTACTAGAGGCTAAAATTACCGCAATTCAATGCGGGCCCTTAAATATCCTTTAATGGCACCCTGAGGATGCATGTCCCCCTCCCAGACCTCTTGTAGCCGCTCAGCCAACACTCTCACAAAGTGCCAATGCAGCTATTTATTAATGAGCATCAGTTCTCAGCCAGTAAACTATTCCACCTGGTTAATACTTGCTCCTCAATCAAGTATGTCTTTAAGTGGGGGAGTGTGACAGAGTTCCCGTCAGAATCCCAGAGAAAGCGCAGCCGTGGAAAACAACGGGCGTCGCACGCCTCTTCTCGTGTTCTTGAGTGGCTAAGTTTGGCGTTGGATGGGTGATCCAGGTCCTGGAAATCCAATCTACTAAGAACATAGCTCATTAATGTTATTCGTAGAAGTGGTATCTCTCTGACGGGATACTGTCATCCTCCTCTACCTCTTTTTCGAGGATTTAGCCCCATTGCACCTCTGGGGGGCTACCTAAATTCTTGATATCTGCTGCTGTCAGGACTGAGAGAACTTAGCAGAAAACAAGTGAGGGAGCGTCGGTGTCAACGACACGGACGTCAAATAACGCCATCCTCTGTGGTTCCCACACTCCTCTGCATGCCAGATCCCCTCGCAATCCTGGATCAGTCGCCGATGCCTCTTCAATGTTGGGCTCTCTTAACACCTTGGAAATGGCTACAAGCACAATAATGTTCTTGGTATAGAAGTGTTACGGGTGCGGACCAGGGGCGTGACCTGATTTTCCAGTCCCCAGAAGAGTAAAATCTTAATAGAATACGTACAAACACACTAAAACCTTGCTTAGACGAAATTGAAGTTCAAGAAAATTTACGCTAACCAATTTTTTTAATTCCTGGTGAATATTGGGAATTATGAATTAAATAGGGTAATAATTAGGTACCTACAATATTTTACTACTGAAGCATAGGTACTAAAATGTAATAACACTTTTATATAGGTAGTAGCAAACATTTTAATGTTCATATTCTTCTTGAGATTACTCATTCCTCAAGCCATAAGTCTAATCCTAGTTTACTTTTCACCAAATATGTTGATGACGGTCGATGGAAATGAAATAATGGTGAAAAACTTTAAAATGGGTAAATTTAGCAATCTTTATGAGGCCGCCATTTTGTATTTCATCAATTTTGAGATGGAATACAAAGATTTTCTCAATCAGAACGGATTAAATTAAATTTAATCTAATTTTTCAACATTTTTCTAAATCTAATCTCAAATCTTCTCCTGAAATTAATACCTATTTTTGACCTTGTCTCTACACGCAGGGCAGCTCTGTTGCACCACGGAAGGAAAGATAGGTTCTACATTATTCATTCGAAATTATACTTTGAACTATCAATATCTACAATAATATTGTAGATAATATATATAAATATACATATATTAGAAGATAATAAATATATTCTATCGTTTCCCATCGAGATTTTAAACATTCTAGAATTTAATGAGTTTCGCCGTCTAGGTCGTGAGGAGAATATCATTATATGGGTTTCATCCGCACTTGAGCCAACATTAGCGTTGGAGCACTTTCTCCGTCTTAATGTCCGACCGAAAAAGTAGCTAATTCCACCTTGAAAGAAACATGAAGCCCGTTCGTGCTCCGGAATACAAATTAAAGCGGCGCTTAATGAATGTTTCGGGTTCAAAGATTTTATGTTCCTCCCGTGCTTTGAGACTCTTAGCTGCGTATGTGTTGCTGCGCCAAAAGAAAAGAATCACGTTGCAGGATTTCGTATTAAACCCGCTAGATTTTCGCCCCACTATTTTCATAGTCTTCACCACGCAAAGTTTCCTTCGTCTAATGCGGGGCGGTTAGAGAGAAAGCTGGCGGATTATCGCGGAAACGGTGAAACAAGCTGAGATAAATTGAAATGCGGGGCAGATGGACGTTTACGGTGTGAGTTTTATTTTGCACTTCCGACGTTGAGTGGGGCATTTGGCAGTTCGTGACTACAGAGGCAAGTGGTGTCTATTAAAAACTCACACTCTGAAATCATCAGTAGTATTTCCAACGGTATCCTCAAATTTGAATTGTCATTTAATAATGATTAACAGGACGTTTCCATTTGTTTTCGTCAAGTCACGAGCGTCACGTCACGGTGGGGGTTATTGAGCGTCACATCACGATCGAAATTGCACCATCGAAATTATATCACGTCACTATGTTGGTTGCGAGCGTCACGTGACTATGGTGGTTGCGAGCGTCACAAAACGATATAAAAGTTTGGTGTTCTGGATGCTCGAATCTTTTATGTCTTCGGTTGCAGACTCGTATGTGTTGCAGACTCGTATGCAAGCTCTAAAGAGCCACTCAGCTGATCCGGACCCTGGGCATCGTCAAGTAAATGTCCTAAAGAGGCTACATACGAAATTACAGCTTCCTAGAGTGTAAAGCATGAGAAATTAGCTTTAAGAGCCACTCATCTGATCCGGACCCTGGGCATCGTCAAGTAAACGTTCTAAATTGGCTACATATGAAATTACAGCTTCCTAGAGTGTAAAGCATAGAAATTAGCTTTAAGAGCCATTCATCTGATCCGGACCCTGGGCATCGTCAAGTAAATGTCCTAAAGAGGCTACATACGAAATTACAGCTTCCTAGAGTGTAAAGCTTAGAAATTAGCTTTAAGAGCCACTCATCTGATCCGGACCCTGGGCATCATCAAGTAAATGTCCTAAAGAGGCTACATATGAAATTACAGCTTCCTAGAGTGTAAAGCATAGAAATTAGCTTTAAGAGCCATTCATCTGATCCGGACCCTGGGCATCGTCAAGTAAATGTCCTAAAGAGGCTACATACGAAATTACAGCTTCCTAGAGTGTAAAGCATAGAAATTAGCTTTAAGAGCCATTCATCTGATCCGGACCCTGGGCATCGTCAAGTAAATGTCCTAAAGAGGCTACATACGAAATTACAGCTTCCTAGAGTGTAAAGCATAGAAATTAGCTTTAAGAGCTGATTATCTGATCTGATCCGGACCCTGGGCATCGTCAAGTAAATGTCCCAAAGAGGCTACATACGAAATTACAGATTCCTAGAGTGTAAATAATATAACTATTAAATGATTTAACCACCTTTAACCACCGCTTCACAAACCAAACCATTATCGCAACATTTGGATCACCTGCTATGAATCAAATCATTAAACACCAGCTCAATGAAATCATCAGAAATCATCAAGCGGTTGCAATCATGTTCACAATATCAATTATTGAGAATGATCACCTGAGTGTACACAATTATTCAAATAACCATGCTCATAACTCAGCTTGTTGGCCACGCACTTCGCAGTAGTTAACATAATATGGTTGGATAAATCGAGAGCTTTCGAACGAATGGTCAACGAATTTTGTGGGATGAAAAACGACGAAGTACCATTTCCCTAGCAACGACTCGGTTGTAAGCGGAAATCATCAGAAAAAAACTTATTTCTGTTCTAGAACCAAAAATTTCAACCATGTATCATGTTTTCTCCTCGATCGAAACACCAGCTCAATGAAATCATCAGAAATTAACAAGTGGTTGCAATCATGTTCACAATATCAATTATTGAGAATGATCACCTGTGTGTAAACAATTATTTATATAACCATGCTCATAACTCAGTTTGTTGGACACGCACTTCGCAGTAGTTAACATAATATTGTTGGATAAATCGAGAGCTTTCGAACGAATGGTCAACGAATTTTGTGGGATGAAAAACGACGAAGTACCATTTCCCTAGCAACGACTCGGTTGTAGGCGGAAATCAATGTAACACTATATGTTTCGTGCGCGCAAAATTTGCTAGGACCCCAGGGCTAAAACATGATACATGTTAAAAAGTAACAAATTTGGTAACGGTTTTCGAGTTATGTGCCAGAGCAAAGACATAAAATGTCAATAAAGAGGCTAGAAAAATAGTTTAATAACAAACGTTAATCGTTATTAAATGATCTGACTGTAGAAGGTCTACCGTCCGTTTTTTTTCACCGCAAATTAAGCGAGTTGTGATAATTTTAGTGACAAAATGTCGAAAACATGAAAACAATCTTAAAAATTATATCACTCGAAAACTAAGCAGTGGCGTAGGAAAGCCATTTATCATGGAGGGGCAACAACAGTAAAAAATACGAGTATGTACGTACCTAACTATCGTATATGTGTAGTGGGTACTACTAGCCACAAAGAGGGCATTGTAGCACCTATAAAGGGTGCTCACTTAAATGTTACAACGTTATTATTGAAGAAGTCCAGTCATGCAGCATGACCCCATGAGCGAATTTTTGAAGAGATCTTCGACATTTCAGTCGCTATTTACAACCAGCGAACGGCATTATTTCGATTTTTGACTGATTTTTCAACTTTAAAATTTTTGAAAACTTGATACATATTCTTATAGGAAATTTTACGCTGATTCCGAATATACCACATGTTAGTATGCTGAAAAAATTATTTCGCACAACAAATCGCAAAAAACAGGCTATTTTGAAATTTTTGAATATATTTTTCAAAATTTCAACCCGAAGATGTAATCCGATCATGCTGGCCAACGAACTTGAACTTTCGTTTTGTGTCCTTAACATTTTAAAATTTGTTTGAAGTTTCTAGCACAATTCTACGGACAGTTATCGTCTGGAATGACACATACATACATACATACATACATATATACATATATACATATATACATACATACATACATACATACATACATAAAAAAATGCGTTAAACTTCAGAATATGATTCAGAATAGCCTGAAACGGATTTCTGCATAAAATGTTTTCAAAAATTCACATTCTACAAATTTTGAGGCGAGAGCAATAGCTTAATTTTCTTCAAAAATTCGCTAAAATGAAAAAGCGAAAACAATCACTTTAGAGTTGATTAGAATTTGAGTCTTACCTACCAAGAGAAATGTACGTACCTAATCATGTATCATGTAGGGAAATGAATAAGGAAGAGCTGACACATTGTATTATTTTTACAGCATAACCTTACGATCTATAAATTAAGGTAATTAAGGCTAAAGGGGACGGGTGTTTAGTGTGATTCTCAGATAACGGATGGCGCTAGTGTCGGATGAAACTTTATCGGGCAAATCTCCACTTGAGTACACATTTTTTTAAATCTGGATTCAGAATCATCATCAGGACGAGTAAACCTATCGAGCGATCATATAACATTGTTTAAAAAAAATTTTTGTTGTTGAAATTTTGACTTGAAATTTTAATTGCTAATTTAATTTTTTTTTAATTGAAAAAATCGCTAATATCCCGTGTTTGGAAACAATTCAAGTGTATGTTGGCATAGGCATGAAATTTTGATTCTGAAAATTAGTGGCCGCATGTGAGAATCGGGAGCGAAAAACGTATTTGAGGGGTGCGTGCCTTGGCGACGCCGACGCCCAGCAACTGACCTCATCCGCGCGCGCGTGCGAACCCGCTTACCGAGCCGTCTCTCGAACATTTTTCGCTTCCGAGACTGCAAGGCAGCGGAGGCTTTGTTTTCACTTTCGAAATGAAAAAAAATTTTTTGCTCCAAAATTTCCATTCGCATTTTGCGTTTCAGAGCCTCCTGAACAAATTTGGTTCCGTGTCTGTCTGTCTGTCTGTCCGTCCACATTTCCTTGTAACAGCCATAACTTCCACAATTTTGATCCGATTTTAACCAAATTTTCAGGGATCGTGCGGGTTAAGCTCTAGATGGTCCCCTATCAACTTCATCATGATCGAATCAACGGTAGCTTCTGCGCAGGCTCTAACGTGAATTCCTTGTGACGGTCATAACTCGGTCAACGTTGAGCGGATTTCGGTCAGATTTTCAGGGATGATGTGGGTAAGGTCCTTTAAGGTCCCATAACAATCATCATAATTGCATTAGCGGTACGCTCTGCGCATGCGTGAACGAAATATTCTTGTTACGGTCCTTGCAACAGCCGTAATTTCCACAATTTTGATGCGATTTTCTTCAAATTTTTAGATATCGCGCGGGTATAGCTCTACATGGTCCCCTATCAGTTCCGTCATGATTGAATCAACGGTAGCCTCTGCGCAGGCGTAAACAAAATTTTCTTGTTTCGGTCATAACTCAGGCAATTGTGAACGGAATTCGGTCAGATTTTCAGGGATGATGCGGGCAAGGTTTCTTGAGGTCCCGTATCACATTCTTCGCGATCATCAGCAGCGGTACGCTGGGCGCATGCGCGAAAGTGATGTTTTTGTTACGGTCACAACTTAGTTAATTTTATCGGATTTTGTTCAAATTTTCAGAGATGATCCCGGTAGAGTCCCTTGAGGTGCCATACGTATGTGTGTCACCTTTGATTGATCTTCTCAACATTTATTATATGTACCATTCAGCTTCCAATTTCCCACCTTATTAATTCCCTGATGCCAGAACCGGTCGTTTCTAGTTTTCTGGAATTTAATGGTGCCGTACTGTGAAGGTCACGAGGAAGCTCATGTGCCATTTCCTTGGCAGTGTATTTATCCTTTATATTTTATTATTTAGAGTTAAATTTATTTGTAGTTACCTACCTACCTATATTAATAAATTTGTATTCATATTTTGGCTACGAATATTCAAAATTTATACTCGAAACTATGAATATAGGAATTATATTCAAAGAATATGAATATTTCAATACTTATAGAAGTACATATTATTATTCAATTATTTTTGAATATGCAATAATAATATTCACGTATTCAATATTAATACCTCGATAGGTACCTATTAAAATTTGCATTCATCATTCAATTTCACAAAACCTAATTTTTGTCTACTTGCTGCACGAATACAAAGATGAGTGAGGGAGCAAAATTGAATTCTAGTTATTTTTGGTGTTTACCACATAAGTGAAGGGACTAGATCTCAAAATTCAACGTAGAATACCGAGAATTTGAGTAATATATGATAATTTTAAAGTAGGATAATGGACTAAATTTAAAAATCTGTCACAAATCAGCCGAATCTAGCCCTGAAATCCGTTTTTTTTTTTTTTTAATGATTGTATTTCCAAAATAAGATGATGAAATTCACCCTAAAGATCCTTGAATTTGAGTGAGTATCTGTTTTACAAGATAGGTAAATGAACTACATTTCAAAATACATCGAAATTCTACTTTCAGGTAAAGTATTGCACAATAACAGGTAAATATTATGAATATCATTCACATAATTCAAACAATAAATCATAACAAAATTCATTATTGACTATCATCAATTACTCATTCATCATCATAAATAGAATGGAATGAAAAACGAACCAAAATCACAAACGAATCTGGGCGCCGGTACCTAACCGCGATAGGCAAGAAGAGAGCGTTGGTCTGCGGGTAAAAAATATAAACAAGAAATCAAGAAGCTAAATAAATCCGAATGCGAAACCCCCTGCTCCATGCCTTTCTGCAGTGGTAGCAAACCCCCCTCGTAACCGACGCGTCCGGCAAACGCATAGCAACGCCTAGCAACAAGCATTACCTATTACAGTTTCTAGAGGACACTATCACCATCAATTTTGCACTGCGTTTTTACACCTTCATTCTTACTCTAGGTCTGATTCCCGCTACAATTATTTTTGAGGATAATTCTAGTACTTAGGTAGTTGAGATATGTAAAAATATGGGATGTTAGCGTTTTCCAGGAAAAAATTGTTCAAAATAATATTTTTGAACATAATAAAAAAAACTGAAAAACTAAATTTTTGTTAGCGCCCAGATTCGTGTGTGTTTTTGGTTCGTTTTTCTTTCCATTCTATTTATGATGCCTAATAGGCGATATTCCAATAAAGGCAAGTTTACTCAAATTCTCGGTATTCTACGTTGAATTTTGAGATCTACTCCCTTCACTTATGTGGTAAACACCAAAAATAACTAGAATGCAATTTTGCTCCCTCACTCATCTTTGTAATAGTGCAGCAAGTAGACAAAAATTAGGTTTTGTGAAATTGAATGATGAATATAAATTTGAATAGGTACCCTACCTATCGAGATATTAATATTGATTGAATACGTGAATATTATTACCTATTTCATATTCAAAAATAATTGAATAATAATATGCACTTCTATATGTACTGAAATATTCATATTCTTTGAATACAATTCCTATATTCATAGTTTCGAGTATGCATTTTGAATATTCGTAGCCAAAATATGAATAAAAATTTATTCATATAGGTACCTACAAAGAAATTCAACTATAAATAATAAAAAATAAAGGATAAATACATATTTGTATTTTCGGATATGTGTTTGCTCATCTCTGATTGTAGGTAGGTAGGTACGAGGTTGGTAGATACCTACCTAATGAATAATACGTTCAGTGCGTCAAACTCCTCCAGTTGTTTTCACACGAATACAAAGGTTCCAACTATAAAAACTAATTATTATCATGGACGTTCCTATAACAAATGAATATAAAACCCCACCTAACACTTCGATAAAGTATATTTTGATAAAAGTGGAAGAAGCAGTAAGTACAAAAATTAGAGAGACGGCTCGGTAAGCGGGTTCGTACGCGAGCGCGGATGAGATCAGTTGCTGGGCGACGCCAAGGCACGCGCCCCTCAAATACACTCGTCTTCCTGGAACCATGTTTTTCGCTCCCAATTCTCACATGCGGCCACTAATTTTCAGAATCAAAATTTCATGCCTATGCCAACATACACTTGAATTGTTTCCAAACACGGGATATTAGCGATTTTTTTAATTAAAAAAAAATTAAATTAGAAATTAAAATTTAAAGTCAAAATTTCAGGGGGGGGGGGGGGGTAGACGGTCGCAAACGTAAATTGCATACGCTCCATTGTTACACGCTCCACTCGTCCGATCTCGCTCAAATGTGGATGATAGATGGGGGATGACGATTTGATCATCGTATATCAATTTCAACATGATCGTCTCATTAATAGCTACTGCGAATGCGCCTACGTAAAATCCTTTTAACAAGCTTATTTTCCACAGTTTACATTCGATTTCGATGAAATTGTCAGGGAATCCGCGGGTTAGGTTGTAGATGGTCCCCTATCAATTTCATTGTTGCCAAATCAATACTTCATTCTGCGCATGCGCAAACGTAAATTCCATCATGTTCCATCTTTTCACTCTCTAGTCTAAAATTTGGATGATAATTGGAAGAAGATGACAGTTAAACGAGGAAGTTATGTGCCAAACCCAACTTGGCAGACTTTTTTAATTTTATTTTTATTTTTATATTTAATTTTTTATAATCGTTTCACAATGCCTCAAAACGGATTTCAAAGAAGACAAATTTTAATTTAAATACATTTGGAGCCATTGAATCATTTTTTCTAGAAAATTCATTAAAACAGAAAATTAAAAAAATAAAATAAATAGGTAAATAAAATATTAACTTCCATCAGGTCAGGCTGAAGAACCGCTTTCATCCCTACAAACGACGAGGGTTTGAGTTAGTAAACAAGTGGAAATTCTCGAATATTAATCCAGCAGTTGGACTGAAAACCTCGATCAACAGGTGAAACGTTTTTGCCGAAAGTTTAATATTCACCGGAGATATTGATTAAAGGATAAACGGATAAGAAAACGCGGTCGTCGCCGCGATGATTGTTTTGTACTTCATCCCCGAAAGGACTGACGACAGTTTTCGAGATAGTAGCAAAAAACCGTTTGACAGTTTCGTTGCGAATAGGGGAGCTCGCGATAAGCAATATTTCAAATTCGTCTGCGGTGGGTTCGGGCGCAAGCTCTTCCCCGTAATGGGAAGAAAAAGCCGGGCAGGCGAGATTTGATCGTTGTAGGGAAGGGAGAGCAAAAACCGTGTTCACAGTACGCAAAAAAATATATACGGAACTCAAAAAAGGCCTTTTGTAAGTCATTCTAAGGGACCTCTTTCGTTGTATTCTCGTCCCAGGGGGGGTAAAACCTCTTCGCGAAAGTGGAGATAATGCTATTGGTCTCACAAAAAAAGGATTTACTTTTTATCCTGCTCGCCGCGTTTTCCATTTGAAGGTCTAATCGGATTCGTACGGTTGTTGAAACGTATTTTTGATGGGGGGAAAGCCTTTCCGGGTATTTTGTCCGAGAGGTTGTGATACCTTAGGTTAGGTTATGTGGTGGGATCGGTCGTTTTCAGGGTGTAAAGAGGGGAAGGGGATTTACCTTGAAAATGGGAGTGATTTTATTTGGGTAAAAATAACTGAATGTACCTTCAGGAAGAGTTGCAATTGCTTAAGTATACACAGAGATAGAGAGAGGAAGATACGGAACGAAACTTGTTCAGAATAGTCTAAAACGTAAAATAATAGTGGACATTTAACCACTGTATAAAAACGGACGGTAGACCTACGGTTCTACAGTCAGATCATTCAATAATGATTAATTTTACACATTATTAGTTCATTAGGGGCCGATTACACGAGCAACAAAAGTTGCGCAACTCCAAAAAAATTGCACTACAAAAGTTGTACGCAACACAAAGCAATAAAATTGCCTCGTGTTGCGTCAAGGTGTTGCAAGGAATTAATTGCACAGTGTTGCACCAATAAAGTTGAGCAATAGAAATTGCTCAATTGTTTCGTTTACACGGGCGACAACTGTTTGCGCCATGGACGGTGAAGAGGTGGTCGTCGCTGCTGCTGTGGTCGTCGTCGCTGCTGCTGCCAACCAAAGGAAAAAGAGGGGAATTTGGCAGCGCCAGATTCTGAGCCAGAGAGAATGTGGGTTGGCTCTCACCTCTGAAATTCTGTTGGACAGTGATCTGTTTTTGAACTTCGCCCGAATGTCAAAAGCAGATTTTGAAATGCTAATTGGAATGGTTGGACTCCGAGTCTGCTGACCCCAGGGAAGCTGTTCGGCTAAAAATGTGAATCATAGAAAACTCTCAATGTGATTGGCTGTTTCGTTCCCTCTCCCGACCCAAGGCCGAAAAATTGCCGCAATAGTGCAATAATTTTCCAAACCCACTTCAACACTACATCATTCATTTCATTTCAACACGATGCAACAGTTGCCGAGAGGGTGGGCCTGAAATGTTGTACAACTCCCGTCAATTAATTGCCTGCAATCTTCGGCAACTTTTTCGAGGAGAGAATAGTTGTCCAACTTTTTTGAAATAGTTGCGCAATACTTTTTTTCTGCAATTATTGCCGGAAAAAATCGCTCGTGTAAAAGGGCCTTTATGGTTACTTCGCAATATTAGCTTATAACTGAGCGTAATAAATCAGCTTTCCTTGACACTACAGAGGCTTAGGGATTATGAGATGCTGTTATAAAATGAGAGCATTCCAAAAAGTGGCTAACGATTTTTCTGCTATGAAAACTAAGGGAGTTACACTTCCCTAGTAACGGAAAATCAATTGGGTTGTACGTGAAAATCAATAGAAAACCCCACCGTGACGTGACACTCGTGACGTGACGAAAACAAATGGAAACGTCCTGTTAATCATAATTAAATGATAAAAACCACTGCGTTTGATTTTAGTGGAGACTTTAACTTTTCAATCTCTCGGAAGTGAAAACAATGCTTTCGCTACCTATAGGTAGACTTGGTATCAATTTAAGAGATGAAATTTCGCACTTAGGTACCAATACTTCACTAGTACAATGCTCAGTCGTTGTATGCAATACCTGAATGGAGCAGACTATGTGTAAAATAAATCTCATTTTATACTTTACCTAGGCATTGTATAGAATGCCTGATCGTGCACTCGGCAAAGTGTCCTTCTGAACAATCCTTACCTGATCTAGGCACCTTAGTTGGACATATAGGTCAGAATGATGTGTATAGTTTAGTGGACTGGATGCTCTCAAAAATACATAACATCAAGTGGTCAACCCCTTGGTAAAAATTCAGATTAGTTGGACATATAGGTCAGAATGATGAGTACTGATACTTTGCCTAAATCAATGGTAGGCATTATATAGACTGCCTAGGCATTGTGTACATTGCCTAGACATTGTGTCCAAAGAGAGTTAAAAATGGAGGAATTTCATACTTTGCCTAAAAAGTGCAGGCGTTGTATAGAACGAATAGTCATTGTATACAATGCCTGGATTTCATACTTTGCCGGTAACAGGTACATCGCACGGACAAGAGTTAATAAAGTCGATTTCGCAACGTTATAATAAATTCCATTGGAACTATATCACCTGATATTTACAAGTTAATTTTTATGTATTCCAGTATTAGTCCAGCAGTGAGGTTCTTTTGCCTGGACATAATTAGAAAGTTATTGAAATTTTGGGGTGTTGTTTAGGGATGCCTAGGGAAGCTAAATCCGAGTTTTCTGACAAAAAAAGCCTGTGCTCGATTGTGGGTGGCCGAAAAACCACGATTTTTTCGGACTTTTTTCGGTTTTCCGACTATAACTCGAAAACTATGCTATGTAAAGGTCTTTTTATTACATTTTCGGAAAGAGCATTAAATTTCCTTCAAATTTCACTAGTCACATGTTTTCTTTAACCGAATAGCTGCTATGTTACAGCCCTTCCAAAGTACATCAAATTTCTCAAAATGTACAATTTTACGGAAAAATGCATGTTTTAGCCTCATAACATTCATTTGTACGAACTATGACTCATATGTACGTATGTTATACATACTATATGAACCCCCACCCAATCCCCCCCCCCCCTCTTCCGCCAATGTACTCTTCATTCCCATCATAGTGAGTGTAGTGGATTTATATATGTTTGACTAGACAAATCCTGAGTCGGGAGAATTTCATGAGTCTGGTGATTCGGGTTTGTTCCTTGATGAGGAACTTGTTGAAGGTGCTGAAAAGTACCTTCAGATTGGTGTTTATCCCTGTTTCCGAAGGGGTGATATTTGTCGGACTCATTGGCAAACGTCTCACCATGTAGAGCGGCAATGTGCCGTTCTTTTTGAATATCTCTTGTGTGGGAGAGATCTGTTTCATCCGTCGAGGGACCTCTTTGTGTCCACTGGTAGTGGAAGTCTGTAGGTCTTGAAAAGTACCTTTTTGTTCATTAAAAGTGGAAGACTGGAAGTTCTGAAAAGAACTGTTGTCTTGTGAGTACCCGGTCGCAAAGGACGGGTATGTTTCCTCGAGCTGGTAAGCCATGCGAGGAGCCCCAGTTGTAGGGGTCTGAAACTCGTGAACTACGTCTATTCCGTTGTTGAAAGGCCGGAATACGTGAGTTTCTGATTGTGTTGGAACCCTCTGTGTTTCAAGAGGGGTTGTCCAGGCGTAATTCGCAGGGAGATCGGCGTGTGAAACGCCGGTGATTGTCGCGGAGGGGAAGCCTGAGCTCCCCGGGCCCGCGTAGGCAGCGCCACTATTTATTGTAAGTACATCAATGTACAGTTTTACGTACATGAATATAATAAGGTATATATAAATCAGTCCTTTGTCGATCTTTGTCTTTTTGGCAGAGCTGGCTCGTCATCCTCACTGCCGTCTGTGACATTTGCTTCTTCGAATGGAGTGAACGTGGTGGGCTGATCGTAGTTCAGTTCTTAGTCAGTGTCGTAGTCTGTGTCCTTTTCATTGAAGTCGGGCTGTGGGGAGTTTTCACACGTAGTCCTACAACAGTTTTTGCACACAGCTGAACAAATGAGTCCTGCTTTTTTGCAAATGGAGCCTCCTGTAGTGCACCCACTAGCCCACTTGCACCTGATGATGTCAGGAGATGGTCTGGAGCAGCTTTTAATGTTGTTGTTTTGGGATTCACGCCTGAAAATGAAAAGATTGATATGACATTTCTGTTAACGTCACAAGCGTGGATTATACTAAGAGCAGTAATATCAAATAAAGGTGTGGTACCGTGAACAATGAACGTGAGCACTAGTAATACCAACCTCGTTTGTTTAAGCTCCAGCCCTAGGCAGATGGTATTTTTAGGTGTTTTCCTGCACATCCAAGCCATGTTTGAACTTGTGGGTATGCCCTGTAGGAGTGGTACTTCGCAGAATCTTGAGTGGGTGGCAGTCTGGCTAATTGAAACGTTGGTTTAACCACTACAGTTTGGAATGAGCGGTACCGCAAGCCATCCAAATCATCAACCTCCACATTCCCTCCATACATCTCCCCCAAGAACTGCTCTCCAGCATCAGAGATTTGGTTTGGCGTTGCTTCTGGGTCCTTAAAAATGCTGTCTATGTCTGACAGTCAAGGATTTTTTTCAAGCACTTGCACGGCTTTCTTCTTCCCAATTCCAAAGGGAGCTGATGTTGAGCCCCTCCCACTAATTGCGTGCAGGAAGAGAATGTGCCTAAAAATACCATCTGCCTGGGTAACACCAAACGAGATTGGTATTACTAGTGCTCACGTTCATTGTTCACGGTATCACACCTTTATTAGATATTACTGCTCTTAGTATAATTCACCCTTGTGTCGTTAACAGAAATGTCATATCAATCTTTTCATTTCCATTTGTGAATCCCAAAACAACAACATCAAAAGCTGCTCCAGACTATCTCCTTTACATCATCAGGTGCAAGTGCGCTGGTGGGTGCACTGCAGGAAGCTGCATTTGCAAAAAAGCAGGACTCCTCTGTTCAGCTGAGTGCTAAAACTGTTGTAGGACTACGTTTGAAAACTCCCCACAGCCCGACTTCAATGAAGAGGCACAGACTACGACACTGACGAAGAAGTGAACTACGATCAGCCCACCACATTCACTCCATTCGAAGAAGCAGATGTCACAGACGGCAGTGAGGATGACGAGCCAGCTCTGCCAAAAAGACAAAGAACGACAGAGGACTGATTTATGTAGGTATACGGTATTATAGTCATGTATGTAATAACTGTACATTCATGTCCTTACAATAAAAAAAAATTGTTTTGGACTATTGGAATATTATACAGCACACCTCACTGTGGTGAAATCACCCCCAAATAGTATATTACAAAAGATGTCGGACTGCCCTATAACAAACGCCTTTGAAACCCCGAGTCAAGGGCGAACGAGGCTAGCGCGCCCTAGTGAGGAGGAGGGGGAAAAGCCGCTTCACCCCCGGGACACACCGAGGGCGCCCAACAGATTACACTGGGCGAGCCAATCTCGAGCCACCCCCGACTCCGTGAGGGATATAAATACAGCATCCAATGGCCCAGTAGCTCATACCCATCACAGCAAGCAATCTACAACCTTCTACTCTCTAAGAAGACCTTCTCCTGCAAACCAGAAGCGATACAACTCCCCTGGCTGAACCGGAAGATGAATTTATAAGCTGGCTGCGATTCAACTCCACCGGCTTGTAGAGAAGAGAAACTCCCGCCTACTAGAACTTCCAGACGTCCAAATAGGTCGAGCTAGACACTTCGTCTACCTCCCTATTCAGCCCCTGTATCAGGCCGGGGCCCGAGACGGTAACCCGACGAGGCGATACCATCTTGGAGCAGTAAGCCTTGCCCCCGGGTTCGGAGATTTACCTTTGAACCGCCCGCTGGGACAAGCCGTACGACCTCATGCAGGGCCCACAAACAGCCCGGTCGTTACACATTTCGGCGGACCCGCATTATCGATAGGGCTTCACTCATTCGTTAAGCGTTGGACACCGGGCGGACACGTTTCACGTGAGATGACATCTCCGAAGTGTTCGTCCCAACTTTAGTTCTTTTCAGAGCTAAAAGACTTCCCCGAGAATGGAGCGGACGCCTAGCTTCTGCCTTCTCGGGGATACACACAAAGGCAATGCGGCCGAAACCGAGGTTTCAACGCCCGACCGCCCTTCCGCGCCTCGTGAGAATCTCGCGGGCGTTTCTTCAACCCTTAACCGGCCCGAACCCTCAAAGGGCGCGGGCTTAGTGCTAACGTCGCCCCTTAGTGGAGATATTCAAAAAGAACGGCACATCGCCGCTCTACATGGCGAGACATGTGCCTATGAGTCCGACAAATATCACCCCTTTGGAAACAAGGATAAACACCAATCTGAAGGTACTTTTCAGCACCTTCAACAAGTTCCTCATCAAGGAACAAACCCGAATCACCAGACTCATGAAATTCTCCCGACTCAGGATTTGTCTAAAGGCATTCCTCTAGAGGTACCTACCCCTAGTTAAACATATATAAATCCACTACACTCACTATGATGGGAATGAAGAGTACATTCATTTGAAGAGGGGGGGGGGGGGGGAATTGGGTGGGGGGTTCATATAGTATGTATAACATACGTACATATGAGTCATAGTTCGTACAAATGAATGTTATGAGGCTAAAACATGCATTTTTCCGTAAAATTGTACATTTTGAGAAATTTGATGTACTTTGGAAGGGCTGTAACATAGCAGCTATTCGGTTAAAGAAAACATGTGACTAGTGAAATTTGAAGGAAATTTAATGCTCTTTCCGAAAATGTAATAAAAAAGACCTCTACATGGCATAGTTTTCGAGTTATAGTCGGAAAACCGAAAAAAGTCCGAAAAAATCGTGGTTTTTCGGCCACCCACAATCGAGCACAGGCTTTTTTTTGTCAGAAAACTCGGATTTAGCTTCCCTAGGTATCCCGAAACAACACCCCAAAATTTCATTAACTTTCCAATTTTGTCCAGCAACCCACAGATTTTATGACCTCACTGCTGGACTATATTACTATCTGGCGATCTTTGATGGAAATTAGAGCTTGATCGTCTAATTCAATAGATCCGCTAGCAGCAAGTGATTTCTCTATCTTCTCGCGCTTAGACATTTTTTTTTCTCGAGGTTTGAAGTTTGAGGTATTTTCTTTCGATGTTCAAGCCCTTAGGAAATACGAAATTTTCAACATCAAGGGTTGAGGGTGGTTTTAATCGATTCTTTGGTATTAAATATTCAAGCAAGAATTTATTACTGTTACCTACTTAGAAAGTTGTCAAGATCTCGATTTTTTGAATCTTTATCTCTCTAATACAACCCTTTAGGGTTGATAAAAATTGCTACCGAGCTTCTAAGACCATCTAGACCCCAAATGTGATCTTGAACACAAGTTTCATATAGTTTGGTCTACTATTTTTGGGGAAACTCCGCGGACGGCGGACGGACGGACTTTTTTAAATCCGATTTTTGGATTCTACGCATCTTGAAACGTCCGCACGTTGTAAGCGGAAATCATCAGAGATTGTTGCAACACATTTGCGTTACACATAAAAGTTTCGTATTCGGTAGGAGATACCAAGGCTAAAACACTTTCTGTGGTTAAAAAAAAGAAGAAAAAAAAAGACACATGGGTTTATTATAACAAATTTGTGAATCAGATTCAAAAAACGGGTCATGTTTCAAGCCAACGAAATTCCAGCTTCACAGATTGGATAGAGAAAAAATTCGCTCCGGAGCACACTCAGATGATCAGGAAATAGCTGATCATTTCATTTGTCTCTTGATGTCTCAGAAAGTTTCCCTGTCAAATTTCAACATCCTAAAGAAAAAACTCTATTTCTCGCGGAAAGCGAACTATTCAACGTACAGCGTTGCGGAAGATTTTAATCGATTCTTTCGAATTAAATTCATCATTGACAAGCAAAAAAGTATGACTGTTACTTAGAAATTTTTCGAGATTTCGATTTTTTGAATGGTTATCCCTTTAATACGACCCTTTAGGGTTGATAAAAATTGATGCCGAGTGCCGAGGTTCTAGGACCATCTAGGCCCCAATTGTGATTGACTTCCTTCTGTGGGATGAAGCACTTGGGGCCGGTCGGCTCCTTTCGTGAGCACTCGGGAACGATCAGCATTCGCTTCACAAGAGCAACACGGTTGCCAACACTACGGCATCGCTCCGACCGGTAAATCTACGGATTTATCCATATGCGAAGAAAAATTGATTTATTGGTCAGGAGATTGTGTACCAGTCAATCCCTTAGTAAAAATGCAGATTAGTTGGGCATGTAGATCAGAATGATGTGTATAGTTTGGTGGTCTGGATGCTCGCAAGCTCGCATCTCAAAAAGACATAACATCAAGTAGTCAATCCCTTAGTAAAAATGCAGATTAGTGGACATGTAGGTCAGAATAAAGTGTATAGTTTGGTGATCTGGATGCTCGCATCTCAAAAATACATAACATCCAGTAGTAAATCCCTTAGTGAAAATTCAAATTAGTTGGACATGCAGGTCAGAATGACGTTTTTAAGTATATTTCGGGAGTTGTACGTGCAAAAAAAAGTAGATCCATAATACAACAGGATATGAACCCACGACCTTTGTCTCACGAGACCGTTATCATGACCTATGAGCTACGACTCATCTATTGTTTTGAGATGCAATCACAGTACTTTTTAACCATTCCGAGCTTCAAGTGCTTCATCTCCCAGACGGAAATGTTTTTAACACAAGTTTCATGTAGTTTAGTGTAGTATTTTCGGAGAAAAGCCGCGGACGGTCGGCGTTATTTAATTCGATTTTTGGATTCTACGTATCTTGAAACGTAAATAAAAAAATTTTCACGGGGAGGTTCAATTTTTTTTTTTTTTTTCTTGGTTGATTACAAAGGTCCATTATTGAAAATAAAAAAACAAAACGATTCGATCCCAAAACTATAAACTATCTCTTATAAGCGAATTACAAACAATTGAAAATCTAACTGTTAACAGTGTATGCTTTGTTTACATTAAAACATTTTAATACTTTGGTTTGTTTAAATGTTAACAATAAATAAGTAATATATTAAAAGTTGTGGTGGGGCTGGGGTCTCGCCAGCGCTGGGACAGCGCAGCGACGGATTCTCGGAACCCGCGCGCATAGCAGCTAGTTTAATACTTCTAACTTACCCTTGCAATGAAACTTCAAAGATAACTAACTCTATCGTTTTTTTGCCGTATTGACATTAACTTAATATTTATTTAATATATGTCTAATTTTACTTTAAAAAAAAAAGATAAATCCATCTACTCATTAAAAAATTTCACAAAAACTGTTATTAAGTTCATTTATTAAATTAACAATTTCTCCAAATTATTGGGGGGGGGGGGGGGGGGGGCAACCGCTCCCCCTTGCCCCCCCGGAATGACGCCTATGGTCCTCTCTACTCTACTCCTCCTCCCGTCAAGACAATTGCCCTTAAAAATCACCTAGTGGCGTTAAATACTCGCCTGATTTCAGTCTGCCACAGCTCATTCCACTCAATGAGCTATGTTCCTATCGAGCATATTTTAGCCCATTGACTTACAAGTTTCATAAGCTCGGTCTAGTATTTTCGGAGAAAAGCCGCGGACGGCGGACGGACTGATTTATTTTAATTCGATTTTTGGATTCTACGCATCTTGAAACGTAAACCAGAAAATTTTCAGGGGGTGTTAAAATTTTTTTTCTAGGTCGATAACAAAGGTTCATTGTTGAATATTTATCCAACTCATTTCCTGCGTTCATTTCAACTAAACCTTCATTTACCTAGACATATCCATGATCTATATTTTTCCCATCAAGGGAGAATTTAATGCGGTTTATATAAGTTTAATTTTATTCACAATTCCGGTAAAGTAGGATCAGGTTTTCTCCTTCTGTGTCGTGTTTCTGTATTATTTGATCAAAGTAGTACTTTTCCAATCAAATTTCCTTTCATCAAGAGGCTGTTTGAAGCTATTTTCTTTTCAAAAACTGATGGTTTATCGTGGTCGCAGGCTCGACATTTCTTCATCAATGGCCGCTAGGTCGTTAACTTCGCTGAAGACGCCAATTCGATTGTATGTTTTCCCAGAGGCCGAACCCAATCATGTCCATGGCTACCGTTCCCACTACACCATCTTTTTCCTTTTGATTTATTTCCGGTTCCCAATCAAAGCTAAGGGAGATTGGTATCGGCTCTCCTCAATCGCTGATTGTACGTATAAGCCTGTACCTACCCTGTAAATTTTTTCCAGTAGGTTCAATATAACCAGATCTTTCCTCCCTCAGTGACCAATATGATGGTGATTGCAGAAATCATTATCGGCACCACCGAAAAGATACTGATATTTCTCTAGACATTTGGTGGCTACAGCCATTTTTAGCAATCAAATTTATGGACTGAGTATCGTGAGAATGACGTGTTATACCAATCGGTCGAACGGACGTGTTAGTAAGGAACAAAGAAGACTACCATCGTTACCCATACGCGCCCACATATTCTCATAAATTCCATATCAGAAGTGGGATATGGCACCAAAGATGGAATACGGTTGCCTCTTCTATATTTCAGCTCAGTATATGGTATGTAAAGAAAATGTTATATGAACAAAGTAAAAATGCTTGGAATTGATTTTCCCGTTAGGGTCGAAGATATTGAGAAGTTTGAAAAACAAAATCCAGAAGTTTCTATCAATGTGTTCGGGTATGAGGCTTTAGATTTGAATCATGATGAGGCGGCCTACCCCATCAGAATCACAACTTATGAAAATCGAGCCCATCACATAATCCTTCTTTCGTTACCAGCTGCAATGGGAGGTGATCAAGAGCCCCAAACACATTATTGACATAGACATGTCTTTTGGCTGGGGGTCAAGGAATTTTTCGCGACACTTTTTTTTTTTTCCACGGGACAACGAACTTTTCGCGATACTATTTTTTTTCTCCACACAAAATGCAACGCTCCGGCACTTTAGATTATTATTAACTCGAAAAGTGAAGGCTAGGTAGAAATCAATGAGGTACTACCGCAATGTACTTCTACAAAATATGCATGGACAACAACTGATGATTTAACTCCTTCGTTAAACAGCAGGTTATATTTTTTTAAGCATGGAACAGCGGAATTTACTTTCTCAACAAAGTGGAAAGTGATGTCCATTTTTACTTTCCCAACAGAGTGGAAAGTAATGGCCATTTTTACTTTCCCAACATCCCAACATAATAGAAAGTAATGCCCACTTTTACTTTCCCAACATCCCAACAGAGTGGAAAGTAATGTCCATTTTCACTTTCCCAACATTCCTACAGAGTGGAAAGTAATGTCCATTTTTACTTTCCCAACAGAGTGTAAAGTAATGTCTACAACTTTGACATATCCATGATCTATTGTTTTTCCCCCTCAAGGGAGAAATTTATATATGGTTTTAATTTGCCTTATCAAGAATTTATCACGCAAGTTCCGACTGCTGTAACTACTGCCTCCATCGTTTCGCCAAGGGAAAAACACTCGTTGCACATGTACCGTATTTTGAGCCATATGGAGCCCAAAGAACTGTCTTCCCCCAGGAAAAAGATAAATACTTATATTTTAAAAATTATAAATACTGTCAAAAAGTCCCATACTTTTTTATATGCGACTTTGAATCATTTTTGGAACCTATAAATACAACTGAGCCTAGACCGTACGTAGAGTCAATCCTAAACGAATAGTGTAGCGAATCATACCTCATCAGGGTTTTGCTTGTCACAGACAGTGAAGGCAACATTGTAGGCGAACCGGATGGGTCGTCACCGACAGAAGTAGTGGTCAATTTACTTCTTCACTAACGAGAGTTAATTATCCCTCACCTGAGAAAAAATGTGCCTATGACAATGATTCAAGAGGATAGATATCCGGTTCCCAATCAAAGCTGAGGGAGATTGGTATCGTATCTCTTCAGTCGCTAATTGTACGTAGAAGGCTGTACCTTCCCTGTAAATTTTTTTACGTAAGTTCAATAAAACCAGATCTTCCCTCCCTCAGTGACCAATATGATGGTTATTTAGAAACAAAATCAACTTTCGGTCTCAACATACTGTACTATATTCTTATGATTTGGACTCCAAAATTAAGGACATTCGGATGCCTGCAAATGCTAAACTTGCATCTTTTGACGTGGTTAGTTTGTTCACCAATATCGATGTAGCTAGCTTCAAAGATGTTGGATGCAGGCTGATTCAAGCCTCTAAACTTAATATTTTCGAAAAAATATATTGATGTCTGTCTGTATGGATCGAAATTAATTTTTATTTGAGGGGCAATGTTATACACAGCCAGGGGTTGTATGGATTCTCCGTTATCCCCTCTGCTTTTGATATATACATGGATTATCTTGAGCAACAAATATTTACAACTTGTAACACTAATAATCTTCCTTATTGGTATCGATATGTCGATGATATCATCATTCTATGGAAGGGAATAGAAAGACAACTAAATTCTTTCCATGAAAAAATCAATAAATTCGATTCCTTTATCAAATTCACCCTACAATTCGGCGGGAATAAACTCAATTTTCTTGATCAGTCCATCTCCTTGGTAAAACAGAAGCATGATGTTTCATTTATAGAAAAGATAAGTACAGCGATATGACGATCCATAGTTCTTCAAATCACCCTTTAGTCCCAGTATCAGCTCTCCATAGTATGATCAACCGAGATCTATCTATTCGAATCAGTGAACGAAATTTATCGAAAGAAAAATCCATTATCAAAAGCATAGCAGCTAGTAATGGCTACGGAGGAGGTCTTGTTGATACCATATGGGATAAGGTTCTTACGAACAAGTTTCCAATCTGGTTAGGGTAGATGTAACTTTAGAAGAAAAACAATGGATAAGTATACCTTATTATGCGAAAATTTCTGATCACATTGGCAAAATTCTACCATTGAGGGGTTACAAAGTGAGTTTTAAAACTAGAAATAGTCTTAGAACATTACTAGGTTCCGTTAAATACAAAATCAATGTTCAGGATAAAAGTGGGGTTTATAAACTAAAATTCTTGCGGCTAAAAATATTGCGGTCAAATATTGCGGTTAGGAAATTCAGGGAAAGAATAGAAGAGCATCAGGAGGATTTCAGGGAAAATAAGGGTAGGTGTACATCTTCAGGAATCCAATCATAATTACAATTTTGATTTGACGGATAGACAGTTTGTAGCATTTCTTCATTTTTGTTCAAAGGGAGGTGTGTTGAATGTACTTGAAAAATTCGAAGTTATCAAAAGTGACAGATCTGGTAAATGTTGAAATGAGGATATCTCTCAATAAATTTCACCTCTGATAAGTTCATTTCTATAAAGCTTGGAATTATCTCTTCAAACTGTTGAAACCAGTAATTCTTCCTCTCCTTTAACTTCATCTGTTCAGCTATAATCTCCCTTCACTTTGCTAGCACTTAATTCGTTGAACCTCTGTGACTATATAAGCTGTGTCCTTTCTAATATGTGTTCAGTTATTATTTGTTACTGATGATGGCCTAACCGTCAAAATCGATTTAACAATGTAATTCTCTATTTTTTGTGGAAATAGAAAACGTTTTTTCACTAACTTTCGTTTTGAAATGGGTTTCCACAACTTTGTCGCGAGTGATTTAGTTCGTAAGGAAACATTACTTTATTGATAAACTAGCAAGTTTAGTAACAATAACATAATTCAAAATAGATTCAAACCTCGTATTTAGCTTCATCACAGGCACAGCAGGGATCATGGATGGCAGGCTGCTCTTCACTGTTTTGCTGCAAATCTTCGCACAGGGTTTTCGATAAAGGCCCATCATCTTGATACCAGACGTCAATGTGTTCTTGGACCGTTGCCCTGAAACATTAACAGATAATGTATACAGATAATGCATACAGGTATGTACATTGAAAATTATTACGTTCAAATGACCCCTATACGCAGTTACGCAACTCGTACAAATGACCCCAAACACCTGCTTATTTTAGGAGGGACACCAGAAATTTGAGTCAAATACACAGTAATATAATTAGAATGTAACCCTTTCACTAAGCATTTGGCACATAGGGGATCTGTTTTATAATTCAATGTCAAAAGCAGTTCCAACACAGGACCCCCCCCCCGTCATATTTCCTCCGAAGAAGGAGTCATCTATTCACCATACTTGAAGTTCTACTCATAGTTTAATTTATATTCCATTTCCAATCATTCCATCTTCATGTCAACTAGTAAAAGTATTAGAACAACAACAGCACCGTTATCAGTGTTATCAGACAAATAAGCCCATTAATTTTAGTTGTTGATTTATTTACTAATTAAACAATAATAAAATGTACAACAGACATGGGATACTACAAAAGACATTTCATTCATTTTTTTGCTCGGCTATGAACAGTTTTTTGGGTCTGCTGGACAATTTTATAAATGGCACTTAGGATGTTTTGCATATGGCGGTCTTCAACTTTACTCAATAGCTTCGTTCTCAGTTTGTGTTCTGCGAGTTCGGGACGGTTCTGGGATGGCGCAGTCGAGTTTTGTCGTTCGCAGAACGCCCAGTTCCGGAACGACGCGTTCAACGTTCGCAGTGTTTTGCGAACCCAGTTCCGAACGGTTCTGACAGTCCCTGTTTTTTCGGAACTGTCAAAACTCGAACGCAAGGACATACTTAACGCATGAGCATTTCACAGTTTTTCGGATCTCGTACTCTCTTCTTCATCGAAATCATACTTAGTATACTATACTATACTTACATATCATACTTACTCTATACGTTAGTATAAGTACCTATTTTATGATCGAAATGTCAACTAGCTCGTCAAGTTCGGAAAGCGATAGTTTCGACGGTGGTGTTTGGTTTGTAGACGATGAGGACGAGATTAAAGTTATAGTTGGATCTCGTCTACATCTACGAAACTCAATTTTTTTTAGTATACTCCTCAGTCATCGTGGATTTTATTTATTTTTTATTATTGCCGTGGGGTAATAGTTAAGTAATATTCACGGGCATAATAAGTAATATATTCAAGGGCACTAAAAATAGTCTGAAAAGGAGCAAAAGAAGGTACTACGAGTTGATTGAGGTTACAAACAACGACACTGGTTATTCCACTTCCAAGTTCTGAAATCGTTCGCAGTGCAAAACGCGGTTCCACAAGTTCCGGAACGCACCGGGATTTCCCATCCCAGTTTTGATGAGTTCGAGAACTGTCACAACGCGCTCTGAGAACGAAGCTAATTTATAATCATTTAATAATGATTAACAGGACGTTTCTATTTGTTTTCGTCACGTCACGAGCGTCACGTCACGGTGGGGTTTTCTATTGATTTTCACGTACAACCAATGCGTTACTAGGGAAGTGTAACTCCCTTAGTTTTCATAGCACGAAAATCTTTAGCCACTTTTTGGAATGCTCTCATTTTATCACAGCATCTCATAATCCCTAAGCCTCTGTAGTGTCAAGGAAAGCTGATTTATTACGCTCAGTTATAAACTAATATTGCTAAGTAACCATAATGAACTAATAATGTGTAAAATTAATCATTATTAAATGATCTGACAGTAGAACTGTAGGTCTACCGTCCATTTTTTAACACAGAATGTGTTGTAGCCATGGACTAACTAGCCGAAAATGGAACGCGGGATGGTAACGAAATGTGTGACGGATGATTTTCACGTACAACCGAGTCGTTGCTAGGGATATGGTACTTAGTCGTTTTTCATCCCACAAAATTCGTTGACCATTCGTTCGAAAGCTCTCGATTTATCCAACAATATTATGTTAACTACTGCGAAGTGCGTGTCCAACAAACTGAGTTATGAGCATGGTTATATAAATAATTGTTTACACACAGGTGATCATTCTCAATAATTGATATTGTGAACATGATTGCAACCGCTTGTTAATTTCTGATGATTTCATTGAGCTTGTGTTTCGATGATTTGATTCATAGCAGGTGATCTGAGTATTACGAAAACGGTTTGATTTGTGAAGCGGAGGTTAAATAATTTGAATAGGTAATTTCTATACTTTACACTCTAGGAAGCTGTAATTTCGTTTGTAGCCTCTTTAGGACATTTACTTGACGATGCTCAGGGTCCGGATCAGATGTGTGGCTCTTAAAGCTAATTTCTATGCTTTACACTCTAGGAAGCTGTAATTTCGTTTGTAGCCTCTTTAGGACATTTACTTGACGATGCTCAGGGTCCGGATCAGATGTGTGGCTCTTAAAGCTAATTTCTATGCTTTACACTCTAGGAAGCTGTAATTTCGTATGTAGCCTCTTTAGGACATTTACTTGACGATGTCCAGGGTCCGGATCAGATGAGTGGCTTTTAAAGCTAATTTCTATACTTTACACTCTAGGAAGCTGTAATTTCGTATGTAGCCTCTTTAGAACATTTACTTGATAAATCGCTCTTGATTTATCACGAATTTATTTCGTATTTTTTTTCGTAGTTTCATACTATAACTATATAAATTGATGTTATAAATGAATAGTAAACAATGACGCTTATTTGGTTGTCACTTGGTTGCGCGACAACGCAAACGCATTCTGTGTTTCAATAATTTCGTCCGAAGTATGTAAATAGAGGTAACCGGGGGTCCAGGGGGCTTGCCCCCTGGCGAGGCGCGGAGCGCCGAGTTTTTTTCAAATTTATTAACGGGCAAGCCCAATTTACAACAGCATAATAAAAGTAGCGATTCAATGTACACAAGAATTTACACATTTAAGAAAAACAACAAGAAAAAGAACAATTTTACCAGAAACAGCAATAATATAGCAGTAATTTAACTTATGAAGTCAGTAGAGCAATTTGGAGATAATAGTCACAACAAGGCGGGAGAAGAGAGCACTTGAGATTTCAGAGATGATAGGGGACTATTGAAAAAGTCAAAATCTGGGTACAAATTTTAGAATTAGTACTAATTAGAATACAGTACTGTGAAACACTCCATATTAGGTACAGTGAAACTTGGATAATTCGAACCTCAAGGGACCAGTCAAAAACTTCAAATTAACCAAAAATTCGAATTAAAGAAGTTTTTAATACCTTAATCATATTCTAACAAACTACAGTACGAAGTAAAGTACATAGAGTAACATTGAATACTGTATTGACCAACAGAATATTGAACAATACATATAAAGACACCTGGAATGGTACTGTATTTAACTGCAACCATAAAAACAATCTATTATTTTTCAAAAAAGGATGATATTTTTGCCTGTTTCCTTGAATCAAGTCTCTCGGCTATTATAAAAGATTACAACGCATTCAAAGAGTTGAAGTATGAATCACATTAATTCGGCTTTCAAAAAAAGTCTAAGTTCTTGTACGTGATTCATGGCGTCAGCTGTACTCGGCACCGGTACTTCTGCTGATGGGCGGGAGGGGAAGGGGTGTTATCAGACTGTACGATGGCACTGATTTACATGCATTTGGTCTAACGCAAACTTTTTGCCAAATATCGTTACTAAAACGTATTTCCCGATAAATGTACAATTATTTTGAGTCACAGCTTAAAATTTATACCTTAATCAGCACGCCAAAAAGTCGAATTATCCAAAATAAAATTCGAATTATCCACGATTTTTTAGCATTGTTTAAATACAAAATGCTAGGGACCAAGAGAAATATTCGAATTAAAGAAGTTCGAATTATCCAGGTTCCACTGTATTTTGAAAATCTCTGTGATTCACCTGAACGTGACGCAACCGGCGCCTCTGGAAGGCGCCGACCACAAGGACGTCGCCTCGGTTTTGGGCGCCAGAGACGACGCGGTGATCGTGTTCGGACAGGTCTCGGTGTACTGCGTCCCGGACTCCCCGAAGAGGAAGAGGCGACCCGCGGGGCTGCCGTCCCTCTTGGCCGCCTCCACCGTCAGCGAGAACCACATGAACTTGGCCAGCCCTGGAGTCCCTCGTCCTCCCACCAATTTCACTGGAACAGAACGTATAAATAGAATAGAATAGAATAATCTTTATTGTACTTAGGACATCAGTCCCTCATAGTGTACAGAGAACGACTAGGGGGTCATAATCAAATTCATCAACATAAAGCAACTGTAACATATTAAGTGTAGATACAACAGTGAAACCAAGTATATAAACAGGTGATTTAAAAATAAAATCTCGCCAAACTAAAAGCCGGTAATAAAACGGAGAGTAATTGGTGATAACTCCATTGATATGTTGCCTATACTCATTCAGGATCAAATCTCCTACATTCAACATAAATCCAATTCCATCTGGCATGAGCAATGACAGGGTGAGGTCACTGGTCTGCGTAATGTCCTTCAGGACTTGAGCCCGGTGGGCCCTTTCGTAACTTTACTTCCAAGGAGGGACCGAATAGTAGACAACCGGGTGGCCATACCCGTCTTACTCACACACCTGCTTAGTGCAGAAGCTCGAGACGTTGTGTGTGGGAGGTGTGGGGGTGATCTGTCCATCCACCACTTTCTGGAGGACTGCCCATCCCTTGTGGACCTCCGAGTCCATCATCAGCCCCCTCTGTGGGTTGACTTTTTAACCGGACCGGACAAGGCCCGATCCGAGCCCTCAAAGTTCTCAAATTACCAATATGTTTTTATTCTCCATAGGTACTGAAAGCACTACATTTACTGACTGCAGTAATTTTTGCAAACGAAATATTTTGAATAATGCATAGTTTCTCTCTGTAATGAACCAAAAGTAGACCCTGAATTACTCGAACTCCGTGATGAACCCAGGGTTGCCAGGCGCTATGGGTTAAAAAACCGCTCATAATGAGAAAACACCGTACATACATAGATAGGTAATTAATTTCTACGCATTAAACATAGATACCTAGTTCATCACCTTGTCAAAATGGGACATAAGTGGACACTTTTTTTCTCTTCATTTGAGCAATTTTTGCACACTTTTTTAGAGATGTTTGAAATACTTTTTTTGTGCGCCAATAACTCAAATAGGTATGTAGGAACTTACTTATACATCCCTATTCCGAATATAGTAGTGTATACAATAATTTATACAGCAATCTATCGTTTAGGAACTCGCAGGGCGTAGAGCTATGATGATTTCCATTAAGATAAACAATAGGCACCAGTACAAATGCAGGCTTATTGGCAAAATTAAAGAAAATAATGTTCTTCAAATATTGAAGGGTGCAATCAAAGGAGCGATCTTATATTGAACGAGAGCAGGGGCCTGTTTCATGAAGCAACAAGTGACAAGTTACAAGCCGATTTTATGTACAAGTTGTAAAACATGAGTGTGTAAGCGTTTCATAAAGGTACAAGTGTAGACTTGTAATGCACCGTGAAAATTAACAAGTGTACAGGCGAATTAGGACAAGTTACAAGTGTTTTCCTATAATTTTGAACAAGTCACTGTTTTACAGTTGTAAAAAAATTTGACCTACGTCCGTTTACCTGTAAACTTGTTATTTTCCAGCATTGTGAGTTGACAATTTTTTGGTGTTTAATGCGTGGGAATCATCTTTTGCTGAAGAATGCAGACAAGAAAGAAGCATTCAGCGTAGAAGACGCCAAAGATATTTTTGGCCCCGAATGAACTTTCATTTCGAGGGTATTTTTGAGTTTAGTGAGAGATTTAGGATGTATTTCGAGGCCCTTGAAAGATTCAAATGCTGCGTGACCCTGTGGAATTTTCCCTGATCGGGAATTGAGGATATCTCCATCATTGAAGAACAAAGTGAAGTGTGAAGATCATCTCGAAGTTACAGTTGATGATATTTCTAACCCAGCAGCATTAAGACTTGATGAACTGAGTTGCATTTCCGCTAAATGGAGAAAAATCCGATTATACCAGCCATCAGAATAAATTGAAATAAAATACACACTTTCTCCACTTTTCAGTTTACAATTTGTGTGTCTTCCAATCATTACATCTTGTCATGTACGATAAACATCCAATCGTGTACTTAATACCGTTTTTATATAATGAGTCGCTGACAAAACTTCAATTTCAGCTTCCCGCTTGACGTTGTTCATTTCGTTTGTCCCTACACGCCATCTTTATTTTCTGCTACACTTGTAAACTTAGCTTCTACAAGTGTAACTTTTCTACACGTGTACTCTTTGTTCTGGCGAAACACTTGTTCTAGTTTACCGTGCATTACAAGTACCTGTACTTGTTAACTTGTACACTTGTAACTTGTTTTATGAAATAGGCTCCTGGCAACCCTATTGGATGAACCTGGTCAACGGACCCTCTAGTTTATTATGATTACGTCACGAGCCTACTTCGTCAAAGCGGACTGACCCCGAAACTGTTGTGTTGTGTAAATTGCTGTTGTGCCGAAAAAAATAAAGAAAAAAAAGGAGGCAAACACAGATTTTTTAATTCGGTGGGTTTTTAATTCTTACCAAAATTATATACAATCCATTCATAGGGACGATCCTACAATGCATGCATTACTTACTGTCAAGAGAGTAAATTTAGTTTTATTATGAACCAGCATCATAGTCAGGTATCGGAGACAACGCAGACCTCGGACACTTATCGTGCAAAATTACACCATTCCAGTTTGACGTTTATTCTTATATTGTGATCTATGTACCTACCTATGCAATTACTTTATACAATAATTAACTTTTATATTATAAAGTGTTGATCACTAAAATTACATGGTGCCAAAACCCGTATCAAGGTTGAAAACACCAAACAACCTAGCTGAACTCCAAAGACTTCCAAAGGAATGGTCACATATCTTAAAAAATTTTACCTAATCTTGCCGAGATAAAAGACCTCTTACGTAAACTATTACGCAAATCCAATGAGTGGATGTGGAATCATAGCGAGGAGGCAGATTTCCAGAAGATAAAATCAGCACTCCAAACATCCCGTTTTAAGATACTTTGATCTAAACTACCAGTTACATTGTCTGTTGACGCCAGCACCTCAGCAGTTGGAGGCGTCTTGCTTCATAATAATCAACCAGTAGCTTATTCTGCGACATCGTTAACCCCCACCCAATTAAATTACAGCCAACTAGAAAAGCAATATCAATAGCTTGTAAAAAATTCCATGAGTACATCTGGGGTTGCAAAAACCTTACAATAGAGTCAGACCACAAACCTCTTGAGTCTATCTTCAGAAAAACACTTCAAGGTGCCCCACCTCGTCCAAAACGCATTATGCTAGAAATCATCCCTTAAAACCCTAACATAATGTATACAAAAGGATCTCAATTGTTTGTGGCTGATACATTAAGTAGAGACATCACACTTACCAATATGTTATTATTTTCCATAGGCACTAAAAGCACCACATTTACTGATTGTAGAAATGATTGCGCACAAAATATTTTGAATAATGCATAGTTTCTCTCTCTAATGAACCAAAAGTAGACCCTGAATTATTCGAACTTCGTGATGAACCTGGTCAACGGACCCTCTAGTTTATTATGATTACGTCACGAGCCTACTTCGTCAAAGCGGACTGACCCCGAAACTGTTGTGTTGTGTAAATTGCTGTTGTGCCGAAAAAAATACGGAGGCAAACACAGGTGGGGGAACCAGAGCGGCAAACGGGGCTCGAGGTACCGCCTGCTGTCGGAAGCTCCTTTTGTCGGCCCGCCTTTTGTTGACTCTGTAAATACATTAACTTGAGTCGGAGCGGGGCAAAATGTTCCTTGCATTATACATGTACGCGCACGGCGGGGTTTTCTTTACATTTTGCGGGAATGATTTATATTACTCCTTCCCCCACCGATGTCGTACGTCGGTTTGCCAAGGTACGTGTCCTTGGAGAAAATTTATTATTAACAGAGGTTTATTATTTCTGTATAAGATAGTCTCTCTTTGCAGACGACTGTACTGTACTTGATTCTGGAGAAAAATAAAGTTTATTAATAAGAAACCCAAAATAATAATTACATACTTACATGTCTACAGAAAAATAAAGAGTTCGACAAGGTTTTGGTTTATTATTTCCAATAATATGCTTTTGTAATCCTATAGGGGGAAAAAAAAAATAATTTTCTCTCAAACTTTGTCACTTTACGTTTCAAGGTGCGCAGATTCCAAAACTGCAATGTCCGTCCGCCGTCTGCCGTACGCCGTCCGGGCCATGAAAGGCCTTTAACTTAAAAAATCCGTTCTTTCACACATGGACTCCACTTGGGGTCCACTTGGGATTGGTCCTAGTCTAGCCAGGCCGATCGCTTCAGACGCATCATGCTATGAGCCAAAAATAGGCCGAAAACGGGGTTTTATGCATAGTATTTGGAGTAGTACCCTATGGTATTAGCTTCACTTATTTTACTACGAAGTAAAAAGGGGTAGCAAGTGCTATAGAATTTGCTTATTATGTAATGCTTATATGAAATGAAGCATGTTCTTCACATTTTGGTGTACCTATGCATACCACCCAATGTACGATAGACTCTTTAATTCTATATAATACAACTGCACAGCTAGAATGATGATGAGGATCAAAAAGATCGCGGCACCTTCTCCGCCCACCTCCTTCGCTCTTCCCGCCTCTGTCAGAGCGCAGTGGTCGGCCTGTCAGACCGAAACGAGCGGCCCGTCATGCCGCAATGGCTGGGGTTGGCAGTTTCCCCCAAGTAACGTATACACCAGTGATTCGTGTTGCAGGTATTATCTCATACAAAATTAATAAACCTGTAATAAATTGCAGCGTTTTTTTAAAAGTCTGGAAGCAGTATTTATCTGCCATTCCAGTGAGACGCTATTCTCGCATTGCCGAGCCTTCAAAATTAATACCACTGCAACGAGACATGCCAAAATAAGAAACAAAGTAAAACTTGGGCCAAACTGGCCTCCTCTCGACTTCACTCTGTTCGCTCAAACTTAATTTTCTTCATTTTTTTAAACTTAACTTTTCTTTTCTTTCCGGGGAGGGGCGTGCCCTCTGAGTCTCCTAATGCCAAAATGTATCGGAAATTCTGTATTAAGCTAAAACGAGGCGTCAAATGCATGTTTTCGTACTGTCTTCATTTTTTCCTCGTCACACCTGGTTTGGTTTTTGAATTTTGATGGAATATGAAATGTAGGCGACATTTGAAAAGTCAATGTGCCTATTGGTTGTTTAGAGCCGCTACGACCAAGTGGTGTGAGCGTTGTAAGGTTGGGGGTAAGAATGAAATTTTCTCCCGTTCACCCTAGGAAGTTGAGATTTTGTAGCAAGCCTCTCTGGAGAATCAAGAGACAAATAAACTCGGGAACTCTTTCCTAATTGGCTGAGTGAACTAAATTCTCTTCTGTTCACTCTAGGAACTTGAAGATAGGGAGATTCTCTCGGACATTGAGAGACGAACGAAATGACTGTTGGATGATTGTCACTTGGTTGAGGTGATAATGTTGGTTATAGTTGTGCCGCTTGATGGCAGGCTAAATGTTTTGGCAATATCATAACTATAGGATGTGAGTATAAGTATAAGTGAGTATACGTAGTAGTGAGTCATCATAAGCGCCCCTGTCTAACTGTAATGATTGGAAGACAAACAAATTATAAACTGAAAAAGTGTGTATTTGATTTCAACTTATTCTGATGGCTGGCATAATTGGATTTTTCCTCTTCATTCAGAGGAAATGATTAATCAATTCATCAAGTCTTAATGCTGCTGGGTTAGGAACGTCATGTGTAACTTCGAAATTTTACGAACTAAATCACTCGCGACGAAATTGTGGAAACCCATTTCAAAACGGAAGTTAGTGAAAAACGTTGTCTATTTCCACGAAAATAAAGAGTTACAATGTTAAATCGATTTCGACGGTTAGGCCATCATCAGTAACAAACAATAACAGTTATTGTTTGTTACTGATGATGGCCTAACCGTCGAAATCGATTTAACATTGTAACTCTTTATTTTCGTGGAAATAGACAACGTTTTTCACTAACTTCCGTTTCGAAATTTTAGATCCTCAATACCCGATCAGGGAACATTGCACAGGGTCACGCAGCATTTGGATCATTCAAGGGTCTAGGAAGACATCCCAAATCTCTCGTTAAACTCGAAAATACTCGCTGGCGTCTTCTACGCTGAATGCCTCTTTCTTGTCTGTAAGTCTGTATTCCTCAGCAAAAGATGATTCCCACATATTAAACACCGAAAAATGGTACCTTTATGAAACGCTTTCACACTCATTTTTTACAACTTGTACATAAAATCGGCTTGTAACTTGGTATTGTTGCTTTATAAAATAGGCCCCGGGAGGGTGAAGCCCCCCTGGCGGGGTCAAGGGGCGGAGCCCTTGAATTGCTACTACAATTCTTTCTCGTTATTGCTTCAAGAATTGAGATCCAACGCGATGCAATACGGGAGAATGAAGAATGTGGGGCATTCACTTCGAGCGGAATGCGGTTGACCCCTTTTTGGTCGGACATCTCCTGTGTACACAGCCGGTTAGAGGGGGTCAAAAAGTGCACTCCGTTGTGATACCGCCGGCCACAAAGGAAAAAAGCTTTCAACGTTGGCCTCTTGTGGCGATCAAACGGCGGTGAAGAGGCTCAAAAGGGTATCCGACCGTCGATCGATAAATTCTCAGTGGTTATATCGTTGAGTTCAGGCACCGGAGCGTGCTTTCAGAGCGACGACAAGCTGACTTCCGTGTTACGTCCTCAGACCAGGCGATTGGAGGGAAAAGCCGATTTGATTCAATCCTGAGGACCGCGTACTCATATTCATGCGTTCTCACCAGAGTTTATAAAAAAAAGAATTGCAATTAGCATTAATTTTCCCAATTACTTTGGGAAGAAAATAATTGCAATTACCATTCCTGTAATGGAATAGAATAGAATAGAATAGAATATCAATTTATTGACAGAAAGAAAATGCAATGTAAAATGTATATGTTACCGGCAAAGTATGAAATTCTCTTAGGTAGATTTAACGCAGATCATTTCTTTGCCTAGATCAGTGGTAGGGATGCTCGCTACGCTCGCATCTCAACAACACATAATATCAAGTAGTCAATCGCTTAGTAACAATTCAGATTAAAATATCTGAATGGATGAACAAAGCATAGAATATCTGAATGGAGCAGGCAATGTGTAAAATTATAATAACAAGACACTAATCTGTCTGTCCAACTAATCTGAATTGTTACTAAGCGATTGACTACGTGATGTTATGTGACCACTGATCTAGGCAGAGAACTGATCTGCGTTAAATCTCCCTAAGAGAATTTCATACTTTGCCTAGTCATTGTATACAATACCTACATTTCATTCTTTGCCGGTAACATATACAAGTCGATGGAATAAAAAATTTAAAAATGAGTAAATTTTCTCCTGTCCACCAACGAAATAAGTAAGAACTTGTGGCGCTGCTGGTGGACCTGGTCTCAGCCAAAAACAATCATGTAATCTACAAAGTTAGTAGCTACTACTAGTAACTAACTAACTACTAGTAACTAACTAGTAACTACTTCAAAGAAAACACTCTACAGGTCAAATTCTTTTATCCTGCTCAAAACTCTTGTCCGAAAATGCTCAAAACTACTGGTTCTCAGGATTAAATGTACAAGCATAAAGGAACTATAAAACTTTGTAGTATGCAATCTTTTTTGAACGTTCAGTATTAAATTTAAGCAACTGAACGTTAGATGATACTGCAGTACGTGTATACGTGACACTGCATTTATGCCCAGGTTGAATACCAGTTTTATATACAATTAAGCACGATTGAAATAAAAATAATTGCCTCACGTTGATTACATCTAACTCTCGGTGATGGAGTATAGTAGGATAACGTGGACTCTTCCGAAGGGCTATTTTAAGTGTAATATTCTGTGCAACCTGCAAGGATCCTAATACTGATTTACCAGCAATTCCCCATACGAAAATACCGTATTTAACAAAAAATTTGTACTTTTTCTAAAGTAAAAGAGCTACTAGGTAACACATAAAAAAGTTCCAGTCATGCAGCATGATCGTATGAGCGAGTTTTCGTAAATTATCGTATTTTAAATTTTGAATTGTTTTGAAATCTGAGCTTTTTGAGTGCTAGGAAATTGTTTACAATTAATTTTATGGCAGAAACGTATTTTAAATAATAATCTGCTATTATATAGGTTTTGAATTTGTAGCTTTTTTTAGCAGTTTTCATCGATTTTGTAGCACATTTTAATGAGATTATTTAAGAACATTTTTCAGCATAATTTTGTACATAACTTTTTCATGTTCTATTTTATAGTTAATTAACTTTATTTGAGCAATATTCTACTAAAAAATTTAAATTTAACGATTTTCAGCCTTTTAGCCAATTTTAGTAATTTTTTGAGTACATTTTTTGAAATTTGACCAATTAAATGTGCTCAAAAAGTGTTGTCCAACGAACTCATCCTTTATTTTAAAATGCTTGATTTTTTGGCGAAAGAACGAAGTTTTTATCTCAATTCTATCGAGAGTTATCGTCTAGAATGACATATATATATATATATATATATATATATATATATATATATATATGTATATATATATATATAAAAGCGTTAAAATCCAGGAATCGTTTCATAATACTTCAAAACGGATTTTGATGAAGAAAATTCTTGATAATTTTTATTTTAAAATTTTTGGCGCCTTCGCAATAGCTTCATTTTCTAAGAAAATTCGCTAAAAGGAATGAAGATTGATCCACAATAATATTGTCCCTCTTCTCTCGCACTCTATCACTCACTTACGCACACACACACACACACACTCCCAATTTCTCTCTCTATCTCTCACAATTCCTGACAGTTCTTCTCTGGGACATCCTGAAAAACGAAATTACATGAACCTGTTCGTGTTCATAACTCGTGTAGTTGCCATCTACAGCATTTTCACCACGAACTCGGTCAATTACTGAAATGTGTCTATAATATCCTGGGGAACGCGGGCGAAGCCCGGAGGTGGGGAAAAGCGGTGGCGAAGTGGGTGGAAGGAATTTAATTACGGTCGCTACTTCTCGTGAGGAGGTGGAGTTGGGGTCCCCCTGTCGCTCCCTCTCGCTGTGCAACTTTTCCGTCTTCAAGGTGAAGACGCTGTCGACAAGAGGGGAAAAGTGAGAGAGTGATGTCCGGGAGGGAGGGAGGAGGGAGGGATAACAGGGAGTGAGGGAGGGATAACAGGGAGTGAGGTTGGCGTGGGCGGTTAGGGGTGGAAGACGAAATCGGAGGGGTGTGTAAGGTGAAGGGGGTGGTTATGGTAAGGCAGTGAGGTACGGCAGGGGGAGTTCAGAGGTGGAAGACAAGATTGGAGGGGTGGGTACAGCTGGGCTGGTAAGTACCTTCGCTACTAAGGCCTCGTTAGGCCTGTTTCACACATTTACGGTTTGATTCGGTTCGGTCCCTGCCGCCGTTCGTTCGTTCACATGCATGAGGTTCCTTTCAGGTTCGTATTCATTCAGGGATTGGATTTCCGAAAGTTCAGTCCAGAATGGAAAGAAGTGGGATTATTGCCATGTTGTTTCTCCACAGAAGAATGAAGAAAAAAAAGAAGATATTCCAGAATTCATTGGGAGCATCCTCTAATCAGCAGACGAATGGAGTTTGGAGTGTTTTACACCATTTTTCCTAAGTTGAGGGAAAACGAAGATAAATTTGTCTGCTACCTCAGGTCAACAAGATCATTTCACGAACTGCACGTGAAGCTGAAGGATCATCTACAACGTTAAAATACAGTTATGAGGGATTGTATTCAACCAATTCAGATATTGTGATGTATTGAATTTATCTTTATATTTTACCTGGGTTTTATCCCATAGCACTGGTCTACGATGCACTGCTGTGATCAATTGATCCGTATCCACTTCATTCACAACACTCATTTTCGATGAAAAATCAACACGAGACACGGCAGTTGTTATGTTCTGAACAAGGAAACCGAAACTAAACCTTTTCTGAACCTTGCAAGTGTGAATGTGCGGTGGACTCTTTGTACCTTGGACTCGAGTACGCTCCGAATTGAAACCGAAAGGAACCGATTCGTGTCGAGGGGGCGTTCGGTGCTATGCGGTTTCTATTAGGTTGCTGTTCTACGAAGATCACTGGTCT
The DNA here is from genome assembly GCA_030762985.1 of Adelphocoris suturalis. Classification (NCBI taxonomy): domain Eukaryota; kingdom Metazoa; phylum Arthropoda; class Insecta; order Hemiptera; family Miridae; genus Adelphocoris; species Adelphocoris suturalis. The sequence continues at coordinate 11,026,144 of CM061050.1, forward strand.
GTAGGAAATTACCTATTAAGCTGAGTCTATGGTGCAATATCGAAATATAACTGAACGATGTCACAGCGAAATGTCATGGCACAGTCATGCAGAATGATTTTATGAGCTTAATTTAGTAAATTATCGTTTTAATATCATGATACATTGTTATGAAATTTAAGCACTTTGAGTGCAAAGAAATTGTCAACTACATTTATGGCAAAAAACTAATTCTAAATAAGGGGTTTTAGCTATTTTTTGTAGTTTTTATCAATTTTTTAGTGCTTTTATAATTTTAACGATTTTTGATGGAATTTAATCCATTTTTCAGCATAATTTTGTGCAAACATTTTTGATGTCCTAGTTTATTGTAGGTAGACTTTTCTTGAATACAATTCTGTTGAAAAATATAAATGTACCTATCAAAATTTATCAGCTTTTGCCCATTTTCAGAGATTTTTTTAGAACATTTTTTGAAATGATACCAATTTAGTGTACTCAAAAAGTGTTGGCCAACAAAATCGTCCTTTCATTTGGAAAGCTTTATTTTTTTATTAAGAACGGAATATTTATCTCAATCCTAAGGAGAGGAATGACACATATATATTTATATTTATTTATGTAAATATACATTTTTATATGAAAAAGTTTTAAAATCTAGGATTCGTTTCAGAATGTTTCAAACCGAATTTCAACGAAGAAAATTTTCGAAAGATTTTATTTTATTTATGTATTATTATTATTAGGTATTTTTTTTTGGAGCTATTGCAATAGATTCATTTTCAACTCAAATTCGCTAAAATCTGGCCTACAAACTTGGGTCATCGCCTACCGGACAAAAGAGTTGTGAGGCCTTAGTAACGGAGGTGCCGTTCCGGGCGTGAACGACTGAAGGGGAGGGTTATGGCAAGGGGATGAAGCGAAAGGGGTGGTTATGGACGAGGGGGTGGTTGGGGTAAGGGGTTGAAGCGAAGGGGTGTTTATAGGGAGGGGGCTGGAACTGTTGGGAAACTTTTCAATGAGTAAAGCCAAGTTTACCGCGCGTCATACCCCCCCCCCCCCCCTTCCTCCTAACCCCTAAAACCATCTCTCACACCCCCGATGTCACTCCCGTGGCCTCCTTGATCAACAAATTGTCCTCATTCCCAAGGAACAGGGTGGTGACAAGACGACAAAAACCCAGTTTATCAAACTCGAAGATTCGAGCCGGATTTTACTTTCGTACCCTGACAAATTCCACCAAAAAGTTAAGTAATCAGCCTAAAAATTATTTTTCAAGAAAGAAACCTCGCTTAATGAAACTTGAACAGAAATTTGAGTTACCTCGCTGTATTACACGAATACGAAGATAATCGCAGTTGACTCAGAATCAACGAATAATTATCGCGATTACAATAGTATTCGTATTCGACAAGATTATGCCCAACACTGACCAATCTCTATTCGAAAAGTTGGTTCTGCTTACGCAAACTGCGTAAAGATTTTTTTACTAATTCCAAAAAAAGAGGTGTACGAAATTACGAATATTGGTGGGAGAGAGCTGCGACTTCTCGATATTTTTGGATCTATTGCGATTCCTGCATCTTCCAAGTTGCTCATTAACGAATTTCGCTTCTCTGAGCTTACTAGTACATACTACTTCACTGGAAAAAAAGAGACGACCAAAGTGAGGGGCTCCATCCTGATCAGCTGAGTGTGCTAAAAGTTTTGTCGTCTGTCTGATTACTACGAAATTATTGATAGAAGGCCTCTCTAGGGCATCAAGGGACGAATGAAATGACGTGCTCCATCCTGAGCTCCAGCTGACCGATTCGCGTGGCGTTTTTTCCTACATAGTCCGCGAACCGGCGGCACGTAGGAGGAAGTACTGAAAATCAAAAATACCGTTTACTTATGAACATATCGCACTGTTGGTTCACAAGGGGCGCAACTCAGAAAATGGCATTTTTGAGTTATTTACACTGTTAAAATCACCAGAATGAGATCTACATGCAGGTACAATAGGCGTTTTGATAGTACCAACTATTGCCGCTAGAATGCCCAAAGAGTCCCTGTTGCATGTTTATAGTTGAAGGGGATTGTTCAAGGACAAGGGGCGCAAGTCAAAAAGGTTTTATGACAGTTTGTAAGCGCCTACTTCCAGCTAGAGTTGCTAATTGCATGTGTCCTTTACTTCATTTTAGTTTGTTTATGGTTCATTAATTACTCACTTACCTTCTCTCTTTTTTTAATTATTTCCAATAATGAACCTTAGTATTTTAGTTCGAGTTATGGACTCAGTTGTTGATTTCGAAGTTTTCAGGATAATTTATATGTACTTCCATGCTCATGGTACTATGCAATTTAAGTCTGAAAAGTGTATTGTGATTTTTCTAGTTCAATATAGCAGAAAATTTTGAAATTTCGTGGTTTAAAAGTCATTAGAATATAGAACTAGTAATTTTGTGAAACTTTAATCTTTGAACTAGGAATTTTGTGATTTCATGGGTCATTAGACTGTACAGAATAGGATGTGACTGTTCCATTGTTAAATAAAAAGATAAAAAAGTATATAAGTACATTTTTCAAAGATTATTTGTCATGATTTCAGCGTCAACTTATTTATTACTTAATAAAACACTGTTTTCCTTCTCCAATTATTGTATGCGAAAGTGGGAAGGGAATGGGCCCAACTCAAAACGACAGCTGGAGTGATGAAGATACAATGGGCGCAATTCCAAATTTGATCATTTTTCGGGTATTTGTATTTTTTTTTTTAAAGTAAAATTGGTTATGAGTCATACAAGACCTAGTGCCATCAAAAGTTCAGTAGTTTCCTCACAAAACGCAAAAATAATTAAAGAGCTAACCTAAATAGCAGCGACACAATTGAGGTGAGAAGAATTGCAAAAACATTGAAAGCGTCTTCCCAAAAACTACATTTTTTGAGTTGCGCCCCTTGTGAACCAACAGTGCGATATATATTGCGAATCCCAATTTTAATAATAATTTTTTCATTATTTAGGTATGTTTTCTAAAAATTCATAATAAATAAGAGTGTTTTAATTACTTTTCACCTACTTATACTTAAGTATAGCGAATGAGGGGAATGAGGAGGCTGATCGGTACGCCAAGCTGGCAGCTGCTGATATTTCTTACCCCGTAATATATTCTATAGTTCCTACTTCATATCTCAAGGCCGATTTAAGGAACAAGTCAATGACCAAGTGGGATGTTATTTGGAGAGGCAGCAATACGGGTGTACATACAAGGCTTTTCTTTCCTACTGTCCAGGCAAGAATAAGGACGGAATTCCGAATCAACTAGAGGATTTCAATGGTTTTGTCAAACCATGGCCAACGCCGGGAATATATCCATCGAGTTGGTTTAACCAATATGGATGTTTGTACGTATGATATGGCAGTTCAGTCATGGTGACACTAGTTGTACAATTGTGTTTGTTTTGAGCCAGTTCGAGCACGTTTGGTGCAGCGCGTGGTGACAGTTGGGGGTCATTGGCTCTTTGGGTCATTGGCATTTAGTGAACCCATGATTATTTTTTAAAGATGACTTTATTATGTTTATCAATGACATAGATTTCAATTTAATTTAAGTGTATTCAAGATTTTGTTATTATGTTGTAGTTTCCTTAAGCATAACAACTGTTTTTTTGAACAAAATCCCTGTAATCAGATATGGGAGCAGGGGTGGAAAAACGAGGTGTACGAAATTACGAATATTGGTGGGTGAGAGCCGCCACCACGAATATTTTTGAATCTATTGCTGCATCTTCCAAGTTGCTCATTAACCGATTTTGCTTCTCTGCGTTTACTAGTAGATACTACTTCACAAGCGGTAGTTGCGTAATCTCATAACCCGTCCACCGCGTCAGGGGATTTGAAGCAGGAATAGCTGATCACAGCAATTTCAGATACCCCCCTGTGTCGAGGCCCCCACCTCTAACTGCGTGAAAGCTGATATTGCCAAAACGCTACTTTGCATGCGACCGAAGCCGTTTTAATCTGAGCTCCCCCACCTTCCAATCCACAACTCGAACGACGCGCAACAACGGGATTTCTACCTCAGCAGCCCTCATTATGCTGATGGGAGGATCCAAACATAAATATCGGGTTTTGAAGGGGGGCCTAAATGCCGATATTCGTTTTTGCGATGACTTCGAAATGGATTTTACTTTCCGCCCCTTCCATGGGGATATCTGGGGCGAGGAGGGTGACGATATTGCTTCCGTAAACGAAACTCTTTAAACCTGATGTAAATTATTAAGTTAATTATTAATACTTTTCAAACTTTATTTTTATTACACAGGCAGTGCTCGATTTACAAAACAAGTAGATCAGTGCTCAAGAAGTGAATCACATGATAGCGCATTTTTATGCAAGGAGATCCTCGTGAAATAGACGCTTCCTGCGTTCAACGGGAGACAAAATGGCTTTGGAGCTCACTCAACTGATCGATGACCTCTCATGAGTCTTCAGTACTTATTCTCCCTTGACCCTCCCTCTCAAATTTCAGATTCCCTGCGTTTAAAAGGAAACAATGTGGCTTTGTAAATCATTCAGCTGATCACTGACCGCTCAGTCCAGTACACACAGAACCAGCTGATCACATCAAACATCCACTAGAGTGTGATAGCGTCATTTCATCACTCATTCCCACTCCAGAAATCCGACCTATATTAGGTATGTAAGGTGTTACACGTAAGGGTTTTGCTGACCACAGCATACTCCCTTGAGCCTCCCTCTCAAATTTCAGCTTCTTGCGTCAAATAGGAGACAAAATGGCATTGGAGCAAACACAGCTGATCATGCGTCAGCAGCTATATCTTTATCCTCGCCATGTTATTGATTACATCCATACCAAGTTTCATCAAAATCGGACGTTGAGAAGTAGCATTTAAAAGGATTTTAAGAGGACATACATACATACAAGTTATGAAAATACTACACGTGTTGTACTGACAACTTGCTGACTCCACATGTTTGTTCTATATAACCCGGCCTGCAGTCGGCTCTGTTGTCAGTCTCTCTCCAAGTTCCGTACCTTCAACAATCGTGTCCGTGTTGTTACGTGTGTGTTTGAATGAAATTGGTTTTTGAAAAACTCGAAACTCGACGTCTATTCTTTTACTGGCGCAGGCAGTAGGACTGATTGTTGTTTCACGACGAATACATGTTAACGCTTCAGAGAATTACCTACGTGAAAGCTAAGTGCCAATATTGGGATTTCCTGAACTGGACGACGAGCCTGACTCCTTGCAGATCTCCAATGGATTTGATTCTGTAAGTAAACCCATTTCTCACACACAGACACACGGACACAGTATCATCACCCCGTACACACGAAGAAAATGTCCTTCAGAATTCCTACTCAATACGAACTAAATCACTCGCGACAAAATTGTGGAAACCCATTTCAAAACGGAAGTTAGTGGAAATCGTTGTCTATTTCCACGAAAAAATAAAGAGTTACTCAATTCCGAGAATACTAACTCAACTGTTGACTCCACATATTTGTTCTATATAACCCAGCCTGCAGTCAGCTCTGTAGTCAGTCTCTCTCCAAGTTCCGTACCTTCAACAGTCGTGTCCGTGTTGTTACGTGTGTGTTTGAATAAAGTTTGTTTTTTAAAAACTCGAAACTCGAGAAAATGCGCTTAAAATGACAATGAAAAAGCGAATGAAATAGGTACGTAGGAAACTACTTTATTCGAGCAAACAAAGTGAATTGCCTACTTCGTGGGTTGCCCAGTGGCACACAATACAATCCCAAACGGAGTGGTAACTCTCTTCAGTATTTTTCTTTTCTTTCAATGAATTGCTGAGAATTTCTGAGGGTGGTACTTCAGAGGAGTGTTCTATTTATTTTTCTTTCTTATTTATAAAGAGAGTGTAGTGATTTATTTTCCGTGAATGGGAATTACACACAATATAAATTTATATTTCCGGCCAGGAACAGAATTGCAGAAGGGAGAGTCTAAAATCGATTAAAAGAAGCCAAAGCCTCATTCAAATATTATATAAATTTAATTTATGGAAATTAAATATCCAAATTCAGTGAACGTGAAAGCTTTTTTCTCCATCTTCACTCCAACCCGCACATACCATGCAAATTTCATAAGAACGGGTTGAAAATTGTGGAAATTAAGCTTGTTATAAGGATTTGCGGACATACATACACACAGAGATGAAAGACACGGAACGAAAGTTATTCAGAATAGTCTAAAACGTAAAATGCAAGTGGAAATTTTACTACTGTAAAAAACCAACAGCCGTTTGATTTTAGTGGGGACACTAACTTTAAAAACCCTCGAAAATGAAAACATTGCTTCCGCTAGGTAGACTTGGGAGCAACTGAAGAGATGAAATTTAGCATTTAGGTATCAGTACTTCACTAGTAGGTACATGGCACGGACAGTAGTTAATAAACTCGATTTCGCAACGTTATAATAAATTCCATTGGAACTATATCACCTGATATTTACAATATTGGCATTATATCAGCTGATATTTACAAGGCAATTTGTGTGTATTCCAGTATTACTATCTAGCGATTTTTTATGGAATTTCGAGGTTAATTGTCTATTCAATAGATCCGCTAGCAGCGCGTGATTTCTCTATCTTCTCGCGCTGAGAAGTTCGAAGGGTTTATTTCTCGATGTACAAGCCCTTAGGGAAAGCGAACTATTCAACAGCGTTGCGGGTGGTTTTAATCGATTCTTTGGGTTTAGATTTATCATTGACAAGCAAAAAATTATTACTGTTACTTGGAAAGTTTAGAAGGTTTGAACCCTTTTCGGAGGTACACCCTTATAGTTTAATGGTTCTCTGAAACGAATTTTATATGTTTACCTACCGAGGGGTGTCCTATAAAGCTGCTTAATGCACTAAGCTTCTAGAAGAAAAAATAAAAAAATTGTCAGTTTCTCTTGTGAATGAGAAAGAAATAAGTACGAGTAATAAAAGAGTCAAAAATATTGGAGCTAAGAGACAGAAAACAACGAATAGAGAACGACATGCGCACTTCTCGAGGTCAAGTTCGATAGATATTGAATTCCTTGTAAACCCTGTTGATTTCAAGATATTATATTATGTTTTACCTAAGATCTTGGGAATATTTTCTGGAGTCTACAGGCCGTTCAATGACGATAGATCAAGTTAGAGTGGCCATACCATAACTTGTCTTTCAAATATAGAATTTCACCTCTCCCATTCAGTTTCGCCTCTCCATCTCGTATTCTCTTCAAATCTCTCTTCTCATTCTTTTTCTTTCTTATTCAAGACAGCCATTACTACGTTAAATCATCCACCTACTCTTTTTCCCCTTCTTTTCTTATAGAAAGTCTCGGAGTCAAAGACGTCAAGCGGTCGTTTCTCATCGATTCTCGCTTTCGGCGTCTATTCTAACTGCTAGATCTCAATTTTACTCTGACCTGGTTTGAGTCCAACCTAGTATGGATTCATCTCTATTATATACCAGACAAAAAAAAGATAATTCACTCGAATCCGCTTCGTGTAGACCGAATAGCTGCAATATACGGCTTTCGTGTGTAGGGCGTTTTAATTTTTGTTGCTTTTCTATTTTTGGATTTTTGGACAATTTAAATTTTAGATAACGAAACGAAAAACAACAAATTATTGCTCAAAGGTATATTATTTCTGTATTAGATAGCCCTCCTACACAAATAAGGGGTTTACAATATTTAAACCCCATTTTGTGTAATCATCAAAACATGGCGTTTCGCACCTTCCAAAACGGTTCAAACCTTTACAGCTCAAGAACTCTACAAATTTACGCTTTATAGTAGAGGAAAATGGGGTAATACCACCACCTTAAGCATATTTGTCGATCACAGCCCAGGTTCGCACCCAGGAGCTTCAGATTCTGAAGCAAATTATAAAAACACATCTCCAGTAGTGAATTACAAGGTTTTGCTGGTTGTGTATCAACTTCATATTAGTAAACAACAATTCCGAGAACAAGTAAACAACAATTAAGAAAACAACAAGTAAAGTAAACAACAATTCCGAGACCCTTGTAAATGGCGGTATTACTACAGGTAGCTGGAGAAATACCGCCATGAGGTTAGGGTAATATCGCCAATAAAACAAGGAGGAAACGAACAATCTCATCAGAACATTGGAATAACGATTTATTGGATTTCAAAAACTCTTTCTGGGTAGCTTCCCACCATATTGGGAACTTAGTTGACAAGAAAAGGATTCACTGAAGGTTGATAAACAATTTCCACATCAGAATAGTAAAATTGGAACAAAATAAATACTGGTAAAATACTGTTGGTTGTTCACAGGAACTGAAGTATTGACACCGTTCAACGCAAAGCTCGTTAGAAATAAATAAATAATATAAAAATTATATAGCATTCCATCTTCCCAGCTTTTAAAGTCTTAAATTTGTGCTCTCCTTCAGGTAGCATCAAAATTCACAAGACTAACGTCCATTGTCAAAATCAAAAAGGGAGCAAGAAGAGTGGAATCTTACAACAATTATGTTAATTTAGGAAGGCAGTTAGGTTGATACTTACTGTACAATCATTCAGTAGATAGATAGGTAAATATCTAATAAATCACGATTAGGTAAATATAGAGGTGCTTATAGAGGTAAGCTATCACAATATAAATCATATTTTTAATATTAATTTATATTTTAATTACTCAGAGTCAATAGAAATAGGTGATTATTACCACAAAAACTTCCAACAAGTCTGATGATTGGAGCATTGGGGCAATACCGCCATGGCGGAATTACCCTGAATTCGGTGTGGCGATATTGCCCCAGTAAACTTTTCGAGATAAAAAATCATTATAAAGCCAAATGTTTTTTCTACGTCTTTATGCTCAACAGTTTACATAAACTTATGAAAAACTATTACTTACCACGCAAACTCGACAACAGTAAAACTAGAACGCCAAGCTTCCAAAACTGTAAACTCGCTTATCTTTGATGAAAACAAATTGATGACCCCAAACCAACTTTTCCAACATCACTGCCGATCTAAAGATGTCGATATTTGGCTTCAAGATTTGTCACTCAGGTGGTTAATTAATAATATGGGGTGGCGGATTCCCCGACTCGGCGGTATTACCCCGCTCTCCACTAAATTTAGAAAATTTTAGAAAAAAACTCCGAAAAAATAAAAATAGAAGGGAAAAAAAGATAGGTCGAAAAGGAGAGAATATAGCTTCAGAGGGCCCACTGCTGACTACAGCCCCTCCAAACTTTGCAATTATATTCTAGATGTCTTATTATATTCTGGAGCTTCATTTCAGGTTTTACCACCACACATGTCGAATAACCCATTCAACACGGTGCTCGAAGTCAGCTGTGAGGCCCAGAATGACAAATAGTGGCATAATAAATTTTTAGTGTTCAGATTTTATGTTACCGGCTCTGTTGACAAACCACAACTGATCAGAAATATGAACGAGGAATTTCTAAAGATACCTTGAAGGTATGGAATGGAAAAAGCACCGGCACAACGACCTACAGCCAGTCTCCATTTCTACCAGCGTGTTTGAATGAGAATAGTTTGTAGGAGAGCCTTGAGATCATATGAGCTCACCCGGCCGCCGTTAACTCCACAATGACATCATATGATGTCATCCGCCATGCAGGGGAAAAATGTAGAATCAGAGGTCCCTCAGCGAATCAGTGCGCAAAATCTATTTTAAATACCTATCCAAAAGGGACTCCATTTAAATTTTGAGGAATGAAGACGAATAAATTGACAACATTCAGCTACAAAACACACATTTTGGATTTGAAAAATATTTTTGGCGAAAGAAGAACGGATTATTGATTACCTACTAAGGAGAGTTTTCACCTGAAATTATAGACACAAGCACGCACGCACGCACAAACACACACACACACACACACACACACACACACACACACACACACAATCACGAAAAACTGCAGTCTTGCAAGTCTGCTGAGAATCTGCTGAAACCTCCTGAAAATTTGCAAATTTTGGACCCGCTTTTTTTCAAACTTTGAAAAATTATAAATTTTGATTGAAAAATGATAGAAAAAACGATTTTGTTCAGCATAATGTGGAGAAAAATAAAAAAATTAAAACTCAAATTTGACCTCTCCCTTGCACGGTCACATGTATATAAACATGGGTATACTTACATATAAAAAAGCGCAAACTTCAGGAATAGTTTCAGAATGCCTCAAAAAACAGCTTAATGAAAAATTCTTGGAAAATTTAATTTTAATTTTTAGCGTTATTGCATACGTTTAATTTTCACAACAATTCGCTGAAACAAAATTACGTCTACGAGGAAGTGAGGAGGAATCCCCTTTGACGTCATTTCGGTTTGTTTTCTCTGGATTTTTATCCAATTCTGATTATTAGATACCATTCATATAGTAAATTTTTGGAAAGCCCCGTCGAGATCGTCTAGCTAAGATGGCGAAATTACGTCTACGAGGAATCCTTTGAAGACGGACGCCAACTATAGTTTTGCTATGACGTCATTTCGCTTTCACCCTATTCCGAACATCTGATAGGTACCATTCATATTGCAGTTTTTTAGAAAGCTCCCGTCGTAATCTTTTTGCTGAGAATACGATCTTTCGTGTTCTTAACTATGGTATGTATGAAGGATTTGAATATTCTATGACTGAACTTCTCATGGTAACCCTTTGGTTTCCTATCTTTTCCTCTATGATTCTGAATGTTCAAGAAGCTGAACGAAAGAGATAGTGTAAGGAATGGATATAGAAATAATGTACCAAAGTAAAGGTAGTGGATGGAGAGAAAACAGGTGAGGGGGAAGATGACCCAGGGAAAGATGCGATTCAACAGTCGAAAGACGAAATATTATGGACGAGTTGGAAGCCATTCCCATGCCAACCTGACCCCGACTTTCTCTTGAATGGACTCCGCTGGAAGTTCCTTTCATAGATAACTTCCAGTGGGGTGGGCAAAAGGGTTTCTATTCGCAACTGAGTTAATCATCGGCGTTTTCCTGAGCCCTAGTCATTTCAACTTTGACGTACTTAACCCCGCCTCGACAGGACTCTGGGAGGGATGGAGAAGTTGGATGATCGAAAGGATCCGATAAAGTAAGCGAGCCTTCCTCGCTCGGACGGAAAAAACTATTCGTAGGCTTTTTCTCCCACCATCTGTGAAAAAAAAAGTTGCGGAATCGGATAGAGAAAAGTCTTTTAGAACTTCACACGTACACGAGTTTGTACTTAATACAACATAGGATGCATTATATGGTTATCAAGTCATTCAACAAATTTGAATAAGAGTGACACTAAGAACGCAACTTTATCTCGGTTTAGAGATAAGTACCTATTAGATTAATAATGAAATCTGGAAATTTTTTTTTGTAATAAATGATAACTTTATTAGTCATCGAATATTACAGTTTGCTCAAAGTATATGGTAGGCTTCGCCTAATTTACATGGAACGTGGAGGAAGGTACAACCCAGCGGCTGCCCTTTACCAGAGCAGTCTATTCGTCGTCGTCTGAAGCTAAGAAATCTTGGGGGCATTTTCTTTTTAAGCGTAGTATTGGTAGCGAGGGGGGATTTAGGGGCATAGTCTGCCAGCGAATTGCTATGGTCTGACATGGTGTAGTGGATCTTGGCATATCTTTCCACCTTTAACTGGCTGGGTGTGTACAGCCAGCTCACTAACTGGGAACCGAAGCGATCGTGAAGACCCTCCCTCCTCCGCACACCAATATTGTTTGGGCTATGTTTGGGGAGAAATATCCTCACTTAGGCAAAGGTAGAGCGGTTAGAGGGCAGGTACATTCTCTGCCCTCGGGCCTGCTACCTGGTCAGGCATCTGGACACAGCGGAGAGTCCAATAACATTGTAATCTCCCATCTCAAAACCGGTATCACGGCTTGGGGGGAGCCCCAGGCTACCGGCACACTGGCACTATACCAAAGTGTCACCAGCCTGCCCTGCTGATGAAATAGGATTCGTGGTGGCAGTGGTTGAGCACACCCCAGCCTTGGGACACGGAGCCCAAGGTGCTTAAGGGTAGAGATCGCATCACTAGGAACTTGTGCCCTGGTAATGTGTCTCGGCATGTAAGTTTTGCTATAAACTTGGATACCAGCTCCTTAGCGGGGAGAACCAACTAGAAGGTTCATCTCCACCTGCAGTGGATTGGCTTGCAGGTACCTTGCAAGGAAAGCTCCGAGCAAGGGCTCCTGAACGGTGAGCCATACCATTGCTCCCGCTCTCTTCGAAGGCGAGTATCTTATTTAAGTGCGTTTCAGCAGGGGATCCCCATGTTTTGCACGAATAAAGCCAAATTGGTCAAATCATTGTGAGGTATAGCAGTCTTTTAGTGATTAGAGGGAGTGAAGACCGTCTGTCTAACAAATCTGGAAATGGAATCAATAAATATCCACAGCTGCTTAAACCACATGTCATTTGATTGTCCCAGGCTAGAGAAAGCTACTAAAGCTACACCTGAGGGTGTTATTAAATAAGGATCTGCGCTGACAGCCCCAGGTAAAATATGTTATGGCAACAGTGGGGAGGTATGTATATTTGTTTTTAGATTAAGGGAATATCTTCCTGTGAAACTATTGCTTCACTTTTACAAACCTTAGTGCAGAATGACCCTACTCCTCTTGGCACTTATTGTGGGGCTGGGCATTGGATGCAGTCCTGAATCTTCAACCTGTTAATCAAAAGTTGATCTTCTTTTATTCTCCGTCAATTATTTTATTATTGCCCGTAAGCACTGGTCATTTCATAGCCTATGAAATTATTTAGTTTTGACATTTTCATGTCTTTGCTTTGGCAAATAAACTGAAAAATCGTCACGAAAACTTGCTCACGCGATACCAATAAATAAAATAGACTCACTGTGTTGCGTAAAGAACAATCAACTGTTTTCTTATTTTGATGCTTGGGTACATGAACTAACAACCTTACTTCACAGCCTTGTTGTGTAGTGGTTGACATTTTGACATTTTATGTCTTTGCTATGGCACATAACGTCACGGAAATTGCTCACGAAAATATTCTGATGATTTCCCCTTACAACCGAGTGGTTGCTAGGGAAATGGTACTTCTTCGTTTTTCATCCCATAAAATTCGTTGACCATTCGTTCGAAAGCTCTCAATTTATCCAACCATATTATGTTAACTACTGCGAAGTACGTGGCCAACAAGCTGAGTTATGAGCATGGTTATACGAATAATTATGTACACACAGGTGATCGTTCTCAATAATAAATGATATTGTGAACATGATTGCAACCGCTTGTTAATTTCTGATTTCTGATTGAATTCAATTAAGTACCCACGGGTGGGCGGTTTCTCTTATGGCCCATTTAATTGATCTGTACGCCCCGCCATGCAATGCACGGGTGAGATCTGCCTAGTAATAAATACAATAAGAAAACACACACGAAAATGTCCCAATGTGTTGCAGACTCGTATGCAAGCATTTACGTTCCTCAGTTTTTTTTCAAGAAATACTTCTCTTACAAGAAAATTTTGTCTGGACGTACTCCGTGTGATGTTACTTTTGCTTCCTAGTCTACCTAAAGGTAGTGGAAGCATTGTTTTCACTTTCGGGAGAAAAAATTTTTGGTCTTCAAAATCTAAATTTCCACTCGCATTTTACGTTTCAGACTATTCTGAACAACTTTGGTTTCCTCTAAATCTCACCCTCTGCGTTCTACCAGTGAGGTAGCTACCAATCCAAGCCAGAATGGCACCTTGGCACACCCAACCAGGAGAGAAGAGATAGAATGTGCCTATGCGAGTAGGCCATTTGGCCTATTTGTATCCTGGCGATCTTCCTCTTTTTTTCGCAGCTCGATAGTGAGGGACCAGGATTTAGCGGAAGGGATGTCGTCAGATCAGGAACGCATCCTGACGGCTGGAGTGTGAATCATCCGACCATTTCCCGCACCATGTCATCTTTAGTACTTAAGTCAAGTAAGTCAACTAAGTACTTCAGTATGTCAAGTAACTTTAACTTTGTACTAATTAACCGTGAACACGGCAAATAAACAACTCCGTGCTAGAGCTCAGCATTTCGTATGCTTTCTAGCACGGTCCATTACAATGTAAAAAAGAAAAAAGAAGATACTATTTTATTTTATTTTAATTTTAGTTTATTTGTTGTAAATATGGACAATAAAGATTCATTCATTCATTCATTCAGAAATATGACCGTGAGCATACAAAGTCATCTGTATGGTCGCGGCAATTATCGTCTGATATTTTCAGAGGGACCCTCCCTGATACTCGTCAATTAAACTGTTTAATGAGGAACCAGGGTTTTTTTTTTTTTGTCGACCAGCTCTACATAATTTAATTTTGCCATATACACCTAGATTACCAAGTTTTGGAGTGATTTTGATGAAATTTCCAGGGATTGTGCGGGATCGTTCCAAATCATTCCCGTGTGGATTTCATTGCCGTCGAATCAATAGAGCCTGCGCGTATGCGCAAATGTGAATTTTTTTTAACGCTGACTTTTTATCATCTAACGGTCCAAATTCATACAAACACAGCAGAGGGCACAGTTGGGAATATATGGCCCAGAAAGATAACCAATGAATTATATTGCAATTGTTTAAGTACCCACTATTGCGGATTCGCAAATCTAAAATTGATTGACGCAGGCAAAACTCTGAGACTAATGAACCGATTTTGACATTTTCTGGAATTGTACTGGTTAGCTTCTAGCAGTCTCCATCAACAGTCATTGTTGTTGGAACAGTAGTAGCCAGTGCGCATGCGCAAACGTGAATATCTTTTATTGTTGGTTTCTTATCAAATAACTGTCCGATTTTCTTCAAACTCGGGGGGTTGTTGGCTATCTGTCTAGGATGATGCCGAATGTATTTTATCGGGAATGGTTGAGAAATAACTAGGTATTGCACAGAACCAATATTGGTTGACAATCCGAAACAAACAGATTGATTTTGATAAAATTTTAAAGGGTTTACCTCTAGACAATATCATTTGATTCCATAGTATCATATATACATTAGATGATGAATGACGATGGAATTGGTACGGTATACGCATACGCAAACATTATTAAAGCCATATTTCTCATATCAGCACGTCTACACATGTATCACTGTTTTATTTTGCGTTCAATCATTTCGACTCGTACTTTATTCTTCGACCAATTCCACACGACCGCGTTACAATATGTGAGGAAGCTTTACTGTCCAACCAATTGGCATTTCAATCCATTTGAAAAACGAATGAACGTATGTAATGTAACGCGGCCCGCTTGGCTTTCACGGGTAGGAAATGATTGGAACTGTCTGATCTCTAAATCGTACAGATGAAGCGTGCGATCTGACAGATGATAAAGAGCTCGTATTTGTTCCAGGGCTGCCATCTCACGTTCATCCATTATCGTACCGGTCCCTTCCAAATTACCGTACATTCTCGTACATCAGTCCTTAAACTTACCGTGCCTTCACCGTACACAAATTGTGTTCACCAAATGAATTGAGTAAAAAATGATAAAACTTAGTTTATTTTTTAATCAACTGCCAAAACCGAAAATACTTCAATAAAACTTCTTTTCTATGAATATTCGCTAAAAATCAGGAAAAAATTCAAAAGTTCTTGTACTACCCAAAAAAGGGAGTATTGAGTAGGTACGTCGAGGGAAAAAAAAAAAAAAAAAAAAAAAAAAAAAAAAAAAAAAAATACTAGAGAATTTTTATAGTGCTGAACACGTAGGTGGAACCGGAATGGATATTGCTTATTCCATTCTTGGATTGAAGCTGAAGAACCATGAAGAATCGCGATTTTTTCCACAGATAGGTAGGTAGGTAGGTAATGTTTAGAAAAAATTTCACGGTCATCCATTACCGTACCAGTCTCTTCCAAATTACCGTACATTCTCGTACATCAATCCTTAAACTTACCGTACCTTCACCGTACACAAATTTCTACAAAATTTTGATGTTCATCAAATGATTTTAGTAAAAAATGAAAAAAACTTAGTTTATTTTTTAATCAACGGGCAAAACCGAAATTACTTCAATAAAACATCAATCTAAACTTGAAAAGTTACTAGAAGAATAAATTCATCTTCACTCGATTTCTCAAGCTAGGGTGTAATTGGAAGTATACACAGATATCATCGTCGTGTACCTACTGTATATAAAAAACTTACCACTTCGTTACAATGAAAACACACATTCACTGGTCACGATACGAAGGAATAATTTTATTGGAAAAAGTATAAAATTTACAGAACCATGAAACCAAACGTAATAATTATTACCTAACAATTGATTGCAGTTGTGTTCACTCTTCTTTTTAGATTGAGAATACCATGGAGAAAACCCTCTTGCATCGAGATACCCCTTTTTCCCCAGTATAATTGGGACTTTCGGTGTTAGCTGGCTTCGTGGCCCGAACATTGAATTAATTGTAGAAATTTGAGTATACAGTTACATTCTATAGTACTTGAACAAAGTGTTGGTATATTTTTTTTTTTAAATTTTAAATGCCATACGTGAATAATAGTAGCGTTTTCCATACAAAAAATGCTCTGCTGCACAATTTCGAAAATGACACTTATCCACCTTTTCCCCTGTAGTCTTCAATTGTTTTCTATGTTTCACAAAGAAGCTCAATCTTGAATGTAAGCACCGTAGTTCTACTAGGAAAGAAATCAGCCTCAGAGGTTCTGATGCTGATCACAGTCTCCCAAATTCGTAATTGAATTCTAGATGTCCCATCTTAAATTTTACACCGTAGGTTTACTAGGGAAGAAATAGAGAAATCCTCGTTACCTACTAAATTTCAAAAATAATAAGCGCTTCAGATTATTTACTGACTTGAAGCAATTCTGAAGATATCCCCGCTTCAATGCTCCGCTTTACGATCAGTATCGTGGCTTTGTCTGAAGCCATGCCAAGATTTAGTCATTCAACAGATTTCTTCATTGCGGGAGGGAATATTTTGGTTATTTACGTTGGATATATTAATTGCTTGAAACAGGATGGGCGACCGCTGGCAGCAAAGGATGTTTGCCAACCTCTAACATGCCCGCTGTACATAATGTACTGAATGCCAACACAGAGGAAGTTTCAAATTGAAGGGAAATGTTGGCGGTTTACCCTTCATCAGTTGGGAAAGGCCTTTGATCTTCGACATTCTAACGAGCTACATACATTTCACGTTACATTCCGCTCCAGACCCCGAAAGGTGAGACGGATGGAAAGCCTTTCCATAGACGAAGTGGAGAAATAAAGCAACACGAAGGAAGCAAATTTTGTTTTGATTCCGAAATAAACCAAGATGAAGCAACTAACCTCATAAGAAGTAAAAACGGTTTAAAATTTTGAAGTAAAAAGTAAAAAAGTTTAAAGTAAAAAAAAGTTTGGAACTTCGCGTAATAAATCAGCTTTCCTCGACACAACATTCACATTCACAACAATGGCGTATGGATCAAGAGATGTGATAAAATGAGAGAATTCCAAAAAGTGGCGAAAGATTTTCCTGCTAATGAAATTAAGGGAGTTACACTTCGCTAGTAACGAAATGGTTGTACGTGTAAATCATTGGAAAATAAAGCTTCCAGTACACTTTTTCGGGCTAAAATAAAAAAACGCTGCAAATTATTTCACAGAGGTTTATTATTTTTTCAATTGAGTATGATCGTAGTTTTTGGCTAGCGTACGTCATAAAGCCCGTCCAGACTCCTCGGCGTGTCCTACTTCGAGTTGCCACAACCTATACTTCTATAATTATATACGCATGTTTATATTTCTCGATTTGAGTTCCTATCTATTCAAATAGTTATTGCCTTAATAATATCATTATCTAAGTACGTACGAAAAGTCGAGAGGATATGTTATTAAATATGCGTAGGAAAAGCTTTGGTATTACCACACAAATATGACCTTGAAAAAAACATATTCATGCCTCGAACGAACGCCGGCGCCGTACCCACCACAAGGTGCCGCGGCAACGGCGCCTCCTCTCACCCCCCCCCCCCCCCCCGCTCACCACCGTCTCCACCCACCGTGACCCCCTGCCAAGCGTGCCAGGCGTGCGCGCGTCGAAAAAGGCACTTTTTCGCCCGTTTTTGGCCCATAGCATCTATGCGAGTAAAGCGATCGGGATGATTAAACGTTAGGACCAACTAGACCCCAAATGGAGTCTATGTGCGAATGAACGGGTTTTTTAAGTCAATTCTTAGGCCTTTTATGGCCCGGACGGCGGACGGCGGACGGACATTTCAAATTTGGATTCTACGCACCTTGAAACGTAAAGTGACAAAGTTTGAGGGGGGGTTATAAAAGTTTTTTGCTACACGATCACATAGGCTTATTATTGGAAATAATAAACCAAAAGTTACAACATTTTTTTTTTTTTTTTAATACCCCAGCTAAAAGACATGGAAGTAAGGGATTAATAGAGGACCATTTACACCCTAACATGCCGTTCCCTGAAAACTTCATCAAAATTGGATGAAAACTGTTGAATTAAAAAAGAATACATTCGCGCATGCGCAGTAGCTTCAAATGATATGATAATGTAGAAATTGATATGGAATGATCAAATTGTCATCCCCCAACTATCATCCAAATTTGAGCGAGATCGGACAACGGGGGTGTGAGAAAATTATGGTTGATAGAATTTACGTTTGCGCATGCTCCTAGTGAAGTATTGGTTTGAGAACAACGAAACTCATAGGAGACCATCTTCACCCTAACCCACACGTACTTTTATTCAAGCCGTCTAAGCACCGACTAAGTACGGCTAGTAAAAAATAAAATACTTTGTTTGGTATAAACGCTAAGTTTTCCTCTCTGGCCCTTAGTCTAAAGCGCGTAGGGGGGTAGGAGGTGGGTCTCATCCCGAACACTAATCTCCATGCCTTAAAACCCTACCTCTGACTTCGTCGTCATCCTTCTTCAAAGTCGCTATATGCCAATTACCACATTCGCTAATCTATTTGACCCAAGTATTTCTGCAGTCCCCCAAAACCTCATGCTACCGAATTCTCTGAGTGCCGTCCGTCTACGTGTGCGGTTTCCACTAGAAGCAGTACCGAATCCTGGATTTTCGGTGCGATTTCCCATCAGGTACCTAAGTTCCTACCATTCCTTTTACATGGATGCCAATTTGGGGGGTTTTGGGTTGAATGCCCATATTCTGCTCGCTGTTGCGCTAAATCAGCCCTAGGCGGCAGTGGTCCTTCGTAAAATCCATTTAGGACCTTTCCTCATGGAGGGACATTAATATCCTATATTAGTCCTCAACATACTTAATAACGTGATGGAACTCATAATAAATAAACTGTTTCTTTAACATAGATTTGGTTACTGTGTGGTCTGAGGTCTCTAATCATGTTGTCGAGGACCTCTATGGATGACAGTGTGGTTGTTAATGTGCAGTAGGTACCTACCTACCGTTTTTTGTTTATTTCTCCCGTTTATTGTTTACTAGCCGCTCTGGCTCGCTTCACTCACAAACGGTAGATCACTAAGGGTAGGTATAACGTGTGTAGGGGATGTTGCTCGCATCGCTCGCTCGGTATGGCTGCATATGTACAGGAAAAACCTCATTGAAACCCGACGTGGGTAGGGAATGTTGTCTTCATAGGAACCCCTTCAGGTAAAAAGGGCCTGCGTCCCACGTTCCTGGACGGCACAATTAACATCTCATTTTAATCGCTTATCCTCCATTCGCCTCGCATTTTGTCCAATTTCCCGTCACATTTTTCGATATCTGATTTCTGATTAAGATTCAGCGGAATCAAAACTGTATTTCGCCTGCAAACACCGTCCCGAAAAACATCTCTTTATGGAGTCAATTTTAATGAGAAAAAAAAACGAAGTTTTTCGTCGGAATTTTCGAGAAAACCGGTTCGTAATATCTCATTTTTTTGACGCACTTCCCGATACTTTTTTCGCAATCCGATCGCGCCGTCTTCTTCCTCGTACAAAAACCTACGAAACCGGTATTTTCCGGGAATTTTTGACGGCTGTTTAGAGGGGTATGGGAAGCGGGGAAGTCGAAATAACGGCATTAAAAAGAGCTCCTACCCGCCTCCTGCCCTCCAGCCCATGGTTCGGGTGGGATTAGAAAATTTTAAAATAGCCTATAGTCTGACCGGGAGAAATCCAAGAAAATCCCACCACTCGTAGACTCCCACCACCCAGCTGTTTGGCCGTGAAAGCGACACAGACAGACTCACAGACAGAGTTTCATTCTTATAATATAGAGATTTGGTTACTGCGTGGGCTGAGGTCTCTAATTTTGTTGTCGAGGACCTCTATGGATGACAGTGTGGTTGTCAATGTGCAGTAGGTACCTACCTACCGTTTTTTGTTTATTTATTCCGTTTATTGTTTATATGTGTTTCTTATTATAGTTATTAATAATATAATTTTCATTTTTGAGAAGGATTGATGAGGTTGATGGTGTGGGGAAAGAATCATACCGTCTTGTTAAAATAAAAAATTTGGTTAATAATAAAAAAAAAAAAAAATAAAAAAAAATGTAGAGCGAAAAGGGGCGACGCAAGGTACCGACAAGAGGGAAATCACGTCAATGACCATTTTCTTTTGGGCACTGCCTCCCTAGCGCTCCTAGCGGTGGACCTAGTTAGTTTGAAGGTTCATTGATTAGCGTACATAGCGTGCCGCCCCGCATCTCCAGCTATAAACAAAAATACTTATACGAGAATATTTGAAGTTTACATTATATACGAGGTAGATATATGAACTTGCTTGTTTGTGTTGTTTGGACAATTTCATTCGAACTTTATTTCAATTTGAGCAGAAAATAAAGGTATGCGTAAACAGAGATAATGAACTTTTGTGTGCTTAATAATTTTCAGCAGAGCTTTCTGTTCTCGCAAACAGGCTCATAAAATACATCAAATATAAACTGTTGTCGTACCAGGTTAATCATGTATGCCAGCGTCATGATTTTCTCTGTTGTTCCCCTTTATAAAAACACGAATTTCAGTGAAGAAATCCGCACTCCTCTCTGACGTTAACAACACCCGAGAAAAACCCATTGATACAACGCTGCGCTCCATTATGGAAATAATCCCCTTCGCGAATGTACAACATTCATTTTGTTTGCCCAATTTTATATGATTCAATTTTCTCGATCCGCGCTGTACAAACTCATTCGTGCCGCCTGCCGTAACGATTTAATTCGCTCGAACGAAATTAATCATTGAACCCCCTTCGAGGTTTTATAGTTTGATCCCCCCCACCCACCTCATATTTCACTGCTTCTGCTATAATATTCTAACCCCTGAGTACATTCACCCCATAATACTATAGTAAAAAAAATTTAACTGACAAGCTGGAGTCAAGAGGCACCATATTTCCCAGCCCCCCTTCACCTAATTCGTTTCAACTCGTTTTTTCCCATCTGTACCGCTTTTTTCATGTTCTTTTTTTATTCAGTAATTACACTTTCTCCCTGCAGGATAAAAAAAAAAACAAAAAAAAATACTCTCAGTGGAAATTAATTCATAAAAGAATGGAGAAAGATGAGGAAAATGCAAGGGGAATTCCATGAGCTTTTCTGGGAGGCCTTCTCGAAGGATCTTGGAGGAAAGTGGTTGTTTAATGAATGATTCTACTTTCCCCGTTAAAATGAGAGTATCTACTCCAGCATTCGTGAGTAGGTATTAGTGCCAATTTATTATTGAAACCCGCTCTTCGTAACGATTGGGTTAAAAGTTGAATAAGTTCGATCTTTGCAACATGAACTAGCGAGCCGATTTCGTACAGAGCTGTTACATTTCATTATGTAACAGGAAATTTATTATTTACTATTTTCGGTAATGAACCGATTGGTAATGAACTTGGTGAATGGTAATGAACGATTGAAGTGTTGGGGTGAATAGAAAGAGAAATTCTCTCAACGAGAAAAGGGTGCGAGAGGGGGGGAGTGAAGACATAAAATGTCTAGAGGTCTTGCAGACTCGTATGCAAGATTTTTCATGTGTACGTTTTTTTCAATTTTATTGCACCCAGTTAACCCAATAACAATAGTAATTTGACTTATTTTACTATCTTATATTTTGCAGAGGTCAACTTGCATAACTTAGTCCCATGATCATCTTACTTTTCACCGGTCCCGGTCAATTCGTCCCTTTTCGATGTCAATTCGGCCCCCCTGAGATAATCCGACCCCCCGGGCCAAGTTGACATACCCTCACCCACCTGCAATGTCGAATCGGCCCCACACCCAATCCCCATGCATAATATAGGTGTGTATGAAATCATACCTTAAAAATCAGAATTGAACTTTTTCGTCATGTGTCCAAATCTGTAGTAAAAATGTCGTCGAAATCAGAGATGAATTGGCCTGTTCAAAGCCGCGATGTTGGTGACGTAATCAAAACTCGAAATCTCGCTGGCAAGGTATTGGGCAATGTGTGTCAATTTTCTCGATTTTCTCCTGTATTTTCCTCCTCACAGTGACACGTTGAGCGATTCTGTTCATCGATATCTCAGTGTCACTTTGAATTTCCAGCAGTATATCAGCAAAGGCATAAATGTTTGGATGAGTGCTCCTGAACAATCTATTAAATTTCGAGTGGAAACTTGGAGTGGTCTTCTGTTCGTAATAATTTTCTTGGCCTTTCATTCATCGCTTCAATCGCTTTTCGTTTCACCGAATTACTCACCGTCTGTCGGCGTAACACGTCAGTATCCTCCTGCTCATGATTATGCACTAAATCACATTCAACCATATTGTCACCTTGCATCTTTAGGTAGGCTTTACATGCTGGTCTACGGCAGCGGTAACGAGTGACATCCCCAGTAAGGTTTTTGTGATGAGCAAACATAAAACCATGTCCAACTTTTGAAAGTTTCCCCCGTCCACTAAACATATCTGTCACTTCAACACGATCCATCCCGCACTTAACATCACAGTCAATATATCACAAGCTTTGCAACGACCTCGCCACTGGTTCACCGTAAACTGACTAGAGTTTTGATGTGAGGAGTGATCTGTAGGTAGATCATCATATCATAGGTCACAGTTCATATCATAGGAGAAGTCATGAACTGGGGGTCTCGGGGCCCGATTGACATCGCCCGTCTCGAACCTCGGACTCCACCTCCCAATTAGCAAACCGAGAGTCCACTTAGGCTTGGACCCGGCTTAGGGCCGAATCAACCTGCCCCCCTTTTCACTTTTACTGCCTACAATAGCTCATGCGGTCTCGAAAGCTTAAGGCGACGAGTTAGGTCTTGTGAAATCAAAAGCTGAACAGCTTCCTCATTTCATGACCTTTTAGTCTGACGAGGTGAGCAGTAGCTCGTTTTTTATCGCTTCATCCACGGTGATCAAATGAAGTACGCAATTGAGAGCATCATTTCGCAAATACTAAGCGGCGCGTCAGTGGTACATCGTAGTAGGTACTGAGTTTTGAATAGCTAGATGATCTGTCTGCTGGTTGTAGCTGTGCAGCTCCACATTTGCGCTCCGCACACCCAAACTGATTTTATTACTTGACTGTAAAATAGCAGCTTGATACCAGCTTGTTGGTGGATCTACTTATTGGCTGCAGTGCAATTTTTTATACATATTCCTTTCACCTGAGCTTACCGTCCAGCGTCATGTTCAAATATTTGGATGTGTTCGCGTAGGGAATCGCCACATTTTTGGGAAAAGTTGTTGATCTTCCCGTTGGTTATCTCTCTAACAGTAAGTCATTACTTATCACTTACCTAAAAAAATATCAAAAAAATTATGAGCTAAATTGCGGACCGAGTGGGTTTAGAGGATCGAGATTCTTGGCGGAGATAAAAGATTTAATAAAAAAAATCGCCAGAAATCCGATCTTAACATCTCTTCTCGGGGTAACGTTAGAATGATTAATAACACCAATCACGCTGCTGTGGCTGGTCTGAGGAGAAAATTAACGTTCTCTCATCCACGAGGTTTTAATCTTCTCGAATATCCCGTTGAAAGTCGGGGTTGGGGAGCAGCGATAACAGAGAAGCTTCCCGTTCTATGGGGAAATAGCTGATTATCGAACGGATTTGTTGATGGTAACTAAAAATCTTCCATCGGTTAAATCGCCACCTCCCACGTAATATTTCATGTTTCGCCGGGCTCGTAATAGCGGGGCGGCAAACTCAATACAAATCGTTTAAAAAATGACGGGCCGGTGAATGTTAGACAAGGGAGGGCGGAGAGAAAATGATGTATTACCTCGTCAAGTTTAAAGCTCAGTCTTCCGAAACATGGGTTCCTATACACACAAATTGTTTACTTTATAAATTGTTTTAATGGGAACGTAATAATACGTCCAGTTAACTTAGGGATTCCGATACTTGAATGAATGAATGAATGAAAGTGAGTTTCATTCCGAGAAACAGCAAATTACAATACATAATATATGGCAATATGGAACATACACCTTAACCATAGGGCAGGCCCTGTGCGGTTAAGGGGAGATGCTTGAGCTAATTGTGAATATAATACTCATGAATTGCATAAAAGGAAAAAAGAAAAAAGAAACTTATTTAATCACAAAGTTATCTGGTTACACTGTTTCCTTCTGTTATAGAGGAGAAAGAAGATCAAAACTAAACTATCAATTCATTAGAAAATAATAATAAAGGGAACTGACAATTAATGGATATTTCAATTGACATAAATGCTTGTAAGTAGAGTTTGGCAGTTTTCCAACCCATATTGGATTAGCCACGAGAAAACTTTCTTTTTATAATCCGAACGAGTAAGATTGGAGGTGGTCGCAAATTTTCTGGCAAGGAGCGAATTAAGAATGGTATACTATAGAAAATGTGTCTAGAAGTATTCCATATACGAGTTTTCGGTGCAGAAACTACAGCTTGAGTAGTGACCCGGAAGGCGTACGGAGTGTTTTTAGAAAAATTGAAAAATTCCGGGTGTTTGTGAAAAAAGGTGAGCGCCGACTTAATATACAACAGATAGACTGAGAACACACGGACATAGTTATACAGATCTACTGAAAGAAATCTACGTGGTTTTTTTGTCATTACTTTGAGAACGGATTTTTGCATGATATTCAGTGGATTCAATACCGCTGAAGTGGCTTCTTATTGTAGAATAACCTCTATGGCGCTTAGTATCCAAACCAGCTCAATCCACCTCACCTCATTTGCTTTGGTCATTTGAAATACGATGATAATTGCCTAACAAACAATTCCGTAGCATAGAATTGGTTGTAAGCGATAATCGCCAGAAATGAGAACAAAAGGTTAGGTAAATCGAAAGCCTTCAGTGATTGGCGAACGATTTTCGTACGATGATAAATGCCGAAAATCTTGCATACAAATCTGCAAGACCCTAAGACATCTTATAACTTCCCAGTCTAATAGTGGTTGCAATCATGTTTTCAAAATTAACTGAGAAGGATCACCTGTATGTAAACAATTATTCTCACAACCACGCGTATATACCTCAGATTTCCACGCACTGCGCTGTTGTTAAGAAATTACGGTTAGGAAGATCGAGAGCTTTCCAACGACTGGCAAACGATTTTTGTAGATGATAATTTCCTAAGATACAGTTCCATAGCAACGATTTGGTTGTAAGCGATAATCAATGGAACAAAGCAAGTGGCATTGTTTACTAAATCCATAAATAACATTAATAAAAAAACTACAACGATTTCATAATTTCTCCCTTGAGAGGGAAAAACATTAAATCATGTTTAATGTTTTTCCCTCGCAAGGGAGAAATTAGATATAGTTTTTTAAGGTCAAGAAAAAAGAAAAGATTCTAATTAACCAAAACAATTTATTATATTTATACCATTTATATTTTATAAATATAAATTTATATATTATATTTATATATTATATTTTACCATTAGATATTTCCGATGGGACTCATGCCAAAGTACGCTTGCATACGAGTCTGCAACACATTGGGACATTTTATGTCTTTAGTTGCAGACTCGTATGCAAGCTCTAAGAGCCACTCAGCTGATCCGGACCCTGGGAATCGTCAAGTAAATGTCCTAAAGAGGCTACATACGAAATTACAGCTTCCTAGAGTGTAAAGCATAGAAATTAGCTCTAAGAGCCACTCATCTGATCCGGACCCTGGGCATCGTCAATTAAATGTCCTAAAGAGGCTACATACGAAATTACAGCTTCCTAGAGCGTAAAGCATAGAAATTAGCTCTAAGAGCCACTCATCTGATCCGGACCCTAGGCATCGTCAAGTAAATGTCCTAAAGAGGCTACATACGAAATTACAGCTTCCTAGAGTGTAAAGCATAGAAATTAGCTCTAAGAGCCACTCATCTGATCCGGACCCTGGGCATCGTCAAGTAAATGTCCTAAAGAGGCTACATACGAAATTACAGCTTCCTAGAGTGTAAAGCATAGAAATTAGCTCTAAGAGCCACTCATCTGATCCGGACCCTGGGCATCGTCAAGTAAATGTCCTAAAGAGGCTACATACGAAATTACAGCTTCCTAGAGTGTAAAGCATAAAAAATAGCTTTAAGAGCCACTCATCTGATCCGGACCCTGGGCATCGTCAAGTAAATGTCCTAAAGAGGCAACATGCGAAATTACAGCTTGCTAGAGTGTAAAGCATAAAAAATAGCTTTAAGAGCCACTCATCTGATCCGGACCCTGGGCATCGTCAAGTAAATGTCCTAAAGAGGCTACACGCGAAATTACAGCTTGCTAGAGTGTAAAGCATAAAAAATAGCTTTAAGAGCCACTCATCTGATCCGGACCGTGGGCATCGTCAAGTAAATGTCCCAAAGAGGTTACACACGAAATTACAGCTTCCTAGAGCGTAATGCATAGAAATTAGCTTTAAGAGCCACTCATCTGATCCGGACCCTGGGCATCGTCAAGTAAATGTCCTGAAGAAGCCACATACAAAATTACAGCTTCCTAGAGTGTAAAGTATAGAAATTACCTATTAAAATGATTTAACCACCGCTTCACAAATCAAACCGTTCTCGCAATATTCGGATCACCTGCTATGAATCAAATCATCGAAACACCAACTCAATGAAATCATCAGAAATTAACAAGCGGTTGCAATCATGTTCACAATATCAATTATTGAGAATGATCACCTGAGTGTACACAATTATTCAAATAACCATGCTCATAACTCAGCTTGTTGGCCACGCACTTCGCAGTAAACATAATATGGTTGGATAAATCGAGAGCTTTCGAACGAATGGTCAACGAATTTTGTGGGATGAAAAACGACGAAGTACCATTTCCCTAGCAACGACTCGGTTGTAAGCGGAAATCATCAGAAAAAATCAACGAATTTTGTGGGATGAAAAACGACGAAGTACCATTTCCCTAGACTCGGTTGTAAGCGGAAATCATCAGAAAAAAAACGTTGCAGATTTGCGTGTCGGAATTCACAGAACGACCCCCAGCCCTAAAACATTAAACATGTTAATATAAAATAGTTACATAAATACCAAGAACATGTACGAACATCCAAAGTAACACTTGTTGGTAACGTAACGTAATACTTTTCGATGCTTTGTGCCAAAGTAAAAACATAAAATGTCCAAAATTTGTCTTCAATCGATGCAGAATTTGATGCACAACAAATTTTCAAGTCGGCCCTTGAATAGTTCTGCATGGCAAAACGCGTTAAAAAGCGTCTTTTGGCGGGTTTTCCATGAAAACACACTAATAAATTGCCTTAGGTAAAGTTTTATGCAGAATCAGCGCACAATTTCCTACTGGAAGAGAACATAAACAATTTTGCCCACCGAGAACTTCGGTGGAATCAGTCAACCTTAACAATTACTTTCTTATTCTTCCGAATGACGTCGATTTTGATAATCTACAGTTTCTCATTTTCTTATTTCTTGGATTTGAAATTGAAGTGTCAACATTTGGATAAGTGTCAACAATTGGTGCTTTTACCCTAATTTTAGCATTAAAATAAGTAAATTTTTTGGATGTTTATAACTACAAAAAGCACTCAGAGTCACTCATATCTGGAACGAAGAATGCATAGGTGGGAGGCCTACAAAAAGAATCAGATGAAAATTGTTTGCCTCTTTTGGCCCTTTAGTAACGTGTTTTTTCGTAGTTCATATAAGCAAACAAGATTTCATAGATTGTTTACAACTTATCTTCGCATAAGAGTCAGATGTGTGATTTCCAATACCTACAAAACAAAGTACTGAACTGTGCTAGCTCTCATTTTACGCATATTTGCATCTGATATATAGTAATATTTGTTCTAATTCCCGCCTGACTTAGTTATTTCAGAATTTAGAAGAATCCATCCTCCATTTTGACCAAATGGGCAAAAAACATGTTTTTCCTCAAATTGTTATGTATGAAGGCTTCATTTGTGACCCATCATGTGACATAGATGTGTTCAGCGTTAAATATCCTTCATGATCAACTTTTATGTTTTTTATTTCAATCGAAAAGTAGGGTATTGAGCGATATTCCCACAATTCAAACGTTTGTACCTCAAAAACTACAGCTGATCATGAAAAAAAAGCTTTGGAATCGATTTCGACGAGGAAATTTAATTTTGTCTAGTTAGATTTGGTTTTTGAATCACTGTGCGCCGGCCAACAATGCTACGAACACAGTGAATGCAGTAGCATTTGGCGTAATACAGTTATTGATAGGGAAAGGAAGGCATCGCTCTAGATGTGCACGGAGATGTAAGCAATACCAGTGATTGGTCTCAACCTCTGGGAAAACAACATTCGCTGGGGTAACTGGATACACACATCCTGAAGAGAGGAGGTTTTCCTAGTTGAAGTCCCGGATAAGTATCTACTAATTGTGAAACTAGTAATTGTGAAACCTGTTAGATATAGGGAAGACCTTTAAACGAGTATAGAACCCCACCAATCGAATAACACTAATCGAATGAAATCTTATTTTCAAAAAATTCTCAGTGCATCTTAACAAGAGGAAAAAAACAACACAAATTTCGAAGAAAAAAAGTTTAATAGATGCAGGATTTGATAGTCTACACTACAACTTTTTGATACTGTACACTAAAACTTTTGTAAGTCAGTCCATTTTATGCCTTTTGCATAGCAAAACGTGATGAAAAGCGTGTTTCTAGGGGTTTTTGATGAAAAAAACACTAATAAGTTATCTTAGGCATAGGTTTATTCGTAATCAATGCAAAGTTTCGAGTTGGAATAGAAAATAAACAATCACTTTTTGGCCCACTGTGCGCCGGCCAACAATGCTAAGAACATAGTGAATGCAGTAGCATTTGGCGTAATACAGTTATTGATAGGGAAAGGAAGGCATCGCTCTAGATGTGCACGGAGTGTAAGCAATACCAGTGATTCCTCTCAACCTTTGGGAATACAACATTCGCTCGGGTAACTGGATACTCACATCGTGGAGTGAGGAGAGTTTCCTAGTTAAAGTCCCGTTTAAGTATCTATCTATTTCCCATCCTAATCTATCTATCTATTCAGGTATCTATCTATACCACAAGTGCCCTAGCAATCTGCCTGGCTACCTATTCCTTGCACAGGAGAATAGAACCCCACCTAATCAAATGAAATCTTATTTTCAAATAATTCTCGGTGCATCTTAACAAGAAAAAAATCGAAAAAATTAATAATTGATACTGTTCACTACAAATTTTTGATACTGTGCACTAAATCGTTTGTAAGTCAGTCCTTTTTATGCATTTTGCATTGCAAAACGTGATGAAAAGAAAAAACACTAAAATTGTCTTAGGCATAGGTTTATTCGTAATCAGTGCAAAGTTTCGAGTTGGAATAGAAAATAAACTATCACTTTTTGGCCCGCTGTGCGCCGGCCACCAATGCTGCGAACATAGTGAATGCAGTTGCATTTGGCGTAATACAGTTATGGTGAGGGAAAGGAAGACTTCGCTCTAGATGCGCACAGAGATGTAAGCAATACCAGTGATTCGTACTGTGTTACCTCTAGGAAAACAACTTCGCTCGGGTAACTGGATACTCACATCGTGAAGAGAGGAGGTTTTCCTAGTTAAAGTCCCGGATAAGTATCTACTAATTGTGAAACTAGTAATTGTGAAACCTGTTATATATAGGGAAGTCCTTTAAACGAGGGGATGTTTGATAATTACTTACTTTTATTATTATGACCACTGTGACTTAGTTACGCATAAATACTTGTAAAAGAGTGTTTGCTCGTTATGGAATACCAAATTCTGTACATACAGTTTGCGGGACGCAGTTCCAGGTTCTAGAGTCCTCCGAGTTCAAAGTGTTTGCCAGACAACGGGGTTTCATCATCAAAAGAAGCAGTCCTCATCATCACTAGGCAAATGGAGCCACTGAGGCAGCTGTGAAAATAGTCAAGACCCTCATGTGAAAAAAACCCTAATGGATTTGACTTAGCTTTGATATCACACAGGAACACTTTTCTCGAAACACGCTTCAGTCCTGCTGAGATGCTCTTTGCACGGAAACTAAGAGATGTACTGCCGTCGACAACAGAGTCCCTGAAAGCTCGATTAAACTTGGATGGTTTGAGGGAGAAGGAACAGAAGTATCGTGAAGGGTACAAAGAAAACTACAATCGTAGACATACAGCGAAAGAGATGAACCCACTTCGCTGTGGAGACTTTGTGTGGATTACAGACCTCAAACGCCATGGCAAGGTGTTGGAAATTCTTCCGGAGCCCAGGTCTTACTTAGTAGAAACTGAGAAAGGAACAGTAGTACGACGAAATCGATACCATCTTATTCTGGCGCCTTACCTCCAGTCTCTCCCAAGAATTCCTAACGGAATGAACGACCCAGCAATCTGTTTAACGCTTAATCTCCAATTTCGAATTCAACATTCCTGACTAATGAAGAAACTCATGATTCTCAGCCTCCGCAACCATAAGTGGCGTTGCCAGCCAGACAGGGTGCTGATACGGCCAAGAGGGTGGAACCGGTTCTCCACACACGGTCTGGTCGAGAAATTGTGAAACCTGTTAGATATAGGGAAGACCTTTAAACGAGGGGATGTTTGATAATTACTTACTTCTATTATTATGACCACTGTGACTTAGTTACGCATTAATGCTTTAGAGACAGTATTAAATAAACGTCAGTATAATTTTGTGTTGCCTACTCGCTGCGTTCTTGTTTGAATATGAATCTACAGGAATAAAACACTATCTCTCAAGATAATCTATCTATCTATTTAGGGATATATCTATTTCACAAGTGCCCAAACAATCTGCCTTTCTACCTATTCCTTGCATAGGAGTATAGAACCCCACCATAACACTAATTAAATGAAATCTTATTTTCAAAAAATTCTCGGTGCGCCTTAACAAGGGGGGAAATAAAATAAATTTCAAAAAAATGTTTAATCGCTGCAGCATTATACACTGTACACTACAACTTTTTGATGCTGCACTAAAACTTTTGTAAGTCGGTCATTTTTATGCCTTTTGCATAACGAAACGTGAGGGGTTTTTGATTAAAAGAACACTAATAAATTATCTTAGGCATAGGTTTATTCGTAATCAGTGCAAAGTTTCGTGTTGGAATAGAAAATAAGCAATCACTTTTTGGCCCACTGTGCACCGGCCAACAATGCTACGAACATAGTAAATGCAGTTGCATGTGGCGTAATACAGTTATTGACAGGGACAGGAAGGCAATGGACGATAGGAGATCATTTCTGTCCGCCTCGTACTGAGGGCACTTCAAGATGATATGTGCCCTATACAGTTATTGATTATAGTGCCCTATATCAATACAGTTACTGATAGGGAAAGGAAGGCATCGCACGGAGATGTGCACGGAGATGTAAGCAATACCAGTGATTCGTCTCAACCTCTGGGAAAACAACATTCTCTCGGGTAACTGGATACTCACATCGTGAAGAGAGGAGATTTTCCTAGTTAAAGTCCCGGCCGTAAACCCTTCAGTGGCCGTGGGGGAAAGGGGACGGCCCTAACCACAATAAGGTCGGTTCTCTTCCTAACGAACCTCGCCGAAATAACATTCCTTCCGTGCCGCTTGTTTTCCCATGATTTCCTCACCACCTCCAACTTTGGTTCTTATTAGCCTCCCCTGTTTCAGTTCCACAAAGTCTAACGCTGCTTCAACGACGAAGTCGTGCATGGCTTTGTAAGCCAAGTGTCGTACGACACTGTGGATTTTGGCAGGATTAAATTTTGCTTCCTTACTACCGAAGGTTGGGAAACTTAGTGATTCTGATTCAAGTCGAGAAAATTTTTGTCATCAAAAATCAAAATTTCCACTTGCTTTTTGCGTTTCAGAGCTTGCTGATCAATTTTGGTTCCATGTCTGTCTGATGTATGTCTGTCTGTATGTGGTGAATCCTTGTCACGCCCAAAACTATACCAGGTTTCAGTCTGATTCCAATGAAATTTTCAGGGATTGTGAGGGTTAGCTCTTAGAAGTTCAAAACGGAATTTAATGAAAAAGCGTTGTTTATTTCCTCGAAAAATAAAGAGTAACAATGTACTTGAAAAATTCGAAATGATCAAAAGTGACAGATCTGGTAAATGTTTAAATGATGATATCCCTCAATATATTTCACCACTGATAAGTCCATTTCTATAAAGCTAATGGGCGACACCCGACTCGATCCCAACTGGTGAAAGGGGGATATTGCAATTTCCCGACTTGATCTCGCTACGCTTTGAGCAGTTAGACGACTCAGTCCCGTTGGAACATGGAAGTTAGTGATAAGAGCACTCCGTAGCGTTGGTCACCGCCGTTATGTGTTCAGTGTTAGTTTAGTCATGAGCGTGTCAATTATCAAAGGTGGTAGCCAAAGATTTGTTATGATAAACAAATGACGATCAAAGGTTGGCCTTGAGTGAATACCCGACAATGAGGTGTCTCCCTCATCACTGCATTGTTTGAAAAAAGTGGCCTACCGAGTTAAAAGGAAGAGAACCCCCTGCCTTCCTAAAAGTAGGAGCAGCGTCATTACCGCTCTCCAGGCAATAGATATCAAAAGTAGCAAAGGGGAAGATTGAGAAAAATGAGTGTTGAGACTGTGATACCTATTTATGTGATCATATAGTGCATAATTATGACGATCTTACTATGATGGAGGTATTTTTTTTTATTTAATAAACACCACGAAGATATCAATCAGAATTTTGGCATTTTTGATGGAATTTTCCACAAGGGGACTGAGTCGGGATTTTCACTAGCGGGACTGAGTCGGAGAGGGCCTGGACTGAGTCGGGTGTCGCCCCTTGGAATTATCCCTTCAAACTGTTGAAACCAGTAATTCTTCCCCTCCTTTCACTTCATCTGATTAGCTATAATCCCCCTTCATTTTGCTTCCACTTAATTGGTTTTACCTTCTGCCCCCTATCATTTTTCTTGGCCAATGGGACTCAATCTCCCTTCACCTATGAAAACGCTGTGTCCTTTCTAATGTGTCTTAAGTTGTTGTTTGTTATTGATGATGACCTAACCGTCGAAATCAATTTAACATTGTAACTCTTTATTTTTTCGTGGAAATAGACAGCGTTTTTCACTAACTTCCGTTTTGAAGTGGGTTTCCACAAATTCGTCGCGAGTGATTTAGTTCGTTTAGTTTAGCTCGTATTAAACGGTCTCCGATAGTTTTCAATGCCGTCAAATCAACAGCAGTTTGTGCGCATGCGTAAACGTGAATTCCTCGTAACGTCGATTTATCATCATTTGTAGGTCCGATTCTGTTCAAACTTGGTAGGTAATTGGGTACATGTTCTAAAAAAATGCCCTATAAGTTATACCGCGATTGGTAGAGTAATTAACATTGCACATGCGCGAAACTAATATCGATTGGCGACGGCAAAACTCCGAGTCTAATGGAATAATTGTGATGAAATTTTCAGGGATTGTGCGGGATAGTTTCTAGATGGTCCCCTATAACATTCATTGCCGTCACATAACTATCTGTCTGTGCGCATTAAAAGCAACATTATGTTGTATAATTCAATTAATTTTCTTTTTATTCTCACTTTTCTACTTATATGTATTTTTTCAACATCAAACTCATGAAACGATCATGTGATCTATACAAATAAATTATATCTATCTACCTATGTGTCTATCTTGTTGCTAAACTTTTTTTAAAGTAAAATCCTGCTAAAAACAATAATTTAACAAATTTTAGGCGTTTTAGGATTTTTCTCTTTTCTTTTTAAGCAATTTGAGTAAGTCAACGTGCCAGTCCACAGTTCTGGCCATCGAACTGTTCCTTCGATTTGGAAAGCTTAGTTTAGTAGTAGTTTAGAGAAGGCAAATTAGCTGTTTCTGTGTGAGCTCTCTGGCAACACGACTTGAATCCCAATCTTCCCTTCTATATAATAATCGTAGTCATTCTGGTGATGAAAAGTGGGTTCGTGCTAGATCTGGTGTTAACAGAATGAGTTGAGAGATTGTATAGCTTTATCTTGATTATTTGTTTTACGAGTAATATTGATCAGTGCTATTAGTTTTCTAAACGGGAGAATGTTCAAGTTTATACCTAATAAGTTCAGCTTTTCTTTCAGCAGTTCAGATTTTCTTTATAATTGCTTTCTGAGTTTTTTACGACTGGTTCCAGGTTTGACGAGTATGTGCTAATCTAAAACGGTAGGCAATAGGTCACACTTAACCAGGACAATTTAAACACGTTTCAAAAGCTTTATTCTCAAAGCGGGAACAAATGTCGAAAACACATTGGGAATTTCCCTCAATTTTCCATTTGTGCTGAGCACTTGTTTTGGAATTTCATATCCGTCTCAAATTGAATTCCTATAGGTATTTCGCACTTCGACTTGGAAACAATTTTACGTGAGTGGAACCTGAGCACATTCCTGATTATGGATGGTCAAGGGAATAAGGTTCAGTGCATCCCCTTCCCAAGAGAGTCCTACCTAAGCTTACGCCAGCCACCACCGCTAGCGCTAGAATCGATATCCACGAAACCTATATAGGCCGTCTATAGACAATTCGGGCAACATGGTTCACTGGTGTGGACGAGGCTCAAATGCTCCTCTTCCTTGAAATGCAATCATTGTCTTACTTAGAAGGCCCATTCCTAGCGTGATTGCCCATACCTCTGCCCCATATATTGTGGCAGTTACCGTTAGATCTAAGAGAATGCGCGCTATCCGTCGCTCCGCGACGGGTTGTTCGCCATTCTCAAGTTCTTGGAATGCTGTGTTTGGCGATAGATGAGGATGTGGGAACCGGAAAATCATCTTCTCCGAACATTGCACATATGCTATTAGTACGAGTTGTATCTCTTATGTGTACTGTCACACCCCTCCTCTCTCTATGTAGTGCGGATTGCACCTCTGGGGGCGACCTAAGTCTGTTATAACATGCACTGTACACAGGGTTGCCAGGTGTCCGGTTTTGGCCTGGACGGTCCGGTTTTTCATCAAGCTGTCCGGACGAAAATTTAAAGTCGCTGGTTGAATTTGATAGTGGTCTGGTCTCCATACTATCAGGTGCATATTGATCAGCGAGTGTTCTTGAGGTACATAGGTTATAAGATGGGTATCCTCTCCACTAACTTCGACTATCCTTTGCTACTGGAGAGATGTAACCTGGTTCCACTCCGTGTGCGTCGATCGAGGAGTGACTTGTCATTTCTGTGCAAATTGTTACGTGGTCAGCTAGACTGCCCATGCCTTCTCTCCAAAATTAACTTGGCTTAATTTAAAAATTAAAAATTAACTTTTCTCGATTGACTTTTTGCCCACAAATTACTTGTATCATCGACCACTCTCCAGACTATTACGCAATGTGAATTTTCTCCTCCAGGCAAATCCCGATATTGACATTTTCACGACTTCTATATCCACCATTAAACGGTGTATTTGTGAGTAATTATTATGAGTTCACCTGTATTAATATAACTTTATTTGTTTTTTTATTAAGAACAAACTGATATTCATTTTGTAATTATTCCATCGCACTAGATCAACTATAACTGATTGTTTATTTTCCTTATGGAATTGGGTTCGCCCGTTTGATAAATAAATAAAATAAGTCGCTATGAACGTCAAATGTCCGGTTTCCTAAATATTATGGCAAATGTCAGGTTTTCATAGTTCCTATGGTAGGTTGGCTATCCTACGAAATCAGCAGTGAATTCTGGAGGCCCATCAACATCTTTTATTTGGATATCGACTTAAGAAAGCTATCTAAGGCTCAAAAGTTATTTGAGTACTGTTCCTTTTATTGTGAGAAGGAATTCTCTATCTCTTCTGTTAGCCATCACTTATGCATTCTCTCTTTCAGCTTTAGATTAAAGTAAACAATCTTAAAATATCGGATATAATCTTAAGTTAATAGTTCTAGACGTATATCCTTGGTAGTTCTATTAGGTAATATCGAGATTTTGTCGCAAAATTCCCTGTTACCAGGTATTTACGTATATTCTCTTTTTTCCTGACTACCTTATATATTAATTACACAAATCTTATTTTATAAAAGTTATCAAAATACCAACACTAATTAGTTTTTTTTAAATAAAAAAAAAAAAAATCATTAGGCATTGAGGGCTTTTGATTGTTTAATAAAGCACCAACGTAAATTTATAACCAAAGAACATCATTTGAAAAACACCAGCTCAAATTTAACCTCAGGTTCATCTAGCATTACTTAGCTATAAGGGTAAAATCTCTAATTCATTAAAGGTTTGCGCATTTAGTGGTATCCAGGTAACGGATATTAATTGTAGCCAATAATTACTATTCGATCCGGTTCTGGCTATATGTGATAATTCCACTATTATCTTTAAGAATCAATGAAGGTTTAGGAAACTATCGGTGCACAAAATTGTAAGTTTTTAAAAATCACATTATTATAATTTAAACAAAACACATGAAGTGAAGAAAATATTATTTATTGGATTGTATGAAAAATGACAAGATGATAGAAAATCCATGTAAGAAATGCATATCAATAACTATGCGTGGAATTAATTTCTGCATAATTTTTAATGATTTCTTCAATATGCTTTCCAATTTTGTTCGGTTTTTCCCCTATCGCACCTGGCAACCATGACTGTACAATGTCCTGAGATGTTACAATTACATATTACTTCGGGCTGTTGATAGGGATAGAGAGCTGAAGGAACTTCAGGAGGAGAAGGAATGGAACTTCTTTCCATATGTTTCCATTAAAAATTCGTTGACTTACTTTCTATCGAATCGCCTTTCTTCAAGAAAACTCCCGAAACTACTTGCGGGCAAGCAGCAATAAGTACTCTATAAACCCCGAAAGACCGCCCACAAAAGTAATCGGACTTCCAGGAAAAAAAATCATCCCTTGGTCAATATAAAAGATCTCTCTCTCTATCTCTCTCTCCAAACCAAAATAATACATTTGTAAATGTTGCACATTCCTATCATATCTATGCACTGCACTTGTATCATGTGTTTAGGAATAGGCAGGTACCTACCAGAAAACCAAAACTGCTACTAGGTACCTACATGTTTTTTTTTTTTTTTTTTTTTTGAAAAGAAAAAAACTCATTCATTAAGATAGGTATTGCAATACAAAAAAAAAAAAAGTTACACAAATCAGGAAACGCTACTCCCCACTATAAGTCGTAGACTTGGGCTGTGGGGAGGAGTAATACATAATCAGCACACTCATTCAATACCTTACTCAATAATCATCTTGTAAGTAAATATAGGTAAATTAGAATCAATAGGTATACATCTCGTAAATCAGAATACATAGGAATTATTCAGTTACCATCTTAAAGTTTTAATATTATCTAATGGGTCTCAGATTGCCTCATTATTATATGTTTTTTCAGTCCTTTTTTGAACTTTTCAATTTTAGAAATAGAGCGGAGCTCATGAGGTAGGGCATTGAACAGTTTGGCTCCCCGGTAATCACACGCCCGTTGGCTATGGTGAGTCCTACGGAAAGGCAGTTTAGAAAGATATTGTCCACAAGTTCTTGTTTTTCCCTCATCTAAAAATTTCAGGTGGTTGCTATGTAAATCCTTATATATTTTAATTATAGTTATCTTGTCAATTAACTCTCTCATTTTGAGTACTGCGAACTCTTTAAAGAGAGCTTCTGTCGAATATCTTGTCCTTTTTTTAAGTAAGACTTTGATTAAGAGCTTCTGGGTCAGGAATAACGAATCAAGAAGGGACGCGCTACATCCTTCCCAACCAGATGCACCATAGATCATGAGCGACTGAATGAGCGCATAGTAAACCATTCTACGTCTATCAATATCTAAAAAGTTCCTCAGCTCCCTCCACACATGGATCATCTTTCTCAGGGGTGCCCACAGGGGGGGGGGGGGGGGTCACGACGCAAACTGCGTCGTTAAAATTTTTGGGGGGGTTAGAAAAATGAGTATTTTTTTAATTTTTTTATGAACAAGTAATAAGATTTATACTAACAAATTAATTACTTACATTTGTAAAACAAGAAATACAACATTCTTTATCACATCAGTGTATCATTTACATTACCTATTTAATAAATATTTTAGTTCGAGGGGGGGGGGGGGTCGGGAGTTGGGGGGGGGGGCTCGAGTCGTTGCGCTTGAGGGGGGGGGGGGGGGGCACCGCTGTCTTTCTCATCGAGGATGTCACTTTTTTCAGGTGTTTGTCCCATCTTAGGTTCTGATCAACTTCCACGCCTAAGTATCGAACACAAGCAACTTGTTGTATTACTTCACAGCAGCACTGAAGGTTATCTGTGCATTCCGGTACATGGCATTTTAGGTTTAGGACTGAATGAGCGCATAGTATACCATTCTACGTCTACCAATAGGTATCTAAAAAGTTCCTCAGCTCCCTACACACATGGATCATCTTTCTCATCGAGGATGTCACTTTTTTCAAATGTTTGTCCCATCTTAGGTTCTGATCAACTTCCACGCCTAGGTATCGAACACAAGCAACTTGTTGTATTACTTCACAGCAGCACTGAAGGTTATCTGTACATTCCGGTACATGGCATTTTAGGTTCTTTATCTGCGGGATATCACTTTCTCTAAACGCGAAAGTTAAGAAATCAGTTTTAGAAAAATTGATCTTCATTCCCATACTTTTAAGACAATGAAGGATTTTGGTCAGACACCTGAATGGTTGGTTTTGGTCCTGTGAATGATCACAGGATTCTCTCCATAAGTTTCCATTAAAAATTCGTTTACTACTTTTTACCGAATCGCCATTTTTTCAAGAAAAACTCCCGAAACTACTTGGGCAAGCAGCAATAAGTACTCTATAAACCCCGAAAGACCGCCCACAAAAGTAAACGGACTTCCAGAAAAAATCATCCCTTGGTCAATATAAAAGCTCTCTCTGTCTCTCTCTCTCTCTCTCTTTCCATCTTATCTTTCTTTCTCCTTCCCAGTCTCATACTGTTTCGCTCATCGCATTACGACGAATGAAAGTTCCGTCCCTTGCTCTTTATTTCGACTTTTTTTTTGCCTTTCTTCTTTTTTTTATTATTGTGCTCTCCGAGTGAATTAAAGACTTTCAGCGTCACCCAGTGTCCCCTAAAAACTCCCCATCCAATAATATGAGAGAGAATGATGAATGGGGGGAGGCCGGCCGCGGGAGTGTCGAAATGCCGGAGGGATGGTTTTAGCCTCAAGTAATCCCAGAGTCATTTTCAAGAGGAGGTTTCTTTTGATCCGTTTCATAATCTGCACATTCGCGCCTGCGAGGTCAATTGAATTGATATGGATGGGAAATTCATATATATGTCAACGTTGATTTCTACATTGGTCGGATCAATAAGAAAAACAGGCAAACAGACAGATTATTCGGGAAGGGGGAAGGAAAGCTAATGATAGTTTATCAAATGTAAAGTTTCTTTATTTATTTACTAGCCGCTCCAGCTCGCTACGCTCGCTTCCACGTCCAGCCGGGGGGCAAGCCCCCCGGACCCTCCATTAAATTGCTCGCTTCGCTCGCAAAGTGTGGCATGTAGGGAATGTAGCTCGCTTCACTCGCAAAGTGTGGCATGTAAGAATGATGCTCGCTTTGCTCGCAAAGTGTGGCATGTAGGGGATGTTGCTCGCTTCGCTCGCAAGGTGTGGCTGTACACGTGCGATGTCTTACAATTGAAACACGTAGGGGAAGTTGCTCGCTTTGCTCGCAAACGGTAGGTCCCTAAGGGTAGGTTTAACGTGTGTAGGGGATGTTGCTCACTTTGCTCGTGTGAGGAAGTTATACTGCCCACCAACTTGGCAGAGGTTTTTTCTGTTGGAAATGACTATCAAACGCCGCACATTATGTGGAACCATGAAAAGTATAGTTTTAAGAACACTTCAGTACTAACAGTACAGTCAGATGTTAATGTTTGTAACTATTTATTTTCCAGTTCTATTTTTCTGAAGGTAGGCCATTATTTTATGAGCGTAGAAGGGCGAATGGAGAAAACCCACCTGAGTCATCGAACCCCTTCAGTCTTTGTAGAGCCTTCTCGCGTCCACGGCACAATTAACTTTTGCTTTTAATCGCTTCGCCTCGCTTCCCTTCGCATTTTGACCGACTTCCCGTCACTTTTTTCGATATCCGATTTCGGATTCAGATTCGGCGGACGCAAAGCTGTATTTCGCCCGCAAAAACCGTCCCGAAAAACGTACGTTAATGGGGTATATTTTAATCGAAAAAACCAAGTTTTTCGTCAGACTTTTTGAGAAAACGGGTCCGTACTCTTTAATTTTTTTGACGCATTTCCTGATACTTTTTTCGCGATCCGATCTCGCCGTCGTCTTCCTCGTTCAAAATCCTACGAAACCGGTATTTTTCCGGAATTTTCGACGGCCGTTTTGAGGGGTACAGGAAAATATGTATCAAGTTTTCAAAAATATCAAAGTTGAAAAATCAGTCAAAAATCGAAATAATGCCGTTCGCTAGTTGTAAAAATCGGTAATATTTGCATGAAACATTGTCCAAATTCAGATTGAACTAGTCTTATGGAAGTATCCCTGTATAACCAATCCTAGAACCATGCTGTTTAAAACGTAGGTAGTAAGTAGGTGCTTGATAAAATTTAAAAAAATGTAATCACAACTGATGTTTACTCTGTGAAATATTCCGTCCTCCGATTCTCTCGGTCGCTCTCTTTAATGTTTTACGCTCAACTGTTTTAGGACTTGATGTAGCTTTCATACTGACTGTGGCTTAGAAAATGTCAGCCATGAAATTATGAAGAAGTTCTATTTATGTACGTACTAGCACGCAAACCCAAGGCCTCGCTCCGCTCGGCCGTCAGTAACGTCAATCTCAAGGCCTCCCTCCATCGAAATCTATGAATATTTACCTACATTTGTCTTTAAATCTACAAGATTAGTTTAATAATAATAGAGTATGAGTACCTCCTAATTATTTTTAATAATTTGATTCCATGTTTGTTTATCAAAATCATAAACTAAAATTTCTCTACACGAGCAATAGCGACTGAAATGTCGACGATTTCTTCAAAAATTCGCTCATGGGGTCATGCTGCATGACTGGACTTTTTTTTGTTGTTAGCAACGATCACGTCAAATCTGATAAAGAAATAATGACACGGAGGCCTAGCGACAGGCTGTTGGCTCCCCCACACCCTCCCCCAGCAAAGCCGTACGAACGTTATAAATGTAACTCGGCTCGACGTCTGTGACACATGACATCCACTCACATCCAATGGAAGTCACGCGTAACTCTCAGAATTGGGAATAAATCCACACTCCCAATAGACACAATGAACATTTTTCGTTCTTAAAACTAAACTTTTCGTGGTTCCACATGAACTATATTGGAAACCCTTTATTATTAACCTTTATTCATTAAACCTAATGGAACTTTTCGTGGTCTCAAATAGAAAACGCAGCAAATTATTACACAGCAATTTAATATTTTCATTTTGCCCCGTTTATAGTAAGTATTTATTTATTTATTGCCATTCCCTTGGGATCGTAAGCAATTTTCAAATTTTCCACCCCCACCCTTACACAAATGTAGACGAAAACATTGGTTTTCGAGCTTATTCTGTCGAAACGTAGTTATTCTGATCAT
This sequence comes from Adelphocoris suturalis, assembly GCA_030762985.1. NCBI lineage: Eukaryota > Metazoa > Arthropoda > Insecta > Hemiptera > Miridae > Adelphocoris > Adelphocoris suturalis. Next base: position 11,068,112 of record CM061050.1, read on the forward strand.
TGCCTTCGAACCTTTTGATCTCGGGATGTTTCCCGTTTCCCCTTCTGCGCACATAAAATAATGGCTTAACTTTGGAAAAACAGAACCGGAAAACAAATACGCACAAACATTCAACATCTGCCTGTTCTGTTAGTACTAAAATGTTCTTAAAACTATAGTTTTCGAGGTTCCACATAAGGTGCCGCGTTTGATAGTCATTTCCTACACATTTCCTACACACCGGGGGGGGGGGGGGGGGGGGGGTACAAGCAAAGCGAGCCGGAGCGGCTAGTATAATGGAAATGTCAAAAATCGAAAAAACTTCGAATGAAATTGCTAACTCCCCTTTATTGCTTCCAAGTCTACCTATAGGTAGCGGAAGCATTATTTCATTTTCAAGAGAAAAAAAGGTTGATCACGAAAATCAAAATTTTCATTCGCATTTTACCTTTTAATCCAATCTGAACAACTTTGGTTCTATCCGTGCGTGCGTGTGCGACCGTGTACTTAAACTGGTGGTCATTTTATAGGGGAACTTCCTTTCATCCCATTATTTCTCCTCGTCCTGCAACTTCCCTTATCCCTAGAGCCGGTGTCGGGTAAACCTGGTCGTCCTCCCCACTTTTTATTGATTTATTTGTTTATTTTTCAATTTAATGGTGTTCCCCCTCCGTCTGTGAGGGAAATTTTGTAAAAAAAAAAGTGTGTGCATGTGTGTGTGTGTGTGTGTGTGTGTGTGTGTGTGCGTGTGTGCATGTGCTTTTGTGCTTTTGCGTGTGTGCGTATGCGTGAGCGTGTGTCTGTTTGCCGTGTGTCCACAAATCCGCGTAACTAGCTTATTTTCCACAGTTTTCATCCAATTTAAGTGAAAATTTCAGGGAATGTGCTAGGGCTAGGGTACAAACGGGCCCGTAGATATCAGTTTCATCGTTCACGACTCAGTACTTCACTCTGCGCATGCGCAAACTATATCAATCTTATATCGATTTCAACGTGATTTTCGACAACTTCTACGCATGCGCCAATATGAAATCTTTGTAACAGGCTTATTTTCCAGTTTCCATCTAATCTGGATGAAATTTTCAGGGAATGTGCGAGCTAGGGTGTAGAGCCCCTATCAGTTTCATTGTTGCGAAATCAATACTCCACTGTGCGCATGCGCGAACGTAAATTCCATTATGCTCCATTTTTTCACGACCTAGTCGTCCGGTCTCGCTCAAATTTGGATTATAGTTGGGGGATGACGATTTGATCATCCCATATCAATTTCGACATGATTGTATAGCTACTGCGCATCCACCTATGTGAAATCCTTGTAACGACCTTAATTTCCATTGTTTTCATCCGATTTCGAATAAAATGGTCAGAGAATGCTCGGGTTAGGTTGTAGATGGTCCCCTTTCAGTTTCATTTTTGCCAAATCAATATTTCATTCTGCGCAACCTCATACGTAAATTCCATCATGTTCCATCTTTTTACTCTCTAGTCGTTCGAGGTCGCATGAATTTGGATGATAGTTGGAAGATAGTTGGTAGCAATAATAGGTACTCTACTACCACACTTGGTTAAGGCGTATTGAGTCAGTACAACATAAATTTCTCCGCTATATTGCTTTTAAAAAACATATTCGGCAGGATGATGTTGTTTATGATTCCCTGATGACCGAGTGTGGTCTTTTATCACTCCAAGATTGATGAGTCGTGGGTGATCTTTTATTTTTGTTCAAACTACACAATTGCAAAATTGACAGCCAACAGTTATTATCTCATTTTGATTTTCGTACGCCGATCAATCCCACAAGAAGTAATGATTTATTTTCCGTCCCTTTTGTCCCGTTTAATTATTTGTTAAACCCTTTTATCGCATGGCTAGACATTATAATTTAATAGCAGCTGAGAATAATTACCTTGATTTATTTTTCAATAGTTTTTCCGTTTTCTAAAACCACATCATTTCCTATTGTTATAAATTTCCAACCTAGTAAATGGTACTATTATTGTATTTTGTGTATTGATTCAATTTTTGTTACTAACACTTTTAACTCTGTATATATTTCTATTTTCATTCGTTGTCTGTATTTTCCATGTATTGTTTCCTTATTGTATATTGGGCTAACTAGCCCGTAAATGAATAAATAAATAAATAAGTTATTGGACCATTTCCAAGGACAAGGACACAGGTGCGGGAGCTGAAGTAGATTTATAACTCCTTCGTTCGCCGTTTGCATTTATTTATTTATTCGGTGGTAGGTCCTGAGACCCGTGTCTCACACGGGGTTGATTACAGTTTCCCAGACAAGCCGCAGGACCGCGCCACAGTCGATTGTCAGCGTCGTGAGCCTTTAAGTCTGTCCGACTATAAATGCCAACGCGTCTACGTGGTTGGAATATCGGTCGTGGGAGGCGGCTCTGCGGCTCTGTGGCGGAGTTATGTGAGATACATGAGAGCAGGGAAGGGACTGACAAGACGGCAACATAAACGTTGTCTTACTCCGTTAAGAGGAAATTCGTTGCAATAGGTACCTACTACTACTGTCTGGGAAATTTATTAGAGGCTAACAACACTTTAACATCATTAAGTAGTGAGCGTCTTAATGTTTAAAACATTAGGGGAACGGGGGGCACAATGGAACACTTTTTCTATTCTTATTTTTCCTGGCTTCATTTTCAATTGTATTGAAATCAAACCGATATAGGAATACTTTTTGACATGTCTAAAGACTATTGCTAGGTTTCCAATCGATTGTTAATCACACAGTCATCGCTATAACTATTTTAATTTTGCTTAACTTTTGTTACATTGTGCCCCCTACGTGGGGTGCCTTGCAACAGCCCATGGGGAACAGTGAAACAAGGGGTGTTGTATGAGAACATCAGTTGCATTTTTCGGAAATTACCTACATATTTATTTTGCAATACGAAAATACAGAACCTGTATTGTAGCAACTTCAGGTTTGAAACATCGTATTACATCACATGTATAGGTCAAAAAGAAACATATTTTCATGAAAATTAAAATCTATTACCAGGCGACTAGGTACAAATAGTTTTTAAAGCATTCGTCCATGACAAAGTTTCTTTTTTTCCAAACATTTACTTCGTATGGTAGGAACGTATTATTTCAAATCGCGGCTTTTTCAAGTCCTTCAATAAGATAGTCAATACCATTAAAAATACCGAACAAGTAAAATATTGTGTAGGCATTGACCAAACAACTACAATTTACGAGCAATGACATTTTTAAACAACCAAATATTTTCTTTTAAAATCGCCTCAAATAAAACGTTATTCTTCCCAATCTTGAAAATTTAAATTTTTAATAAGTTAGAATGTTATGCTTGTTATACATTTCAGTCAAAATAAAATCAAGTAAGTAGTTCTACTGGTCAAATTCTAATCAATCTTTAACCCATATTATTAGCCTTACTCACATTATCAGTCTTATTTACCCCACATTCATCAGCGAAAAATTTACTCCGAAAGATACAAAACTATTTTGGCTTTTAGTGTTCCGAGAAAATTTAGGCTGCAAAATCATTTTTATGACATTTTCAGCCACAAACAATGCATGATGTCTTCATCTGATGATGATGATTCATCAGCTGCAGTTTTCTTGGCAGCAGCATTTATTATTGTAGTTTGAATTAATTTTCTTTTAGCCCCTTGCCTTTTGGATTATTCTAGTTTCTTTTCCTCGGCTATTGAGTTGCGTTCAGGAGTATTTGTAGGAATATAATTTTCCCGTTTGCCCTTCTTTTTCTGTTATTTTTCTAGCACTAGCCTTATATTAGGAAAACCACGGAAATCTTCTGGGCTAACGAAAATGTGCTTTAGATTATTTTCTGTGTTCAGAGCGCTACTAATAACCTCATAACTTTCAGCTTGTCCTGCAGAGGTGCTGGAGTTAGGGGTTTATCACACTGGTAGGAAAACCGTCTCTGGTGTCGTCTAAGAAATTCTTCGAGATTAATAGAATTGAGGCACAATGAAACATCTGACTGGGGCACCTTGAAACGTTTCAATGATCCCCTTTTCTTATGTTTCAAACTGCCCCAGTCGCCTACTTAGTATATTTTTGATTCCATGCCAGATTGTTAACAAAATAACTCAATGTAAACCATACAGCCTAATCTGCACATGAAACTGATTCAAAACATCAGTAGCAATAAATGAAAATCGTTTTTACAAAGGTCCTGAATGAAAAAATTCGTCAATCCAAAATTTTTGTTGACTATGAGCAGATCTGACTTTTTACTACGGCTCTCCAAGGAAGACTAGAATGGAGGCACAAGGGCTTCGGGTGAAAGAGGGGCTACTGTAGCGCCCTCTGGTGTTTGCTCCTTCAATTAACTCCCTCTCTTATTTGAATTATACTCGATGTTTCACTGTGCCCCATGTACCAATGAGCCCCCCGTTCCCCTACTAAGTGAAAGCGATGTAAATTTAATGAAGGACGGAAGTTAGTGAAAAAACGTTGTCTATTTCCAAGAAAAATAAAGAGTTACAATGTTAAATCGATTTCGATGGTTAGACCATCTCATCTAGCAATACTTCATTGTATATATAATTCATGTAATTTGTGAGGTAGATTTACAACTATTGTAAAACTGTGATCCTATAGGGATGAAATAGCTTTAAAATATAGGCTTTCAAGATTGATTCAGTATTTGTTTGTACATTTGACAGTAACACCCTGCAGTTACGGATATTTAGGAAGGTTAGCAAAGCTGAGGGGTTGCTTTTTAGGGAGGTACATGATGGAGTGGGAGGTGCTCGCGTCGGGTCTGGAACGTCTCGTTTTTGCACCTATGGGTGTCGCTCATTCAGCTCTCGAGCCAATGACATTTTTCTTCACTCCAGATGTCGAAATTCAGATACGAAAATTGGTACCAACTTTCCTTTAGAGGTCCAAAAAATTTTAAACAATTATTGAAGTGGGAGGATAGGAGACGAAACAGTTGCAATAGGTACCTACAACTATTGTCTGGGAAATGTATTAGAGGCTAACAACACGCTAACATCATTAAGTAGTAAGTGTGTTGGTTTAAAACATTAGAAGTGAAAACGATGGGAATTTACACGAAATGCAGGGTTGAAACGCTATATCAATTTCAACTATCACGTCATCATCAGTAACAAACAATAACAACACTTGAGTTTTGTTAATAAACATGTTGAATGATACATGCAACTAGTCTCTTTCGGCAAAAAACAAGTAATCCCTTCGCGAATCCCCCTCCCCGTCATTTATTTACTGCAACATTTACATAACATTTAATCTAGCAATATTTCATTGGATTTGTACTTCATGTAATTTGTAAGGTAGATTTACAATAGTTGTAAAATCATGATCCTAGAGATGAAATAGCTTTAAAATACAGGATGAGATCAGTTGCTGGGCGTCCCCAAATTCACGCGCCCCTCAAATACACTCGTCTTCCTGGAATCACGTTTTTTGCTCCCAATTCTCACATGCGGCCACTAATTTTCAGAATCAAAATTTCATGCCAACTTGAATTGTTTCCAAACACAGGATATTAGCGATTTGTTTAATTAAAAAAAAATTAAATTAGCAATTAAAATTATAAGTCAAAAAATTTTTTTGGAAACATTGTTATGTTCGCTCGATTGCCTAGGATGAGATAAACTCAAATATATATTTAGATTTGAAAATTGATTGACTGGTGTGGAGATAATCTAGATTATATATTTGTATCTTCCCTCTCTCTCACACAACTGTCGTCCCCTTTAGCCTTAAGCATGCTGATCTGTTTGGTTCCTTGTCTGTATTTCTATCTGATGTCTGTCGGTCTGTCTGTGGTACATCCTTGTCACGCCCAAAACTATACCAAGTTTTAGTTAAATTTTCATTATATTTTCAGGAATGGTGCGGATTAGCTCCTAGACAGTCCCTTATAACTTTCATTGCCGTGAGATCAACAGTGGCCTGCACGCATGCGCAAACGTAAATATCTGATAACGTCGATTTCTCATCATCTATTGGTCCGATTTCGTTCAAACTTGAGGGATAGCTAGGTATATATTCCAGGAAGATGCCCTATGAATTATATTGGGATTTGTGGGGTAATAATCGCAATAGTTTCATTTTATACGAAATTCGCCAATGCAAGAAACGAAACTATTAACGAGTAATGAGTTCGCGATAGTTTTAAATCCGTTAACGGAATAGTGGGTTTGAGAGTATGCAAAAATATCGCAGACTCAGCGTTATCAATTGATGATGGTAGACTTCGTAAATACATAACTCTTCACTCTGCATTTCACTTTGCCTCTGCAAAAGAGGATGCATTTCTTTCTTTCATTTCTACAAAAATAATGCAGAGGGTGAGACTCGGGATTTAAAGAGTCAGCTACAGGAACACAAATGAATTTGCAATGGTAGAACTCTTCTGCAGAGTGCAGAGTTGTAGGCTTGTATGGTGGAATAGGGCCCAGCTCAACTCGAGTACCTCCTAGTGACCTCAATTGCCGCCTCTTGTCACAGTCCCCGTCAATTCCAAGAGAATGCGCGTCTATCCGTCGCTCCCGCGCCATATTAAACGCGTCATTATCGAGTTCTTGGAATGCTGTGCTTGGCGATAGATGAAGATCCGAGAACCGGAAAACCAATCTTCTCCGAACATAGCACGTTACCCTATTAGTATGAGTTGTATCTCTTATGGTACTGTCACACTCCCCTTGCTCTATGTAGCGCGGATTTAGGCCCCATTGCACCTCTGAGGGCGTACTAAGTCCGTGACATGGTAGCACAGCGTGGTTTCTTGGATTACGCATGGTTATACCTAGAACATCCAGGTCCACTATTTTTGAGGGTTACATGTATCAGAACAAACATGGCCGGGTTTCCAGAAGGAATACCCATTATAATCCCTTGGATACATAAATAATTTCATTGGTTCTAGACTTTTAATTTCTCATATTTTCCCCTCACATAATTTCTATTGTCATACCTATGGTATCAGGCCTTTGCCTTTTTTTAAAATTATTATACATATATTCTTTATTCAAGGGCATAGTTCCCAATTCTAATTTAACGGCATAGTTCCCTCCCAATTATTATTTTCAGGGCTTAGTTCTCAATTTAAGTCCCCAACGTGGGCTCATATTTTTATATATATTTTATTTTCCTCTAAGTATAAGTCTCCTGGTTGAGCAACCGTTTATTCCCGATTGTTCCAATCTTCGATTGGTGGTTAATTACCTAATGAATACTTCATATGAAGATTCATTGACGATCCATCCTGTTTTAATTTCTCTTTTTTTATCCTCAATCGCCAGTGCAGCTATTTAGTAGAGAGAATCAGTTCTCAACCAGTGAACTATTCCACCTGTTTTACATACTTGCTCTTCAATCAAGTATGTCTTTAAGGGGAGGAGTGTGACAGATCCCGACAATTCCAAGAGAATGCTCGTCTATCCGTCGTTCTCGCGCCAGGTGAACGCTTCATGCTCGAGTTCTTGGAATGCTGTGCTTGGCTATAGATGGGGATCCGAGAACCGGAAAACCGATCTTCTCCGAACATAGCTCATTACGCTATTAGTACGAGTTGTATCTCTTATGGTACTGTCTCACTCCCCTCGGCGGACTTAGGCCACATTGCACCTAAGTCCGTGACACTCTATTCTCCATCACAACTACCTCAAACTCGAGTTCATCGATCTGCGTTTGCATTTCAAAATTATTGAACGTTATACTGCTAATTCAACAGAATTGATGTGTAGGCATGCCTCGTATATAATGCATTTGAAATCAAATTTGCCGTTGATTAAGTATTTATTACATTTAATTTTATACTGACGGGTTCGCCAATATTAAATAATTGACCAACCAACGCACTCAGAACACTGGAAACAATTCGTAGTACATAATTAAAATGTAATAACTACACCAATCAAGATGGAATACAGCAAGTTTAGATGTATATTGAACATAAATTGTACGTATGTGGGTACTGAATGAGTATGCAGATGAAAGAAGAGCTCAGAAAAAAACTGGACCTTCCTAATTTGTTCAAAACTTCCGAGATGAGTGTTGTTAACTTTGAGGATGAATGCGTAATTTCGTTTGTAAAAACTATATTCTCGAAACACAAAAACAGAAAGTTCAAACGCGTCAATACATTAAACAGGTAACTTCACAACAGTAATTAAATAACTAAAACTGGAGTAGGAATTGAACGAGTTGAGTTGGAATGGGTGTGAAGCATGATGAACGAACAAGCGTCCAAAAACATTTAACCATATATTATTTATTAGCAGCAGGTATTATGTTAAGTGATATTTTTAAAAAAATTATTCATAAGTCGCAACTGAACCAGTTAAGTGATGTAATAATTAAGAATATTTAACTAGGTATGTACTGAAAATATATAGCGCAACCATAAAACAAATTGAGTATAACATTCCAACGCAACATGAAAGCTTTTCCTTTGAATCCCTAATTTTATTATTGAATTCGTATTCGTATTCAATTTCGAATTCGTCTGTTTTTTAACCGAGTTGTATTTTCGTCCGATGTTTGCCTCGGTAATGGTTGAAATGTTTCGTAGAGATGATCTGGAAAACTTCGCGAAAGTGATATAGCTAAATTAATATCTCCCATAGCGTAGAAGTAGAGAGGCAGGGATGCGACAGCCAACTATAAAATAAATTAGGGTATGCTTGCGGCTGGACTTATATTTTACCCCTATCGCACGGATAACATCTTCTCGCGCGGAAAAAACTGCGCTTCTTTGTGGTTCATCAGTGCTACTGTGAGAACGGATTATCGCAATTCTGGCTTCACTTAAAAATTCTTTTGGCACTTAAAAAATAAATTAGGCACTTCAAATTTAACGATCACAGATGTCAACCATATCCTCAATAATCGTGCTGGGATAACCGTGTGATGACATCGCAGAGGACATTTCAGGTCACGCAGCACAACTCGAAAACTGCAAACTTTTAGTCAATAATTATGGGCATTATTAACCTGAAAATATTCATTTCACAGTGATACACTCAGCGCTGAAAAAACACTTCAACTGTGATACCCCACATTCCCAATTGTAAAAAAACTGATTTTTTAGCATTTTTTGGGCCACTAAATTGTGAATTTGAACCTGAAATTCTGAACCGATCCAACGAACTCGACCTGTGTTTTACTTAGACAGATTTTTCGTCGTTGGAGCAAAATTTTCATACCGGATTTCAAGGGATTTATCGTCTGGAAATACACCCCATAAATATATAAACATGTAGATACAAACGACGTTAAAATCTAGGAGTCTGTTCTTTAAAGTATGAAACGGATTTTCAGGGGCTACTCGCCCCTTTCCCCCATACTTAAAATTTTTAAGCCATCTAAATAGCTGATTTTTTCGAAAGACTTTGTGTACCTATTTCAAAAACACTGTTGGATTAAAGTATTAATTTGAGGCACCCCCAAAAAATGCTCTCCAAGTATCACTTAATACGTCAAGGATTTAGGGAAAATGTAAGAGAAAGGTGGAGGGGGGGGGGTGACTTTTGTGTCACTCAGTTTGTAGACAAATTCATCTTACAATTTTGAAATTATGACCATATTTTGATAGGTATACAGCAGAGTTGGGCGTAATGGTACCCATGATTACGATTACAATCTTAGAGTTTTACAGTTGTGATTACAATTACAATTATAATCGCAGAACCTGATGGAGATATGATTAAGATTATGATTACCTTATAATTCCGATTACGATTAAATTGATGATTTTGATTACGATCATGATTGCATTCGTAATCACAGTTTTTCTGTGATTATATCCGTAATTACAACTTTTTTTGCGATTACGATTGTGATCACAAGTTTTTTATATGATTTTGGACATAACAACCGATGTTTCCTTTAAAACCGCAAAGTTTTCCCTGTTATTGCAGTCATAATCACATTTTTTCCTGTGATTAAAGCCGTAATCTTAGAATTCTCGTAGAACACTGGAATCATGCTGTTCACATCCATTGTCCGGTCTACTATTCTCTACTATTATCTGGTCGCTGAGGTATTGTCCTGACCTAGAAAAAGTCCAGGTAAACTTTTTCAAATGGCTGTTAGGTCTTCCCCTTAGTACACCCAGTGCATACGTCCGATTAGAAGCGGATGTCCCAAATTTGATGGTACCCATTTTAAAAAACAGTCTCAAGTGGCTACTAAAAATTACACAAATGGAAAATCACAGAGAAGAGATGTTTGCACGCTTTTGAAACGATTGAAAAGTCCAACAATAATTCTTTAAGATTTAATTGGCTGACTCAACGAACTTCTTATAAAATGTGGAATAAAACAAGTAATAACCTTGGATTGTGAAAATCTCAGAATACTCACTCATAAATGTGTAGAGGATGTTTAAAACTTTGTTAAAAATAAAAATGTTGATGCGGCATTTTCTTACTCATATAATGATTACTATTGGCTTGTGATAGCGCAGGATGGATTTAACGATTATTTGAATTACCATAATGTCCCTTTTCAATTTAAAAATGTATTTACACAAATAAGATTGGAAAATAAACACCATTTTCCAATTAAAATTACAAAATTTTTCCAAACACTGTATTTGCAGAAGACACGGGTCTTCTTGAAAACTTATTCCATGTTCTAGTTCAGTGTCCTATGTATAACTGGATCAGAAGAAGATACCTATATCTCGGACATGGTGGGGGGTACCAAAAACTTGATAAATTTTGAATCAGTACCAAGTGAATTCGACATAAAAAGGCTACATTTCTTCTTAAATGAAGTTTGCAAACTGAGAAATTTAAGTTTGTTTTACTGAAGGATCAACTCGCTCGATACTGGTACTGCCTATGTTAACAGTTTGAATGTTTTTAAAATTATTTATGCAATTGATTGCGTGTTTTATTTTTATTGTTGTTTCCAATATTTATAAGGTAAAGTGAATAAGCTGAATTAATAATGAATGTTATATTCTTTTTTCATTGATAAAATATTTGAAATTTCTACTAACACTGTAATACCGAATAGATTATCATTAATTGCCAGTTAATTATGTAACTGGACACCAGGATATATTTCTAAATGTTGTACTCTTATAGTTGATTTAACTGGGTATTTAAAACACTACGTTAATGAAGTTTGCACTACAACCGTTTCAATAATGTATTTTATCATTTAATAATGATTAACAGGACGATTTCATTTGTTTTCGTCCGTCACGAGCGTCACGTCACGGTGGGGTTTTCTATTGATTTTAACGTACAACCAATGCGTTACTAGGGAAGTGTAACTCCCTTAGTTTTCATAGCAGGTAAATCGTTAGCCACTTTTTGGAATGCTCGCATTCTATCACAGCATCTAAACTCCCTAAGCCTCTGTAATGTCAAGGAAAGCTGATTTATTACGCTCAGTTATGAACTAATATTGAACTAAACCATAATGAACTAATAATGTGTAAAATTAATCATTATTAAATGATCTGACTGTAGAACCGTAGGTCTACCGTCCGTTTTTTTGTTAGGCATACTCGAATGTAAGGAACATACATGTTCAAATACATTAAATACGAGTAAATTAAGTTAAATTAATCTTAGTCTTTTCTGTGAATAATGCCGTAATCTTAGTATTTCCTGTGAGTACAATCGTAATCATATTACGATCGGGGTTCATTCGGGTTTTCACAATGTTGCAGTTACTACAGTTCATTGAACTAAGTTATCTGCGTCAGATGTACACGCAAATAGTTAAACAGTATTTAAATTATGTAGGAACCAAAACGAGTTTAAATAAAGGGAAAAATCGGATGCTTACCATTTCCCTCCCTCGCATCCTAAGTCAAGATGTTTATGACTGGGGTCCCTCCCTTTCACCGATATACCCCAACCCTCGCCAATCTCTTATCTTCCACCGGGAAGATGTAAATTAGCCACTAAATTAGTCGTTGACGATTTCTGGGGGAACAACGTTTCAGATCGAATCTTGCTATAAAGAAAAAACGGGCTCCTCGTCTCTACATCGGAAATTCAATATTATTAGCAGATTAGAGTAGGGGTTTGGTCTTAGAAATAAATTATGTCTTTACTTGTATAAAGCTTGCAATCGTGTTCACAATATAAATGATTGAGAATGATCACCTGTGTGTAAACAATTATTTAAACAATCACGCTCAAACCGCAGCTTGTCGGCCACGCACTCCGCAGTGGTTAACGTACTATGGTTAGGTAAATCGAGTGCTATCCAAGGAGTGGTGAACGATTTTCGTACGATGATAACTGGCGAAGTTAAAGTTCCGTAGCAACGAATCGGTACGTGAAAATCATTAGAAATTTTTCATAACGCTTTCTTCGTCACACCGTAACGTCACACTTTTTGAGTTATGTGCCATAGTAAAGACATAAAATGTCAAAACGTCTGCCAAGTTGGTGTGGCACATAGCTTCCTCGTATCCGTAACTTGAATGTATAGATCATTGAAATGTTTTAAACGATCTCTTTAAACGATAAGGGCGTGAGAAAATCATGCTTGATGGAATTGACGTTTGCGCGTGCGCAGAGTGAAACATTGATTTGGGGAATACGAAACAGTTTAGGGTACCACATACTGTCTATCTCGCAAGTTCCCTCAAAATTGCATTGAACGAGAAATAAGAACGATGAAAACCGTAAAAAGCTCCAGTCATGCAGCATGATCGTATGAGGTCGCATCCACCAGTTCGCGCCAAATTAATGCATTTTTTAGCTCCCGACCATGGTTTTATTGTTCCTTTTTTACTAACTAAAAAGCAGGCATCATGTAACTTTACTGTGTGTGTCCGTTTCCAAGTGAAAAAGCTTCAGGATAGGCCGGCTTGGAGCTTAAATCAATTCATCAGATTAAATCACATTCCAATTACTTTCGTGCGTTTATGTGCGAAAAAACAGCTCCATGATGATGACGTCAATTTTAATGAACGTTCGAACGTAAGTCTACTGGTTTACCCTACTGATTAGGACTTTTAAATGTTCCAGTCATGCAGCATGATCGTATGAGCGAATTTTAGTAGATTATCGTATTATATTATGTTACTATGTTTTGAAATTTGAGCACTTTGAGGACAAAGAAATTGTTAACCACCAATTTTATTATCGTACCAACTTATCGTTCTAAATCATATCCCACAATTATAAACAGATTTTGGTTGTTTAGCGATTTTTCAGTTTTTTAATCTATTTTTCTGCAAATATTAGTGAAATTTAGGGACTTTTTTCACCATCATTTTGTGAATAGATTTTTTAATGTTCTAGTTCATCGTCAATAAACTTTTTTCGACTAAAATTCGGAGAATAATATAAATTTAACGATTTTTAGACGTTTTTAGTCATTTCTAGTGATTTATTGAGCACATTTTTTGAATTTTGACCTATATAATGTGCTCGAAAAATGTTGACCAACGATCTCATCTTTTCGTTTGGAAAGCTTGATTTTTGGGAGCAAGAACGAAATTTTTATCCCAATTCTAAGGAGAGCTATCGTCTGGAATGACACATATATACATAAATATATACATTGTTACAAAAATCAAATTTTCTTTTCTTGTAGTTTGAAAAAGGCATATCTAAGCCGAAATATACAGTTTGTCTCGACTTAAGTAGGTAAGACTTCAGGGATCGATTTTACTAGTAATTTGCAACAAAAAGTGCCTCCTAGACTTTATTTTAAAGACTTCGTTTCCGAGTTATTTCTTTTTTAAGATTTTTTTCGTGTTTTCAACCTTACGTCACAAAAACAGCTCAAATCTAAGGATACCGTTGGAAAGAGTGTTAAATTTCCTATCTTTCTAATGTAAAGTCCAATTTTTTAACGCATACAGGAAGGAGGGAAGCACTTTGAGAACCTGCTTTGACTTTTTATTTATTTATTTTTTATTTTTTAAGAAGTAATTATTATTTTTTTATAACACGAGCGATCTCTGATACACAACAGCATTTTCATTGCCAACCCACCCCGTATTATTAGGTACCTACTCAAATGAAAGATAAGTATCCGAGGAATAATTTTTAAGCACAATTGACTGAGGTGGTCGATCGTATTATCGTATTTTTCTGCCTGCCCTTCCGATAATTATCTAATTATGCTCAGGTAGATGAGGTAGGTGGAAGATGAGTTAGGTAGATACACTATTTTTTTTTTATTTTTTGGTTTATTATCATCGAATACAGCTGTGCATAATGAAATATTAAAAAAAAAAAAAAAAAAAAAAAAAAAAAAAAAATGAAACGTCGATTTTGACCGACAAAATCACGTTTTTTGTCCCAAAACTTCCTAATAAAAAAATTTTTTTTTAGTAAACCGTTAGAAAGCTGACAGGTTGAGAAAGTTTTTCCCGGAAAGCGCTTGTTGAAATACTTCCGTACTGAAAGCAGAAAAACGAAGAAAAATTGAAAATTTTAAAAAAAATTTAAAATTTTGAAATCGGCCACTTTTTTCACTAACTAGAACTAATCAAAACAATTTAAATTTACATCAGAATGATTGGAAATTTAACGCTCTTTCCTACGGTATCTTTAGATTTGAGAAAACTTGACAAATTGGGGAGTTAGAGCTGTTTTTATGACATAAGGTCGAAAACACGGAAAATCTCTTAATAGTAAAATAACTCGGAAACGAAGCCTCTAAAAGAAAAAGTCTAGGAAGCACTTTTTGTTGCAAATTATTTGTAGAATCGATTTTTGTACTTAAGTCGAGACACCCTATATAAAAATTAGTTTCATGTTGTCAATTATTGTTTTTCCTTAAAAATTGTTTGAATATGCACACGCTCTTGCAGAGCCATTTTAAGAAAGAACAATAATTTACAACATGAAACTAATTTTTATATTTCGGCATATCCCTTTTTCAAACTACGAGAAAATAAAATTTGATTTTTGTAAATTGGTGAGAAAATCTTGTCATGGAGAAGCGTGGTTACCCAATTAACGCCTGATGTTCAACCCTGGATTATCATAAGCGCCCAGAACATTCGAGTGCGCCCTCTCTGACTGAAGCAGCATTAATTTAGTTTCTGTGGGTCTCATTTTCTTCAATACCTTCATGCCATAGCAGTCATCAGGGACGAGGCTTAGCGGCTTACTGGCATATCTTCTTTTTTCATAGCTACTGATGATCTATGGTTATTAGACTGACAACGAAAAAAACGAAAGTTCGAATTTTTGAGGTGCTCAAAGCTCAGATGATTGCATCAGATGCTAGGAACAACTCCTGAAAATTTCAGTCCGAACCGATAACCCCTTGAGGTCTCCTAAACCCGTTTTTTGGTAATTGAATTATCGATTTTAGAACACTGGACGCTTAGGACAAAAAGACAGTTAGGACATGAAAGGTCCATGCGTCTGGACACTTTTTATACTATATTCCTATGTTTTCGGTGTCGCGGAACACGATGCCGCCATTATTGCAAGCGCAGAAGCTGTATTTCTTTTGATATTCAAGAAATCAGTCCAAATAAGTGATGGAAAAAAGGCATTTTTTGCCATTTTTACCTAGTTTTGACTGGGGAAAAAATTGTTTGCGGGTCTTTTCTGCTTCGGACCTTGTTTCCTGGCTTGTTCCGAATGTAACAAGACCAATTTCGCCCTACAATATATTGTCCTTTTGGAAAAATCTGCTCAAGAGCCGAGTTAGCTTTTTTTGTGGTAACCGCTCTATACTTCCCAGTAGCTGCGAAATCAAAATTTAACGCCCTGAAGCCCTTTTTATCACATTATTTTATGTTTTTGGGCTCGTTGAACATTACGTGCTAGTAGTGGAGGCGTAGGACTCGTATTTCGGTTAATAATCAAGAGCTAGGTGTCAAAAATCGGTGAATAGAGTGAATTTTTCTTGATGTTCAAAAAATCAGTGGACAAAATTAATAGAAATAAGGGATTTTTGGCCGGTTACACCTAGTTTTGATTGGGACAAACTATTTATGAGTGTCTCATCTGCCTTGGACTTTGTTCTGTGACTTATTCTGAATATGACAAGACTAAGTTTGTCCCATCAAAACTAAAAAACAAGCCCTTTTTATCCCATTATTCTATGTTTTTGGGCTCGTTGAACATTACGTGCAAGTAGTAATGCCACTATTGAATATAGAACGGTTACCATTAAATAAGTCGACTTGGTTCTGGCTCTGGCTGATATTTCGAGAAGAAAAATGTATTATGGGACAAACTTAGTCTTGTCATATTCAGAATAAGTCACAGAACAAAGTCCAAGGCAGATGAGACACTCATAAATAGTTTGTCCCAATCAAAACTAGGTGTAACCGGCCAAAAATCCCTTATTTCTATTAATTTTATCCACTGATTTTTTGAACATCAAGAAAAATTCACTCTATTCACCGATTTTTGACACCTAGCTCTTGATTATTAACCGAAATACGAGTCCTACGCCTCCACTACTAGCACGTAATGTTCAACGAGCCCAAAAACATAAAATAATGGGATAAAAAGGGCTTCAGGGCGTTAAATTTTGATTTCGCAGCTACTGGGAAGTATAGAGCGGTTACCATTAAAAAAGCTATCTCGGCTCTTGAGCAGATATTTCCAAAAGGACAATATATTATAGAACGAAATTGGTCTTGATACATTCGGAACAAGCCAGGAAACAAGTTCCGAAGCATAAAAGACCCGCAAACAATTTTTTTCCCAGTCAAAACTAGGTAAAAACGGCAGAAAATGCCTTTTTTCCATCACTTATTTGGACTGATTTCTTGAATATCAAAAGAAATACAGCTTCTGCGCTTGCAATAATGGCGGCATCGTGTTCCGCGACACCGAAAACATAGGAATATAGTATAAAAAGTGTCCAGACGCATGGACCTTTCATGTCCTAACTGTCTTTTTGTCCTAAGCGTCCAGTGTTCTAAAATCGATAATTCAATTACCAAAAAACGGGTTTAGGAGACCTCAAGGGGTTATCGGTTCGGACTGAAATTTTCAGGAGTTGTTCCTAGCATCTGATGCAATCATCTGAGCTTTGAGCACCTCAAAAATTCGAACTTTCGTTTTTTTCGTTGTCAGTCTAATGGTTATTAACCCGCAAGTTAAGTGCTGTCTCCGTTTTTCATACATGCTCTTGTAGAGCCATTTCATTCGGTTATATTATAAATGTGAAAAAGCTTTAAAGACTAGGATTCGTTTCAGAATGTCTCAAAACGGATTTCAATGAAGATATCTTTCGAAAATTTTCATTTAAAAATTTGTGGAGCCATTGCAATAGCTTTATTTCCTACAAAAGTTCGCTAAATTGGAAAAATCAAGTGGTTCTCTCTCTCTCCCTCCCTCTCTCGCCCCCTATCTCTTTCTCTCTGTCTCACCCTCTCTCTCAACTCTCTCCCTCTCTCCCCTTTAAAAAGACTTAATGCGTTCAGCCTGATAATATTGATTTTGTCAAAATGTTTCTGATGTATATTAGGAAGAGCGAACCAACTTGGCCCGATAATGTACAGATAAATAAATAAACGATTGAATCAATCAATCCTCTCTCTCCTCTCTCACTCCCCCCCCCTCTCTCTCACTCTCTCTCTATCTCTCTCTCTTTCTCTTCTCTAATTCCTAGAAATTTCCCATCAGGGGATTTTCCACTTGGGTTCATTGACACACATCGGTATCTCAATGTTATCTTCTCTAATTTGATTTATTCCAACTAAATAACTTCTACCTGTTCCCAAAGGAGCGTGCGTTAACATTATCCTACGTTTATGTTCCACTCCGAAGCGGTTTATGAGAGAACAGCACGCCGAACTCGGGTCCCTTTGATGCGGTACCGGCGTATTCCGCGGAAACGATTGCTCATTGGGGTGAAGCGGATTGGTAATTGAAGGCGTAACGTTATTAGGTGTCCCCTCTCGACCTTTCCCGCAAATGATTATCTGACCCTAAACTTCTATCCGATAATCCCTCGAATTTGATTCCCTTGATTGGATAAAACCCGACCCCTCGTACCGTCGGGGCTACGTGAGAGACGGCTTTTCTTACCGCTCTAGTTCGGATGTTGAACCACAATCCGGGACTGTCCCTCAACAATATTCCAACTTTCTTATTGTTTTAATCCCGTTATTACCCACGAACTAGTGGTGAACAGAAAGGAAACATTCCAGTCATGCAGCGGATGATCGTATGAGCGGATTTTCGTAAATTATCGTACTATTACCTACTATGTTACAGAGTTGGGAATAATCTTATCGTCGAATACGTATATGATTGTAATGGTGATATCGGGGAAATATTGGGTTTCACAGTAGGCACAGACATTTTGTTTTGTTTAATTATACTTCTTATTTGAAAGAAACTCTCTTTGTACAATCTCCAAATTACAATTTCTCCGCGAGCACGAAAAAACATTGAATCATATCAATGTTTTTGGGCTATCAATAAACAAAATATATACATAACACCTTCTAACAAAACATATTGGTAATGTGTGATTCGAAAGAGCCAGTTGTTGCAACTGTGCACAGGTGTCTGGAAGGCAATGAAGGTTTTCTCACGAACACGATCTGCCATATTGACGGGGAATCGTCATAAACATCCCCAGGAAATAGAAAAATCTTACCCCTAAATCGTACCTGTTCCTAAACGTGATTTTTATCGTGAGTCCATAAATATAAATTTCAAGGTTGAATAAGCATAGTGAACATTTTTCTTCATGGCTCAAATTGGGATATTTCGAACAAGACACAACATTTTTAGGCTCAAAAATAGTGGATATCGTAGCCAGAAAAATTCTCTTCCCGATAACATATTGTGAAGTAATATTTTTGCCATTCTATATTAACAGAATCACAAAACATTTACTCAGACTCGCTTTGCTTAAAAAACTGATTTTATTCAAAAATTTCAAATATCCGGAATTCGGAAGGGTCGAGAATGTCTAGAAATATTCTCTCAGAAGTTCAGAAACTGGGTATTCAACTACAAAGTTCAGTTTTACAAACAAGAAAAAGGCGCTGAATATAAATCCCAGAAGTTTTTGAAATTTTAACATAAGTCAGGGATTTGTTCGTGTAGAAATAACGGATTCATAAAAAAATCACGTTTAGGAACAGGTACGATTTTGTGATAAGGTTTTTCTATCCTAGGGATGTTTTTGACGATTTCTCGTCAATATGGCATATCGTGTTCGTGAGAAAACCTTCCAGACACCTGTGTGTGATAAAATAAATCCCCATCACTGGTTACCTTGTTACCACTTTCAGTACTAGTAAACCTTTATTTGGATCGGTTCTTATGGAGAAATCGTTATAAATTCAATGTAACTAGGGGAGTTTGCTGAATGCCGTTTCACAAGTTTCACGGAAATTTTCGCAAGACCCCCAGCCCAAAAACATATACATGTTAGAAAACGGTAGGTCGAAAAGACAAGAAATTAGCACCTCAGCTTGTTTGAGCCAAACTTCAGAAGTTATTCGGCCGGCGACAGAGTTGTCTTCAGAGATTACAAGCAAAATTCAGAATCCTGGCAACCTGGCGTGATTGTAACGAAATTGGGAGATCTCCATTATGAAGTGGAAGGCAATGGTCGTCGCTTCAAACGCCATATCGATCAGGTAAAAGCAACCAACTGCCCTGCAACTACCCCATCTGACATCAGAGGACAAAATCGAAGAGTGCGAATCTTCGACGCGGCATCCTTCTCACAGAAGACACCAAGTCCATCTGCTGACCTGTCAAGTCCTATGCCCCCAGGACAACCCCCAGGCTCAAATTTACAGTCTGGAAGAGGAAACTCCCCAACTCCTACATCATCTCTCAGATCTTCCAGCTCCAATACCTGGACTTCTCCTATCTCATCAAGAGCACCAATTACGTTTACACCCCCAACAGCTAATACTGAAAGGCGATACCCAGTTCGAATAAGGTAACCCAGGAAGATCTATACACCATCTTGAAGCTACATAACTACAACTTGAACAAAATATAATCGAACGTGAGTGTGGAGAGAGAAAATTTAATGAAAAGACTGATGAAGTGATTTATTACTAAGAATTTAATGAAATGTATAAACTATTCAAAATGGATTCATATTACTTGAAATATTACTAACTGCTGACTACTCAAATTATATTTGTAATTGTTGTTGCCCAAGTAGGAAATTTTGTATTTTGTAAATTCAAATGTTTATTTATTTCTCGAAGCTAAATTTCAATTTCAAAATAGTCTGGGAGGATTGTGGTGTAAATACAGCCTTTGCCAGGTGTTTGGCTCAAACACAGGTGATCGGTGAATTTGCGAACCTCATAGTCGTTTTCGTGGTTTCCCGTCTAAATTTTAGCACCGTAAGTCGACTAGGAGGCATCGGAGGTCAGACAGCGGATCACACCCCCTCCATTACTCAATTCGCTTGTACCGTCTTGCTGCATGACTGGAACTTTGCCCATAATATAAACCGTGACTGATTTCCGTACACACAATTTACCCTGCAAAAGAAAAACTTAGCTTCAACGTGTTGAGAAAATCCACGAGCTGAATGCGATGTCTGAATGTCCGTTCGTTATCGTTTTTCCGCTGGATCGGCATTTTGTAGAGAAATAAATTTTCGAAACCAGTCTACCGAAAACCAATCCAACGCTCTAATATAATGATGAAAGTCAATGTTCGGAGCTTCGGACGTTACGTATTGAATTGAAATTGCACGTGGATACAAGAACGATGAAGCAAAGCAGTATAAATGGTATGTACACGGAAAGTTCATTACGGACTAATTTCAGTAGAGAGGTAATTACCAAGCATCGAGATGATTCAAGTCCCCTGGCACAGAGTCACTCTCTCTAATTAACTACGGTAATAGTTTATCACGTAGAAGTGAAATGAGAAAGAGTTTTTCACGGTGAATTTAAAAACTCTGAAACGCTTAGTGCCATAGTTTCGTCGTTGCGATGTAATATCGCATGTTCAAATATCAAGCAGTATAAATATAATATTGATGAAGTCTTTAACTGATATTGATGAATCAATATCGATGAATTGATGAATTATTATTGATGAAGTCTCCCAGCATGAGTACGATTTTGGTTTATTATTTTTAATAATTTATCTTTATAATCAACCATGGGAAAAAAATCTTCCCCTCGAAAATTTTATGGTTTATGTTTGAAGAAGCGCAGATTCACTAAGTACCATCGAGGCGATTAGGGACTCATATTCTAATGATCCCCTAATACATGGATTCCCAAACTGGGGGGCGTGAAGACGGGTCAGGGGGGGGCGTGAGACCATTCTTTGGGGCAACATCGAGCCAACTCCAGGAGCGAGCTCGTTTTTGCTCGTGAACTACATAAAAAAACAGTGCACTAAATACCCGACTGTTTAAAATTCTTTGTGAAGATTTAGGAACTGACCTCAAAACATTGCTATATCACACAGAAGTGCGCTGGCTATCAAAAGGAAACATGTTGGCAAGACTATTTGAGCTCCGAGATGAACTAACTTCGTTCTTGGAAAACCAGAAGCAAAATGAGCTAAGCACGAACTTCAGCAAACCTAGTTCTTAAGTAATGTTTGCACATTTGTCAGACTTCTTTGATTCGTTAAACAGCTTTACCTTAAAACTCCAGGGTGGAGACTCAAATATCATAACTCATCGTGATGCCATCAAGACGTATGTTGAGAAACTACAACTTTGGAGACGAAAAGTATCAGCAAACCCCTGCAACTTTTCAAATTTCCCAAAACTAGTATCAATCTCAGAAGAAACACGCTTCAAGGAGGTTTTTGAAGGATCACACTTGTCAAAACAAGTGTCAAACCATTTGGAGAGGCTCACTGATGAATTCGGGAAATACTTCCCTAACTCTGCTGACGAATATTTTTACAGACTTTCAACAGATCCTTTCCATGTCAACGTTGAACATGTTCCAGAAGCCCTGCAAGAAGAATTTTTGGGAATGAAAAATGATTCTTCTGCCAAATATGACTTCGAAAAAATGGAAAAGTCAACATTTTGGATAAAATACTTCCATATGTATCCCAGAGTATCACAGGAAGCTCTCCGGTTATTTTTGCCTTTTTCAACCACCTACTTGTGTGAAAAAGCATTCTCAACACTTGCATCAATAAAAACCAAGAATCGGAACAAACTTAATGTTACTTCTGTGACTTGCGAAGGGTGCGTTGTACCCTTCACCAAGAATACCAGCGCTAGTAAAGAAAATGCAAGCCCATCCATCTCATTAAGATTAACTTATTTTTATCTTAGGCTACCTACTTCATAAAAGATACGTGTTATCAAATCGTGTTTTATATAAATAGCAAATAAAAAATTGTTTTCAGTATAAAACTTGCATGTTTTTTTCACATCCATTCATTAATTATGTAAGGGGGGCGTGGGAGGATTTCATTTTACCACAAGGAGGCACGGTACAAAGAAGTTTGTGAACCCCTCCCCTAATACAAAGCCTATGTGGATCGCTACACCAAAACACGACAAAACACGCTCAACCGTAACTTTTATGTGGGTCAGTGGCGGCTCCTGTCTTGAAACTCAGGGGGTGCACAGAGATCAACAAGGGCTATCGCGGGGACGGTAGAGGTGCTTTTATACTAAATACGTACACCAGACACGAGAAATGTTCTCAAATGGAAGACAGAAATTCTGAAATACTTAACCATCAAAGGAGTTAACCCAAGGAATGATTGCAATAGCTGAAATTTATACCCGCCCAGCAAGAACCATCGTGGAGGTGAAAGCAAATCTTACCATGGAGGGGAAGGAAAGGGAGAGGAGAGGTTCATGGGGAAAGAGAAGGGTTAGTCATCATCTAGTCTATATAAATAATGGGGAATATAAAAATAAAATCTATCACATTATAGGGGTTGAACTTACGGACCGAATCAGAACGATTTTTGATTTTCAAAGTTTGCGTATGTCCCAGTAGTGATGGCAAGGGGCGGACAGCATCGTGAATCCTGCACTTTTCTTCTATTGACAAATGGGACCAGTTCAACTTGATGAACTCAACTGAATTATTCATCGTAAAAGTATCTACTCAACACTCAATAACTTCAAAAAATCGTAACACTAAATGAAATAACACCGGGAAAAATAGAAGTGTGACTGATAAAAATGATCCGGAGAGCGGAAAGTACTCGGTGTCGCTACCTAGCGGAAGAGCATGCCCCTAAGTATGCTCATCTAGGGGATGTTACGGGCTCTCTGATTGGTCAATCTCACATGCCCGCTTCAATTCAAACTGAAAATCCTCAGTCCGGAGATATGCGGTCAAGTCTGAGGTTGAGCAACAGCGATGTGTTGCTCCCGCTCGCTTCTGACTGGTCAGGTTGGGTGAGCTTTCCCCTTCAGCCCCTCCCTACCGCAACCTTCTCTCTTTCGCGCGTAGGTAGATTTAGATTTCCCGTCTTCTGTCACTAGCTAACTTCAAATGAGGGTGGAGAAATTTTGAAACATTATTATTATTTTGGTTTGACTGGGAGTGCACGTGTGCCTATGCTCCTATCATTCATGGCAATGAGTGTGCAGATGCCATTGCAAGTCATTGGTGATAACTCCATTGATCCTAAACGCATAGAGGATCAAATCTCCTACATGCAACATAAAGCCAATTCCATCTGGCATGAGCAATGGCAGGGTGAGGTCACTGGTCTGTGTGGTGTCCTTCAGGTACTTGAGTAACCCTACTTCCAAGGAGGGATCGAATAGTGGTCAACCGGGTTGCCACTGGCCATACCCGTCTTACTCATACACACCTGCTTAGTGCAGAAGCTCGAAGCATGTGCCGTGAAAAATATTTTAACTCCCTCCACGTTTAAATTGCGCGGTTATCGGTGGACTCGGGAACTAAAGTAACCACGCTCATTCTTCTCTGTTTCTCCATCCGTTGGATTTTGGGAGATCAAGCTCGAGCCGCCTCAGTAAGGGTTTAAACTCGTACAGCGCTCTGGTGAAAGTCGTTGAACTATAATCTTCCTTAATTTCTATTGTTTTCGAAATTGAACTGGTTTAAGTTGTTGGTGAAAGTGGTCCTGAGTCAACAATTCATCATAGAGCAGGTAGATGATTACATCTATCAACATATATGGAGCGTAAAAGCGTATCGACAATTTACTCGGTATTCCCGCCTTGGAGGTCTCCATCACCATAACGCTGATGGTCCTTCGGGACGGGCGTGAATCCTTACACAGTTCCCTATCGATTTCCTCTAACAGCTACAAGCTCCGCGTAATATTCACTCGTTCAACGAATCCCAGCCAAAATGACGGTGGTTTCAACTTCGTACCTCGGTATATCTATGTATCACATTTCCTTTAGTGGTTCTCATATGCATCTGAAGGAAAGGTACATGTGGACGATCACAATCGCATATCGCTATATGTGCTATATATTTTGTATGACGATGGTCCATTTGTAAATCTTAGTATCCTTGTGGAAGATTGCAGAAGTAACAGAAGACATGTGGTATGACGAGGCTTCACACATCTATTCAAACATAAGTTTTACTTACCTACTTGTGTGTTATTGGTGTTTGTGTCTGAGACCTTAGTCAAAAATGGGTTTTTGATCTTATTAGATGTGTAAGTGAACAATATATTTGTTAAAATTTGAAGTATGCACAGGGGTCTTAAAAATCAATGGGCCAGCCTTTTTTGGTTCATTATTTTTAATAATAAACCTTTGTAATCGACTCGTTTTTTTCCAACTCTGTCAAAATTTGTTGGTTTACGTTTCAAGATAGGTACGTAGGATTAAAAAGAAAAAAGTCCAGTCATGCAGCATGACCCCATGAGCGAATTTTTGAAGAAATCTTCGACATTTCAGTCGCTATTGATCGTGTAGAGAAATTTTAGTTTATGATTTTGATAGACAAACATGGAATCAAATTATTAAAAATAATTAGGAGGTTCTCATACTTTATTATTATTAAACTAATCTTGTAGATTTAAAGACAATCTGAATTTGGACAATGTTTCATGCAAATATTATCGATTTTTACAACTTACGAACAGCATTATTTCGATTTTTGACTGATTTTTCAGCTTTGAAATTTTTGAAAACTTGATACATATTCTTATAGGAAATTTTACGCTGATTCCGAATGTACCACATGTTAGTATGCTGAAAAAATTATTTCGCACAACAAATCGCAAAAAACAGGCTATTTTGAAATTTTTGACTACATTTTTGAAAATTTCAACCCGAAGATGTAATCCAATCATGCTGGCCAACGAACTTGAACTTTCGTTTTGTGTCCTTAACATTTTAAAATTTGTTTGAAGTTTCTAGCACAATTCTACGGACAGGTATCGTCTGGAATGACACATACATACATACATACATAATTATATACTTACATATATACATATATACATACATACATTAAAAAAATGCGTTAAACTTCAGAATATGATTCAGAATAGCCTGAAACGGATTTCTGCATAAAATTTATTAAAAAATTCACATTCTACAAATTTTGAGGCGAGAGCAATAGCTTAATTTTCTTCAAAAATTCGCTAAAAGTCATGCAGCATGATCGTACTCGTATTAGCAAATTTCCGTAAATTATCGTGTTGTATAATTCTAAAAACTGATGGCGGAATCTGCGGAGTATTCCCTGCAGGGGTGTGGGAAGTGAATCCTTGGGAAGTGAAATGATCCTTTAATTCCTTACTTCTCCTGTAAGGGAGCGTCAATTTATTAAATTAAGTACCGGTTTCGGTCTAAACACAGACCCTCTTCAGCAAAAAGTGAAAAAATTCAGAGCATCTTAGGAGCAAACAAAACAACAGGTATAAAAGTCAACAATAACACGAGAGAGAAAATTTATTATTAAGACTGTTTGTTCCGAACGGTTGATGTCTAACTACTGTCTGTAGACCTGATTTTAATGAGAACAATACTCTACTCTTTCTGTCAATTTATTGTGCCCTATGCAATTTACAAAATCTAGATATACGTTTACAATAAATTCTAAATACTGATGATAGTCACAACGAACAAACGATATTTTTCTTTTTCCCTAACTTTTTCAATATTCTATTACTATTCCTCGTTTTTGACATTGAAAATCTCTTAGTTGACGGGTCAACCGGAAATTTTGTTATGGAAGTTTTGTTAAGCAAAGAAAAAAACGTCACGCAACCTATAGTTGCTGGGGAAATGAAGCTTCTTTAGTTTTCACCGGACAAAAATCGTTCTCCACTCGTTGGAGAACGAGTGGAGATCGAAAGCTCTCGATTTATCACGCATTTCTTTCGTACTTGTTCTTCTATTCATGTCGTAGTTTTATATTTATTTATGTTATAAATGGATATCGTGGAGCGTCAACAGTACTTGACTGTTAATTGATGGAGCGAATCAACCTCATATTATTGCAAATAGAATATTACTGACGACTACACGGGAGGGCCACTAGCGTACTAGTATCCGTCCATTTTAGACTATCCATCCGACAGTAGCCCCCTCCCGGCTCACGGATATAAAAGGCGCCCTTGTGAAGGGACCCACGGACTTAAGTTCTAGACGTTTCATACGTAGGTTCTATTGAATAAACACTTCACTTCGTATTACTAAAACAGTTGTCTTCTTTAAATTATCCCCTACTCTCTGATTATCTATATCATCGATATCAGAAGTGGGATAGAGTTACTTTCACGCTCACAACATTTAACCAACCGAACTAATCAAGCAAGAAACAAAAACATGATGACGCAACAATACGAAATCCTGACATCCACCTACGCAAGTAAGTTTCCGGACTGGAAACAAAGGTAAGCGTTGAAACTTAATTAAAGGCGTAAACGTTCTACTAAAGGAACGACCAAAATTCAGTGATTTAGAAATTTTTCTCTCATTTTAATCTACAGAGGATAAATATCGTAAAATTACTTCATAGGGAAGGATTTACTTGACAGATAACCAATAATGGTCAATTATCAATTGTAGTTTTAATAATGACACTCTTGTTTGTTTAAAATATTTCCCAGTATATTAAAGTCTTGATATATCGCATAAATATTTAATCATCAGTGATTTTCGAATAATACTGATTTATCGGTAAGATATTAACCCGCTACAGTCACATTTCGAATTGTAGTGTCATTATTTATTATAATTACTATAGTTTTATTTTTTAATATTATTATTTTTATCATAATATTTCAAAATTATGGTCGATAATTGGGAAGTGCATACCTTTCCCCCCACTGACGAGAATCAAGACGCGGAAGAATTTTCTGAACCCCCATGAATCCCAGATGAACACTATCAACCATTCCCGTTAGTCGTTATGCCATCTGCAAACCCAGAATCTTTACCTTCCACGCAATCACCACTTAACCCGCTGTTAGACCCTTTTAAAAACATTCTATATGATTTTGCGTCTATAATGAGAACCCCCCCCCTACGACTCCCGTTATTGATGTCCGCATTCCTCAAACAATACAATTTTCGGAATTTGATCCTCCACGGACCGACCCACAACGGGCCCGGTCGTGGACCAACAAAATGTGCTCGAAATGCACCATTATCTTCCGGCCCTGACAACTGCCTTCAGACAGAACAGAGCAGCTATGTGGTTCTCTACAATAGAACCCGCACTACTTTCGGTTGACGATTTTTTGACAAATTCTCAATACGTTTTTGTCATCCTGATACTCCAGTGGGGTAGTTGTACACTGTCTTTACGTCCCCTCAAAACAATATACAAAATATTATTGACAATTTAGGACCCAAAATTCGAGCCGCGACACAACATTTGCCCCCCGACCAACAATATGCCAATTTATTAGCTGCTTGGATATCAACAAAAAATGAACAATTTCGTAAATGGGCACTTGGTCAAACCCATATCTGAGGAAACAATATTACGAGAATCTAGACGACTACAACTGATTATGCGACCTTCGTTTACGACCTCCCCAAATAATCGACAAATAAACCCCAGTCACGGCCCACCTACGCTTCAACGGTTCCCACATGAACGTCCCTATCCGGAAACTCGATCATTTTTTAATCCCCCGCATAAAATTTTCAAATCAGACAACTCCCCTCAATTAACATGTAATTATTGCCACAAAAAGGGACATTCAGCAGACAGGTGCTATAGTAATCCAGCTTCCACTTCCAACAAGGGCCAGGCTTCCAAACCTTCTTACGGGGGTCCGGCCTCTACTCGGATACCTGGACCCTCTGGGATGAGACCTCGGGGAACAGGCGTCCGCTCGACGCCACCCCCACGTCCGAGGTTGCCAGAACACTAGGTTTATTGATAAAAACAGGTTTATAACGACAGATTAGCTACTTCACTTACAGTACATAATACTTATTTTTAAGTATAGTCTTTGTAATTGTGCCTCATAAAATTGTTTCGATGGAATTATTTTGGGTGAAGATATTCACTCACCTACTTTGTCTGTTTATACTCATCATGAAAGATATGAATTTGTACAAAATTTAAAACTTAATCAAAATTTAGTTAGAACCTCATTTTCGGAACAATATTCTGCTTCGTTCAAAGATCCTGAAAACTATTAATAAAACTTCTTAGGCCACTACAGATCCAACACAATTAACTTACAAATATCAATATGTACAGAATTTAGAACATCATCAAGATTTAGTCAAAACTTTGTTTCCAGAAGAATCTTCAACTCCGTTCAAACTGTTTTAAATACTCTGTTTATTTTCCAAGCAGTCTTCCGCGACGTAATAGGTCTGGAATGTTCTTTCACGGTTTATCCTTTATTGCCTACTGGACCCCTCAAATTCGAAGCTCATTCGCTTTCACTCATAGCGTCCCTTTTTTTTTTATTACCTGCTCGACCCATTTCCGACCAAATGGTGTTTACAAACACGGGAAGTAATCGTGAATAAACTGCTTCAAATAAACAGAAATAGTCTTCATACAATTAAATAATATTTGGGCATTGTGGTTTTATTTAATTGGAACTAAGATACTCGTAGTTACAGGGGGAAGCAAATCCACATCCCAATAAGTATTTCACAGAAAGTCTTTTATATTAACATAGCACGGGGTGATATGTGGCCAAATGATCGATTAAGTGTTCGCAAGTTCGATTCAATTTTATTTCATGCAATGAATGATCAAAGACGCGTGTCACATGGTCGACGGCCTTCTTCAGTTATTATTATTAACACTTCATTTCGGTTGATAGACATTTATGACTGAGATTAAAATCACAAACTGTTCAATTCAAAAGAATAGTTGCAGGCGGCACAGTTGCAGGATGACCGAATACCAAATAAAATTCGTCAGCTATAAGCTAGCGAATTACCGCTGCAAATCACAGCCCCTTATAGTTTAACAAGCAAAAGGAGACGGTAATTGTATCCTTAATCCTATTATACAGGTAAAATGAAAATTACCACCGTTCCTATTTTTTTACTGCCTGTCTATCGTTATACCATGGCATGATTCCTTTTCGATTGCATGATTCAGATTGCATGATTCAATTTCACTACATGATTCAATTCGGATGCATGATTCAATTATGCATTATGAGATTCATAAAATGATGGACGCTGTGATGTCACGATTTTGGTTTCCTGGGTTACGTAGATTTGTGCACACTTATATGTCCACTTGTATATTATATATTTATTGTGTATTTATTATGTCCTATGTATTATATATTGCATACTTATAAGCCTCCCGTACCATTTCATACTGCTCCACGTAGACTGATTTTTCATCAGGGTACAAATTTTACGTCCCAATGTTTTCCAAATTTTTCATACCCCTGAGGCCCCTATCGTGGATGAATTTATTTTGCCCCCCACTCGTCAGAATTTGGACGACATTCGTTCCACACCAACTGAGCGAATTGCGCGTTCACAGACTGAGGACTTGGAACGCTCGCTCGCCCGCCACCCTACCACTTCTCCCTTGAATGAAAATGATCTCGTTTTCCGCGAGGTAGGCTCGAGGCAACGACGTAAAACGGATCCGAAGTTTAAGGGAACTTACAAGGTCATTTCAGTTCTTCCTCACGATAGCTAAGAAATACAAAATTTAAACACGGGGCATATTTTAAAATTTGCACGCAACCGTCTCAGGAAAACTGAACAGGACACTGCCGTTCTCCCCAATTTCATAACTTTTTCGGATTCAGACCAGGAAGAGGAATAAAACCTTGTTTCACGACTTCAAATTGCAAAACATTATTATATTACCTCATCTTCATTATACAAACATCGACTTTAACAATCATTAACGATCACGTGCCTTTTCCATACTGACTTCGACGGTGCTTCGAGGGCCCCGAAGTATCGTCCTACTGCGCTTGCGGATCGTGCACAAGGTCGGCCATCCCGGGGCAAACCCTGGTTATCCGATGGTGCCGTTCGCTTTTTGCGCAGTTGGTCAAAATTCCGGCAGGATGCAAATCAGCTGCCCTGTGCCGCTTCACGGCAGGTAGCGGACGCGTCTTTTGGCCACAATAGGTAGGTAGGAACGACTAGAAAACGCGCGTACTTGGCCACTCTAAACCAATTCGATATTAAAATCGATTGGGGCGAGTGAGCCGGCCTCTCTAAACCAATTTCGGTCATCATACCGGTTGGGGCGAGTGAGCCTTTTTGGTCCTGAGCAGGACACTTTTTCCAATTTTAAAATGCAAGCTCCCGATGAGCATACTATCTCTTTAATAACTTAACCCCTTAGAGGGTAAATGATATATTAAACCATGGCTACCGCGCGCATCGCCGTTTTTGATGTTTGCTCTCTTCCCTCTGCAAAGATAGGAAGAACCATTAAAACACGGGTGCCGGAGCCCGGTGCACAAATTCTGCGGTGCGCACTCCCTGGAAAGGGGGACAAGGGTGGCGAAATGCGCCCCCCTCCTTTACTGCCAAAAGAGCAACCAGACGAGCAGGAGTCAATGGATTTTCGGTCCACGGGGACCCCCCATTCCAATTTATGGTGAACGCACGAAGATCGATCTAACTACCTTTTAATTTTTTTACCAGCACTCACAAACACCTATTTTCTCCCAAAGTGGAATATATATATTTTTTTATCTGAACACTCGAAAAATTGTGTTTCAAAACCAAACGAACGGAAAAGATGACAACCAACAAATGGTGCGCTATATGGTACGCTCAAAATTGTTGACTAACATTGTTCACATATAAACTGCTAAACCAATGAGGTCCACTTTTTTTTTTCGACGAGTGCTATTCCATTAACCTACGTGGTCTCTCGAACGAATTTAACATTCACTTTCCTGGCTAGACAGACGATTTAGCTACAAAACATTAACTTACGTTCCTCGGCCCTCCTCAGCTTAACGTTCAAACGACTTCGATCCCTCGAAATATCTTGGTTACCTCGGTTCGCAGGTTTTATGACCCGCAACATTGTCCAGACTGCGGCTGTCCCTTTTTGGGATATTTTCGTCCACTCCAACATGTGTTGAACCTTTTTCTCTACCTGAACTGTCATTTACAACCTATTTTTCGAAATATTTTTCGCCTGTTTACGTTAGGTCAAATCCTGCACTAAATGTCGGTTCAGACCTAGTAATTCCTGGGCAACATCCTTTGACGTGTTTGCTCGGCTCGTTTTATTACCCCATTGCTTTCAATAACTTCCTCGCACAACACATGTATTATGCCCTATAACACGTCATTCCCGACCTACGTAGAAAGTTTTCGGACTGCCTGACCAAACATGTTTTTACAAACGTCCATTTCAATGTGTCCCTCTTTTATGACATACCTCTAAACCTCGTTTTCGAATTTTTCAGTTCCTTGACGAGTCCTCGGTGCGAGGAAATGTACCTACCTTTTACGACATATCAAGTTTTGTACATAACTCCCTTGGGAGGTACCGATAATCCCCCTCTTTTGTAAATGACTTGTCATTTTATATAACAAACTCTTACTCTCTTATATGCAACCTGTTAATATTTTCTAATTGTAACATTTCCATGTGAAATTTCAAATTATTCAATTTTGACATTCATGTGTCATAGTCATTCGTAGAATTTTTTCCACTTGACATTTTCATTAAGTTCCACATACTTTCTCAAGCGTTTTCACTTCATTACTATTATATTTTTATGGTGATAATTTCATTTCCTTTCATGACTTGTGATTACCTCATCATAACAACGTGTTCATTATATCCCATCTGTAAATATTTACTCAATGTACAATTTACATGTTTTTGATCATATTTAAATAATTTATATCATTTGTAAATAATTCATTGTACTTTTCCTTCGAATATTCTCATATTTTTTTATGATTGTATTATATCTTATAAAATCGACATCACGATTGTAATCCGATTGTAAAGCCGAATCCAGGCTTTATACCATTTGTAAATACTTTAATTTTGTACACTTTTCATGTACCCCCGTCCCGGGTTAAATTTTCCCCACCAACTAATACGGTGACCTTACACCGTCAAACCATGGGGTTGTCTTTTCTGGGTCCCATTGCTTTGTTTTTCGTGTAACTTCATTCCACTTCGGAATCTTGCTATTTCTTCGTAGAGTTTTTTTCGTTTGTCTTGGCTGGCTATTATCAGGCTGTCGGGAATTTGGGGGACCTTGATCACGTCCCCTGTGCCTTGCTTGCCTGTCTGGGAGCCATCCTTGTTCAAACTTTTTCTCTACGCATTCAATGTAAATTCACATTGGCGCACCTAGGTTCCCTCTCAAACATTCCCGTCATGGGACAAAATTTCCCCCGGGGTTTTCTCGCCTCTGGGACGAGGCGCTTTTGGGCCCCCCCGTATCGTGGAGCGTCAACAGTACTTGACTGTTAATTGATGGAGCGAATCAACCTCATATTATTACAAATAGAATATTACTGACGACTACACGGGAGGGCCACTAGCGTACTAGTATCCGTCCATTTTAAACTATCCATCCGACAGTAGCCCCCTCCCGGCTCACGGATATAAAAGGCGCCCTTGTGAAGGGACCCACGGACTTAAGTTAATGGATATAGTAAACAATGCCGCTTCTTTTGTTGTCACTTGGTTGAGAAGTTAATCTTGGTTATAGTAATTGTAGATGCGCACCATAACAGAAAATTACCTACCTGTGAATTCACATTCGTGGAAGAATTGGGCATCGTCGAGACTGGCTTACAGCAAATTCAGTAATTGCGTGTCAATAATTATTTCATGTTTTCTAATTGTTATTTTATTTAAAACAATAAAACAACATTAAAATTACTGAGACATTTGCAATGCTCATAGCTCTCCTCTCATAAGAGAGAAAGTACGAGCGGCCTGCCGCGGTTTTTAGTAGGTGGTCGCAATTTGGATTTCGTTAGCCAATTTTTTCCTCCATGTGAATGAATTTGAATCAAGTCTCACCTGTTCACTCTAGAAAGTCGAAATTAGGTAGGGAGACTCTCATGGTTATCTAGGTACGATTGAAATGATGGGCTCTTCCCTGGTCGGCAGGGTGAGCTAAATTCTCTAATGTTCACCCTAGGAAGTCGAAATTCGAAAGGGAGACTCTCAGGGTTACCTAGAGACGATTGCAATGTAGGGCTCTTGCCTGATCAGCTGAATGAGCCCCGAGCCAAGTAACAATGTTTAACTTCGGGCCAACATTGGCTTCTTTCCGACCTCCCCCTGTTGAATCAAACTAAATTTTCTTTGCATATTCTGGTAGGATATCGATTCTTTATTAGCTAAAACGAGGCGTCAACGCGGTTTGATTTGTGAAGCGGTGGTTAAATCATTTTAATAGGTAATTTCTATACTTTACACTATAGGAAGCTGTGATTTCGTATGTAGCCTCTTTAGCCTCTTTCTATAATAAAGTGAATGTTTACTCGCGAGTTTCTATTAGGAGATCATCATCTCACAAGATCTCAATCGCCGTGATCATTTCTACAATAAAGTGAGAGCGAGGAGCTAAAACATGATTCCATGTTTTTTTACATTTTAGCAGTCAGGCTCAAACTAATAACAACCAGGGGGGTCTAGGGGGGCGAAGCCCCCCTGGCGGGGTCAAGGTTTTTCCGGTACACCTTGTTTTTATGCCCACCCACTTCCTCAGCCAATTTTGATGCAATTTGGAACATAGGATAGATTCGACCTGACGAAGTGCCTTTTGGGGTTTCGGAGACGCTACGACCGAGTTATGATCAGCTGAATGAATTAAATTCTCTAATGTTCATCCTTGGAAGTCGAAATTCAGAAGGGAGACTCTCTGGGTGAAATAGAGGTGATTAAAACGATGGGCTCTTTCCTGATCAGCTGAACATATTATTGAGACTGTTGACTATTATTTATCGTTTTTTAGTAGGTGGGCGCAATCTGGATTTTGTTAGCCAATTTTTTCCCCCATGTGAATAAATTTGAATCAAATCTCACCTATTCACACTAGAAAGTCGAAATTAGGTAGGGAGACTCTCATGATTATCTAGAGATGATTGAAATGTAGGGCTCTTTCCTGATCAGCAGTGTGAGCTAAATTCTCACCTGTTCACCCTAGGAAGTCGAAATTCGAAAGGGAGACTCTTTCGGTTACCTAGAGACGATTGCAATGTAGGGCTCATACCTGATCAGCTGAATAAGCTAAACTCTCTCATGTTCACCCTAGAAAGTCGAAATTAGGTAGGGAGACTCTCATGATTATCTAGAGATTAAAATGACGGGCTCTTTCTTGATCAGCTGAGTGAGCTAAATTCTCTCATGTTCACCCTAGGAAGTTGAAATTAGAACGCTCTTTAACAGGTGCGATGAAAATCGTAAATGATCTCGTACACCGTAAAACTTATTCATGATTTGTATATTCATCCATGAAGAGGAGACAATTTTTATTTATAATACGTGAGCTTTCATCTACCCCTGTAATTAAAAATGGTATCTATATGTAAGTCTAGTGCAATCCATAATTCAACACGGAATTATCTTATGGGGTGGCACATTTCAAACATTATTGAAACCTCTGGCTACATTACAGAAATGTATATTGAAGGTATGCTTAAAAAAGCCCAAAACATTCAGTTCGGTGGAAGTATTCAATTTAAGCAAAAACTTCTCAATTGGGCAGTTGTTCGTTAAAAACCTGTTACTATCTTTATATATAATTCCGAACGGTCTTTTGATTGTGAAGAACTTCGCGGTCCGATTTTAGTGTTAGGCCCAGCGCACACGGTGTGACTGTTTTGAAACTGCCGTTGCAAACCAGTTGCTCGTGCAACTGTTTTGTGACCTTGACAATGTATTGGAGTGGGGAGGCGCACACGACGCGACTGGTTCTTGACGATCTCAAATCAGTCTGAAACCTGTCGCATACAACCGTGGACCCGCGGTTGCAGTTGCGTTGCAGACTTCAGTTGCACGAGACCTCGTGGTGTTTTGGTGGTATTTTGACAGCCATAATAGTGTGGATCTCAAAATGAATGATCAGGAACTCAACATGAAGCTTGTTGGAGAAGTGGAGAAGCATGAAGTTCTGTACAACTACAAACTTCCAGGATATTCAAGGAAAGATGTGACAGAGAAAGCATGGAAAGAGGTGTCTGTTGAAGTGGGTTTGCCAGGTAAACAATGATATTATAATTTAATTTTGCTATAACTGAGGTGTTACCCTTTTTAGGTCCCCAGATGCCACAAACCAGAACAATTAGGTCTTACAAAAGGGGCGAAAGGGTTTAAAATGTTATTTAAAAAAAACTTTTTTTGAATGTTTAACAATTTGATGTATTACATATCGTTTATTGAATTCCAGGTATGACGGGATTAAAATTTATGAAAATTAATTACAATAGACTAAAAAAAATTGAAAATTATAATAAAATATTTAATTTTAAATGGCTCTTTGTACCCTTCGCCGTCTTCGGTATTGATAATAGTTAACAACGTCTTCTTCGCCTGAGTCTGACATAATAAGCACAATACGGCTAATCCAAGGCCTTAAAATCAACACGTAGGCCTACTGCACTAAATTATAACCACTGATTGCAATAGACGCAACTGATTTACAACAAGCCCTTTGCCAGTACACCCGTGTGCGGACAGAAGTTTTGTTTCCGTTGCAAACTGGTTTCAGACGCAACTAGTTTGCAACGGCAGTTTCAAAACAGTCACACCGTGTGCGCTGGGCCTTAGACTACTCATTCGAATCAGCACGGCCCCAAGTTTGTTGCAAAAGTGTCGCCGTTCGTCTCTATACCCGCCTTGATCGTGTTCTAAGCGGTCCTTATCAACGAGAGTTGTTTATTAGGCTGTGGCGGTAACAACAGTTGCCATCAATTCATGGTAAGTAAGAAACGTAGTGTAGTTACTGACATCTAGGAGAGTTATTTCTGAACGAAGAAATTGAAACTGAAGAACTTAGCGGGCTTTATATATAATCCCCAAGGGGCTTTATATATAATTCCGAATCAGCACGGCCCCAAGTATCGGTAAGTAAGAAACATAGTGATGGGGTCTTTTCTGATCAGCTGAGTGAGCTAAATTCTTTCCTGTTCACTGTAGGAAGTTGAAATTTGATAGGGATACTCTCTGTTTATTAGGCTGTGGGAGTAACAATAGTTGCCAAGGTAAGTAAGAAACGTAGTGTAGTTACTAACATTTACGGAGAGTTATTTCTGAACGATCTTTGAAATTGTGAAGTACTTCGCAGACCGATTTCAGTGTTAGACGGCGTATACCTATATATACTTTTTGTGCGTGAGTCCTTACTTACATTTTGACCGGTATTTCCTCTTTTTTAATCTTTTAATAAATCGCCTTAGCTTTGCACCAGGTCACATAACGCCGCAAATAGGTAGGACTTATATCGTTACTATAATGTGCTGAGTTCCTGTTAGGTACTACTGTTATACGAACTAGATTAGGGCTTTCCAAGCCCTAACAGGCCTCTAGTCTTATATAATGTAGGTACATACTGTTATAATGGATTATACCATTGCATGGATTAGACCATTATAAGAACTAAATCACTGGCAACGAAGTTGTGGAAACCCACTTCAAAACGAAAGTCCGTCGGTCTCGATACGGCGTGCGGTAACGAGAAACTTTACCGCATCTTAAAGTCATGTCAAGTCCTTACCGGATCTAGCTGTAACGCTAGATCCATGGAAGGAGGAAATTATCCCTAGGAGTTTATTTGAGTCCATAGAAGGTGGTTATTTTAGACGATAACGTTTTTTCCGGATTGCGATCCGTTGACGTATCTGTACGGATGCGTCACCGTAACTCATTGCGTCAGAGTTACAGCGCTGGATTGTCAATACCGCACGATGTATTGTGTTTTACGGATCTACTAGGAACTCTCTATTGTCAACAGCGAAAAACACTAAATAAACGTATTTTTTCTTCTTCGTCTATCGCATGAGTCGTAGAAAGGAGCTATTCACGCCCTCTACTTGACCTTGAGGGTCTTTGAAATTGTGAAGAACTTCGCGGTCCGATTTTAGTGTAAGACTGCTCATTCGAATCAGCACGGCCCCAAGTTTGTTGCAAAAGTGTCGCCGTTCGTCTCTATACCCGCCTTGATCGTGTTCTAGGCGGTCCTTATCGCCGAGAGTTGTTTATTAGGCTGTGGCGGTAACAACAGTTGCCACGGTAAGTAAGAAACGTAGTGTAGTTACTTTCCAACCCCTAACTGGCCTCTAGTAGTATTATAAACATCCTGAAATAATTTCTGCTGAAACAAGACACGCATACCCAACAAGATTTAGCTTGGATGGTAATTGTTACAAACCCTCGTACAAAAACAACTCTGTTTACAAAAACCCTCGCTATTTAATACATGTACCTAGTGCACAAATCTTTACCTAGAGTTCTGAAATCACCTTTCAATAGTAACCGAGATGGATACAAAAATTTTACATACTCTTGTTTGATTTCAGTTGGTTACAACATCTCCTTAGAAAATATTATGGCTAGTACCTATCTAACAAAATAACCTGGTTCCAGGTTGCATTCCAATTATGTACCTACTTTAGTTTTTATAGAAACATTTTATTTTATTTTATTTTTTTTATTTTTTACTGTATTTTGAGGAATCGTCCTTCGTTGTACTGCTTTTGAGCTGAGTTCCGACTCTTGTCGGCAGCACAGGCTTGCCCATTGTCGACAATAAGTTGACAACACTAATATAAATAATGGTGTGTTTAATTTCCTATATATTACAAAGTGTATTATTTTTATTATTATTTCTGTCATGTCAATAAATCATTTATCTATCTAATCAAATTGCAAACAGGGAAGCTATCACGGAGAAAATGAAGTGGTGGTTTTTCAGTCGGTATCTCTTTTTGAAATTGATATATTGTTACAGCACGATAATTCACTTATATGGTCATGCTACATGGCAAGAAATTAGGGTTTGTTTTCGGAGGTTGTTCCTCTCAAAAGCTAAGCCGTAGGTACTAATCGGCGCACCGCAAACCAAGCGATGAATCACTCACGTTCTACCGACTTTGATTCCTCCAGTCAAAAGTTGGTAGCCCTGCGCCCAAGCGAGCGAATATAAATCCACGCGACGGAGATTGATAGAGCTCGCTTCGGCAAATAATTCGCTTTAAGCTCTTCGGTCTGAAAGCTCTTAAGAGGAGGTTGGGGAGGAGAAATTTGCTGTAATAATACTTAGTCGGCGGGATTGATTTTCCCGTCAATGCGGAGCCGAAGGAAACAGACGCGTTGACGGTTGGAGAGCTCTGGTAAACGACTGTGACGTTGACATTGTTATAAATCAGGACAATTTAGGGGGAGGGGGCTATTGTTAATGGCTGGGCGAGCACCTTACCAAAAGGTCGATGAAT
This sequence comes from Adelphocoris suturalis, assembly GCA_030762985.1. NCBI lineage: Eukaryota > Metazoa > Arthropoda > Insecta > Hemiptera > Miridae > Adelphocoris > Adelphocoris suturalis. The sequence goes on from CM061050.1 coordinate 11,106,830, forward strand.
ATTTTATGGCGTTCGTTTTATTATTTCTGGTTGTGATCGACCATTGCCTAATTGCATATGAAATCAATATGATTCGAAAAGCTCAGATCAACATCAAATAGTAGTCAACTCATACAACTTTGTGCACCCCGTTCAACATTGTGCCAATCTCGTTTTTTGAACCTTATGCTCTCTAACGGTAACAAACTTGAAGTTATTAGCTCGAGAAAATTCCCACGAGCAGCGGGATGGTAGAAGAGGATGCCGACGCTTCCACAAGTCTTCCCTGTGGATTTCAGTGCCGGCAATGTAGCTCTTTCTCTAGTCCACTAAAAGGGAATTGTTCAGTTTGTGCTGGGAGTCTTCTTTGGATGAGTATGTTGCGGATTTCTGAATAGTCTGGTAAGTTCATATTTTCATCCCTATACTGTCAGCTACCAATTACAGTATTTGCTGTTATCAAAAGTTTATTTGTTTCTATGATATGACCAGATATGTTAGAAAAGGGAACTTAGGGGTACAAGTTTGTGCCACCGTTTTTTTAATTATTTCTGCAATAAAATTTAAGGCTTTCTCGTTGTATTTTTACAGAAAATGGGAGCTCAGAATCGGAGAAAGGTGGCTGGACGAGTTGAAGATTTGTTGGGATATTTTTGTATGAATTGTTAAGATTTTATAATAAAAACGAACAGAGAGTTGCCTTGCATTTATATTCACCTTGTTTAAAAAATCGAAAAAACACTAAAAATTCCGAGGGCAAATTTTTTTTTGTATTACGTTGCAAAGTCAACATGCTGATTAACAAGATTCAGACCGCCACAATGAGCCACATTAGGTTTTTCATTTCATTATAGGCTAAAAAAGATGGTGGCTCAAAGTTGCACCTTCCTGGGGTAATGAATGTGCCACGAATAAATAGTTCCCCTTCTATTCGCTGAACAGATGGAATTTTTTCCTTAGCGACAATTGATCACTGAGATGTGTGAGTATCTTGGGTGAACATTTCAACGAGATACGACAACAAATAAAGTTCTGACACTCGAAAAACCAAAAAAGTGGCACAAAGTTGTATGAGTTGACCACCTAGGTCCCGCACCTCCATCTGACGATCAAGAACGTGTCCATCGATATGTGTTAGAAGGGCGACCACTCCATCTCTCATGACTAAACCACCTTAATTAATATTCATAATCTGGTTCGTACGTATAACTACGTACATGCCTATCTACCTATTTTCGATTGAATCCGGGTTATCAAAGAAGACCGCAAGACCGCAAGAAAATGAGGCACTCCAGTCACATGTCACCACTGAATGGTTGCATTGTTTCTTCCGTCCTTCCCATATGTTCTTTTTTAGAACTGTAGCTCTCTACTTTTTGAGAATATACTCTAGAGGAGCAAAATCGGTAGCCAACAATCGATTTTGTACAATCGATTTTTAATCGAGAGCTCACGATTGATTGTACCGATTAATCAGGCAAAAAAATCAATTTTTAATAAAACGATTATAAACTTAAAAAAATTATCTGTTATATAAAAACAGCATGATGTATCATGTATCTAGTTAATTAAATATTTTACCTTTTAAAATTATTTAGGAAAATATTGGTAGGTACTGTTACTGTAACTATGCATGACATCTTTTGCATAGTAAAACTATAATGAGGAAGTTGGGGTGATCAATGAGCATAGTTGGGGTGAGCCAAGTTTAATAAAGAATCATAAATGAAGTATGTACAAGGTATTCTGGACTACACACTGAAAAAGTACTCTTCGGGTACGCTGTTCAAAGATAATACCTAACTTAGAAAGTGTGTCGCCTTTCAATCTGTTGCGTTCCTGGGTAGGCACAGACCTGTCTTAGAAAAAAGCCTCTCGCTTGGGACTGAAGTAGAAACTGAGGCTACGTACTTGATTGCAATATTTGAAAGGTTGGGAGAGTCTGTTGTCTATTTTCCTTTTCGTGGGTCTGCTGCGTAGGCACACACACAATACAAAGAGTAGAAAATACAGAAAACAAACACCGCAATGAAAATCGATTTCACAAAAAACAATCGATTTCTGGATAAAAATTAGAACAATCAATCGATTGCAAAAAACTCGGAAATTGGAGGTAAAAAACATGAATATGCTTTAGCCGTACACGACTCACTCCTCGTCGATTCTCTGAACCCGACCCCCCATCGGCCTCTGAACTCTGTTTATCATTCTGCCATCAATCCTAAAACATGGAATCATGTTTTAGCTCCTCGCTCTCACTTTATTATAGAAATGATCACGACCATTGAGCTCTTGTGAGATGATGATCTCCTAATAGAAACTCGCGAGTAAACATTCACTTTATTATAGAAAGAGGCTAAAGAGGCTACATACGAAATTACAGCTTCCTATAGTGTAAAGTATAGAAATTACCTATTAAAATAATTTAACCACCCCTTCACAAATCTAACCGTTCTCGCAATATTCGGATCACCTGCTATGAATCACATAATCGAAACACCAGCTCAATGAAATCATCAGAAATTAACAAGCGGTTGCAATCATGTTCACAATATCAATAATTGAGAATTATCACCTGTGTGTAAACAATTATTCATATAACCATGCTCATAACTCAGCTTGTTGGCCACGCACTTCGCAGTAGTTAATATAGTATGGTTGGATAAATCGAGAGCTTTCGAACGAATGGTCAACGAATTTTGCGGGATGAAAAACGACGAAGTATCATATCCCTAGCAACGACTCGGTTGTAAGCGGAAATCATCACAATTATTGGCGCTACTTTCGTTGCACTCTCGTGGGACATTTTTCGGTAGTTAGGTCACGGCTAAAGCATATTCATGCTAAAATAGATTTTTTGATTTAATCGAGAATCGATTAGCATCCCTAATATACTCCGTTTTGCTGCTTCATCTTGAATTTGTTTCACTCTCGAGATTCATTCAACATAAGAAGTTTTGCTATTCAAGTACCGTATTCATTCCGGAAAATTAAGGTTAAGACTTTCTACCCGTTTCGTAGATCAATTTGACGTATTATGCTATGCATATCGGCAGAAATAACCCAATAATATGATATTTAAATATATTGGTACCTGTGTACATCTCTCCCGGGGAATATACAGGAGGGTCGCCGCTGATTTCAATAGTGAATCTGTTGTCGGCCCGCGTCTTGGGCACAGTCATGCCGGGGGGCATCCGCTCGCAGACGACCGCATCTCCGTAGGGCGCCATCTCCAGTAACATCAGCATCAACGGCCACAAACTCTGAAACGGAATATCTTATATTGAAGTAGGTACCGATATAGACGTACTTAACATAGCACGAGTACGTTGTGATATTAGAGAGATTTTCTTCTTCCCGTACGATTTTCCCCCGTAAACGCGTAGAGCAGCGTCTAGAGCAAGCAACAGCAGATGCTAGCTCTTCGCTATTTCTACACGTATTTAAATGACTAACCAAACGTCACGCTAAAGTCTCTTTAGTATTTCAATGTCAACGATTCTCTTGAATTCGAGATGGAGTAGAAGAAGTTTGAAATCATTTTACACTCTGCTTTATCAGCTATCTTCTTCACAGTCATCGAATAACAAGGTTCGAGTAATTAATAGACTTGCCTTAAAAAAAAAAAAAAAAAAAAAGTATTCGCCAACGCATATTTGGTTGAATACACCGGTTCTCGTCTGATCACCGAAGTTATGCAACGAAGGGAATTAGTACTTGCATGGGTGACCGTACGGGAGCGCCGCAATTTCGGCATCTTTATTTTTTGTCATCTATCTACATCATGTTTACTTAATCAGGCCTCGTGGAATAGTTCGTTTTGAGTGCCTTCCCTGCTTTATCAAATGGTCATTTCCAAAATCTGAGTGGGTACCTAGAACAAATTCTACTACCAACCTACTCAATTTGTTATTGGACTGACAACAGCGTTTATATAAAATCGTAACCTTAGCGAATGCTTACGAAGAATTGGTAGGTATCTACTTGATATCAACGACTGCATTTACTCCCAACTAGGTGAACAGGTTATCTGGATGTCGGACGAAGTAGACGGTACTTTGTTCACATAATCAACGAAATTTGATTTAATAATACAATTATTATATTTATCACAGGTTTTCACTCTTTTTTGACTATGTAGGAAATTGTGGAAGGGAATGTTATTAGAACAGTCAGAGGGAGAACGAATTGGTACCTAACCTATACTTTTAAAACTGTGGTCACCATTGCGTCAGATTATGGTGACTACGCGTTGGACGGCATTCCAACGAAAGCATTTTTCCCGCCTCTTTCTCGTACACGCGTAGTTCTACGCGTTGACGCAAAGATTAGCGCATGCGCAGTTGATGTTTCAGTCTTTTTGCGTAAACGGGTAGAAAATTACGGGAAGAACAAAACTCTCTACTACCGTTAAATGGCAACATTTCAAAATTATGATTCAGATCAAAATACATATTTATCAGCATCAATGGCCACAAACTCTGAAACGAAATATGTCCGAAATAACGACTAATAAGGTACCGATATAGAAGTACTTACCATAGCACGAGTACGTGGTTATATTACCATTTAGTGGCAACATATCAAAATTATGATTTAGATCAAAAAACATACAGGCCAATACAATATTATAGATCAATCTCTGTGTTAAGTACTCTGTCCAAAATACTAGAAAAGTTCGTAAAAAATCTGTTATATTCATACCTTGAAAGAAACAACTTGATAAACCTTAATCAATATGGTTTCCGCAAAAATAAGGGGGTAAATGATGCGGTATTTGCTTTAACAACGGACCTTCATGATATTAGAGATAAGAACAAGAAAGGTGCACTAATACTACTCGATGTTGCAAAAGCATTCGATGCGATTAACAGAGAGCAATTGATGTACAAGTTGGTAAAAATGGGAGTCATGGGTCCCAGCTTAGAATGGTTTAAGAGATACTTGACAAACCGAAGACAGAAAGTGTCAATAGGCGAGTGCTGTAGTGAAGATAGTTACCTACAATGACTTCGGTGTAGCCCAAGGAAGTACATCAGGACCACTATTGTTTTTGGTGTACATAAACGAAGTGGCCCTTCTAGAATTACAAAACACTAAGATGTATCTATTTGCGGAAGACACTGCCTAGTTAGTTGAAGGTGACACATGGGAAAATGTATTTGCCAATGCAAACCTAGTGATCAACGTGGTAGGAAAATGGTTCTATGAAAACTATCTAACTTTGAACACAAAAAAAGTCAAAATTGATTATTTATGAAGGACACAAAACATATGTTGATGAGAAAGATTTATGCATCACAGCACATACATGCAAACCAAATATCATCTGCTCATGTGGCGCAATAGAGCGCGATGCCATTCATAAGTATCTCGGAATAATCTTGGACGAAGGGATAAATTGGAAAACTATATAAAATCCATTCATAGGGACGTCCCTGTAATGCATGCATTACTTACCAATGTGTTTTATTTTTAGTCTTTCTTTGTTCTCAATTCCATTATTTCACAGGGACGTGTGGAACGGAGGATATGGAAGGAATTTGCGGATCCAAGGAAAATGCGCGAGGACATCCGTTTGGTTTGCCGAACGCGAGCAATGTAAACGCACGCCTATTTTTGAAAACGTTCTGCACGGCGCTGCGCGGAGCTGTTTGCGAACGTTTGCAAACAGCGTGCGCTTAGTGTAAATGGGCCTTTAGAAACTCAGGATTCCCGATTTCTACGACTATTTTTACCACTGCCATTCGTCTTTTTACGGTGCCAGGTGGCTCCTTTGAACCTTAAATAACAACCTGTTGGTCTTCACGTATTCTGGACTATTTCCTAGTCGCCTTTCACCTTGAAGTTCATTAATTTATGAAGTTCCATTCCTCTGAGTCCCATCCTGTAGCATCCATAAAATATTTTTCCGTACCTCTATTTGAAAAAAGATGAATTTTTCACATTCCAAACATGTCAAACAATAGAAAAAACGTACTACGAAGAGGTAGTAGTTTGAAGCTTTGCACCGTTTTCCTGGAGTAATAATTTTATCACTGCAGAATTCCTCTCAAAAAACGCTGCAAATTATTACACAATGGTTTATTATTTCTGTGATAGATCGCCCTCCCACGCAGATCATTGGTCTATAATTATTAAACCCCGTATGTAATATATGATCAGAACATGGCTCATCGTGCCTCCGAGAAGGGTTTACACTTTTACAGTTCCAAGACCCCGCAATGTTACGCTTCACAGTAAAGATGGGAAAATGATGCTTGAAGTAATTTACGTTAGCGCATGCGCAAAACGGAGTAATGATTTGAGAAGTATCAAGACTCAATAGTAGACCATTTACATCTTAACCCGCACATTCTCTGAAAATGTCTTCAAAATCAGATGAAAACTGTGGAAATTAGGCTCGTTTGAAAAGTAATACATATTTGCGCATGCGCAATAAAATAAATAATGATAGGATTATGTTGAAATTGTTAGGGACATTTTTTCTGTGGCCTTATTTGAATAATAATGCATTTTCCATATCTCAAACGTAATGCCTAACTTTTGAAATTACGTATACGAAGAGGGAGTAGTTTGATGTCTACACTACGCTTACTCAAGTAAAATCGAGTCCATGCTTCATCTATACCTTTTTAAACTCATCCGGCTGTAGCACAACTGTCTGAAAAACGTTGACCCAGGCTTGGTTGTCGTTAGGTCAACGCAAACGTCTCTCGAACGCTCAGTCGATGTTTTCATGTGGTATAATATGTCATTTTTGCCCATTGTGGTGCCCAAATCTCAGCTGCTGGTAACTCTACCTTCTAGTTAATTTATTTATAAAGCTCGCATTCAGCGCTAGCCCCAGCACATCACCAAAATTTTTTTCCCGTGGCCTTATTTGAATAATCACGAATTCTCCATATCTCTAACGTAATGCCTAACTTCTGAAATGACGTATGCAAAGAAGTAGTTTGATGTCTTGCACTACGCACTCAAGTAAAATCGATTTCATACTTCACCTCCACCGAATTCCTCCACACAAAAACGCACGATTTCCAATTTCCACGAACCTTTTCACAACTGCCATTCGTCCTTTTACGGAGGCCAGGCCTCTCCTTTGAACCTTATAACAACCTGTTGGCAACGCGGGGCGGGTCTTCGTGGAGAGAGGGGGAACCTAAAATATGAATGATAAATATTCTTCTCGTGTAAACACCGTCGAAGCCTTTTAAACAGAAAAGAGAGGAAAAAGGCCACTTTTTATCACTGAACCCACCCCGTCCCTTCCCCACCTACCTACCCGATTCATCTCCGTTCTTCCAGCATTATTTTTTCCACGGTTCCCTCATGGTATGAATACTAAATATATTTTTTTAATATTTTTTCCTCCCCTCCCTACCATTATTCTTTTCCCCGCCGACGTCGTGGACGATTTTTAGTGTCGAGACTTCAAACACAACCTTTCACTTTTGCCTTTACGGTGTTTCTGCTTTCCTTATTTCCAGGACTCTCTGTAATGAAGTCTTTTGAAGTATAGTCGCCTCTCGCTCAAAACATAAACATATCCCATAATTATATAAGAGAAAACGTTCTATGTTTACCTCCAAAAAATAGTTTTTTTTTTTTTTTCAAATTCTTTTAATGGTTATATACTCGTACAATGCGCACATGTAAAAGAACTATAATGTAATGGGGTTGGTGTATATATCTTGAAATTTCGTCTGAATGATTCGGAAATCCGTTTTTTGTTTTGTTTTATGATACTGTACATTCTGAATGAGTTGCTTTCGTCTGTATCAAAGATGTTATCTTTTGGTAGGTACAGTTTGCTGTGATCTTGTTGACAAATGTCTTCTGTTTCTGTGTCCCATATTATTTCCTCTGCCGTTTTTTCCTTGTGGAGAGGCTTTCCCTCCGTGTTCGGCCGGTCAGGGCCGGAGGGCCCCCAACCGGCCCGGACCCACCCACCATGACGGCTCCCGGGGCCCCCTGCCCATATCTGAACAGGCAGCCCTTAACGGCTGTTGTCGAGACTCTCCACGAGAACTGATCTGTGTTGCTGTTATTGTTTAGGACGTCCCTCAGAATCTAGGTCATGCAGGCAAGGCTTCTTATTCAAGAAGGATGAGCTTTTGGAATTGATCCAGGGGGGTTGGGGACAACCCAAGCACGACACAAAATAACCGCTTACAAATACGTTTCAGACCATTTTAAGACCAAATCTGTGAAAAAAAAACCATAGGTGTATGTCTGTGTGTGTGTGTGTGTGTGGGTGGGTGTGCGTGTGTGTTTGTGTGTGTGTGTGTGTTCAATTCTCAACCGATTTTCGAGATTCCTTCTTGGTTCGATTCCAATTTTAGTCTGGTTGTGTAACAAACCTTGGAATTTCGGATTAATTGTGAAGGTGGGGGGTGGAGGGAATAATTAATTCTTTCAGGCGCTGCCCAAGCTACAAATCTCGACCGATTTCAGTGATTCTTATTTTGTTCCATTAAGAATTCAATATAGTTTTGGAATGAATGTCAGGAGTTTTAAATTTCATCATGGGAGGGGGTAAATGGAGGGGATAAATCAGATAAATAATGGTTTTTTAACAATCTCGTCCGATTTTCGTGATTCTTGTTTTGTTCAACTATGAACTCGGTATAGTTTAGGATCTCATCTATCTGATCTGTCAAGAGAAAATACATTAGTATGATCAAAATACTGGAAAGAAAATAGTATTTGCCACTGATTCCAAAATTGAGTCAGACGCTACGAGTTCTAAAATACTTAGAAATTTTTTTTTTTTTTTTTTTTTTTTTTTAAATAATAATAATAATCTTTATTATCCGTAGGAACATTCATGTTCCCACCTCGCGGATAATTCTTGTCTGAATGAATTCTTATCTGAAGTGTTTCAAATCGTATGTACCTGACTGAATACTAATAAAATAATCGATCTGACGCCCAGATGCGGGTTTTTGCTCTAGAAAAGGCAACTTAAGGGATTTTTATTAGTAAATCAAACCAAAACGTAGTTAATACGATAATTTTAAGCCATTTTTGAGGCATTTGAGGCACCCCTAAAGGGGGGAGGGTACCATTTACTCAATATGGCCAAAAATGCAGATACGGTATCTATTCTTAGTACGGCAGAATAGGGAGTAGAAAGGTCCTACGAGATCCGCAAAACTCAATACGTCATGCGGTATCGACAATCCGGCGCCGTAACTCTGACGCAATGAGTAACGGTGACGCATCCTTCCGTACAGATACGTTAAAGGATTTCAATCCGGAAAAAAACGTAATCGTCTAAAATAACTTCCTTTCATGGACTCAAATAACCTCCTAGGAATAATTCCTTCCTTCATGGATTTAGCGTTACAACTAGATCAGTTAAGGACTTGAAGTGACTTTAAGGTGCGGTAAATGTTTCTCGTTACCATATTGGGACCCTTGGATCTACTAGGAACTCTGTTTGTGGGAGTCCAGCTGATATATCTATGTTGGATTCGATTATCCTCGTCCTTTCTGTTCGTATTTACGACCATAATATTAGCGGATATCGCGGTACACTTGGCCGTTATATCAGAGTCACGTGACCTTTCAAACCATTGTTTAACCCTCGCGGTGCCTTCAAGGTCCTCGGGACCCCCTCCGACATTGTCCCGCGGGCCATCAAAGGTCCATTGTCACCTCATCCCCGGAGGCCGATCTAACTCCGTCTATTATCCCATACGGGGCTTTAATGGGAGTTGACTCGAGCGAGATCTGAACAGTGTAATAGCCTTCATAGGAACAATAAGGGAATTTCGGCTTTTCCGCGAGGATGACCCATTCGCATCAAACGTAACAATAATAGGATCAACTGTGTAATTGCATGATCACAACGGATCTCGACAATTATGCAAGAGATATTGCATTCCAACCGTCACCACCTATATAACATAACCTGGATAATCAAGGGAGTTGTGTTTACTGGACAGGCGTAACAATGTTGATGGTAACCACTCTACCTAGCGGATAATATTGTTTGTTCGTAAATGCGTAAACCGAAGCAGTACTTGGTAACGGTCATATGCGGCTTTATCAGTCTGATCTAAATCAAGGATTCAATAGCTGAATTTTCAACGTGAAACAGAAGGATGTTATCTTCGTTGCATATTGACCTTATCCTCGCATTATATATTTCGGATTTTACAACCACAATTACACAAACTTTTACAAGAAATTAAGAAGATTTTTATATGTATTCTATAATCTAAGGAATGTTTTCAAACGTGACAAGTTGAGGGTACTATAATACATTAGGCTGGTTCAATCTGTTCTGCAATATGGAATTTTAGCGTGAGGGGGGGGGGGGGGGTACTTTACCATCTGATTTAGAAAAGATAAATATAACGCAGAGAGCGATAATAAAAGTGATGATGAGCAAACCCCAAACGTACCCAACTGCCCGTTTATATGAAGAGTTAAAGTTGTTTACACACTACGACAACTATTAAATCACTCTTTCTCAATTAACACGAAAATCCTCTTATAATAGAAAATAGCCATGACCACGAGTACCTCACTAATTCGACTAACCGACACGGAATCCTGACTTCCCGAAATCGAGTTGAATATAACTATTTCCTCTATGGAGGGACTAGTAGGTAAAGCGTTGGTAGGTGTTTTATTTGATCTCAACTTTTCAGTTGGTAGGGACCCTTCTTAAATATCGTCATACTTGAATCAGGGGGACTAGTAAAGTGTAGCTGTATTAATTAAATGCATTAATTTTTCCTCTGTAGGTGCCTATATTTACGTAGGCATATTGTATTGCGAAATCATTATTACTTTGAGTAATAAATTACACAGATCCAGCCGTCGCTGCCATCGATCTGTCTTGAATCAACTGAATGCATTTTATATCTCCCGCTACAGTATCATTCGAATTAGTTATCTGAGCCCACGTTGGATTGCGTGGCCTGCTATTCATCATGTTCGTATTCGATATTTGGTTTTATTCTCTCCGTTATCAGTTGATACGACAGGCAGTTGTTTACTTCGAGCATATGTCTGTGTACATGATAGGTGTATGTTTGTCTGTGTGTGTGTGCGTGTATGTGTGTGTGTGTGTGTGCGCGCACGTGCTTGAGTGCGTGCGTGCATGAGTGCGCGCGTGTGTGTGTGTGAGAGTTTGTGTATGTAAAGAGAGAGTATGTGGTATGTGTGTGTGTGTGTGTGACAAATTTTAACCACCTTCAATTCTTTACCGATTTTGAAATTTTTTCTTTGTTCGATCTCAATTTCAGTCTAGTTGTGCAAAAAACCTCGGAAATTTTAAATTTCAAGACGCAAAAGAGGGAGTGGACGGAGTAAGGCCGAAGAAAAGTATTTTTTTCGACAAATTTTGTCAACGCCACCCAGGCTACCGATTTCGTGATTCTTATTTTGTTCGATTCCAATTTTAGTCTGGTGATGCAAAACAAACCTTGGGGATTTCGAATTTTCTGTCGAGGTGGGGGTGGAGGGATAATTACCCATTTTCTCAAGCGCTGCCTAATCTAAAAGTCTCGACTGATTTTCGTGATTCTAGTAGCTACTAATGATACAATCATTGATATGAGGTAATCAAGTCATCTTCTTCCAACTATCATTCATATCAATTTAAGCGAAATCGAATGACTAGATTGTGATCAAAAGGAGCATAATGAAATTTACGTTTGCGCATGCGCAGAAAGTATTAATTTGGCATCAGTGAAACTGATAGGGGCAGTACATTTCCTGAAAATCTCAACCAGATCGGATGAAAAATGTGGAAAATAAGCTTGTTACAAGATTTAATATTGACGCATATGCAGTAGCTATTAATGATACAATCATGTTAAAATTGATATGGTATGATCCAATCGTCAACCCCCAATTATCATCCAAATTTGAGCGAGATCGGACGACAAGGGCGTGAAAAAATTATGCTTGGTAGTATCTACGTTTGCGCATGCGTAGAGTAAAGTATTGATTTGGCAACGATGAAACTGACAGGGGACTGTTTACCCCCTTCGACGACTAGGGCGTGAGAAGATGATGCTTGGTAGAATTTACGTTTGTGCATGCGCAGAGAGAGGTATTGAGTCAAGAACGATTAAACTGATAGGGGACCATCTACCCTCTAGCCCGCACAACCCCTGAAAATGTCATCTGAATCGGATGAAAACTGTGGAAAATAAGCTTGTTACAAGGATTTGCGGACACACGACAGACACATACACACAGACACGGAACCAAAGTTGTTTAGAATGGTCTAAAACGAGACCAAACTTTTTTTCCTTCCGAAAGTTAAAACAATGCTTCTGCTACCTTTAGGTAGACTTGGATGCAAAATGAATGAACCCTTAACACTTAGAATTGAAAATTTTTTTGGTGTGCTTAACCATACACAGTATTTAATTTCAACGATGCGGAATTGAAAACATGATGAAACGAAAACACGTTTACCTACTTTCATTAAAACGTTCGAGGATATCCCATTTGAGCCGAATAATGAGAGGGATGTGTTGTTTACTCAGCGCTTCCGTTTTTTCTTCCTCGAATGGAATTGGAATGAGCGATCTGTCAAACCTGAAAGTACCGTAATTCCGTGGGTTGGGAAATTAATTTACGTTTCTCCATTATAGTTCATGAAAATAGCAGTTGGCGAATTCCCATATTTTGTTTCTCGAAACGTCCTGAATGGAAATTGTCATGCGGAGTGCACGAGCACCTAGGGTGGAGGGACTAGTGTTTGACAAAGAATCAGTGAATGAAAGTAAGTTTTATTCCAAGAAACAGCAAATTATAAAAACGAGTATACATAATATATGGCAATATGGAACATACACCTTAACCATAAGGCAGGCCCTGTGCGGTTAAGAGGAGATGCTTGAGCTAATTGTAATTTAATACTCATTAATTGTAAAAAAAGAAAAAAGATACTTATTTAATCACAAATTTATCTTGTTACACTGTTTCCTTCTGTTATAGAGGAGAAAGAAGATCAAAACTAAACAATCACTTCATTAGATAATAATAATAAAGGGAACTGACAAGATAATTAAAGGATGTTTCAATTGACATAAATTCTTGTAAGTAGAGTTTGGTAGTTTTCCAACCCATATTGGATTAGCCACGAGAAAACTTTCTTTTGTAATCCGAACGAGTAAGATTGGAGGGGGATCGCAAATTTTCTGGGAAGGAGCGAATTAAGAATGGCATACTATAGAAAATGTGTCTAGAAGTACTCCGTATACGAGTTTTTGGTGCAGGAACTACAGCTTGTGAACCGGAAGGCGTACGGAGTGTTTTTAGAAAAATTGGAAAATTCCGGGTGTTTGTGAAAAAAGGTGAGCGCCGACTTAATATACAACTGATGGACTGAAAAAACACCGACAAAGTTGTACAGATCTACTGTAGGAAATCTACGTGGTTTTTTTGTCATTACTTTGAGAATGGATTTTTGCATTATATTCAGTGGATTCAATACCGCTGAAGTGGCTCCTCCCCAAGCAATAATTCCAAAGCCAATGATGCCAATGATTGACATCTCACCAAAAAGTTTAAATAATAATTTTGATTTCAACATTTTTAGAAACATTGCAATATAGCTTCACTTCCTACGAAAATTCGCTAATTGAACAGGTCGGAAATTCCAAAAATCACAATCAATCCCCAAAATATTCTGGGCAGTACAGAGCCCCCTTCAGACTTCAGATCAAGCAATGAAAGATCCCTCGGTTTGAATATGAAAAACATCCTACGGAGCTAAATCTCAAACTGCTCTCATGTACTGGGGTCATCTTGTAATAAATAAGAATAACTTATGTGAGTTGGGATTACGGTCGCATTTCGTTCATATTTCCAACACTTTACTTACGAGCAGATGGTCAAAGGAAATCACGATACATCGCTGCTTCATCGGAACCGCTCAACCGTTCGTATGATATTCCCCTCGTTTAATCGAAAATACTGAGTTAGCGTGTATTCGGACGGAGGGTCCCGTAATAAAAGTATTGGCTTCGAGTGGAGGAACTTTTAACGGATGAGTCTTTGGAGTTAACGAAAATTTTATTATTAACTTTAAACGAATAAATCTTATTTCCCACAGTTTTCATCCGATTTGAATGACATTTTCAAGGTATGTGCGGGCTAGGGGGTACGCGTTCCCCTGTCAGTTTCATTGTTGCCAAATCAATACTTCACTTTGCGCATGCGCAAACGTGAATTCTACCAAGCATCATTTTCTCACGCCCTAGTTGTTCCATCTCGCTCGAATTTGGATGATAGTTGAGGCATGAAAACTTGATCATATTATATCAATTTCATCATGATTGCATCATTAATAGCAAGCTATTGCTCTCGCCTCAAAATTTGTAGAATGTGAATTTTTGAAAAAATTTTATGCAGAAATCCGTTTCAGGCTATTCTGAATCATATTCTGAACTGTCCGTAGAATTGTGCTAGAAACTTCAAACAAATTTTAAAGTGTTAAGGACACAAAACGAAAGTTCAAGTTCGTTGGCCACCATGATCGGATTACATCTTCGGGTTGAAATTTTCAAAAATGTAGTCAAAAATTTCAAAATAGCCTGTTTTTTGCGATTTGTTGTGCGAAATAATTTTTTCAGCATACTAACATGTGGTATATTCGGAATCAGCGTAAAACTTCCTATAAGAATATGTATCAAGTTTTCAAAAATTTCAAAGTTGAAAAATCAGTCAAAAATCTAAATAATGCCGTTCGTTAGTTGTAAAAATCGGTAATATTTGCATGAAACATTGTCCAAATTCAGATTGAACTACTCTTATGGAAGTATCCCTGTATAACCAATCCTAGAACCATGCTGTTTAAAACGTAGGTAGTAGGTGCTTGTTAAAAAAAAAAAAAAAAAAAAGTAATCACAACTGATGAGTTTACTCTGTGAAATATTCCGTCCTCCGATTCTCTCGGTCGCTCTCTTTAATGTTTTATGCTCAACTGTTTTAGGACTTGATGTAGCTTTAATAATGACTGTGGCTTAGAAAATATCAGCCATGAAATTATGAAGAAGTTCTATTTATGTACGTACTAACACGCAGACCCAAGGCCTCGCTCCACTCGGCCGTCAGTAACGTTAATCTCAAGGCCTCCCTCCATCGAAATCTATGAATATTTACCTACATTTGTCTTTAAATCTACAAGATTAGTTTAATAATAATAAAGTATGAGTAAATCCTAATTATTTTTAATAATTTGATTCCATGTTTGTCTATCAAAATCATAAACTAAAATTTCTCTACCCGATCAATAGCGACTGAAATGTCGAAGGTTTCTTTAAAAATTCGCTCATGGGGTTATGCTGCATGACTGGACTTTTATAACTGTAAGGAAAGCAGTGTGAAGCCTCTGACTAACTTGTTTTCAACTCTTCAGTTCATTCTGCGCATGTGCAAACGTAAATTACATTGAGTATCATTTTTTCGTTTCTTAATTGACCAATTATGACATTTCACACTACTGCTACTTCTTGATTTACTCTTATCCGCTATGGAATTTTTCAAGATCATTTAAAACTTTTCAATGATCCATACAACCACGAGAGGTAAACGAGGAAGCTATGTGCCACAGCCAACTAGGCAGACGTTTTGACTTTTAAAATGTCTTAAGTCGACGGGTCACCCAGAAATTTTGTTACGAAAATTTTGTTACGCAAAGAAAAAAAACATCACGTTACGTATAAACAAGTTAGGTGTTGTTATGATTGTGTATACTAGCAATGATATGAGTCATATTCGTGGAAGAATTGGGTATCGTTGAGACTGGCTTTCAGCAAATTCAGTAATTGTGTGTCAATATTTATTTCATGTTTTTTAATTGTTATCTTATTTAAAACAATAACAAACATCGAAACTACTGATACATTTTCAATGCTCATAGCTCTTAACTCATAAGAGAGAAAGTACGAGCGGCCTGCCGTGTTTATCTTTCGTTGTCCATGCCGTTTTGGTGAGCGATCATGGTGGGGTATGCAAAGGGGCAAACATCGATCCTTCCAGAATATTACCAATGTTCTTCACGAACGCTCGGAACGAATTCGCATTGTTTCTTCCTTTAACAGGCCACCATTGCATTTAATCGCTTTCGGGAAGTGCCTGCGTGGATGTTAGTTGGCAACTAGACAAAGCGAGTGAACTAACTGCGGGGATCAAGTTGGAAACCGACGCAACTTGCAAGCGATTAGAGTCGAGGGATTAACTTGATACGCCCTTGAGCTTTGAGAGCTAACGGCGCGTGTTTATGCTCCACTTAGCTATCGAGGATCCACCTATGGGAGCTTCGCAGTTTGCGTGTTTCAGTTTCCCAGAACGTTGTTTGACTTTGACGACTTCCGGGTTCCCGGATCGGCGTTGGTCTGCAGCGATGTTAACCTGATGGGAAACTTACGCGAATCACGAGATAGAATGGAGAATGAGAGAATGGAGATGGGGAGATTTTAGTTCCTTAGCAAACATCAACATTCTAGACGCCAACATGATTAAGCGAGATGACTCTCGCATTGCCAAGCTTTCAATAAACCATTGCAATCGCATTGCCAATCCTTCAATGAACCAATGCAACGAGACGTGCCGAGATAAGTAACAAAGTAGAACTTCGGCCCCACTTTTGCTCCCTCCCTATCTCATCTTGTCCACTCAAACTATCGTGTTCAATTATGTGGGATGAATGCTGTTGCTTATGCAATACCTATTTATTGTTACTGCAGAGAGAGTAAAAAAAGTCTGCCAAGTTGGGTGTGGAGCATAGCTTCCCCGTTCACCTATCATGAATGTATAGATCATTGAAAAGTTGAAAAGTGTTAAATGATCTTGAAAAATTCCATAACGGATAAGAGCAAATCAAGAAGTAGCGTAAAATGTCATAATTGGTTAATTAAGAAACGAAAAAGTGATACTCAATGTAATTTACGTTTTTGCAAGCGCAGAATGAACTAATGAGTTGAAAACAATGAAATAGGTACGGGACCATCTACAACCTAAACCGCGAATTCGTTGAAAATCTCATCAAAATCGGACGAAAATTGAGAAAATTAAAGTCATTTGTTTATTTGTTTATTTCATGGGACGAGCCCAATTACATTCTATAAGATCAGTATGTAAATGATAAAGGTAAGGTACAGTGAAAAGTAACAGAGTGAAAAGAAGGAATACCACAAGAACAATTTGAAAAAAGGAAAACTGTCTCTAAGTATAAATGATAGGGGACGAGGAGAGTTTTGATTTTAACAAGGCTAGGGAGGAGTAAAAAAAATCGAAATCGGGATTTACAGTCAGGAAGAGGTTCGCACTGCGAGGAATTCTGCGTAGAGGTTGGCTTCTCTGGTAGTTGGTAGGAGAAAAAGGGACGTAAAAAAGCACTTGCGTTCGGGTAGAGGTTTGCTGTGCAACAAGGTTTATCCTAGACAGAAGCGTAGGGCAGTCGATTTGGTTATTCAATAGCTTGAAAAGCAACGTGAGATCGCCCGAGCCACGACGCTTCTCCAGGGACTCCAGGCAGCACCGCTCACGAATAAAGTCGTAATCGACATCGGCTGAGGGGATACCCAACTTGAATGCAACAAATCTTAAGAATTTGTTCTGGACTCGCTCAAGCCGGTACTTGTGCATAGCGTACGACGGACACCAGACAGAAGATGCATACTCCAGCATTGGAAGAACCAGGGCTTTGTAGACCGTCACGATAGCAGGTACACTTGTGAATTCTCTTGTGTTCCTTTTCAGGAAACCAAGAGTGCGCATAGCTCGGTTAGCAAGCCCCTCTATATGCCGTGAAAAACACATCCGTTCGTCGAAAAGCACGCCCAGATCAACCATCTCACTCGACCTTTGCAGGGGAGCATCGCCAAGAAAGTAGTTAAAAATGAAAGGTTGGGCCTTGCGGTGAAAAGTAACAGCCAAACATTTAGCCGGGTTAAGGTGAAGGTGATTTAGCGAGCACCACTCCTCCAACCGAAAGATTTCACGCTGAAGGGTCTCACAGTCAAACGGCGAATTTATCTGACTGAAAATCTTCAGGTCGTCGGCAAAGAGAAGACATCTGACTTGAGTTCCAAATATCTCGACGACACTATTTATCATAAGGAGGAAGCATAGGGGACCCAAATGGCTTCCCTGTGGAATACCCGAAGAAGCAGTAAAAGGTGAAGACAGAGCGCCCTTCACACGAACGACGAGCTGGCGGCCATGTAGATAGCTTTTCATCCTCATTCATCGTCATTACAAGTATTTCACACTGGCGCATGCGCAGTAGCTATTAATGATACAATCGTGTTGAAATTGATATGAGGTAATCAAGTCACCTTCTTCCAACTAGTATTTCGTTTATTGCATAAAACTACAGTGCGATTATTACAATGAGATCAGGTCTTAATATATAAAATAATATGCATCTCAATATAAATGCCTGAAATGTGCAAAGAAAGGGGGAAAAAAAAAAATTATATATATGTTACGCTTAAATGGCTAGTGAGCAGCTTAATAAGTCAAAACATAACCTGAACTGAAATTACAAAATAAACGGTTAAAAAAAAAAAAAAAAAAAAAAAAAACTCGGCCCTTCGGGCCTCCCCGGATGTTATTACTTTGAGCCTGACTGCCAAAATGTAAAAAACATGGAATCATGTTTTAGCTCCTCGCTCTCACTTTATTATAGAAATGATCACGACGATTGAGCTCTTGTGAGATGATGATCTCCTAATAGAAACTCGCGAGTAAACATTCACTTTTTATAGAAAGAGGCTAAAGATGCTACATACGAAATTACAGCTTCCTATAGAGTAAAGTATAGAAATTACCAATTAAAATTATTTAACCACCGCTTCACAAATCAAACCGTTCTCGCAATATTCGGATCACCTGCTATGAATATCGAAATCCCAGCTCAACGAAATCATCAGAAATTAACAAGCGGTTGCGATCATGTTCACAATATCAATTATTGAGAATGATAACCTGTTGTAAACAATTATTCATATAACCATGCTCATAACTCAGCTTGTTGGCCACGCACTTCGCAGTAATTAATATAGTATGGTTGGATAAATCGAGAGCTTTCGAACGAATGGTCAACGAATTTTGTGGGATGAAAAACGACGAAGTATCATATCCCTAGCAACGACTCGGTTGTAAGCGGAAATCATCACAATTATTGGCGCTACTTTCATCTCACTATTATAGTCTCGCTTTTCGGCGGGGGATCCATCGCTAAAACATGATTCCACGTTAAAAAAAAAAACTCGGCGCTTTGCGCCTCGGCGGGGGGCTCCGCCCCCCTGCACCCCCGGTTTATTTCTTTTTCCATACTCTGTATGAAATCATAGGAACACAGAATGTGTTTTTGCGATGATTCTATTTCCTTACCAACGGCTTGGTTGCACGTGAATAATAACAATATTTGGCAATAATAAAATAAATAATTGTTAGACATTTAATTTGGTCTAAAACCCTATAAATATTATATAAATAAATATGTAACTACAAGAAAAATACTATATAAATTGAGAGCTTTCCAACGAATGGTGAACGATTTCTGTGCGATTAAAATTGCGGAAGTTCCATTTCCCTAACAACGGCTTGGTTGTACGTGAAAATCATAAGAAAATTTACAAGCGGTTGCAATCATGTTGACAATATCAATTATTGAGAATGATCATCTGTGTGTAAACAATTGATTCAAATAACCATGCTCATAACTCAGGTTGATGGCCACGCACTTCGCAGTAGTTAACATAATATGGTTGGATAAATCAGGAGCTTTCCAACGAATGGTGAACGATTTCTGTGCGATTAAAATTGCGGAAGTTCCATTTCCCTACCAACGGCTTGGTTGTACGTGAAAATCATTATAAAAGGCGCATAACGGTTTTTTCTGTCGGTTTTTTGTGACGATTTTTTTTCGGTAGGTCATCGCAAAAACACATTCTGTGTTAAAAAAAACTCATAAGTTCAATCTAGAAAAACAAGAATGAGTCATGTGACTGATAATTAACTAGGTACTAATAGGCAGTAAGAAACGGTAGTCCTGTAGGAAATTCGTTCAACTAATTATTCTGGAGCAGTAAATGGTATTTAAATACTGATATGCAGACAAATAGATAATGATATCGTCTCTCGATGAGTTCTTTATTCATTAAGAGAAAATGATCGGAGTAGAAGAGACCTGGTGACAAAATGAAACACATTCATAGCTTTCCGCTTATCGTTTTGAAAATCGAGTAAATTCGATAACCGATCATCATCATCTACCAGATTTCGGCCCACAATCCTAGCACGCGACAAAATGCTTTCGGTAAGGCTCCAACATTAGGCAACGAAGACTGAAATGGTATACCTAGGGTTCATTTAAATTAAATTACAAATTCATTCAAATTATATTACAGAGGTTTTCACTATTCAGTTTGTATGAGTTAGGTAGGGTAACCTGTTGTACCCAGGGCCACTTTTTCTTCAAATCGTAATTTGAGTATCAAAGTACCCTTATTTCATACTATTTTTACATTTTATCGTTGAAGCGACTCCTTAGTAACAATTCTCATTGGCTTAATGATTCATCAAGACGCAATTTTTTGTACAGCAGCATGTTTTTAAAAAAATGGGAACGTGGCCCTGTGTACAACACCCCGTTGTACTCAGGGCCAGAGGGTGTTGAACCCAGGGCCACCACAGTTGATCATTAAAATTAGAAGAAAATGCGTCAATAACCCAATTAGCCGCTTTATTTATACCCTAAAATGACAAATTTAATATCATATTGATTATATTATACAAGATCTTCCTTAAATTTTAAGATTCCTTAAAATAACTTTGCAGGTCCTACATCAAAATCACATAGGTATTTAAAACTCAGCCTGACTTATGGACGAAAAGATTTTTATTACAGTTGATAGAAAACCATAAAATTGAAAACATAGGGCTATTGATTGGTCAAAATTACATCCAATCACGATTGAAATCCAAGATCTTGATTAATCACAACTTGGACTTAGAGACAACTAGAATATGCTAATGCATACAAAGGCATTATGAAGTTGAGATTATAGGGAATTCTCAAATTAGTCTCCTATATAGGTAACTAGTTCACGATCACATAAAATCACAGCTTGACTTGGGAACGACAATAATAGGACTACAAAGAAATTTTAGAGAGCTAAAAAGCGAGACTATATCGTAGAATTGCTCTTCAGTCATAGCTTCATAACTTCTGTGGTTTAGGTATTATTTTCAATAATGAACCTTTGTAGTCAAACAGAATATGGCGATAAATTGTGGATTGCTCTTGGAATGGAGCCGAAAAACGGGGGAATACGCCTAGATTAGATAACAACGAAAATGGAACCCAGACGAACTTAATGGAACCCTGAGAGTGGTCAGCATGGTCTATCGAAAAAAAAGCATAAATCACATTACGTTCAAACCTTGGAAGTCGACAGAGAATTTCATTTGCCCCCTTTTTTGAAAAACTGGATCTGGTAAGAACCTTAAAAAATCGAAAGATGTTCTTCAGATGCCGAAAAAACCTTAACACCACGTACAGCAGCAACTATTGTAGCTTCAGAGGGGGACGGTTTTTTTTATCCCCGCAGAACTTCGTGGCATCCGAAAAAGATTGATTTGCTTCTAGTAATGACGAAATTGACCGTATTGGGTTAATTTTATACTAATCTTATTTTATACAATATTGTTTCGGTTTTGTACCCAGGGCTGCCACCTCATGTTGTACCCAGGGCCGGCCTTGGGTACAACGAAAAATCGGCCCAGGGTACAATGATGTATCAAAAATTAAAAACTTGCATATCTGCTATAATTCTTGATTAAATCCTATACATTTATTCAGAACTCTTTAATAAGATGTTAACCATATAGTAGTACCAAAGAAACGTGAATATTTTTTCTTACCTTGTTCACTTGCACCTCAAAAACACTCAAACTTTTTACAGCAGAGGTCGAGAACACCATACAAAAACTTTTGACTGCCCTCACGAGTTATCTCCTGTTATCATGAATACTTAATATGGAATTTTTACATGTGCCTGGAAAAAGCTATGCAGCATGGTAGACACATCACTGTTATGATCTATTCTTCAGCTTCAACTTTTGATCGGCCCTGGGTACAACAGGCCCTGGGTACACCTGGTTACCCTACCCTTATAATATAAAGACACAAACCGGTTAGAGGACAGCCTTAATTCACATAGTACTCTCTCTCTACCTGCACGTTCTGAGAAATACCCAAATAATGTTGCCTGCCTGAATAGTCCACGATTCTCCTGAAGAATGAGCTATACCCCGCGTTACACACACGGACAATATCCTGACACAAAAAATAATTGTGCAATTTATCAAGCATTGAAGGATCCTTCTTCCAACTATCATCCAAATTTAAGCGAAATCGAACGAGTAGAGTGTGAGAAAATGGTAGTTGATTTATTTATATAATTTTATATAATTAAAAATAATGAACCTTTTTGTAATAATTTGCTCCGTTTTCCCCTGCATCTTAAAATATAAACCAACTCAAGAATCGACCGGATTAGTGATTGTAATTGTGCAATAATTCTCTGAAGACAAGCGATTCCGACAAAAATCCCAACCAAGTCCACGGTGAAAAAAGCTGGCCTCACCGATAGGCTCTTCTGGGATTATTCTTTCCTCTCCCAAATAAATCCGATGAAGATGAGATTACCGCTGGAAAGGAAATCGCGATAGGAAGGAACATGAAATGTTTTTCAGGCTTTAAAAAAAAAAGTTGGGAGCAAAAAAGTAACGAGATCTCAGGCTTCAAGCCCCGGCGGACGATCGTCCCTAGGCATTGTACAGAAAAAAGAACAAGAAAAAGGTTCGTCGAGGCTTCATTAGGATAGTCATGGCAAATGGGGGAGAACCTCAGACTTTTTCCCCAGCTGGGAAGTGGGTACCTAAAAGAAATCGATAAAGTGGGTTGTCAGCGAGTGTTGAAACGCTTCAAGCCATCTCCTTCCTCTTGTTGAAAATGGGGTTCCGTCGTATATCAGAGTCTATGGGGGCGTTATAGGGGCCTTCCCGCCGGTATATTTGCTATTTAAGATGGCCGCTGTTTTTTCACGGTGTAGTTTTTGTTGCATGATGGGGATTTATGGGCGGGACGAGGCGATGTGGGAGATAAGGAAGATGGAAAAGATGGAGCGTAACACGGGGTTGGTACAAGAAAGATGAAGGATGGCCAATTGTATTATCAGGCTGAAGGGAGGAAATCACATATGAGAGATGTTATATATCTACAGGATGTGCAGCAGAACCTCATGAACTGTCTATCAAGAACCATTGTTTTTCGAGCATTAGCTCAAAATATGTACTGGTTGAATTGGGCATTCCCTAATCTACCTGCTCAAAGTCAAGATACAGTTGAGCGTCATTTACCTCAACATTTCGTAACTTTCGGATATCCACTAAGTCCTCAAAACTTCTAATAACTTAGAAGGGCCTGTTCAGACCCGTTATTCTGGCTTTCATACCTAGAATATTTCTCAGGGTGGTTTTTCCCCAACGTTCCCTTCACCAATTCTCATAACTTCTAATCCCTTAAATAGGTTTGTCGATTCCTAGGTCCTAACACCGACCGTGACAACTCAATCCTTTGATATTTTCTCATGCTGGGATCCCCCATTCCCCTTCCTTCAAACCACCCCTTCCTAGCCATCTCCTTCCTCTTGTTGAAAATGGGGTTCCGTCGTATATCAGGGTCTATGGGGGCGTTATAGAAGCCATCCCGCCGGTATATTTGCTATTTAAGATGGCCGCTGTTTTTTCACGGTGTAGTTTTTGTTACATGATGAGGATTTATGGGCGGGACGAGGCAATAGCGATGAGTGAGATAAGGAAGATGGAAAAGATGAGCGTAACACGGGGTTCGTACAAGAAAGATGGAGGATGGCCAATTGTATTATCAGGCTGAAGGGAGGAAATCACATATGAGAGATGTTATATATCTACAGGATGTGCTGCAGAACCTCATGAACTGTCTCTCAAGAACCAATAGGTGTGTTCCAAGCACCCGTCTGAGTTCATTCGAAAGGCATGATTCTATCCGCGTCAAATTCCTGCTCATCTAACTCCTCCTTCTCATCAGAACGAAGGACCCACTCTTAATCGCCAATGGAAGCAGACACTTCCGATTCCGTATCAGAATCTTCTAGGAAAAGCCCCGCTATTCTATGAAGATTCATGACGTAAATAAAGTGCAACGCAAGCGAGGAACTAAAGAGATGTGAAAAACGATAACTCAACAAGCATCAAGCAATGTATACATTTGTTGAAACACAACGTGTACAGAAAAGGGAGGAAATCACATACGAAAGATGTTATATATCTACAGGATGAACAGCAGAATCTCATGACTTGTCTATCAAGAACCATTGTATTCAATGATAAGCTGATGTGTGAAAAATCACATCTAAGGCATAGTGTCCAGCTAGTTAAATCTTTTAGTTTTTTCCAATAAACAAGATATGAGTCAGACCAGGCTGCAGCTAGTATAGAGGGGAGAGTAGACATCCTGGGAAAGGAAGGCCCCCATTGAGGGACAGGACATGAGACCTGTCCAGACATGAGTTTCATATCGCTCTCAATCAATTAATCAATCAATGTATACATTTGTTGAAACACAACGTGTACAGCAAAGTACCTGGATAAAATGTCGTAGCCTTCAAATATAGAGATAGAGAAACAGAAAAAATAAGACAGCAATTATAACAAACGACTCAAAAATGCTCGCCGCTAGCGGATAATTCACTATCCCGCCCAAAAAGTAGCTCGGCCGAGGAATTCCAGCTGAGCCCAGACCCAACCCACCATGGCGGCTTCCCGAGGGTGCATCTATTTCTAAATTAGCACCCTTATACAGGATAAATCAATCGATCCACTGGATTTGAGCCCCAGGCGAGACCACCCCTCCCGGGGTGACCCAGGCCGAAGTTCCACAATTGAAGAAAAATTTATATATATATACTCGTATATTCATGTGCGCAGCCAGATATTCAATAAATTACATTCACACAAATATTTGGTCACATTCCTGACACAACTGAAATCCCACTTAGGTATATCCAACAGTAAATGAGCATTCTTAACAACTGAAATGAATCATGATATCGTACCGTAATGGTACAAAAGGTCAGTTTGTTAAGCACTGATATACAGACGATGAAACCATGTGGGTCAAAAATTGTGGATGCCATTTTGACAAAATTTGAATTACAATTTTCCCCAATGATAAACAGTTCAATCGTAGCTCTCTGACTTCGCCGGTAATTGCTTTTTATATAACAGGATTTGCTGCAACCACTGTGCAATTTAACTTTATTCCGCGTGGTCATGTTGGTTCCCTTGGGCTTGCATATAATGAGAGAGAGGGAGGGGAGAGAGAGAGAGATAGACAGAAATACTGTTTCTTTGATGCATAAGAACACAAAAAAGGAGGTTTTATTGTACAAGTTCTTCGTTTTGTTGTAGATTAAGCAAAAGTTACTGTTTTATCAAACTCTTTTGTATTTATTTTAAATATTATTAGGTATTTATTTATTTATTTTATTGTTCAGGTTCATCATTGATTCCATAAAGTTACAAAACAAAATATTTAGTGTTAACAGATATTGATTTAATCCTTTTTTTTTCAACCAGTTGTGTAACATTGCTTACAGTTTATATAAGCTTATATTGCTTATATTTTACACTGTTTCCATGTAACATTGTTAAAGGATATTGAATTGTTGTGCTAACTGTAATAATTTGTGATTTTTCTGGGTGCTATTCAACTTCGGTTGAATTTTAATGTTTTTATCAACTCATTTCGTATAGTAAATTTAGGATCAAGTTTTTTAGTATTTTTAGCTATGACATAGTCGTGGTTAATATGGTTGTTATGAGTTTTTGTCAAATATTGATTTTATGAATTTACATGTTTGAAATTAAATTTGATTAACTATGCTACATGAATTTGCTTTTTGAATGAATGAATATATTTCTTAATATAATTGAATCTACATGTTTTGCGTGAAATGTGACTGGTGAAGTAATAATTGGCTTCCCTGAAGGGGAATGATTGTAGGAGCAAGGAACCGTCGTAGCTTAGGGCCCAGCTTCACTACTTGGGAGCAAGTACTTCCCTGAAGGGGAAAACAGCTTCACCAAATTTTACAGGAGCAAGTACCTTATAATAAGAACAGCTTCACTGTCTATGAATATGGAAGCAAGTACCTACTTGCCAGGGCAAAACGGTGTCGGGGAAAAAAGCGACCAGCGAAATAAGCGGCCAGCGAAATAAGCGACCATCACGAAATTGTATCTGCACCTGTGTGGTTAACACTTCAGTGAAGTTAGTGATAAGCGAAATAAGCTACCATCACGGAATTTTACCTGCGCTAAAGAGGTAGGACATTTCTATCATTTAGGCGTGTATAAAATCAGCTATAAAAGCGTATTTATTGACAATAAAATTTTCTACAAAGTAATAGCTTTTAAATTTGCATATCTTTGTTGGGTTTTGTTTAAAATGCAAAACAAATTCAACATGGCGTATTTAAAAGAAAACGGTCTGTACTACCCAAAGTTTCGTTATTTATAGACGCAAAAATGTGGGTTCCATCTTAAATTTGGCAATAAAATTAAATAAAACATTTAATTTCCTACAACTTTACAATTAATAATTTCTTTGTGTCTCCTACGGTTTTCATGTAAAATGCGTAAACACTATGGAAAGTTTAAATGAAAATAATACTACATAACCTTGGCTTTCGATAAATATAAAGGCTAAACGGTTGGTCTGAATTACGTTTTGATGAAAAATGTTAGTTTAGAATTTATTTTCCTACAAGTTTGTAATTTAGAGTTTTTTTGTATCTCATACTGTTTTCATGATAAACGGCAAACAGTAGGAAGACTACCTAAAAAGCGAACTGTAGAACAGAACCGTGATGTCTAATTTAAAGATAATAAAATATCAGCTGTTTTGTTTTTAACTTGAAAAATCAGCTGTTTCCTTTAGCAAATATAATGCAGTATAAAAACCCTATGAAGATATTTTTGAAAACATTATGTCTAGCTTTTTATTGTATCCTTGTTTAGTCAATCTTACCCGGAAACTTACATAAATTTTCTCCCTTAACATTAGACGATAATTGCCTAGGAAGTTACTGTTTTGTATTATTCTACTTTCTGTTGAACTAGAAACATGCAATTTGAAATGTAGGTAAGTACTACGCCTCAATGCATAAAAAGTGTTGTCAAACCCTTAATTTTCTCCATTTATGGTGGCGTAATGGGTGAACCCCCCCCCCCCCCCCCAATTGAAATATAAAATGGAATTTAAATTGTATTTGTATTAACATATATTTACAGAATGTATTCAAGAGTGTCAACTTAATACAACTTTTGAAGGTAGGAGAGAGTGCGGATACACGCCTTTATGTTATCAGTTTCTTCATACTTCTTCATTGATTATTCTGATTTCCATCACACTTTATCCAGGCTTTGGACTGGCTAAATGATAGATAGACATTTCTACGCTTATTTCGCGCATACCATGGTTGAATGACCTCGAACGAGGGGGTGGGTGAGACTCAGGATAGTTTGGCCGTTTATTTCACACATTCCGAGATGGTCGCTTATTTCGCTGGTCGCTTTTTTCCGGTATTCGGGCAAAACAGCTACACCATAGAATTTAATAGGAGCAGGTAACTCTCGAGATGAGATCACTATTTCTGAGGGGCAAGTACTTCCTTGAAGAGGCAAACAGCTCTCTCAGTCAAAATAAAAGTTTTTAGGTTTATTGGAAAGAAAACAAGGATTGGTAGTGGTGTCAGGTCTAGACAGGAGGTCAGGATAGACTCATACCTGAGTTTGTCAGGCGTTGGGCTTATATAGACGTTTTCACCCCCTTCTTGCCCAAGCCCTGGGGAATCCCCCAGGCTCAAGGAATTTTCTACCCTTGGCCTGATGTCAACGACCTTCACTTTATTGAAATCTTGGGTAACTTTTTACATAATGTTTCTCTTACTGACTAAAGGGGAACATATTTCTTAATGGTTTGAATTTCTGGGGAGAAATCACAACAATGGTTATTTATCGGTTCTAGTGAAATGGATCATCGAAACTATTCATTTCGGAGAAAGGTCCTGTATTTGAGGGCATTTATAACATAAAAGAACATTTTGTTGATTTTATCCATAGAATCACAGTTTAGAAGTGTTGGGAAATAATTGTCAGCGGCTTGCATATAATGAAATAGCTTGAGATGAAAACACACAAGAGACGAGATATTAATTTCGTTCAGCTTAAACTCATAATGATGTTTAAACACACAGACTGCCATAAAGAATTCTCAAACTTTAGGGATGCTGGTAAATGTGGCTTGGAGCAATATAAAATAGACTGCATACTACAACTTTCCTGCTAAGATCGAAAATGTAGGACTTCTCTCGCCTGAAGGTTGCCGACCTTGGAACTTTTCCGCTTAGTGGACGAAAGTTCGAAGTTCTCCAAAGTTTGCTTTTTTTCGGCGTTCAGAAAATCCGACCTTAAAACTTTAATCATTATAACCTTTATTGTTTGAACTGCCTTCCCCCGAAAATTTTTTTTCTTTCGTTTTTTCCACTCTTAATTGCTACAAAAGTACCTCCAAAAAAAAGGTCGAGGCCTTTTTTTTTTTTTTTTTTTTTTTTTTTTTTTTTTTCATTACACAAAAAAGTGAGAAAGAGCGGTGTAGAGCTCGTAATAGTTAAAGGTGAAGAGCCAAGACTGAAGGGGCTCATTAGAAACGACGTTGCTTTCGAATTAAACGGGGAAAACTGGGGCAGGAAAGGGGTAGCACAAAGGGCGGCGTCACTCAGCGGAGCGGCACCGTAGAATCATTAGTTCATTTGCAACACAAGTTAATAGGGGACTTTGGGTCTGAGGAAGAGCAGAGGAGGGTGAGGACCAACTTAACTGACTTAACTCGGCCGTTTGTTCGTCCCAAGGAAGCCGGAAGCTGAGTTAAGCCCGACATCCTTTTGTTAACCGCGTTCCACGGATCTTTTCCTGTTCTTTGGGGTTTGAATGGTCTTTTTGTTTTATAGCTACTAAAATTTTATGATTTGTTCAACATTTCTTGGAAATCATTTCAAAAATACATCCCGGTCAACAGAACATCAGATACCAAAAATGGGACATGGTGGAATTAAAGCATAGAGACTGTCCTCTGCTGAATGGGCTACTTTAGTCACCCATAGACGTCATTATCAACTAAGAACATTATGTCCAAGTACCTATGGTATATGGTACGGTATTTGTGGTATTTGATTCTCATTCTTCGGCATTGGTCCAATCAGAAGATACAAAGGATTTGATGAAAGCAAGGAAGGATCCCTGTAGGCCACCATGCCATTGTCATACCCGGAAGCTGAGTTTTTAAGCACCACATCCTCTTGCGAACCGCGTTCCTCGAATCTTTTCCTGTTCTTTCTGGTTTTAATGATCTTTGTGTTTTAGAGAGGTACTGATAATTTGATGTTTTGTGAAAAATTTCTCTGAAATCATTTCAAAAATAAGTAGCGTGGAGTTTAAAGGCACATTCCGGTCATAGGTAAACAGAACTCCAGATACTAAAAATGGAATTTGGCGAAATTAAAGCATGGAGCCTTTCCTCTGCTGTAGTCCGGCATAAAACGTCATTATCATTTAGCAAACATATGTGAGGTGTGACCTTAATTATTGCAGGTCACAAAGTAAAGGATCAGGTGACACAGTCTTTGGCGGATTTTGTGACGCAAATATGAGCAAAAAGGTGTCAGACGACCCCTTGATGCACCTGCCACGTTGAAGAGGGATGACTTCAATGACTAAATCCTCTTTGAGACTCTCGAGGATCTCGTCAGCAGAGCACAATCTAAGCTATTGGTAGTGGACCGTGCCCCGTGAAGTGTTGTTTCTGGTTGAGAGTGACTGTGACTTCAGTTTCTCCCAATTCTACTAGTAGTGTGGCATTTGATTCTCATTGTCATCTACGAACATTATGTCCAAGTACCTATGGTACATGGTACGGTATTTGATTCTCATTTTTCGCCATTGCTTCTATCAGAAGATCCAAAGGATTTGATCATATAGCAGACCAGGATTCTTGTAGGCCACCTTGCCATTGTCATACCAGAAATTGGGAACACATATTCTCAGCACAAGACTTCCAAGTCTGATATGAGAGAGGGAAGAGAGGACCAACTTAACTCGGCCGTTCGTTCGTTCCAAGGAAGCCGGAAGCTGAGTTTTTAAGCCCCACATCCTTTTGTTAACCGCGTTCCACGGATCTTTTCCTGTTCTTTCGGGTTTGAATGGTCTTTTTGTTTTAGGGAGTTACTAAAATTTGATGATTTGTTCAACATTTCTCTGAAATCATTTCAAAAATAAGTAGCGTGGAGCTTATAAAGGCACATCCCGGTCATAGGTATACAAAACATTAGATCAGGGAATATGACGGAATTAAATCATAGAGCCATTCCTCTGCTGAATGGGCAGGTGCAGTCATACATAAAGGTCAATATCATCTAGCGAACATATGTGAGGTGTGACCTTAACTGCAGGTCACAAAGCAAGGGACCCGGTGACACAGTATTTGACGGATTTTGTGACGCAAATGTGAGAAAAAAGGTGTCAGACGACCCCTTGATGTGCCTACCACGTTGAAGAGGAATGCTTCAATGACTGAATCCTCTTTGAGACTCTCGAGGATCTCATCAGCAACGGATCGTGCAGTGTGAAGTATTTAGTTTCTGGTTGAAAATGACTTCAACTTCAGTGTCTCCCAACTTTACTAGTAGTGTGGCATTTGATTCTCATTCTTCAGTATTGCTCCTATCAGAAGATCCAAAGGATTTGACCAAAGCAAGCAAAGATCCTTGTAAGCCACCATGCCATTGTCATACCGAAATCGGGAACACACATTCCCAGCACAAGATATCTAAGTCTGATATGAGGGAGACGGAAGAGAGGACCAGCTTTTTTTTTTTTTTTTTTTTTTTTTTGACAAGTTTTATTGCGCCAAGTAATAACAACTTATAAGCAATATTCATGTGATAAATTATTATACATTTTCTTAAGATCTAATATACTTCACTTTAGACTTATTGTTCTGATTATTGAGTCACTAGTCTTGACGTTCATTTTATTTCACTTAGTTCATGCGGTTTAGTTCTTTTAAGTCTTCTAAGTAGATCTTCGGTGTCAAGGAGCTGAACGACATCCTCGTTAACATGATCTCTGAGCCTCAAAAGGTGATTGACGGCTTGCTTGCAGATAACCTCATTGACAGATTCAACTTTCAACTCATAGTGTAATCTGTCGTTTCTGAAGTATCTGTACGCATCAACGCAGGTGCGCAGAACATTATTCTGAAAGCGCTGAATAATGTTGCGGTTACTTTGTGCAGTGCACCCCCACAGTTGCGCACCATATGTTCAGACAGGTTTGAGGACTTGGTTGTACAATATGAGCTTATTGTGGATAGACAGTTTTGAGTGTCTTCCCATAAGCCAGTACATTTTCCTGAATTTAATAACTAGTTCAGACTTTTTCTTTTTAACATGTGATTTCCACCTCAGTTTGGCATCGAGTGTCATCCCAAGATATTTATATTGGCATAGGGAATCGCCTTGTTGTCAAGGAAGGCTGGCACGTAGTTGATCCTTTTATTTGTGAAATCAACATGTACAGACTTCGCTTCATTCAATCTAATTCTCCATCTTTTTGTCCATTCATGGATGCGGAGGATGGACTGGTTTAATTTTGTAACTGATTCGATGTTGGTTTCTCCTGTCGCCAAAATTGCGGTGTCATCTGCAAACGTGGCAGTTGTATTTTCCTCAGTTTCTGGTAGATCGCGAGTGTAAAGCAGGTACAGTAGTGGGCCTAGTACACTGCCTTGTGGCACTCCAGCATGAATCTTCAAAGACTTCGAGAAAGCGTCGTCTTGTTTGATTCGGAAGTATCGGTCGGTCAGATAAGACTCCAGAATCGCTGCATAACATGCTGGTAGAACTTTGCGAAGTTTGTGAATAAGCCCTTCATGCCACACTTTATCAAACGCCTGTGACACATCCAGAAAGGCTGCAGAGCACACTTTTTTCTCTTCGAATGCTTTTTCAATGAGACTTGTAATTCTGTGGACTTGGTCTATGGTGGAATGTTGTTTTCTGAAGCCAAATTGGTGCTTTGGAATAAGTTTTCGTTCCTCTACAACTACTAGTAGTCTCTTATGAAGGAGTTTTTCAAATAGTTTTGAAAGCGAAGGTAGGAGTGAAATAGGCCTGTAGGACTTTAACTCATTTGCCGGTTTGCCTGGCTTGGGAATCATGATTACTTCTGCTATTTTCCATAACTGAGGGACGTAGCGAAATTTAATGGCACTATTTATGATTTTTGTTAATTTGACTATGGTCTTTCGGGGAAGATATTTCAGGATTAAACCAGTGATCAAGTCATATCCCGGTGCTTTTTTGGGTTAATCTCCTTCTGAATTGTTCTGTGTACTTCTTTGACAGTGACAAATGGAATGGAAATATCTGGTTCCGACGTCTGGACCACTTCAAGAGATTCTTCGTCAGGCACTCCAGGGTTTGTTGTGAAAATATCAGCCAGATGATTTGCAAAGACATCTGCTTTTTCTTGATTGCTCCTTATCCACCTACCTGTTAGTTCGTTATTAAGGGGCGGAGCTTGCACAATTGGTCTTTTTAAGTGTTTGGTAGCTTTCCAAAGGGAGTAGTCTGTATCCCTACAGTTGGTTAGAGATGAAACAAGGTTCTCCATGGTTGCATCATTTATCTCCTTGACCATCTGAGAGGACCAACTTAACTCGGCAGTTCGTTCATTCCAAGGAAGCCGGAAGCTGATTTTTTAATCCCCACATCCGTGTTCCTCAAATCTTTTCCTGTTCTTTCTGGTTCGAATGATCTTTGTGTTTTAGAGAGGTACTGAAAATTTGATGATTTGTTCAACGTTTCTCTGAAATCATTTCAAAAATAAGGAGTTTATATAGGCACATCCCGGCCATAGATAAACAGAACATCAGATACTAAAAATGAGATTTTGCGGATTTAGAGCATAAAGCCTTTCCTATAATGAATGGGCAACTGTAGTTAGGCATAAGACGTCATCATCATCTAGCGAACATATGTGAGGTTTTACCTTACCTGCAGGTCACAAAGCAAGGGATCAGGTGACACAGTATTTGACGGATTTTGTGACGCAAATGTGAGAAAAAAGGTGTCAGACGACCCCTTGATGTGCCTACCACGTTGAAGAGGAATGCTTCAATGACTGAATCCTCTTTGAGACTCTCGAGGATCTCATCAGCTGAGCACGATCAAAGGTATTGGCAACGGATCGTGCAGTGTGAAGTATTTAGTTTCTGGTTGAAAATGACTTCAACTTCAGTGTCTCCCAACTTTACTAGTAGTGTGGCATTTGATTCTCATTCTTCAGTATTGCTCCTATCAGAAGATCCAAAAAAATTTGACTATAGCAGGCCAGGATTCCTGTATGCCACCATGCCATTGTCGTACCGGAAATCGGGAGCACACATTCCCAGCAAAAGATGTCTAAGTCTGATATAAGAGAGAGGGAAGAGAGGACCAACTTAGCTCGGCCGTTCGTTCTTTCCAAGGAAGCCGCAAGCTGAGTTTTTAAGCCCCACATCTTCTTGCTAACCGCGTTCCACGGATCTTTTCCTGTTCTTTCGGGTTTGAATGATCTTTTTGTTTTATAGAGGTGCTGACAACTTTATGATTTGTTCAACATTTCTCTCAAATCATTTGCAAAATAAGTAGCTTGAAGTTTTTGAAGGGACATTCCAGCCATAGGTAAACAGAACATCAGATACTGAGATTGGAATATGGCGCAATTAAAGCATAGAGAGCATAGAGCTGCTGAATGGGCAACTGTAATCAGGCATAAGACGGCATTATCATCCAGCGAACATATGAGAGGTATTATGGTATGGTATATGGTATGGTATTTGTGGCATTTGATTATAATTCTTCAGCATTGCTCCTATCAGCAGATCCAAAGGATTTGACCATTTAGCAGACAAGGATTCTTGTAGGCTACCATGGCACTAGGTCTGATATGAAAGAGAGAGGGAGAAGAAAACCAACTCAATTGACTTCACTCGGCCGTTCGTTCGTTCCAAGGAAGCCGGAAGCTGAGTTTTTAAGCCCCATGTCCTCTTGTGAACCTCGTTCCTCGAATCTTTTCCTGTTCTTTCTGGTTTGAATGATCTTTGAGTTTTAGAGAGGTACTGAAAATTTTATGATTTGTTCAACAATTCTCTCATCTCATATTAAAAATGAGAAGCGTGGCGTTTCAAAGGCACATTTCGGTCTTAAAAAGAATGTTTGATACTAAAAATCTTGATACTAAAAAGGATTGAGACGTCATTATCATCTAGGAAACATATGTCCAAGTACCTATGGTAAGATATGGCGTGTTTAAAATTCGATCCTCATTCTTCAGTATTGCCTATCATCAGAAGATCCATAGGATTTGACTGTAGCAGGCCACAATTTTTGTAGGCTACCATGGCATTGTCATTCCGGAAATCAGGAACACATAATCTTAGTACAAGACGACTAGGTCTGATGTGAGAGAGAGGGAGGAGAGGACCTAGCGATATTAACGCATAGAGTCTATAATGGTCTATCTAGAACTCTACTGGATCACCATTCTCTTATCCAGACCTAAGACATCATTATCGTCCAGCGAACATAGGTCCAAGTATGGTATGGTATGCTTAAAATTCGTTTCTCATCTTCCAGCATTGCCCACCATTAGAAGTGACCAACAATTGGACCAAGGCAGGCCAGGATTCTTGTAGGTAACCATGCCATTGTCATCCCAGAAAACTGACTGTATTCACTACATACTTAATCGTTATATTACTAGCCATTCCGCCCAGAAAAGTGTGCACGTCTTCCGCAAAATTTTAACTAAAACTCAAGGCAACATAGAGGTTGCTGATCATTAAGGTAAAAGTCACCCGATTTCAACATGCAAAATACAATGAAAAAGTTACCCAAAACAAGGTTGTTTTATTAAACAAGAATGAAGAATCGGCGGCCGAAGATCGGCGAGTCTCACTAGCCAAGAGACGCAAATGAAGAAGAAGAAGTAGAAGAAAATACATGTATTTAACATATTGAACATGAAATATACATAATTATGAAACAAAATACATGATATGACTATGGGCTATGCCCGTCTGTCAGAGGTCCGCATATAATTTTTCCTTATCTTTCATAGTAGCTTTCATTACACTTCATCACTTTGATAATTTACAGTTGGGAGAGTTGATGATGTCTGCTTGGGGAAACTGCGTGAAAGAACCGGTAATCACAGAAGAGTCCACATGTTCTCCAGGCCTCAGAGGGGATTTAGCCTGTCGGGGTGTATGGGAACGACAGAGGGAAGCATTGTTCGATGTTCGTGTCTGTGACACTGATGCTCCCTCTTAAGTTCACCGCACTGTGGCAGCTGTCCTTTCAGGAGCAGAAGAAGAAAAGAAAAGGAAGTACCTGGCAGCATGCGAGCAGCGACATGCATCTTTCACCCCACTTGTTTGCTCTGTAGATGGAGTTTATGCTCCCCAAATGGCGTCCTTCACAAATGTGCTGGCTGAGAGACTTTCTGAAAAATGGGGGATGGTGCGTGGATGGATCAGGGTTCGTCTTGGCTTTGCCATTACTCGGTCTACTTCAATGTGCATCCGTGGAATCCGGAAGAAGTGGATCTCAGGTGAAGATATTTTGGGGTTCCAGGATGGAGCCGCTCTTTCGTTGGGGATGCAGTTATAAATTGAGAGCATTCAGCAGTATTGGCAGTATTTCAGCAGTATTGGAATTTTCTTAGTTTTGACTTTAATTTTTGGGACGAGCTTGTTTTTAATGCCTTCTTTCCGGTTTACTATATTATCGATTCCATAATTGATCAATAAAATTTTGTTTCTTTGATAATTTACATCATTAATTTATTTAGGTATACTATTAATTACAAGAGACGCAAATGCTCCGGAGGATTCAGGAACTACAGAGAGCCGTTTCAGCTAACGGTAAGCAAATACCCGCTTTTCATCTATTGCCCAAAATAGTCTCTCTGACACCCACTCAAGCATATCCAGATGAAAAACGTCCCGCGGTTTCCCTTGGTCGCGCCGTAATAGTGAATTTTGGAGGTTTAGTTAGGTGTGTTTTTCGGAGTGTAAAGGACTATAGTTAGTTCTCTAGTGCTATTAAACAATTGTCAAAACCTAGACGTACAAGTGTACATGAAGGGCTAACAAATGTCTGAATATTTATAATAATAAATATGAGTTGACCGATTTAAAATTTTCATCATGCTTGACTAATCATTCCACTTGTCATTTGTCGTTCTTCCTAAAAATAGCGCGGAAGCAGGAAAAATACGGAAGCTAAAATGCTCTCTGGTAATGGCTTAAGCGTCTCACAAGCCTGACGGTGCGTATTGAGACGAAAATGGGAACTTTTCAATATCGTTAACACTAAGGGATTAAGACATAAACAAATCTTATCCTTACAAATATATCACGATCATCTAACGTACATAGGTCCAAGTAGGTATGGTATGGTATGCTTAAAATTAATCACTCTTACATCGCCCTTTTGACATGGATATGTCTTTTGGCTGGGGGTCAAAGAATTTTTCGCTACACTTTTTTTTCTCCACAAAAAATGCAACGCTCCGGCACTTTGGATTGTTATCGAAAAGTGAAGGCAAAGTAGAAATCAATGAGGTACTACCGCGCTGAAGTACCAAATTCCGCCTTTCTGAACAACCGACTAGACTTCTGTTTTAACATGGAACGAAAGTAGCGCGGTAGTTTTTACTTTCCCAACATCCCAATAGAGTGGAAAGTAATGTCCACTTTTACTTTCCC
Organism: Adelphocoris suturalis; assembly: GCA_030762985.1. Classification (NCBI taxonomy): domain Eukaryota; kingdom Metazoa; phylum Arthropoda; class Insecta; order Hemiptera; family Miridae; genus Adelphocoris; species Adelphocoris suturalis. The sequence continues at coordinate 11,143,782 of CM061050.1, forward strand.
AAGATCCTAACAGAGTGGAAAGTAGTGTCCATTTTTACTTTCCCAACATCCCAACAGAGTTTAAAGTAATGTCTACAACTTTGACATATCCATGATCTATTGTTTTCCCCCTCAAGGGTGAAATTTATATATGGTTTACATTCGAAGTGAATGTAACGTTTAACTGTCTAATTTGAAACCTGTTGTCCACTGTTGACAGGTAAGTGAGAAGGAAGTATTTTATCTACTTCACATTTGTCCCAAGCTGCTAGCATTTGATAAACACAACATTCGACCTGTCGTCAAAGTTTACATTCATTTCCCAAAATAAACTGTGCCCTTTGTCCCCAAACGAAATGCCTTTCTACTTTTCTTTCTCTCTTTCATAAACGCATTACCTTTTTTAAGGTTGAGAGGGGTTTGGGTTTGGGTTCTGGGTTTCCTCAAGGAGCTGTTCAATCAACAGGCCTTTGTTCCGGCCACAGAGGTTCTAAATTGTTGTCAGAAAAAGACGAACACGAGAAGAAAAAAGTTTAAGGATCATAAGAGAGAATTTGAAACCAATTTCGTGAAACAAAAACCTTCTCAAACAGAACGCCAACAAAGAATCACTTATTCATGTGTCATGTGAAACGACCGCAGTCACGAAATCCTCCAACGACGCAGAGAGGGAAAAAAATAAGCAGAAATTGGAAAAGGCGGTGTCAAACAAGGGCGAAAAGGTCACCGTTTTATATCTTTACGCCGTCTGTTAGGTATTTACCCTCAGGTCTCGCTTTTAATTTCACAAAACCCAAGGGATCATTGCGGGATTAGCGTTTTGGGACCGTCTCGAGGATTAAGGGGTTAATAAGGGATTAGTCGGGTAGTCCTTTAACGTTTCGAAATCAAGCCGGCGGGTTTGCTATGTGTAGGTCCTGAAAGAACAAAGAGGGGTCTCGGATTTGGGTTTTAATTGCATTCCACCCGTAATGAAAGGAATTGCGACTCGGTTGGGATTTATCGTCCGATAAGTAATATTGTGAATGGCGGTACAAAGGTGACTGTAATCGAGGTCGTGATCCTGTTCCACTTAGAGGAAATCGATTTCCCAGGTTAATAATAACATCTAGAAGTTAATGGGACAGTTGCTCGGAATTTTAATCGACGAACAAGCTAATAATGGTGTGGGTTGAAACAGTATTAGCAGTGGTAAAGCGAATTTTAAATTAATTAGCTAGCTAGTCTTGTTTTGCTTTAGAGTTTCCCGGGATAGTGGAGAATTGTTTTCAATGTTGGGAGATGAAAATAAATTGTCGCCAAAATGATTCTCTCGATATCCCATAGAGGTTCCCTGTCAAATTAAAACATCCTACAGTAAAAAGTCCAGTCATGCAGCATGACCCCATGATGAGCGAATTTTTGAAGAAATCTTTGACATTTCAGTCGCTATTTATCGTGTAGAGAAATTTTAGTTTATGATTTTGATAAACAAACATGGAATCTAATTATTAAAAATAATTAGGAGGTACTCATACTTTATTATTATTAAACTAATCTTGTAGATTTAAAGACAAATGTAGGTAAATATTCATGGATTTCGAAGGAGGGAGGCCTTGAGATTAACGTTACTGACGGCCGAGCGGAGCGAGGCCTTGGGTCTGCGTGCTAGTACGTACATAAATAGAACTTCTTCATAATTTCATGGCTGATATTTTCTAAGCCACAGTCAGTATTAAAGCTACATCAAGTCCTAAAACAGTTGAGCGTAAAACATTAAAGAGAGCGACCGAGAGAATCGGAGGACGGAATATTTCACAGAGTAAACTCATCAGTTGTGATTACTTATTATTAGCGAACGGCATTATTTCGATTTTTGACTGATTTTTCAACTTTGAAATTTTTGAAAACTTGATAAATATTCGTATAGGATATTTTACGCTGATTCCAAATATACCACATATTAGTGTGCTGAAATAATTATTTCGCACAACAAATCGCAAAAAAACAGGTTATTTTGAAATTTTTGACTACATTTTTGAAAATGTCAACCCGAAGATGTAATCCGATCATGCTGGCCAACGAACTTATCGTCTGGAATGACACATACATATATGCATACATATATACATACGTACATAAAAAAAATGCTTTAAACTTCAGAATATGATTCAGAATAGCCTGAAACGGATTTCTGCATAAATTTTTTTCAAAAATTCACATTCTACAAATTTTAGGCGAGAACAATAGCTTAATTTTCTTCAAAAATTCGCTAAAAGGAGAGAATTTGGCTCATTCAGCTGATCAGTAAAGAACTTATCATTTCATTCGTCTCTTGATGTCCCAGAAAGGCTCCTAGTCAACTTTCAGTATCCGACAGTGAAAAGGAAATATTTAAGCTCACAACGCTAATGATCAGAAAAGAGCCTATAGTTTCATTCGCCTCTTGATGTTCCAGAGGGACTTCCTGTAAAATTTCAACATTCTTCAGTGAAAAGTGGCGAATTTAGCTCACTCAGCTGATCAGAAAAGGGAGTATCATTTCATTCGTATCTTGATCGTGTCCCAGAGAGACTCCTCGCCAAATTTCAATATCCTACAGCGAAAAGGAGAAATTTTAGCTCACCCAGCTGATCAGAAAATACCCTATCACTTCATTCGTCTCTTGATGTCTAGTAGAGGCTCCCAGTCAAATTTCAGCATCCTACAGCTAAAAGGAGAGATTTAAGCTCACTCAGCTGATCAGAAAAGGGCCTATCATTTCATTCATCTCTTGATGGTGTCCCAGAGAGGCTTCCAGTCAAATTTCAACATCCTACGTGAAAAGAAGAGAATTTAGCTCACTCAGCCGATCAGGAAAGTGCTAATCATTTCACTAGTCTTTTGATGTGTCAGAGAGACTCCTAGTCAAATTTCAATATCCCACAGTGAAAAGAAAAGATGTGTGCTCACTCAGCTGATCAGGAAAGGCCCTATCATTTCATTCGTCTCTTGATGTCCCAAAGAGGCTCCCAGTCAAATTTCAACATATTACATTAAAATGGAGAGAATTTAGCTCACTCAGCTATTAGGAAAGAGCCTATCATGTCATTCGTCTTTTGATGTCCCAGAGAAGCTGCTGGTCAAATTTCAATATCCTACAGCGAAAAAGAGAAATTTTAGCTCACCCAGCTGATCAGAAAATACCCTATAACTTCATTCGTTTCTCGATGTCTAGTAGAGGCTCCCAGTCAAATTTCAGCATCCTACAGCGAAAAGGAGAGATTTAAGCTCACTCAGCTGATCAGAAGAGAGCCTATCATTTCATTTGTTCTTGGTGTCACAGAGAGGCTCCTACTTAAATTACAATATCCTATAGCGATAAGGAGAGACTTAGCTCTCTCCGTTGATCGTAAAAGAGCCCATCATTTCAATCGTCTCTTGGAATCCCAGAATCTATTTCTAGATCCTGCAGTGATGAATATGAGACAACTTACTCTGCTCACTAAAATTTACGTACAGTTAAAATGTACATATTTTTTTAATAATCTCTCCTCCACATGTTAAAAATTACCCACATGTTACTATCATGACCACATTTTCTCGTCTAGCGGTCACAAAATGGGGGAAGGCCGGATTCGAATCTCGATCGCAGCGAATCTGGCGGTATGGAGATAAGTGAGCGTTCGGTGTCGAATCGAATCCCCCAGCATCGATGTAACCGATATCGAATAAAACTGCCGATTACGCTTTGATTTAAATAGATAAGATATTTATTTGTAGGAACCTTACGGTCATTACAAGAGGTTGACATGACAAAACGGAATTTAGTGAAAAACGTCTATTTCCACGAAAAATAAAGAGTTACAATGTTAAATCGATTTCGACGGTTAGGCCATCATCAGTAACAAACAATAACTGAAGACACATTAGAAAGGACACAGCTTATATAGAGACAGGTTAAGGGAGATTGAATCCCATTGGTCGATAGAAAGGAAAGGGGCAGGAGGTACAACCAATTAAGTGCATACAAAGTGAAAGGAGATTATAGCTAATCAGATGAAGTGAAAGGGGGGAAATAACTAAATAGGGTTTCAACAGCGTGAAGGGATAATTCCAAGGTTTACAGAAATGGACCTATCAGTGGTGAAATATATTGAGGTATATCCTCATTTAAACATTTACGAGACCTATCACTTTTGATAATTTCGAATTTTTCAAGTACATTCAACATACCTCCCTTTGGGCAAAAATGAAGAAATTCTACAAACTGTCTGTCTGTCAAATCAAAATTGTAACTATGATTAGATTCCTTAAGATGTTTTGCAAATGTAGACTTACCCTTATTTTCCCTGAAATCCTCCATATGCTCGTCTATTCTTTCCCTAAATTTCCTACCAGTCTGACCGCAATATTCGTAGCCACAAGAACATTTTAATTTATAAACTCCACTTTTATCCTGCACACTAATTTTGTCCTTAACGGATCCTAGTAATGCTTTAAGACTATTTTTAGTTTTAAAACCTACTTTATAACCTCTCGATGATAGAATTTTGCCAATTTTATCAGAAATTTTCCCATAATAAGGTAAACTTATCCATTGCTTTTCTTCTAAAGTTACATCTTCCCGAGCCAGATTGGAAACTTTTTCCCTACTCTTTTTCCTAAGAACCTTATCCCATATGGTATCAACGAGATCTCCTCTATATCCGTTACTAGCCGCTATGCTTTTGATAATGGATTTTTCTTTTGATAAATTTTGTTCACTCATTGGAATAGATAGTGCTCGGTTGATCATACTATGGAAGGATGCATGCTTATGTACTAAAGGGTGATTTGAACTACTATGGATCGTTATATCGCTATATTATCTTTTCTATAGATTGAAAAATCATGCTTCTCATTTACCAAAGAGATGGACAGATCAAGAAAATTTAGTTTATTTCCGCCGAATTCGAGGGTGAATTTGATATAGGGATCTAATTTATTGATTTTTTCGTGAAAAGAATTTAGTTGTCTTTCTGTGCCCTTCCATAAAATGATGATATCATCGACATATCTATACCAATAGAGAAGATTATTTGTGTTAAAAGTTGTAAATATTTGTTGCTCAAGATAATCCATGTAAATATCTGCAAGCAGAGGAGATAACGGGGAACCCATAGCAACCCCTGGCTGTGTATAGCATCGCCCCTCGAATAAAAAGTAATTTTGATCCATACAGACAGACATCAAATTAAACAATTCATCTTTTTCGAAAATGTTAAGTTTAGAGCCGTGAATCATCCTGCATACCACATCTTTGCAGCTAGCTACATTGATATTAGTGAACAGACTAACCACATCAAAAGAGGCGAGTTTAGCATTTGGAGGCATCTGAATGTCCTTAATTTTGGAGACCAAATCATAAGAATAAATAAAGACGATGATAGGTAAACAAGGAAGCTATGTGCCGCACCCAACTAGCAGACGTTTTTTACATTGTACGTTAGAATGGAGTTTAGCCAGGGGCCCCCCCCCCCCCCCCCCCCAAGCGCATTCCTCGAGCCCCCCCCCCCCAAAAAAAATTTATTAAATAGGTAATGTAAATGATACACTGATGTGATAAAGAATGTTGTTTTTCTTGTTTTACAAATGTAAGTAATTAATTTTTAATTGACAGTAAAACAAGAACAATAAGTATAGGTATGTAGAATTTCAATTATCTACTGTAACTATATACATTGCTCAAAATACTCCATTTAGGCTACTATAGCTAAACAAGCCAAAGTATATTATATTTAACGTTATTAGTTATATGCCTTATTAGGTTTGCCTACAATTGTTTCTACAACATATTATGCAATAAAGTAATTCTAATTGAAAACAGCTGACACTAGCAAATTGTTAGTATAAATCTTATTATTTGTTCATAAAAAATAAAAAAAATACCCATTTTTCTAACCCTCCCCCAAAAATTTTAACGACGCAGTTTGCGTCGTGACCCCCCCCCCCCTGTGGGCACCCCTAGTTTAGCGCCGACTTCTTTCACAATTTTTCAACAGACACAGCTAGCATCTGCGAAGTATAAAGAAAACGCAGACTTCCCTCTCACCTTCTCTTTTCTTCCCTTAAAAAAAAGTGGATTCAATCTATCCGAAATCAAAACTTTTGCTCCGCCAAAAGGGAATCACTTCGGCAGGAAGGGTTTCCGTGTCGGAGTCGAACGTCTGCGCCATCTTCCAAATCAAATAACGGAAAAGGGCAAAAGTGCCCGTAGTGAAAAGTGCTCAAATTTCAAAAAAATGTGCTAAAAAAATCGCAAAAAAACAGCTAAAAATGGCGAGAAAAAAAACTAAAAATTCATCTCATTTGCTGAAAATGATTTGAAAAGTTTAAATGCCATAAATTTGAACATTAGAAATTTCGGCGCGCGCAAAAAGTGCTCAAATTTCAAAAAATGCGCTTAAAAATCACTAAAACCGTTAAAAACTACAAAAATTCGCTCACATGGTCATGCTCCATGGCTGGAACTTTTGCATTCAAATGTCGTTTTCTCCTCTAATTTGCAGGTACAATAAAAAAAAATACCACCGTTAGAAATTACGCGAAAACTAAGCGTTTAAAAAAAAACTGCTATGAGGAATTTCTTGTCGGAAATGAGCTCTAGAATTGACTCTAAAAGTTTGTAAACACTTATTTGTGTTCACCCTGTATACAGTGGATATTGTCTGTATTTTCCATGTATAGTTTTCTTATTGTATATTGGGCTAACTAGCCCGTAAATAAATAAATAAATGAAGAAGATGATAGGCAAACAAGGAAGCTATGTGCCGCACCCAACTAGCAGACGTTTTTTATATTGTACGTTAGAATGGAGTTTAGCCAGGGGTGCCCCCCCCCCCTCACCCCCCCCCCCCCCCCCCCCCCAAATATTTATTAAATAGGTAATGTAAATGATACACTGATGTGATAAAGAATGTTGTTTTTCTTGTTTTACAAATGTAAGTAATTAATTTTTAATTGACAGTAAAACAAGTACAATAAGTATATGTAGAATTTCAATTATCTACAGTTACAATATACACTGCTCAAAATACACCATTTAGGCTACTATAGCTAAACAAGCCAAATTATATTATATTTAACGTTATTAGTGATATGCCTTATTAGGTTTGCCTACAATTGTTTCTACAACATATTATGCAATAAAGTAATTCTAATTGAAAACAGCTGACACTAGCAAATTGTTAGTATAAATCTTATTACTTGTTCATAAAAAAATTAAAAAAATACCCATTTTTCTAACCCTCCCCCAAAAATTTTAACGACGCAGTTTGCGTCGTGACCACTCCCCCCCCCCCCCCCCCCCTGTGGGCACCCCTAGTTTAGCGCCGACTTCTTTCGCAATTTTTCAACAGACACAGCTAGCATCTGCGAAGTAAAAAGAAAACGCAGACTTCCCTCTCACCTTCTCTTTTCTTCCCTTAGAAAAAAAAGTGGATTCAATTTATCCGAAATCAAAACTTTTGCTCCACCAAAAGGGAATCACTTCGGCAGGAAGGGTTTCCGTGTCGGAGTCGAACGTCTGCGCCATCTTCCAAATCAAATAACTCTTCCCGCGGTCGGGAAAAGGGCAAAAGTGCCCGTAGTGGCGGCTTCTGGTAAAACTGGGCAGTCTCCGAGAGAAAAAAAAAAAAAAAAAAAAAAAAAAAAAAGTAATGGGAAAAGTTTTATTATAATCCGAAGTGGTGCCAGTGAGTTGGAACAGTTAATCTCTGTCTTCCGGGTTTCCTTCAAACTCAAAACTTACTTTCATAGTTCGAGGTTTTTTTTTTTCAAAAAGCGGCGAAGAGTTTTTCGCGGGTTTTTCGGATGACGGGAAGCGACTTCCTGTTTCAGATTCCGTTCAATCCGAAGTCCATCGTCGCCGGTTTCGTTCATTTAAGTTTGAAATTTCGGAAGGGGCTTTGCAACGGAAACGGGACTTGAAATTACTTCTTCTTTTTTGTTTCCGGTTTGTGAGAGGACGTTAAAGACCTTTTACGGTTGACAACATGATGGTTTTATTCGAGCTATGCGACTACCAGGCGAATTTTTCAGGCAATCATCACACACAGATAGCAATAGCGAACTCGAAGATGTTTTCACCGTTTATGGCCTGTGTATCAGGAAGCGTTTTGGATTCAAACGTCTACTCCTATTTCATCAATGATTTGGACAGGTTATTAGGTATTGTTTCCATCATTTATCTGCTGAAGACTTTCAAATCTTCATGCATAGTGATTTACGTATTTCCTTCATTAGTAACATCAAATTAGACTTAGTCAACATATTCTAACGAGCTCTTCCAAAAGGAGTAGTTTTGAATGTGTCGTGCCATCTCGTCCAGGTGTCATCTTGTCCAGATTCCAAGAACGTAAGGCGGGGGATTACAAGCAAGCATCCAGTCCACAAAAATATACATATCATTCGGACCTATATGTCCAACTAATCTCAATTCAGCGAATTATTGTGTTTATTCAACTGTGAAACAGAGCTGGACGACAAGGCACCACATCCTCCTGAATCCCATAATTGTCAAGCTTTTGTAGTTTACGATGATACCATTCCAACTAACTCTTTATATAAAATTGTTTTAAATGCCTATTGATTGAATATTTGCATTTTTTTAGACTCCAAGCTTTGATGGGAGTCAGACGCTGCTTAGAAACATGGAAAAGTAGAGTTTTCACGGTGTTAGTTTGGATGACGGGAAGCGACTTCCTGTTTCAGATTCCGTTCAATCCGAAGTCCATCGTCGCCGGTTCCGTTCATTTAAGTTTCAAATTTCGGAATTGGCTTTGCAACGGAAACGGGACTTGAAATTACTTCTTTTTTTAACTTCCGGTTTGTGTGAGGACGTTAAAGACCTTTTACAGTTGACAACTTGATGGTTTTATTTAAGCTATTTCAGCCAACCATCACGCACAGATAGCAATAGCCAACTCGAGGATGTTTTCACCGTTTACGACCTGTGTATCAGCAAAACGTTTTGGGTCCAAACTTCTGCTCCTTTTTCATCAACGATTTCGACAAATCATAAGGTCTTGTTTCAATCATTCATCTGCTGAAGACTTTCAAATCTTAATACATATTAATTTAGGTAATACCATGATTTCCTTCATCAGTAACAGACAGTGTCAACATATTCAATCGGGCCTTTCTAAAAGGACTAGTCCGGAATGTGCCGTGCCATCTCGTCCAAGTTTCATCTGGTCCAGATTCCACTAACGTATCACAGGGGCTTAATTGCAGGCATCCAGTCCACAAAAATATACATATCATTCTGACCTATATGTCCAACTAATCTGAATTCTTACTGAAGGATTGACTACTTGATGTTACGTAATTTTGAGATGCGAGCTTTCGTGCATCCCGACAGACCACCAAACTATACACATCATTCTGAACTATATGTCCAATTAATCTTAAATGTTACTGGCGGATTGACTTTTTGATGTTATGTATTTTTGAGATGCGAGCTTGCGAGCATCCAAACCACCAAACTATACACATCATTCTGACATATATGTTTAACTAATCTATATTGAACGGATTAGTGTGTTTAATCAACTGTAAAACTGAGCTGGACGAGATGTCAATACATCGTCCTGAATCCCATAATTTTCAAGCTTTTGTGGTTTATTCAAACTAACCCTCTGCCTCTTATACTGGTTGATACAATATTGGTTTTAAATGCCTGTTGATTGAATATTTGTATTTTCTTAGACTCCAAGCTTTGATGGGAGTCAAACGCTGCTTAGAAACATGGAAAAGTGGAGTTTATCACGGTGTTTTTTTGGATTACGGGAAGCGACTTCCTGTTTCAGATTCCGTTCAATCCGAAGTCCATCGTCGCCGGTTCCGTTCATTTAAGTTTGAAATTTCGGAGGGGCTTTGCAAACGGAAATGGGACTTGAAATTACTTCTTTTTTTATTTGTTTCCGGTGTGTGTGATGACGTTAAAGACCTTTTACGTTTGACAACTTGATGGTTTTATTCGAGCTATGCGACTACCAGGCGAATCTTTCAGGCAAACATCACGCACAGATAGCAATAGCCAACTCGAGGATGTTTTCACCGATTACGGCCTGTGTATCAGCAAAAGGTTTTGGGTCCAAACTTCTGCTCCTTTTTCATCAATGATTTCGACAAATCATCAGGTCTTGTTTCAATCATTCATCTGCTGAAGACTTTCAAATCTTAATACATATTAATTTAGGTAATACCATGATTTCCTTCATCAGTAACAGACACTGTCAACATATTCAATCAGGCCTTTCTATAAGGACTAGTCCGGAATGTGCCGTGCCATCTCGTCCAAGTTTCATCTGGTCCAGATTCCACTAACGTATCCAAGGGTTTAATTGCAAGCATCCAGTCCACGAAAATATACATATCATTCTGACCTATATGTCCAACTAATCTGAATTCTTACTGAAGGATTGACTACTTGATGTTACGTAATTTTGAGATGCGAGCTTTCGTGCATCCCGACAGACCACCAAACTATACCCATCATTCTGACCTATATGTCCAATTAATCTTAAATGTTACTGGAGGATTGACTTTTTGATGTTATGTATTTTTGAGATGCGAGCTTGCGAGCATCCAAACCGCCAAACTATACACATCATTCTGACATATTATGTCTAACTAATCTATATTGAACGGATTAGTGTGTTTAATCAATTGTGAAATTGAGCTGGACGAGATGGCACTACATCGTCTTGACTCTCATAATTTCCGAACTTTTGTGGTTTACAAGGATACCACTCCAACTGACTCTCTGCCTCTTATACTGGTTGATATAATATTGGTTTTAAATGCCTGTTGATTGAATATTCGCACTTTCTTAGACTCACAGCTTTGATGGGAGCCATATGCTTCTTAGAAACGTGGAAAAGTGGAGTTTATCACGGTTTTTTTCTGGATGTCGGGAAGCGACTTCCTGTTTCAGATTCCGTTCAATCTGAAGTCCATCGTCGCCGGTTCCGTTCATCCAAGTTTCAAATTTCGGAAGGGGCTTTGCAACGGAAACGGGACTTGAAATTACTTTTTTTTTTAACTTCCGGTTTGTGTGAGGACGTTAAAGACCTTTTACGGTTGACAACTTGATGGTTTTATTCGAGCTATGCGACTACCAGAATGAATTTTATTTTCATTTGAATGAAATGAATTTTTCAGGCAATCATGACACAGAGATAGCAATAGCCAACTCGAAGATGTTTTCACCGTTTATGGCCTGTGTATCAGGAAGCGTTTTGGATTCAAACGTCTACTCCTATTTCATCAATGATTTGAACAGGTTATTAGGTATTGTTTCCATCATTTGTCTGCTGAAGACTTTCAAATCTTCATGCATAGTGATTTACGTATTTCCTTCATTAGTAACATCAAATTAGACTTAGTCCACATATTCTAACGAGCTCTTCCAAAAGGACTAGTCCTGGAATGTGTTGTGCCACATCATCCAGATTCCAAGAACGGGAGACGGGGGGGGAGGGGGGGGGGATTGCAAACATTCATTCCACAAAAATATACACATCATTCTGACCTGTGTGTCCAACTAATCTAAATTTTCACTAAGGGATTGACTACTTGATGTCATGTATTTTTGAGATGCGAGCTTGCGAGCATCCAGACCACTAAACAACACAATTCATTTTGATCTATTTGTCAAACTAATCTGAATGTTTACTAAAGGATTGACTACTTGATGTTACGTAATTTTGAGATGCGAGCTTCCGGGCATCCAGACCTCCAAACTATTCACATCATTTTGACCTATTTTTCCAATTAATCTGCATTTTACCAGCGGATTAGTGTTTTTAATCATCTGTAAAGTAGAGCTGGACAAGATGACACTTTAAATAAACAATAAATAAATATGATAAACAATAAACTAAACCTATTGGACCGTATTTTTCCCCTCGAAGTGGACCGCGGCGTGCCCTCACCTTAATATTCGAACTGCCACATTCAACAATCAGCTCTCGTAAACCAATCAAACTAATTATGCAGGAGAAACTGATTAACACGCTCGTGAGTGATTAACACACTACAATCTATGAAGCCTATTCTCTGCTGTTTTGTACCTACGTGGTTACATGTAACGGTTCGGTATGTGAATGTGGCGGCGAACGCGAGGTATCTGCTTTGTAAAGGCCCGTCCGGTTCAGGGGGGGGGGGGGGATCCGGAACCCAATCAGGGATCAATTTCCCCTCCGTCCGCGCGATCCGGTGAGAAACAATAATCCGCTTCTCGTGGAAGCCGGAACGCGCGAGGATCGATCCGTCGGAACTCGAGCGTTCCAGTGTGTAGGAGAACCTCCACCGTCAGAAACATCCGCAAAGGTCCGCCCTCCTCCTCCTCCCCCTCCGCCACCGTCCGTCCGCGGGTCCGCCGTTTACCTCCGGGCGACTTTGTCCTCCGAGGCAGCGGCGGTATGCGCGGCACGCGGCTTCCGTCCGTCGGGTTTCCCCGCCTGAAATACGGGATTTGACCTCCTCCTTTTCTCCCCTTAATAAATTCTTGACTGTTACATCACAGAATGAATCCCAACATCATTCTCAGCTCATTTATTTATTTATATTTTATTAATGATTAATTAATGGTTAATTAATAATTCACATTGTAAGTATATAAAAAACGCCGCAAATTGTTACCTATTTGTTTGTTTGAAATTACACGGGCGAGCCCATTAAACGAGGTACCACATGCAGTTCATAATTAGCACACAAATCTAAGAATAAATACGAAAAATGCCAAGAAATGTGTAGTGCAAGTAGGTACAGAGAATAGAGAGTTCCTAGTAGATCCGTAAACCACAATAAGTCGTGCGGTATCAACAATCAGGCGCCGAATCTCTGACGCAATGAGTTACGGTGACGAATCCTTCCGTACAGATACGTTTTCGGATCGAAATCCGGAAAAAACGTAATCGCCTGAAATAACCGGGTCTTTTCAGTTATATCCCCGCATTTACAAACTATTTTCTATAGAAAAAGAAACGCATGATATATGTTCTATTGTTCTAAAAACTGTTCCCCAGACCACCACAGTATGGCAAGCTCGCATATCAAAAATACAGATTAGTTGGACATACAGGTCGGAATGAGTGAATGGTAGGTAGTGCATTAACGGAAAAGTCTTTTTTCAACAAGTACAAGTGTATATTTTAAGGATAATTTCATAAATTTCAGAAATACAGCTATACACATCATTCCGACCTACATGTCCAACTAATCTGTATTTTTACTAAGAGATTGACTACTTGATGTTATGTATTTTTGAGATGCGAGCTTGCGAGCATCCAGACCACCAAACTATACACAGCATTCTGATCTATTTTACCACAGTGGACGTAAAAATGATTGGGGATTCTATAGGAAATAGTTTGTAAATACGGGGATATAACAGGAAAGACCCAAATAACCTCCTTCCATGGACTCAAATAACCTCTTAGGGATAATTTCCTCCTTCCATGGATTTAGCGTTACAACTAGATCCGTTAAGGACTTGACGTGACTTTAAGGTGCGGTAAATGTTTCTCGTTACCACACGCCGTATTGAGACCGACGGATCTAGTAGGAACTCTCTAACATTCAGTAGAAGGTGAAAATAATTACAATTTCTCTGGGATGTATGAATTATTGCAAAATTATGCAAACGTAATTGGTGAAGAAATTATTAATGACCTTAATAAAAGTAATGAGTTAGTAAAAAAAATCGATGATTTCAGCATCATAAATCCCCAATGCTGATTAGTGTGCACTGATATTGAATTCTTGATATTACAAAGGAGGTCCATTGCAAATTGCATATCTGAAGGTTTGACATCAATATGCCTTCGTAGATATAGGCACCTGCATAGGGAAAATTAATGCAATTAATTAAAACATCTACATTTTACTAGTCCCCCTGAACTCAGTGTAACGATATTTAAGTAAGTAGGTATATCTACCAACTGAAAATAACATGAATGTATAGATCATTGAAATGATTTTAATAATAATTAAAAGCTTCATAGCGGAATATAGTGAAACGATGTAGGTAACGTCCAGCTTCGAAATCGGTCGTTTAGGAAACGAGAAAATGATGCTTAAAGTAATTTACGTTTGCGCATGCGCAGAATGGAGTGGTGTAATGGAGAAAAATGAAATAGATCCAAACCCACAAATTCCTAGAAAATGTATTAAAAACCTGATGAAAACTAAAAATTAACCTTGTTACAGCGCATGTGCAGAAGCTAAGAATGATGCAATTATGTTGAAATTAAAATGGAATAATTAAACCATCGTCCCATATGATTTGATCATCCCATATCAAATTCAACATGATTGAATCATCAATAGCTACTGTGCGTGCACCAATGTGAAATCCTTGCAACGTCCTTGATTTCCACAGTTTTCAAGTGAAATTGTCAGTTAATGCTCGGTTTAGGTTGTAGATGGTTCCTACCTACTTCATTGTTCTACTCATCAGTTCATTCTGCGCGTGCTCGAACTCAAATTACATTGAGTATACCTAATTTTTTTGTTTCTTAATTGACTATTATGACGTTTCACGCTACTTCTTGGTTTATCTATTCCACTGTGGTTTTTCGACATTCTGTGTTTCAATAATTTCATTCGAAGTGTGTAAATACACTTAACCGGGGGGAAATGAAGCTATTTTAACTTACTGCACTTGGGGTTGTAAAGTAGAAGACTCACCTGAAACAAAATAAAAAAAATATTAGCGATGAATAAAAAACGCTGCAAATTATTACTCAACGATTTATTATTTCTGTGTTGGATTGCCCTCGATAATTCAACCCGGGTATTTCACTCCCGTCTCAAAGATGCGCTGAATCCGCCTCTGAACACATCCCCACAGGAGTTAGGGGATTGTCTTTCATCAACAAACGAGGCTGAGGAAACCAGTAAAGCCTGTCGTTTTCCTCGTATCTTCAAAAGAGCAATGTTTACTTCTCGACATCGTTCATTTGCCAAACAACTGAAAATGTAGCAAAAAACAACCGCACCAAAACAACGCAAAGCGCAATTTTGAAAGACACAAACTAAGGGCTCGTCACTGGTTGATCATAACCTGCGCGGGCCCGGGATAACCATCACAGTTTTAACCTCCCCTCGTCAGATGACTTCCGCCGATATCGTCTATTCGACTGGAAAACTTTTTCTTTTTTTCAAAAGTCAAACTCGAAACTGACCTTTTCTGTGAGAATCACCTTTATACCGTTGTAACAATTCATGTGTTGTTGTAATAATATGCAGGGGTTATAACGTAAGGTCACATGCCAGGACCTGTTTCCAGAGGCTAGTATGAATGAAAGGGGTTCAGATGCTTCTCAATGTCTTTAAAAGTTCTTAAACTCAACTAAAAATATGTCAATACATACGAATCCGTGCACTAGTGATGAAATAATGCGTTTCTCACCACTGGTGTTTCGTCTATACCTAATCAGCAGACACCCCTCATATTGCACATTTTTTGAAAGTCACTTTTAACATCGATATCGCCAATTCCTCTCCTATACTGCAATATTGAAAAAGTTCCCCTTTGTCTTCCCTGCCAGCAATAAACTATCCCTTACATGTAAATACACACGAATCCGTGTACTAGTGATGACATAATGCATCTTTAGCCACTGGTGTTTCGTCTATACGTAATAAGCAGACACCCTTCAATTTGCTCAGTTTTTGAAAGTCACTTTTAACATCGATATCGCCGATATCACTGCAATATTGAAAATTTTCCCCTTTGTCTTCCGTGCCAGCAATAAAATATCCCTTACATGTAAATACACACGAATCCGTGTACTAGTGATGACATAATGCGTCTCTAGCCACTGGTGTTTCGTCTATACGTAATCAGCAGACACCCCTCATATTGCACATTTTTTGAAAGTCACTTTCAACATCGATATCGCCGATTCCTCTCCTCCACTGCAATATTGAAAATGTTCCCCTTTGTACTTCCCTGCCAGCAATAAACTATCCCCCACATGTAAATACACACGAATCCGTGTACTAGTGATGACATAATGCGTCTCTAACCACTGGTGTTTCGTCTATACCTAATCAGCAGACACCCCTCATATTGCACATATTTTGAAAGTTACTTTTAACATCGATAATCGCTGATTCCTCTCCTCCACTGTAATATTGTAAATTTTCCCCTTTGTCTTCCCTGCCAGCAATAAACTATCCCTTACATGTAAATACACACGAATCCGTGTACTAGTGATGACATAATGTTTCTCTAGCCACTGGAGTTTCGTCTATACGTAATCAGCAGACACCCCTCATATTGCACATTTTTTGAAAGTCACTTTCAACATCGATATCGCCGATTCCTCTCCTCCACTGCAATATTGAAAATGTTCCCCTTTGTCTTCCCTGCCAGCAATAAACTATCCCTTACATGTAAATACATTCGAATCCGTGTACTAGTGATGACATAATGCGTCTCTAGCAACTGGTGTTTCGTCTATACGTAATCAGCAGACACCCCTCATATTGCACATTTTTTGAAAGTCACTTTGAACATCGATATCGCCGATCCCTCTCTTCTACTGCATTCTCTTGAATTACCTGTTGCATCTCAGAGTATTATTAGTGTCATTTTACATGATGAGAAGAATTTATTTTATTTTACCTATTAATTTGATCTTGATTTTTTTTATTGTGTGTATAACGACGACAGGAACATTACGTTATATTTCGATTTTGTCAATATTGTCTTTGCAGACAACCCTTTTTAGGCTTTGTAGTTTATTTAAAATTGTTGATATAAATATGATTATTTTTTAAAAAAATTCACTCCTACCTGATCTAGAATGCCAAAAAAATAAACGTTGAGGCCACTTCGTTCTTTTCCTAGTATGTAGTAGCATACGTAACACATCTGATCAAATGTATCAGTACATCCCTTTAATAGAGGGAGGCGAGAGGCGCAAGACGTCCAGGATTCAACTTGAAAATAAAGTGTGAATGGGGTACATCAGACCCCACTGGAATATAGCTAGTATGAATGAAGGGGGTTCAGATGCTTCTCAATGTCTTAAAAAGTTCTTAAACTCAACTAAAAATATGTAAATACATACGAATCCGTGCACTAGTGATGACGTAATGCGTTTCTAACCACTGGTGTTTCGTCTATACCTAATCAGCAGACACCCCTCATATTGCAAATTTTTTTAAAGTCAATTTTAACATCGATATCGCCGATTCCTCTCTTCCACTGTGATATTGAAAATTTTCCCCTTTGTCTTCCCTGCCAGCAATAAAATATCCCTTACATGTAAATACACACGAATCCGTGTACTAGTGATGACATAATGCATCTTTAGCCACTGGTGTTTCGTCTATACGTAATAAGCAGACACCCTTCATATTGCGCAGTTTTTGAAAGTCACTTTTAACATCGATATCGCCGATTCCTCTCCTCCACTGCAATATTGAAAATTTTCCCCTTTGTCTTCCCTGCCAGCAATAAACTATCCCTTACATGTAAATACACACGAATCCGTGTACTAGTGATGACATAATGCATCTTTAGCCACTGGTGTTTCGTCTATACGTAATAAGCAGACACCCTTCATATTGCTCAGTTTTTGAATGTCACTTTTAACATCGATATCGCCGATATCACTGCAATATTGAAAATGTTCCCCTTTGTCTTCCGTGCCAGCAATAAACTATCCCTTACATGTAAATACATACGAATCCGTGCACTAGTGATGACGTAATGCGTTTCTAACCACTGGTGTTTCGTCTATACCTAATCAGCAGACACCCCTCATATTGCACATATTTTGAAAGTTACTTTTAACATCGATATCGCCGATTCCTCTCTTCCACTGTAATATTGAAAATTGTCCCCTTTGTCTTCCCTGCCAGCAGTAAACTATCCCTAACATGTAAATACGCACGAATCCGTGTACTAGTGATGACATAATGCGTTTCTAACTACTGGTGTTTCGTCTATACGTAATCAGCAGACACCCCTCATATTGCACATTTTTTGAAAGTCACTTTCAACATCGATATCGCCAATTCCTCTCCTCTACTGCAATATCGAAAATGTTTCCCTTTGTCTTCCCTGCCAGCAATAAACTATCCCTTACATGTAAATACACACGAATCCGTGTACTAGTGATGACATAATGCATCTTTAGCCACTGGTGTTTCGTCTATACGTAATAAGCAGACACCCTTCATATTGCTTAGTTTTTGAAAGTCACTTTTAACATCGATATCGCCGATTCCTCTCCTCCACTGCAATATTGAAAATTTTCCCCTTTGTCTTCCGTGCCAGCAATAAAATATCCCTTACATGTAAATACACACGAATCCGTGTACTAGTGAGGTCATAATGCGTCTCTAGCCACTGGTGTTTCGTCTATACGTATTCAGCAGACACCCCTCATATTGCGAATTTTTTGAAAGTTACTTTCACCATCGATATCACCGATTCTTCTCCTCTACTGCGAATCCTATAGAAAATTTTCCCTTTTGTCTTCCCTGCCAGCAATAAACTATCCCTTACATGTAAATACACACGAATCCGTGTACAAGTGATGACATGATGCGTCTCTGGCCACTGGTGTTTCGTCTATACGTAATCAGTAGGCCGAATAGAGCTATAGTAAAAACCAAAAACAGCAAAGGAATATAATATAATAAAAGTTCCAATCATGCAGTATGATCGTATGAGCGAATTGTTCGCTATATTTAAAATTGAAAATATACATAATGCGTTTCTAACGTGACGACATAATGCGTTTCTAACCACTGGTGGTTCGTCTGTACCTAATCAGCAGACACCCCTCATATTGCACATTTTTTTAAAGTCAATTTTAACATCGATATCGCCGATTCCTCTCTTCCACTGTAATATTGAAAATTTTCCCTTTTGTCTTCCCTGCCAGCAATAAACTATCCCTTACATGTAAATACACACGAATCCGTGTACTAGTGATGACATGATGCGTCTCTAGCCACTGGTGTTTCGTCTATACGTAATCAGCAGACACCCCTCATATTGTACATTTTTTGAAAGTCACTTTCAACATCGATATCGCCGATTCCTCTCCTCTACTGCAATCTCGAAATTTTTCCCCTTTGTCTTCCCTGCCAGCAATAAACTATCCCTTACATGTAAATACATACGAATCCGCGCACTAGTGATGACATAATGCGTCTCTAGCCACTGGTGCTTCGTCTATACGTAATCAGCAGACACCCCTTATATTGTACATTTTTTGAAAGTCACTTTCAACATCGATATCGCCGATTCCTCTCCTCCGCTTCAATATTGAAAATGTTCCCCTTTGTCTTCCCTGCCAGCAATAAACTATCCCTTACATGTAAATACATACGAATCCGTGCACTAGTGATGACATAATGCGTCTCTAGCCACTGGCGTTTCGTCTATACGTAATCAGCAGACACCCCTCATATTGTACATTTTTTGAAAGTCACTTTCAACATCGATATCGCCGATTCCTCTCCTCCACTGCAATATTGAAAATGTTCCCCTTTGTCTTCCCTGCCAGCAATAAACTATCCCTTACAATAAAAGACTATACAGCACTACATTTCTAAAGGCCCTTTGATATCGCGTCCAATATATACTCGGAACTGGAATTAGGTTCGTATCCACCGCGCGATTTCCCGGAGGTGCCCTTTTACGGCAGTTAAATGACGAATAGCTGTACAAAGCTTCTACGAATCGTTTTGAAATTCGAACGTAGGAGAGGGAAATATCCCAGCCGATTTCTCTCCATTCAACGCGGGAAACGCGTTCCCGTCTGCATCACGCCCGATTTGCCATGAATAATTGATGAAACGGCGCAGGGAATATGCATGGCTACATTCTTCTTTCACTATATCAATTTGAAAAAAAAAAAAAAAAAAAAAAAAAAAAAAAAAATGCATGAAATTTGGACGGATGATCCGTTATGAATTTCTATCGGAAGTTCAATGTTATACGTCGGAAAATCGTCGTATAGCTCCGTCGGTGTTTGAAAAGATTATATCAAAGAGAGGCTGTTTATATAGACGTTTGGTAGGTGCCGGATACCTTCGACTTATTCAACACGAAGATAGCGGATTTTCGTAGAAAATTAAGATACACTCTGAAACGATTCCTAAAGTTAGCGGTTATGTGTATATATACATATATATTAGAAATAGACATTAGAAATATTTTGAACGCAGTTATGCTATAAAACGTACTTGAATTTCATTAAAATTTCCTGTCAAATCTATAAAACTGCAAAAAAAAAGTCTGGCAAGTTGAGTGTGGCACAGAGCTTCCTCGTTTGAACAGTTTTAAATGATCGTGAAAAATTCAGTAGCGGAAAGAGTAAAGCAAGAAGCAGCGTGAAATGTCATAATTGGTCAATTAAGAAACGAAAAAATGATACTCAATGTAATTTACGTTTGTGCAAGCGTAGAATGAACTGAGGAGTTGTAAACAATGAAATAGGTACGGGACCATCTACAACCTAAACCACGCATTCCCTGACAATTTTATCAAAATTGGATGACAACTGTGGAAAGTATGGTCATAACAAGTATTTCAATCGTGGTGAAATTGGTATGATGTAATCAAGTCACCTTCTTCCAACTATCATCCCAATTTAAGCGATATCGAACGACTAGAGTGGGAAAAAATGGAGCATAATGGAATTTACATTTGCGCATGCGCAGAGTGGAGTATTGATAAGGCAACAATGGAAACGGTGGTCGTAACAAGGATTTCACATAGACGCATGCGCAGTAGCTATTAATGCTACAATCATGCTGAAATTGATATTAGATGATCAAATTGTCATCGTTCCAACTATCATATAAATGTAAGCGACATCGAACGAATAGGGCGTGAGAAAATGTCATCTTCTTCAAACTACATATCATCCCTATTTAAGCGATATGCTTGGTAGAATTTACGTTTGAGCTTGCGCAGAGAAGAGGTTTTGAGTCCAAAACGATGAAACTGATAGGGCCCGAATTGGAGGAGGACGAAGAGCGTTTCGTCATGTATTTCCGCATGATCAGAGCAATCTGTTGGTGATTGTCCGAATCCTTTGAAATTTACATTTTGTCTTCACACGTGGTCCCCCGTCATATACTACGCCATCCCGCGTCATCCCATGTCACGTCAGCGTAGTCTGTTTTCAGCTTTAAGCCCTAGCCCGCTCATCCCCAGCAAATTTCATTCAAATCGGATGAAAACTGTAGAAAATAAGATTGTTACAAGGGTGTGCGGACACACGACAAAACACACACACACAGACAGACACGGAACCAAAGTTGTTCAGAATGGTCTAAAACGTAAAATGCGAGTGGAAATATTTGATTTTGGAGATCAGACATTTGTTCTCTCCCGAAAGTGAAAACAATGCTTCCGCTAACTTTAGGTAGACTCGGAAGCAAAATGTCAAAGCTGGTAGGTACTCAGGGCCATCTGCAATATCCAAAACTAATATTGTCTTGCTCCTCACTGAAATTTGATTGTAGATGAGATCAAATTTGCTTCTTGAAAATGTTTTGTAGAAAATAATAAACTAAAACCCTACGCAGGTACCTCCTCTTAAAATGGTCACTTCACTTTGTTTTCGTTTTGACGGCTAAACATGTGGAATATGCTAAACATACTAAACGAAGTTAATTATGATTAACCTTCAAGATTAGGATAATCACGTAATTGAGCACCTAGGGCTGATTTAGCGAAATAAAAAATTTAGAACGTTTAGCATATTCACCATGTTTAACAGGTTTGAGACATCATCAAATTTAGCAAGTTAAGCTTGTTAAGCTCGTTTTTCAAGTTCAACATGTTTAGCACATTTTGCAATTTTGTACGTTTATGACATTTAGGTTATTTAGCACGTTTTGCACGTATATCCATGTCTATATACCTGATACATGTTGATAAATCACGTCTACACCACCTACGCCTAACAATCTTGACAGGGGCAATGATTTATCACATAATTAGTACAGTAATAATAGTTTATAGTTTTACTTACACTCGACCCTTGTTTCTCACTGGTTTTAAATTTATGGTAGGTAGGTATGATCAGGGCTATCAGCAATATACAAACATAATATTATCAATTTATCTATTATCTTTTTTTTTTCTTTTAGGTTTAAGCCGCACCTCAACCAGACAACCAGAAGGATCATTAGCGGCATTTGAGCAAGGTGTCTAAAGCGACACTGGAAGTGGCATGATTCTAAGGGGAGCCATGTTGCCATCCTTGAATAAAAAGGAGCGCCATCATGGACTCCACAGGCAACTCGGAGGGGGAAAAAATGAGGGGTACAGTGATGACCACTGTTTAGCCCCCATAGTGGATAAAAAAAAACCCCCAAAAATAAAATATTACCACTAAGACTAGCTGTAAAATGGGCTAATAACTATATACATGCTACTATATACAATCAGCAAAGTCATGTAAAACGTGTATATAAATATATCACAGATCAGATATCACAGTTTTTAGTAGAGCTCAGCAGCTCTCAGATACAACAGGGATCGGACCTTCTCTGGTCCGGATAGTACGTCAACCCACTGAGGGGGCTGAAGCTGGACTCAGAGGTCCACAAGGTATGGGCAGTCCTCCAGAAATTTGCGGATGGACAGGTCACCCCCTCACCTCTCACACACAACATCTCGAGCTTTTGCACTAAGCTGGAGTCTGTGAGTAAGACGGGTATTGCCAGTGGCAACCAGGTTGACCACTATTCGATTCCTCCTTGGAAGAAATGTTATGAAAGGGCCCACCGGGCTCAAGTCGTGTAGGACACCACGCAAACCAGTGACTTCACCCTGCCATTGCTCATGCGAGATAGAATTGGCTTTATGTTGCATGTAGGAGATTCGATCCTCTATGCGTATAGGCGACATATCAATGGAGTCCTCACCAATGACTCTCCTTGCAAGGGCATCTGCACACTCATTGCCATGAATACCCTCATGGCTTGGTACCTACCCACGTATAAGTGATGGAATATTGTCTTGTTACCCTCTGAAATTTTGATGAAATTTGTTGGATGAGATCAAATTTGCTTCTTGAAAATGTTTTGTAGAAAATAATAAACTAAAACCCTACGCAGGTACCTCCTCTTAAAATGGTCACTTCGCATTGTTTCCACGGAGGAAAATGAATTAGAGGCAACTCCAGAAAGCCCCTAACTCAAAATAAAAAAATCTCTCCGACCTATCGTTTCGTGACCATTGTTCGCCCTCCGCAGAGGAAAACAAACATTTCTTAGATAGCCTCCAGAGTCCCTTGGAAAACGGTCTTTGAGGAAGCTTTGGGAGGCTCATAAAGCGAAAAGGGTCCGGTGTTATCTGCCAGGGGTTTACTCTGAGCCCATCTCTTTACTTCTGAGGTCCACCGTATTCTTTTCAACCGGGGTTTTTGTTCTGCGCAGTTTCTCTCTTCCTCCGACTGTCTGTCGACGATTGAGTGAAGAGTTGATATTTCTCCCCCTCTTCTCACCCTCACAACCCGTTTAGGCGAAGCTTTTGTCGCCGAACAATTCAATAAGAACGGAAATGAAGTGTCTAATCTTAATTTGAAAGATCTCGGGGAAGTTAAATTCAACTCTTAATGGAAACCGCTACTGTTCCTCGTTGGAAAACGTTTGAGTCAATTTCAAAACGCTCTGACACAATCAACACTCCTACATTATTCATGTAAACTCAATTTTAACCGTCTTTAACGAAAAAGAGGGTTCCTAGTTTCACCTGGCGTGAAACGAATTTAAGTTTTAATAAATTTACAAAGTAACGCTGTAGAGTAGCTCCAAGACTTTTAAATTAAAATTGTCATACAATTTCTAATGTACGAGAATACATAAATAACAGATGGCCAAACAATGTGCTTATTTACACCGATGGCTCCATCCAGAATAATAATGCTCCCCAGCCAGAAATATCACACATTAGTTTCGTTTATGGAACCGAACATCCATCTATACAGCAGAATGTTACGCGGTATCCAAAGCCCTCACTTGGATTAAACTGGAATACCCTTCGATCCCAAATGCAGTCTGTTTAAGAAGAAGATTATCCATTATTAATATTCTAGCTTTCGACTCACCTGGGTTGTCTTGGGGAAAAGCAGGTATAACCGTGCGTGAACTACGTAAGCGTTAAGCCGATTTCACATGGAGCGGTATGTTCGGAGACGGAAAGACGGAACGCAATGTGATTGGCTGTTGGGACAACAGTTGAGGATGGTGGCTGCCATGTTGACGTTATGGGCGGTAGGAGGTCGGCGGTAGAAATTTGTATATCGCGACTTGCCATCGAGCGTTGCGCAAGCTCATTGGACAGGAATGTTGATAACCTCAAGTAGAGGTTTCAGATCAGAGAGGGTTTCAGTAGGAAAGTTATGATTCCGTTCACCAAGGTGCCGTTTCATGTGAACAACGTGCCGCATTCCGCCGCCCCCTCCACTGGATTTTTCGGCCTTCCGTCTTTTCGGTTGTACGCTCATACCGCTCCATGTGAAACCGGCTTCAGTGTATTATTCTTGAAATAATGATACTACAAATAAATGATTGTTTGGACTGTATTCACCGAGAATAATTATAAAAGAGCTTGTAGAGCAGTAAGCAAAAGCAATAGCACAGCACAGCGATCGAGACAAACGGCAGAGCAGAAGTGAGTTATACACCCTGGTCCACTAGAGGCGGTAGCAGCGGAAACAAGTGAGCATCAACATGGATTCACATCTACATGCGAAATAGTATGGAGCAGTATGATCATACATTGACTACCTACTCCCGTGAGATGGGGGCGTGGTCTTTAGGTAAAGAAACAGTCAGCAACATTTTGTCACAGTCATTGTGACTGATTCACATAGTGTTGTTTCAAAGCTTCAGAACGTCAACATGAGATCTTGTCTCACTGACATTGAGGCATCCCTCCAAACATTTGCTGACTTGACTGAAGTAGGAACAAGAGTTGGTTTTTGCTAGACGAGAGGCCATATCGGAGTTGTAGGTAACGAGGCAGCAGATACTGGAGCTTGACGATCCACTGCCCTCCCCCAACCATCTCCATCTGACTCATTTCCACCATTGGACCTGAAACGTCTCATTACTTCTCACTTGCGCATGAACTGGAAACGGAAATTTTACTCTTAGCAGACGTTCATTGGTGACCGTTACAAAGAACTGTTGCCAACATCGTGAGTCAATCAAACGGGCGATATTCTGAGAACTTAGGTAAACAGAGGGGAGGGGGGAGGGGAGGGGGGAGGGGATGGGTCAGCGACCCTGCATTCCCCACGTATGGAAGTTTAGTTACCATGCAGCGTTGGACCGGACAACAGCGCGGTTTTGCTATCAAGGCGTTTTACCAAAATGGTGAAAGCTATGTGTGTACACAGCGGGCCTTCCGCATTCATTTCGGTGTTCCTCCTCGTGGTCCTGTACCATCGAGACATGCGATTCAGGGCTGGGTAGAAAACATGGAAGAAACGGGACAATCCACAAGAAGAAGAGGTGGGAGTACCAGAACTGCACGGACACCTGAAAATGTTGAAGCAGTTAGAGTGGCAATTGCCAGAAGTCCCCGTCGATCTGCCCGACGGCACAGCGTAGCTCTTGGACTCTCTGCGTCAACGGTGAGACGAATTTTGCATAAAGAACTGAACATGCATCCCTATAAAATTCAGATTGTGCAAGCTTTGAATCTCTGCGATTTTCAATCTCGCATTACTTTTTGTGAGACTATGCTTCAGCTAATGGAAGACGACCCAGAGCTGATTCACAACCTGTGGATGAACGATGAAGCTCATTTCCACTTGTCGGCATACGTCAATAAGCTAAATTTTAGATACTGGTCGGCCACGAACCCCCAAGCACTTCACAAACGACCACTTCACTCTGAAAAAGTAACGGTTTGGTTAGCCATTTCTTCTCTTGGCATAATAGGACCCTACTTCTTTGAAAATGATGCAGGAAATGCTGTCACAGTCAATGCTCAGCGCTACCTGCACATGTTAGAGAACTTTTTACTGCTACAACTTCAACGTTTTCCAGTGAATGCTGACACTTATTTCCAACAAGATGGAGCAACAAGTCACACTGCAAAAGTGTCAATTAATTTTCACTCAATGATCTTCCCGAATCACATTATCTTAAAGAACGGGGATATTCCTTGGCCCCCTCGGTCCCCGGACCTAAGCTCCTGTGATTTTTTTTTTTTTTTTTTTTTTTTTTTTTTGTGGGGGTACTTGAAAACAAAAGTTGTTGAAACTCGTCCTATCACT
Organism: Adelphocoris suturalis; assembly: GCA_030762985.1. Taxonomy (NCBI): domain Eukaryota; kingdom Metazoa; phylum Arthropoda; class Insecta; order Hemiptera; family Miridae; genus Adelphocoris; species Adelphocoris suturalis. The sequence goes on from CM061050.1 coordinate 11,170,049, forward strand.
ATTCATTTACTGAAATGACGTATTCGAAACGAAATTCAAGCAATCCCACTTGCAACACTACGAGCAGTTTCCGAAAACTTACGGTCCAGACTCCAGCAATGCATCCAGGTTGAAGGTCGCCATCTTTCTGATCTTATTTTTAAGACTTGAAGCTTTTGTTTTTACACTAACTTCCACTCATTTACTTTACTTTTTTTTTTTTTTTTAATCAATGAATTGATGTTATAATTTTTGACCTTTTTTTATACCTTTCGAAAAATCGCCCGTTTGACTGACTCACCCTGTACTTACACCGAATCGGGGAAACAGACACTCCTCAGTGCAGATTTTGTGGGGATGTGTTGGAGATCCCAGAGCATTTTAGTCTTGGACTGTCCAGCTCACTCTGACCATAGACGATTAATTATAAGCAAAATCAACCAACATATTCTTCACCCGTACAACCCCCATCCTTGTGACAAGTGACGCGAAAGTTTACCTCAGTTTATATAAATATTTTACTAAAACAGACATTAAAATCTAAAAGAAATTTATTATACTACTTAATTAAACTTTTTACCATTTTTTCAATCATTTACGTTACACAATGTAATTGTGTAAATGTACCATCTCAAGATTGTAAAACAAACCTATATAAATGTATGTATACTGAAATTGTAACGGCTGTATGTTTTACGAACCCAATAAATAAATAAATTTTTTCTTGAAATCCGTTTAGGGGTATTCTCAAAAGAATCCTAGAGTGCAAAGTTATATACCGGGTGCCCCCCCCCCCCCCTTCTAAAACCGTTAATAATGGGTCAAAAGAATAATTTTTTTTTTTTAAACTTAATGTTTTTTTTTTTTTTGTAATGACAAAATTGCGCATCAGGCACCTGCACATACGTGCGCAATTGACATCATCTTATAATTGAAAAACAAATTTTTGTAGATCCATTGTTAACTTTTAAGGGGAGGGGGGGGGGGGTTTAAGGACACCCTGTATGATAAGCTGTTTTAACGCATTTAGCACATCTAGCATGTGTAGCACATTTAGAATGTTAGCACCTAGAGCGAATATCGCGTTTATTGCACATTTAGCACGTCAAGCACCCAGTTAAGCACGTTTAGTACAAGCGGCATTAATCCAGTTTTGAGCGTTTAGAACATATTGCTACCAAGCATGTTTAACACTCTTAGCAAGTTTGGCATACTTAACAGATATATCAGCATATTATGCTCTCAATTTTTTAAATTGTTTTATTAAGGTTTAAGCCGCATTTCAACAAGAAGGGTCATTAGCGGCATTGGAAGGGTTTAGTATCGATACCCCAAGTTTGATTTCTTACTGAAAATGTAGGGTTGAGCTCGTGATATTGTGATAAACCTCATTAACCGAAACATCTTGTTTGAGAACAACAGGGTGAAACACCACACATTCACGAAGCAAACTTGATCTCATCCATAATCAAATTTCAGTAGGTAACCAAGCCAATATTATTTTTGTATATTGCTGATGGCCCTGAGCGGTACCTACCATAAATTTAAGACCAGGAGAAACTTGAGTCGAGTGTTGGCTATATTAATAAACACATGCGGCTGTCAAGATTGCCGTCAGGCATCATTAAAAATTCATCAGGGTTTCTGTTTACGTTTCTGTTTACTCTGGGCGAGCAACGTGCTTGCTAAACTTGGTAAATGGGCAAAACTTTCCAACATTTCTTATTTTTCTAAATCGGCCAAAATTGTCAAACTAGCTCAATGTCCTAAACATGCAAGTTTGGATACGTATTCTAACCATTGTAATATGTATAGGTATGCTATAAGCAAGCCGAATAAACTGAATGTGCTGAAATCTCAACTATGAAAAACTTTGTAAGCTTTCAAATGTGCTAAACATGCAAAATATGCTATATGTGGTAAAAGAATAAAAGTTGCTAAACATGTCAAGCGTTCCAAACTTCCTTAATTTGTTAAGTCGGCCAAAGTTTCAAAACTTGTAGAATAGGCTGAGCTCGCAAGTTAGCACATTTAGTACAGGTTTGTACACTTGATATGTTTTTAGCAGTATTAGAAAATTTAGCACTTTTTGAAAAGTTTAGAACATTTAGAACATTCTAAGTGTGTTGCATATTTAAAGCAAGTTTAGCAAGCTTTGTACATTGCGGAAGTTTTCGTATAGTCCCTTGTTAGATGGTCGTACCTCGTTACAATGTTGGCCTGTAGATAAATTTTGTAATGCAGGTATCAGACTTTCTGATCCTTGCTAGGTATTACCACTTTCTTTGGCTCGTGTTATTACCTATAGCGAACTTCGCATTTGTTGCATATTTAGCTCGTTTACTCCAAGTAGTTTAGCACGTTTAATCCAAGCGGCATTAATACAGTTTAGCTCCTTTAGAACATATCGCTACCAAGCATCGCTTTTAGCAAGTTTGGCATACTTAGCACAATTAGCAGAATTTCATCATTTGATGGTCTCATAGTTTAATACCCCAAGTTTGATTTCTCACTGAAAATATTGGGTTGTGCACTTTATGACAAGCTTAGCACATTTGAATATTCTACGTGTGTTGCATATTTATAGCAAGTTTAGCAAGCTTTGCACATTTAGGAAGTTTTCATATAATTCCTTATTAAATTGTCGTACCATCGTCAATCCTTATCCTCGTCCTTGCTTGGTATTTCTACTTTCCTTGACTCTTCTTTCTTTCTCTTCTACTGACTTGATTTTCATCTTTTGATGATCTCATAGTTGAATACTTTAAGTTTGATTTTTCACTGAAAATGTTGGGTTTTGCTCGTTATATTGTGATGAACCTCGTAACCGAAACATCTTGTTTGCGAACAACAGGGTGAAACCCATTCAAGAAGTAAACTTGATGTCATCCATAATCAAATTTCAGTAGGTTACCAAGCCAATATTATTTTTGTATGTTGCTGATAGCCCTGAGTGGTACCATAAATTAAAGGCCAGGAGAAACTTGGGTAGAGTGTTGGCTATATTAATAAACACATGCGGCTGTCAAGATTGCCGTCAGGCATCATTAGAAATTCATCAGGGTTTCTGTTTCTGTTTACGTTTCTGTTTACTCTGGGCAAGCAACGTGCTTGCTAAACTTGGTAAATGGGCAAAACACTCCAAAATTTCTTATTTTCCTAAATCGGCCAAAATTGTCAAACTAGCTCAATATCCTAAACATGCAAGTTTGCATACATATTATAAACCATTGTAATATGCTATAAGCAAGCCGAATTAACTGAATGTGCTGAAATCTCAAGTATGAAAAACTTTGTAAGCTTTCAAATGTGCTAAACATGCAAAATATGCTATATGTGGTAAAAGTATAAAAGTTGCTAAACATGTCAAACGTTCCAAACTTCCTTAATTTGTTAAGTCAGCCAAAGTTTCAAAACTTGTAGAATAGGCTTGCAAGTTAGCACATTTAGTAGAGGCTTGCACACTTGACATGTTTTGCAAATTTTAATTTTTAACAAATTTAGCACATTTGGAACATTCTAAGTGCGGTGCATATTTATAGCAAGTTTAGCAAGCTTTGCACATTTAGGAAGTTTTCATATAATCCCTTGTTAGATGGTCGCTCCTCGTTACTATTTTGGCCTGCTGATAAATTCTATAATACAGGTATCATTCTTATCCTTGTCCTTGCTAAGTATTACTACTTTCCTTGACTCGCGTCTTCTTTATAAACGAAAGCCCGAAAAAATGTGTTCAGAATTTCATCATTTGATGGTCTCATAGTTGAATACTTCAAGTTTGAACACTGAAAATGTTGGGTTGTGCTCGTAATATTGCGATGAACCTCGTTAACCGAAACATCTTGTTTGCAAACAACAGGGTGAAACCCATTCATGAAGCAAACTTCATCTCATCCATAATCAAATTTCAGTAGGTAACCAAGCCAATATTATTTTTGTATATTGCTGATAGCCCTGAGTGGTACCTACCATAAATTTAAGACCAGGAGAAACTTGGGTAGAGTGTTGGCTATAGTAATAAACCATTGCGGCTGTCAAGATTGCGGTGAGGCGGTGGCGTAGAGGGGATCATTAAAAATTCATCAGGTATATACGTTTCTGTTTACCCTAGGCGCGCAACGTGCTCCGCTGTTTAGAGCTGGTAAACCGGTCGAGTTTATTCATTCTTGCAGAATGATGAAGAGGGAGAGGGGGAAAAGGTGAAATGATAATAAATGTAAAAACATCATGGGAAGGGAAAGAACCCTTCGTGGTGCCGTCCATATTACAGGAAGAAAAGTCAAGAGCTGCGGGGCTGGAGACTGCATTAATTTGCATTCATCACCGTTTGAGTCGGCGGGAGCGCTAGTCTCGTTGAAGGAGAAGTGACACTTGCCTGCGCTAAAAGTAGGGTGATATCATCCAACCCATGAGAATTTCCCTATAAACTATTTTCCTACTCCTGGGGCTTACCGACGTGGTTTCGGTCCAAATTTCTGGAGTCTCTCTCAGGTCTTTGCAATGTGGGACAGCTTTGCATCCTCACGCCCAAGAATATACTGAATGTAACAGAATAGGAAGTAGAAGAGAAGTCAGTCGTGCATCACGAATAAAAGAACAAATTTTCGTATTTTTTTGCATTTTACCTGAATAGATAGGTACGTAAATCTTTATTGTTGTAAACATTGATCAGATATTGTATATTAACCCTTATCCCCACGCGCCTTACTAACATCAGTACCCGCATATGTGTACAAAAACTATTCATTCATGCTACAAGTTGGAAGCCTCATCTGAATTGTATCTATGGAATTTGTTAAATCCAAATCTCTGATCATATACCGGTTTTACTATCGCATATATATATATGTTTTGTTTATCGATGTAATAATTCGGAGAGTACAGGGGATGAATGGGCTAACTCGATTTTTTGTCAGAAGTCAGTTGAGAATGGTATCGTGGGTAGCCGAACACGATGGTGTGTTAAAAAGAGGGAAAGAACGGGTCTAAATGCTTCGAAACAGCGGGTATTTCGTATACAGCGAACGAACGGCTTATGGGAGCTGTCCAGGGATAGATCGGGCTAACGTAGACGTTCATTATTCAGCTTGTGAATCACAGTACGTTAGCTGTGTTTCACATTTCACATTCTTCCACTTTTCCGACCAGCTGCTGTCTCTATTCAATATTTGTCTTTGGTACATAGATTTTTTGACCTGATCAAAATATTGCTTGACACAATGTATATTCCTATAAAGCTCCAATGAAGCCTTTGTAGACAGTCATAGGTATAGAGTCATAGTATAGTATAAATAGAGGGTCATTATAGAGTTTTCGTACTTCTCGTATTCATTTTGTCGTGTTCGCAAATGGCCTTTCCAAAACGAGAAGAGGTTTTCGTCAAGTGGAAACTCTTTTCAGAACGGGAAGAGTCAGCTTTACTTGTGCTCAGCTTTTTCGGAATCGTAATTACGAGACGACAATTTGACCTTTCTCTAAGAAAACACTCAGGAATTGATTAGCAACTATAATGCAGTTGGCATGAACACATACACACCCGACAAAATCGACGAATTCAGCTTTTTAATTCTCAAGATTTCATTTCCAAGCGAATTTTACACGTTTTAACGATTTGCGTTCTTCACGGCTGAATCTTTTTAGTATGATGTAGAGATAAGTGGTCGTTGTTTCTTTCTTATGTTATATTTTGGAAATTCTCTACTGCGATAGTTGAGTTTTGAGCGGTGATTAACCACAAGAGTCACGTTAACGTCTCTATAAGAGTTCTCTTTCCCTCGGGCTTACGAAAACGCTACAAGAAGTCAATGCGAAAAGGTTAGCATTCATCGTGCACGCTCTAACAGATTGTTTTCGTGTTTACGAGAAATAAAAAAACTCTCCGAATACAAAGGTTAAACCAACAACAAAAGACGGCACAAGGAAAAGTCAGGAGATTTTGTCGGGTGTGTGTGTGTCCATGCCAACTGGATGATAGTTGCTAAGTTATTCTAGAGTGTTATCCTAGAGAAAGGTTAACGTGAAGTTGTCATCTTGTAATTACGATTCCGAAAAAGCTGAGCACGAATAAAGCTGACTCTTCCTATTCCGAAAAGCGTATCCACGTAACGAAAACCTCTTCTCGTTTCGAATAGGTCATTTTCGTATACGGGAAAATGAATACGAGAAGCACAAACTCTCTATTCAATCACAAACACAAGAAAGCCGAGAGTCAAGCAGAGTGTTATAAATGAATGAATCAATACTTGAGCACAAATAGCCCACAACATTAAACTTTCAACAAGCATAACAATAATGTTGTTTCATTCTGCTCCTCAATTACTTAGAGCTTACCCTTCCGACCCCCGAATGATTAATGGTGTTTCCAATGCTGTTAATCCGATTCTATAGTTACTTAGCTAAGCCACTCCTTGTCGGTGAAACTTTGGAGTTTACGTTCGTATGAGTTGCGAGAGAAATGAGAGATGCCGAATGTGCTTTTAGCCGGCGAGGGCGGCTCTGAATTACGTAAGCTGATTCTGGAATTGGGTTAAGGGCGTTTAAGGCTGGAAGCCACGTTGTGTCCTCTTTCTATCTCCCCATTATAAAATCAAGAGTTATTTGTAATATTTATTGCCAGTCGATTTATGGGTTATCATTTTCAATAATGAACCTTTGAAATCGACCACGACAAAAATTTTCAATCCTGCCTCAAAATTTGTTAAGGTCACGTTTCAAATGTGTAGACTCCAAAAATAGAATGGAAAAACGCTGTAAGTTATTACAAAAAGGTTTATTGTTTCTTAATTAAATAGCCCTTCTACTTATATCATTGATCTATAATCATTATTAGGCCCCCTATGATCAAAACTTGATCCTATCTCCCAAAAGGGTTCACACCTTTACAGCTCCATGACCCCACAATTTTACTCTTTACGGTACCTATATGTAAAAAAATTTACAAAAAATGTAATTTAAAAAATTTTAAAAAAAGTAGATGAGTTTTCACCAAGTGAGTCACGTGATAGCGCATTTTCTCTTAAGGAGATCCGCGTGAAATAGACGCTTCGTGCGTTGAATAGGAAACAAAATGGCTTTGGAGCACACTCAGCTGATCGATGACCTCATATTTCCCTCATATTTTTCCTTATGAACAGGTTTTTTCCTCATATTTTCCCTCTTAAACTGGTTTTTCCCCTCATATTTTTCCCCAAAGCGGGTTCAACTGTCAGTTTATCCTGTCTATCATACTTTGGGAAACAATGTGCACACACACACAGCCAACACATTCTACCTACAAACACCGACTGGCTTCTTTAAATAGGTATCCATTCTTCAGAAGCAGTTCAGAAACAAGTGGACAAGGTTCCTCAATCAGCCACTAGAGTGGGTAGGAGTTGACACCTCTTCCGTTCCCATACCAGGAAAGTCACCAGTTACAGGTTGGTCAGGGCTCTCAAACTATAGTAGGTGGGTGTTGCACACACATTGCGAACATTTTTGTCATGAAATTAGTAATTAACCAGTTTTCTTTGCTCTACAATGTGATACAAGTAATCGCAGGCGTTACCGATTTCAAATTGGTCTCATTTAACCACAGATTTATTGAATTTTTTATAATTCGGACTTATTTTTATAGGATAGTAAATCAAGTAGTCTCTACGCCTCTCTAAAGCAAAAATGTGTTTTGGATACCATTCCCCCGCTCGCAGGGTAATGAGATCTAATCAGTGGGGTAATCGAATCGTAATATGCATCAAAACGAGCAATACTTAACCAGTTTATTATTTTTTTAATAAACACATGATGAAACATTCACTCCTGGAAATAGTTAGGCCGTACCTACTACAAAATGTCGAAACATCAATTGAAGAGATCCTTGGAATTACTAAGGTATCTTTATAAATAACACTGTTAAGACTTGGCTCGTCTGTATTTGTTTCATATAGATACTTGATGAAAAATGCCAATCACGCTGTGTAAGCTTAGCCCAACCAAACCGACAAGCTCCGGCCTGTTGCAAAACAATTCCAAAATTTTGTGAATTAGTGTAATCCATCACTAGTATCTTACCAAATTCCACTGCCAAATGAACGATTCAAAAATTCGTTATAAATCTGTCTAAAAAAAGAAATATTTGCGGAGCACGTTGTAGAATAAAAATGAAAATTTTTGATGTTTTCGAAGATCTCTTGATTATTCAGGATGGAAAAGGTGCAGGGGCAGAGGAGCTACCCCACTTCAAGACCGGAGCGTCGTGCAGGTTTTGCCTACCTGTTAGAAATACCAGGAGGCAGGCGTTGATTGATTAATTTTACCGTCTTCCTCATCGCTCACTACTTCCACCATAGTTAGGAGCCAAGACCGAAAATAGGTAGTAATAACTGGAGAAGGATAGAGATTAAATTTTGAAAATTGAGTCCGTAGTGAGTAAGGAAATCTTTGTCTGCCATATCGAAATTGGTGGATAATAAAAAGGACGCCTCATAAAGATAGCTTAATTTGCCCACAATAAAGTTTTTCTGTAATAGGTGATTCCTACGAAAATTTGTATACGCAAAAGATGAAGAGCATAAAAAAGCAAAGCAATTCGACCCAAAAACTATGAAAACTAAACACATGATAGGCAATTTGCTGGAGGAAGATTGACCGAATAACACAATAAAATTTTCATTTTAAGAAGCTCACATTTGAAATGTGGGTGAAACCCTCGGAGAGGAGTAACGATAATCATCAGAAACGCTTGCATACGAGTCTGCAACACATTGGGACATTTTATGTCTTTAGTTGCAGACTTGTATGCAAGCTCTAAGAGCCACTCAGATGATCCGGACCCTGGGCATCGCCAAGTAAATGTCCTAAAGAGGCTACTTACGAAATTACAACGTCCTAGAGAGTAAGGCATAGAAATTAGCTTCAAGAGCCACTCATCTGATCCGGACTCTAGGCATCATCAAGTAAATGTCCTAAAGAGGCTACATACGAAATTACAGCTTCCTAGAGTGTAAAGCATAGAAATTAGCTTTAAGAGCCACTCAACCTATCGGTACCCTAGGCATCGTCAAGTAAATGTCCTAAAGAGGCTACATACGAAATTACAGCTTCCTAGAGTGTAAAGTTTAGAAATTACCTATTAAAATGATTTAACCACCGCTTCACAAATCAAACCGTTCTCGCAGTATTCGGATCACCTGCTATGAATCAAATCATCGAAACACCAGCTCAATGAAATCATCAGAAATTAACAAGCGGTTGCAATCATGTTCACAGTATCAATTATTGAGAATGATCACCTGTGTGTAAACAATTATTCATATAACTATGCTCATAACTCAGCTTGTTGGCCACGCACTTCGCAGTAGTTAATATAGTATGGTTGGATAAATCGAGAGCTTTCGAACGAATGGTCAACGAATTTTGTGGGATGAAAAATGACGAAGTACCATTTCCCTAGCAACCAACCGTAACGCTTTTTTCAACGCTTTTTGTTAACGCTTTTTTCGTTTATGTTCCACAGTAAAGACATAAAATGTGAAAAAAATTAAGGACAGAAAGGCTTCTTTGTAAAGTCTTGTTATAATTTGAACTGTCCAAAGAGAGAAACATTGTTAACCACGATGGGTTACTTGATCATACGAACTATATTCTCCAATCGCTTATTCGACGTGACTCTGTGGCGAATTTCAAAGCTCTCTCAGGAAAAATTAAGGTGTAACTTTTCGCCCACCTCAACTGCGTTAAGACCTTCCCAAAGTGCTGCATTTACAACACACTCACGTTCGTGATTCGGACCACCTGACGACCTGTCCTCCCAGCGAGGATGTTCGTTTAAACTTTAATCCTGACGATACCACCTGGTCGAAAACATTGAAACTGGATAAGACTGCAAAGGGTTTTGTGGCTTCGGCGTCCCTGACCCTGGCGTACGGGAAAAATGTGAGGGGCAGTTTTATACCGATATCACGACCCCTGTATCAACCTTCAGTTGCTTTCTCCGGCGTATTACAGGTATATGGAGTCACAGAGCTATTCAAACATGGTGCGCCCAACAGTTCTAACCATAGTTTCCACAGTTGAAAATCTCGTCTCAAATCAAGTTTTGACACCTTTCGGTAACCAATATCATGAAGCAGATCACAGGTATATGGTATTAAGGGTATTTGGAAGGACAGAGCTATACGAACCAATACGAGGTGCGCTCAAAATATCCAACCATAGTTTTCAAAGTTGAAAACCTCGTCTCAAATCAAGTTTTGACGCCTTTCAGTAACCAATATCACAATGCGGATCGCAGGTGTATGGTATTACTGGTATATGGAAGGACAGAGCTATACGAACCAATACGAGGTGCTCCCGAAATGCCTAACCATAATTTTCAAAGTTGAAAATCTCGTCTCAAATCACCTTTTGATGCCTTTTAGTAGACAATATCATGATGTAGATCACAGGTATGTGGTATGATTTTGTTAATGAGGTTAAACATGACGGGTTACTTTATCCTACGAACTAAATTCTCCAATCGCTAATTACACGTGAATCTTTGGCTAATTTTAGAGGTCTCTCAGGACAATTAGAAAACACCTTTACGCCCACCTCAACTTCAACTGCGTTAAGACCTTCCTAAAATGCTCCATTTGCAACACAATTAGGCCGGCGAATATGGACCACCTGATGACCTGTCCTCCCAGCGAGGAGGGTCCTTTAAATTTAATTCCCAAAGATACCACCTGGTCAATAACATGGAAACTGCATTAGACTTCAAAGGAGGGGGGGGGGGGGGGGAGTCACTGACCCTGGCGTAGGGGAAAAATGTGAGGGCAGTATTTATACCGATATCACTGATATCACCGATATCAATTGCTTTCTCCGACGTACTACAGGTATTTGGAAGGACAGAGCTATTCGAACCAATACGAGGTGCAGCCGAAATGCCTAACCATAGTTTTTAAAGTAGAAAATTTCGTATCGAATGACGGTTTTGATGCCTTTCAGCAGCCAATATCACGATACGGATCACAGGTATATGGTATTACATGTATATGAAGGGACAGAGCTATACGAACCAATACGAGGTGCGCCCAACATGTCTAACCATCCTTTTGAAAGTTAAAAATCTCGTCTCAAGTCACGTTCTGATGCCTTCCAGTAGCCAATATCTCGATACGGATCACAGGTATATGGTATTACAGGTATATGGAAAGACAGAATTATACGAACCCATACGAGGTGCGCCCAAAATTCCTAACCATATGTACTTCCACAGTTTAAAATCTCGTCTCAAATCTAATCAAGTTTTGACGCCTTTTAGTATCCAATATCACGAAGCAGATCACAGGTATACGATATTACAGGTATATGCAAGGACAGAGCTATACGAACTAATACAAGGTGCGCCCGAAATGCCTAACCATAATTTTCGAAGTTGAAAATCTCGTCTCAAACACGTTCTGTAGCCAATAGTAGCTTTCAGTAGCCAATATCACGATGCGGATCAGGATCTCTCCGTTTCCAGTCCGCACAGAACGTTGCAGGTGCTAGCGAGCAGTAGCGCATAATCACTTGAGCCGTGGGGCCCCTTCGGAGTTGGCATTATTGACGGCGGGAGTGCGATAAACCTGGTTTTACGATAAGCCACCGGCCCCCTGAAGCCTGCCGTCCTCTGATTGACGAGTCCCCGATCCCCTCGGATAACCACCCCTCACAAAACCACCCTTATAAAGGCCTTTTCTGTCCTTTTTTTAGTATCGAAACAGAATTGATATGTAGGACAAGAAATAGGTCAGTTTCCCGTGCGAAGAACTCCATATCTCTGACCTCAATTGTCCCAATACAATGGTACAAATGGAATCTTTTTGGAGGAGAGACGGAACTCAAAACATATAAGTATTTGAACAGATATTAATTCTTATAAAAATATGAATCACGACATCCCATGGATTGATGCAATCCACCAGGAAAAAAGTTTTGTGGTTAACAAGTTTACGAAGGTGTGCTGGAGTCATTTTCGCCCTGACGATTTCAAGCAGGAAAGTTATAATACAGGTAAAAGCATAGTAAGTAAATATAGGTACTTACTCATTACACCTACTTCCAGTCTCTATATGGAACATTCATTGTGTCCGATACTCCTGCGGTTATAGGCAACAAATGACGAGAAAAAAGGTAAGGATACTATTTACGTTCTGCGCTCTATCTCGAGCTTCTTATGTTCGTAGCCCCATTATGCACTTCTAGTGATGTTGCTAACAGGTGAGTTTTGCGTTTGGCAGCTTGTGTTGCAGATTCAATTTCTGTTTTCCAAACACCCCCTTCCTCACAACCACTCATAAGTACTTGAACAAATTGACATGTTGGAATAGAAATAGGCCAGTCTCTTCTACCTATGGTGAATTACTTTTTCTCCTACCTCCATAGTCTCAATTCAACTAGTATAATTAATTAAATCCCTTTGGAGGAGACTCGGAAGTCGAAACATAATATATTATTTCATGTTATGCTATGCTGTGTTGTGTAGTGCTGTTTTGTGCTGTGTTATGTAATGTTACGAGTATGTTAGGTCACGTTACGTTATGTTGTTTTATTATGATATTTTATGTTACGTTACGTTACGTTATGTTATTTTATAATAGCGAAGTACGGTTAAAAACCGTTGAATTTATATTTTAACATGGAACGTGTCAAACAGTTTTAATAGATGCAAAAACATGTACCGTGTTCAGTCAAGATTTAGTGCTTAGGACTAAATTTGTTTTTTAGCTTAATATTGCTCAATTCAAGTTTTATAACTATAACATAGAACATTCGCTGAAAAAATTGATGCTGAAAATTGTGCTGAAAAATGTACTTAAATTTAATTAATATGAGCTAAAAAATCGGTAAGAGCTGCCAAAAAGTTAAAAATCTAAAATCTCCTTTCGAATAGCAGATTCATTTTTAGCACGGGTTTTTTGCCATAAAATTATTAATCAAAAATTTCATTTCACTCAAAGTCCTCAATTTTCAAAACAATGTAACATAATATATGTATTTATGTATTAAGATAATTTACGGAAATTCGCTGATACGGTCATGCTGCATGGCTGGAACTTTTGTGGCTGTAAACTGGCTTTTGCCGTACTATTTGTTGGTGACAATTTAAGATTATGGGAAAGATTCATGGTGGATTAATGGTTGTGTGTTGTTAGATTACTCTTCAGGTTGTCTGTTGTTTGTGTCAATTGTTTATTTGCTGTCGGTCACAATTTACAGAAACAAGAAAAAGAATCAAAACTTTCCCCTGACAAGTGCGTTTTCTGTCACGGATCTCTGACTATTAAATGAATAAATAAAAGCAATTATTTTCACAGACGGCTCTAAAACTGGGACTTCGGTGGGATGTGAGTATTTCAACGTGATAAACGACAATATAGACAACTTCAAGCTTCCTCCTACTACATCCAGCTTCAATACAGAAGGGATAGCCATAGAAAAAGCGATCGAAACCATTGTTGATTCGTATGGAAATGGTGGTATCTTTCTGATTTGCACAGACTCACTCAGCACCATAAAGCTTCTCAAAACAATCAACATAGGAAGGGTGAAGAGCAACTTAATTGGCCGGTTACTAAGACTCCTTAAAATAAGCGGAGAACAAGAAAAATACATGTATGTTTGTAAGGTGAATGCAGGATTGTTTGCAAATGAAAAAGTGGATCAATTAGCCAAACAAGGAGCGGCAACAGGAAGAATATTGAATACCCCGGTCATGATAGAGGAACTGAAGCCATAAATTGCCAAAAAAATATAGAGAGAAATGGAGAAAACAATATATTCAATCACTCAATGCCCGGTTCTGCAAACAAATCCAACATTTCCCACCCCATATACCATGGTTTTTCAAAAAACCAGTTAATAAAAGTCTCGGAAGAACAATATGCAGATTGAGGGTTGACTACGGAATTAGCGAACAATATTTGTGCCGGACCCAACAAGTAGAGTCACCTCAATGCCGAGCATGTGGTCATCCAAATGGAACCCTAGAACACTTAATAGTTGAATGTGCGTCGCAAGACAGGAATAGAGCAAACTTTCTCAGTGCAGTATCAAAAAGAACCTCAATTATTTTAAATTAAAACTTTATCCAAGCATCAAAGAATTTATTAATTTACAGATAATTGTACAATTTTTAAAAAAATTCCAACATAAAAATATAATGTAACTACATAATATATATTAACCAAAAGGCTGTGAACATAACAGTGATGCCAAAATAGAACAATTGAAACAAAAAAAAAAAAAAGCTGGCTTCCCCTTCTTACTCCATCACATTTGATTTTTTGAGTCACCACGTGAAATTCCTACTTGGTTTTGAAGCTACCACATAATACGCCATCAGACTAAAAACATGAGAGATACGTATGCAATGTAAAAAACTGAGGGCTTGTAAGTAACTGCTCGCAAATATTAGGAATTATTCCTCTTTGCAGAAGAACCTACAAATATGTGCTTTTCCGCGAGGGTTAAAATAAAAGAGGAACGTATTCTTGCCGAGGCTAAACCTCATAATAAATTCGGTTTCGTTCCATTTCTTCAAACGGCCGACCCAATTTCCCGCCGTATCCGGTCTCCTTTACCGCTCAAAAACCTCAGATGTTCCACCGTTCTCGTCGTAGGAGAAAGCGGGAGAGTCCCAATCAGTTTTACCCCAAATTTCTAACTTAGTCGATTTTTTCGGTGTATCATTGCCAATATTGGACATTTGTAATTGTTTCGACGAACTTTGGCGGCATCCAGCCAGAGAGAGCATCATGAAGCCGACTCTTATCTGTGAGGAGAACTTATGAAAGTACAGCGTTCAGTCCTCATCTCAACCTCCTTGAACGAATAACAATAAATTTTCTACGTAAAATTTTCAACGTTCTAGGACAATTTTGATAACCTTTTTTCTTAAACAAACGAAACCCTTGCATACGAGTCTGCAACACATTGGGACATTTTATGTCTTTAGTTGCAGACTCGTATGTGTTGCAGACTCGTATGCAAGCTCTAAGAGCCACTCATCTGATCCGGACTCTGGGCATCGTCCAGTAAATGTCCAAAAGAGCCTACCTACGAAATGGCAGCTTCCTAGAGTGTAAAGCATAGAAATTAGTGTAATTTCATTTTGCATGTCTATCTCATCCGGACCCTGGGCATCGTCAAGTAAATGTCCTAAAGAGGACTACATACAGAATTGCATCTTCCTGGAGTGTAAAGCATAGAAATTAGCTTTAAGAGCCACTCATCTGATCCGGACCTTGGGCATCGTCAAGTAAATGTCCTAAAGAGACTATATCCAAAATTACATCTTCTGGAGTGTAAAGCATAGAAATTAGCTTTAAGAGCCACTCATCTGATCCGGACCCTGGGCATCGTCAAGTAAATGTCCTAAAGAGGCTACATACGAAATTACAGCTTCCTAGATTGAAAAGTATAGAAATTACCTATTAAAATGATTTAACCACCGCTTCACAAATCAAACCAAACCGTTCTCGCAATATTCGGATCACGTGGGTAAACAATAATTATTTATATAACCATGCTCATAACTCAGCTTGTTGGCAACCCACTTCGCATTAGTTAACGTATTATGGTTTTATAAATCGAGAGCTTTCGAACGAATGGTCAACGAATTTTGTGGGATGAAAAACGACGAAGTACCATTTCCCTAGCAACGACTCGGTTGTAAGCGGAAATCATCAAAATTATTTGGTAACGGTTTTCGAGTTATGTGCCAGAGCAAAGACATAAAATGTCAAAATATATGGAAAACTAATGTTTAACATTTGGCATCCATTACTTAGGTTGTAATTTTTTCTTTCTCCTTGGGCCGAATCACGACTATATACAACTATAATTATGATGTAGATTTATTAAATTTACAAAAATGAGTTTACGTCACATTCTCTATGCACCATATAGGTCGGAGTGCACTCTGGCGAGCTTAGCACTCTCTTGAGAAATAACCTTACTGTCTCCCATTATGCAGAAATAAACATGTTCTGTTGTGCAATGCAAGTGAAAACTTTGTGAGACAGTTTGCACTAAAATAACACTGGGATGAAGTAATTCTCACTTCCAGTTATTTTCTATTTTCAACGAAGGTTGTTAGTCTGAAATTCTTGTTGGCTTACAGACTTTTTTCTCACCGAGACTCTCCTTCTCATGAAAACTCAAGATATTTTCCCACTTTTCCCGTAACAACCCACCTTTTTTCTCTATTGCAGGAGGTGAAAGGAGAAAAGGGTCCGACCAATCGTTCGTTAGAGCCGCTAATAGCTTCACAAGGTTTTCCCCCTAGCCTCTAACGCTCTGGACGTCACGCGGGTAATTAGAATAACTCACTGCAGCCTCACTACCCCCGGAAAACCACCCCCTGTTCGCCGGATAATCGCTTCCCCTTCAGAAGGGGTGTGCGAGGCAACCTAGATACACATCCAGCCTCCTCCTTCATCATCCCCATAACTTCCAATCTTTCCTACGCCAACGTTGCTCTCACTGCTGCTCTAGTTTTCATGCACCTCGATATTGCGCGTTTTACGCGTTCGTTAGACTCCGAGATCTACGCTCATTAGCCTCTTGATACGAGTCCTTGAATCTCAATTTCTCGCTGGCTATATTCCCGCTCGTTGCTCCTACTTCCTTGATGGCCTCCACTATCAATCTAACTTGATTTAGATGAGAGAAAATATTCCCTATGAACTTTCATTATACAGTAGACTCTTTCCAACTTCTGCATTTACTTTGAACGTGCATCTCAACTACTTGGCGTGGGTTTCCTCCGAGAATCGTCGCTACTGAGGTAATAAGGGCGGAATTCATAGACGGAATCCATTGAGTCTGAGTGGGCTCCAAAGTGTATCGACAAGGGAATTCATGCACTCTGCTTGATTCATAGACGTTATTTGAGGGCGACCCTGAGGGTGCACTGACTGTGCAACCCAAATGCACACTCAACGGGATTCATAAACAGAAAATGGCATTGAGGTGAGTTTCACCCTCAGCTCAACGGTGCAATATCCTGAGTGCCAGCAGGAGGTCACTTAAGTGCGTCAACTGATAACCCTTATTATCATTTACACGTAGGTATAGGTACTGGTAATGTAGTAGAGCATACATCGTATATTTTGTTCGGAGTTTATTCAAAAACTACGGCACATAAGAGTGGGTAGGCTGTACCTAAACGGTAGTTAGGTACATGTTTGATGTGACCAACAGATCCCATTCGAATGTTATACAATCCACAACGATATATTTCGCCAAAATAAATAGAAAGGATTTATAACCACCACAACTGAAAGTGCTGGTCGGTCTTTGATTTTATGCGATCGCTAGATACCAAGTTTGTAGTGAATGGTTTTCCGATTCATCTTGGTTTGTGGAATTAGTTGGCGGTAGGTACCTACCTTCCATTCATCAGGATGTACAATCAATTAGAATTCCAAGAAAATGTGATTGCTTGAAGCGTTTCCCAAAACCTCACGTCTCTTTTTGTCCAACAGTCTCATTATACCTATAACCCTTATTATTTTCAACTACATATCTGTTCTTCAAAACTAACTGGCGAATCATTGTTTTCTTATTTTCTCACTTCTATTCCTTCACAACTCTATACATAATCACAAATTATCAGCACTTCCACAAACAAGCAACAAGGATTCAATTCAACTGTGATTGCCCTGATCCAGGCGGGAAGACCAATGACTCTAGTCTCTGTCTGATAAGGCCTATGTTCTGTCTCCTCAAGGAACAAAGGAACTGGTGCAGCTGGGGACTCTAACTACAAGTGCAGTAGTAGGGGAGATGTGGTGTTAGACTCCTGTCCATAATTATTAGTTCTGATTAATCATCATGTGTTTGATAAAAAGCGTTCACATGTGTTATGATAATAAAATTTCAGTTCGTGTTTTAAAGTCCGAAAGACGTGTTTCTGTATTATATCTATTTCAGGTAAATTGATTGGTTACATACCAGTACATGTTTGTGCAAAGCTAGCTGCCTTGGCTAAGGAAGGGGTGTCTACTGAGCCAGTTCTTCGAGAATCTTCGGAGGGTCAAAGTACACTGATTGCAGACATGAAGGTTCAGGGAGTGTGGGATTCAGAGAGGGTGGCGTTTTTTGATGCACGCATAATAAATGCTGACGCCCCTTTGTATAGTACTCAAAGCTGGACAGTCATTTCGAATCGAGCTGCTACCGAGAAACACTAAAAATATAACCAGGCTGCAGAGGACCTCCGGGGTTCCTTCACTCTCCTAGTTTCGTGCGATGGAGTCATGCATAGGGAATATGACGTCTTCACACGTCGCCTGGCAGGAGTATTAGCTGATAAGTGGTCACGACCCTTTTCACACATACTGGGATGGGTTAAAGTGAAAACTTAGCTAGCTGTAATAAAGGCAGTCTCCATGAGACTACGTGGAACTAGGAAAAAGATTAGGTTCCTGGGATCGGAAGACGGAGCTGCACTACCACGGTGTGACAGCCAACTCTCCGAAAGTCACGAATAAAGAAAAAAAAAGAAAAAAACAGAAGAGAAAGAAACCAGTGGGTAACAATTGAAAAAGCTGATACATGAAAATAAATATAAATAAAAATTTGAAAAAAAAAAAAAAAAAAAAAAAAACAAGGATAATATCATAAAAAGCAAAAACACAAAAGGAAAGAGTTGGAGAACTGCTATTGATCATTGCGGAATGTGAGAGGGAATCTCCCCGTCCCTTCTTCCTCAAACCAGGAAAACTTCTCGAACAACATACTGTTTGGACTGCCAACTTGAGTTAAAAAAGCATTTAGTGTTCCCTGAGTGCACTGTGAAACTCGTGTAATCTAAGTGTGCCCCTAACTGTTGAATGAACCACCCCACTCAACCATGAATTCGAACTGGTGAGTGGAGGGAACACCCCTCCACTTAGGTGAGTTTGAGTGAACACACACACTCAGGCTTTGTCTATAAATTCTGCCCTTAAAATAGGAATTTTTCGGGCTGACAAGAGGCTCTCAATCGCTCAGAAGTATGGTTTGTCCAATTCGCTTTCTGTTCAAAACACGGGCCAAATGAGGGCGGATAATGACAAACTTCTTATGAGTTTCCGTGAGAGAAGCTTGTGTATTTCAGGCAGCGGATGAATGATTCCGAAACATTCACGTACTACAAAGATTTTGATGCTAATGTGAAAGTGGCAAACTTTTCCAGAGAAGTTGACGTCCCGTTGTATGCTGCGCGCTGGATATTAATTTCTGATCATATACTACATACGGGGTTTAATGATTGAGGAGTTTGTTTCCAAAACCTGACATATCCGTTTTTTGAAAAAATGAGATTTTGAGCGGGAAATGTTCTTGAAGTGGTTTCCTATAGCTAAGTAAAGCGTTTTCAGTCCAAAATCTGACATATCCCACCGTAAACTAATAACAAAAGTCTGGATTACTGCCAATACCATACCAGATATCTCCATTTGAAGTTTTGTGTCAAAACCTGACTTCCAGCATCGGCCAATTAGAAGCTGATTTTTCTGTCACTTAGCGCTTCTTGTTTTCCCTAGAGCTTCTGCAAATAACCTTCATGAGTCTGGTCAGCTGATTTTATTTATTTATTAGTGTTAGTTAGCTTCTGTTTTATAGAGAAATTGTGAGTCAGAAGGAACAGAGACACCTGAAGTTTTTACGTACCTAATCATATTTTTATGATATGTACCTACCTAACAAATGTAAAAAAGGTGAAAGTCAATAATGATAACGAAAGTGATGATGAGAGTATGAATAAACATCTCAAACTAAGACTAAGCATAGGATTCCTAATTAAGAGACTTTTTTTCTACAGATATTTCTACTAAACCTTCCTATGTTTAGATAAACTTAGTAATCAGCTCATTTATTTTTCTCTACTGTTATATAACAAAGATTGTAAACATTTTCGAAACACTGCTTTTAAAGCAACGTTTTTTTATGATGAAATTATGTCCACTATGTTCAAAAGTAAACTAATGTAAAAATGATTTTTCTGACCGTTTTGTGCCAAAACCTGGTATATCCAAAATTTTATTAAATACAGGGTGCGGCAGAGAGGACAGACGGTTTAAAAAAAATCATAAAATAGTTAATTTTTACTCAAAAACAAATTTATTGATGCAATCAGGTTCGCAAGGAAATAGCATTTGAGACAGTCAAGTGTGAAAAATCACATCAGGCATGTGGTGGCCGAAATTGTTGATGCAGTGCTGGAGGCGTTCTTGGAAGTTCGCGTAGACTCTCTCCAACATAGCGCTACGCCGAAATGATCACCAACTTCTTTTTCCCTGAATTACGACGGCGACGTGTTCCAACCCGACGTGTGTGGTTCCAGCAGGATGGGGCGACCGCCAACACAGCCAGAGCATCAATGGACGTTATTCGCCCTCTCTTCCCTGGTCGCCTTATTTCCAGGTTTGGCGATGTTCATTGGCCTCCTCGATCCCCAGATTTATCCATATGCGATTTTTTCTTATGGGGACACCTCAAGGCTAGAGTATACAGGAACAAGCCCCGAACTCTGGACGAATTGAAGGACACAATTCTCGTGGAAGTCGCCCAAATTGAGAGAGCTATGTTGGAGAGAACGCCCAAGAACGCCTCCAGCACTGCATCAACAATTTCGGCCACCACATGCCTGATGTGATTTTTCACACTTGACTGTCTCAAATGCTATTTCCTTGCGAACCTGATTGCATCAATAAATTTTTTTTTTTAGTAAAATTTAACTATTTTATGATTTTTTTAAAACCATCCGTCCTCTCGGCCGCACCCTGTATATCACTTTGAATAGTTTCTCCTCTGGATCTTCTTTGAATCGATACTAATGGAAGGAAACAAGGAATGAAGCATAGAAAAAAAATGGATCTTCAAATTTTAATATTACAAATACAATCATAAAACTTGTTTTTCTGCAAAATTTACTAAAGTGGATATCAGGTTTTGGAAACAAACTCCTCAATTATAGACCAACGATTTCGTAGAAGGGCTATCTAACACAGAAGTAATAAACCATTGTGTAATAATTTGCAGCGTTTTGTATTTGTTGTGTTCTCTGTAAGTTCATCGAAGTTCCAAGGAGTCCATGAGAACTGGAAGGCGATTGTGCGCCGCCCGGCCGACCCGATGCCCGATCACCGCCAGCGTTTCCCCTTGGGGCTGTTTGTTCACGAAATTGAGTATTTCGGGATAACGAGTTTTTTGTTCGAGAGGAGGAAAAAATATCCTTCCAAACACTAGTAGGTGAGTGGAGGACGAGGGCTGGGGGTGTCTACCACAATATACGCGTGCATACGACGGGAACGCCCTGAGGAAATTCACATTTTCAACAAAACCGCATTAAAGTATGTCAACAACGAGGGACAACTCACTTTGACCAGCTTAAATCTGAGGGATCTACGGAAATCACTTAAGTAACACTCGATTAAAAAATATTCCAGTCATCCAACAAGATCACATGAGCGAACTTTCGTGAATTATCGGAAATTATAACTATACAGTGCAGTATAGGGGCCTATTTCATAAAACAACAAGTTACAGTGTACAAGTTAACAAGTACAGGTACTTGTAATCTACGGTAAACTAGAACAAGTGTTTCACCGAAAAAAAGAGTACAAGTGTAGAAAAGTTACACTTGTAGAAACTAAGTTTACAAGTGTGGCAGAAAAAAAATGGCGTGTGGGGACAAAGGAAATGAACAACGTCAAGCGGGATGCCAACATTGAAGTTTGTCATCGAATCATAATTTAAAAACGGTGTTAAGTACACGATAGGATGTCAATCGTTCATGACTATGTGTAATGATTGGTAGACAGACAAAAATTATAAACTGAAAAGTGGAGAAAGTGTGTATTTGATTTCAACTTATTCTGATGGCTGGTATTATCGGATTTTTCTCCTTCATTCAGTGGAAATAATTAATCAGTTCATCAAGTCTTAATGCTGCTGGTTTAGGAATGTCATCTGTAACTTCGAGATTATCTTCGCACTTCACTTTGTTCTTCAATGATGGGGAGATCCTCAATACCAGATCAGGAAAAATTGCACAGGGCCACGCAGCATTTGAATCTTTCAAGGGTCTCGAAAGATTTTTCCCGCATATTACACACCGAAAAATTGTTAACTTACAGTGCTGGAAAATAACAAGTTTACAGGTGAATGGACGTAGGTTAAAAATAGGCCATTTTTTACAACTTTAAACCAATGACTTGTACAAAATTGTGGGGAAACACTTGTAACTTGTTGACAGATTCGCCTGTACACTTGTTAATTTTCACAGTGCATTACAAGTACACTTGTACCTTTATGAAACGCTTGATTACTCATTTTTTACAACTTGTACATAAAATCGGCTTGTAACTTGTTGCTTTATGAAATAGGCCTGAAGTGGTTGGTTGCCATCCATTCTCCATAGTAGTGGTGGTTCGAGGATGATATTTGATTAATTGGATTTTCCTCATCAATGTTTATTGACAGTTACAAGTACTTTCGCCTCTGTGGGAGGCCTCATCAGGGATCTAGAAGTTAATATAGGCTATTCTTAGGTCATCATGTTACTCTATTAATGCATAATGTTGCTAGGATAGTAATTTTCGTAAATTTTCGGAACGCTTATGTATAATAGACTTTGTTTAATAATTGTAGACATGTGTTTAATTCAGAAGTAACGATGCAATAAAGAAAACATCAAGCTGAAAATTTTGCTATTGGATCCTTGATTAAGCTCGGATTCATATAGATGTGTGATGGATAGGAGTAGTTCCTCTTTCTCTACTTGAAAACGCTGCAGCTGAATATCCCTGACTGTTTATTCAACTTTCAGGATATCTTCTGGGTGTAGCAGGTTAGTCACCTCTCACCTTTGAAGGAGTAAACTACTAACTATTCATCACCTCGCGTTGCTACAGATGTGTTTAACCGTTGTCGAGTAATTCCACTGATTCGGTTTGCTCATTTCCGAACAAACAATATCACACTCTAGGTTGAGTGGTTACGATCAACATTGCTCCGCTGTCCAGTAAACACAACCTCCGGGTATCTATTATAGGTGGAGATAGTTGAACTGCAATAGGTATCTCTAATTCATTGCTAATCAACTCCAATCCGAGAACGGAATAAGGTATCACGATTTAGGTTTCACCATCGTGTTCAGCACTGAAAATTGTTTAAATAGGTTGTAAATCGGTGGAAAAAGTTACAGTCATGCAGTATGATTGTATGCGCGAATTTTCGTAAATTATCGTACCTTATTATGTTACAGTATATTTCGAAAGTTGAGGAGTTAGTGGGGAGTGAAATTGTTAACTACCGATTTTATGAAAAAAACTCGTTCTAAATAATAGTCTGCAAACCAAGAAGAAATTTTGGATTTTTAACTGTTTTGCAGTTATTATTGATTTTTGGTTTATTATTTCCAATAATAAGCCTATGTGATCGTATAGCAAAAAATTTTTATAACCCCCCCTCAAACTTTGTCACTTTACGTTTCAAGGTGCGTAGAATCCAAATTTGAAATGTCCGTCCGCCGTCCGCCGTTCGCCGTCCAGGTCGCACATAGACTCCATTTGGGGTCTAGTTGGTCCTAACGTTTAACCATCCCGATTGCTTTACTCGCATAGATGCTATGGGCCAAAAACGGGCGAAAAAGTGTCTTTTTCGAAGCTTTAAGTGTTAGACTGACGTGTTAAAACTCCAACCTGCTCACCGACAACTGCGCAAGCTAATATTCCACGGTTAGGATAACAATGGGCAGTAGGACTTCGCAACAGAACACTTTAGGACCAGATCATGCACGACCACAACTGCACAACCTAATAATTATTATTCTCATGTAAGGACAAAATTCACTCATCTCAAAAATCACAACTTTCAAATGAATATTGATAGAAAAATATGAGTGATATGATAGTGTAAGCGTAATAGGGCGGTGAACCTCCGGTCGTGAGGTAACGAGACCTAGAGAGTACCTCCAGGGTGGCGTGGAAAACTGTAATAAAATACAACACTTGTATTGCTTTCGAATTTCATGTTCCTTCGAGGCATGAATATATGTTTTTTTCTAGGTCATATTTTTGTGTGTGTTGATACCAATGCTTTGCCTACGCATATTTAATAACAAATCCTCTCGACTTTTCGTACGTACTTAGATAATGATATTATTAAGGCAATGATTATTTGAATAGATAGGAGCTCAAATCGAGAAATATAAACATACGTATATAATTATAGAAGTATAGGTTGTGGCAACTCGAAATAGGACATGCCGAGGAGTCTGGACGGGCCTTATGACGTACGCCAACTAAAACTACGATCAAACTCAATTGAAAAAATAATAAACCTTTGTGAAATAATTTGCAGCGTTTTTGCTCACATTTTGATGAAATTCAAGTACATTTTCCTGCATAATTTTATACATAATTTTTTTAATGTTGTATTTTATAGCTAATAATCTTTATTAGAGCAATATTCTGCTGAAAAATGTAAATTATATATTTATATAAAAAAAGGATTCTGTCAGTGATTCTGTGATTGTCGCTTTCACGGCCGAACGGATCCGAACGGGTGTTTTTAAATCGTGACCGGAAATCTCCCGGTCAGAATATAGGCTATGAATCGTGTCATGAGCCTGATGAATAGAGTGAGCCCTGAGGCTAATTTATTTTTTATTCGTCCCACGGTGCTGCCATATTTTGCTAAAAAGTATAAATTTAACCATTTTTAGCCGATTTTTGCTATTTTAAGTGATTTTTTCAGCACTTTTTATTTGAAATTTGACCAAATTAATGATCTCAAAAAATGCTGGTCAACAAGCTCATCCTTCCGTTTGGAAATGTTGATTTGGATCATAGCTTTCGTGATAACAAGAAAGACACCGAAACGCCGGGTAAACTGTACATTCCACAACGCACATTCCCTCGTGGAAAACAGCGCATTTTGACCGTTGAACATTTCGGAATTACCTATTTATCTTAAATATAGTAAGGAAATCTACAAAATATGTTCATACGATCGTGCCGCATTAATGGATTTTTTTCCCATTATTTTATTTGTGATCAGCGTTAATTTCAACCAAAAATGGAAGTTTCCATAATTTTTCAAAAACACTGCCATTCTGCCCCACTGAGCTGCATTTTCAGATTTTTAATAATTAATTTATCCATGCGCTCAAAAATGTGCAGGTCTACGAACTCATCCTTTCTCTTAGAATGCTTGATTTTTTGGCTAAAGGGTGGCATTTAAATCTCATTCTTAAGAAGAGTTTTCACACACACTCACATACATATGTGTAGGTACATATATAGGTATGGTTTCAGAATGGCCCAAATCGGATTTCAATCAAGGAAGTTTTGGAAAAATCGTATTTAGAATTTTCGGAACCACTGCAATAGCTTTATTTATTTATTTATTTACGGGCTATTTAGCCCAATATACAATAATATTACATTAATAATACATGGAAAATACAGACAATCAATGAAAATTTAAATTTATACAGAGTTAAAAGTGTTAGTAACAAAAATTAAATCAATCACAAAAGATAATACTACCTTTTACTTTGTTATTTATACTCATTGTTTACCTTATACTCTGTACCATTTACTAGGTTGAAAATTTATAACAATAAGAAATGAAGTTATTGCGTACAAAACGTGAAGAAATGCATTAATTCCTATTTTTAATGTTCGATGGTTGTATTCAAATGAATGATTTGAATTGAATTTTAAGATGGACCTTTTCAGATTCATTTTTAAGAAATTGTCATTCTGCCCCACTGAGCTGCATTCCCGGAGTTTTAATAATTAATTTATCCATCCATTCGTACAACTAAGGTATTCATAGCTTTCGTGACAACAAGAAAGACACGACCGAGATGCCGCGTGAACCGTACATTCCACAACGCGCATTTCCGCGTTGAAAACAGCGCATTTTGACCATTGAACGTCTCGGAATTACCTATTCAACTTAAATATCGTACGATAATCTGGAAATGTTGTTCATACGAATTTGCCCTCAATATTTCATTTATGATCAGCGTTAAATTTCAACTAAAAATGGAAGTTTTCCCAATTGTCCACGAAAATTGTCATTCTGCATTTGCGGAGTTTAAATAATTAATTACTCCATCCATTCGTACAACGATGGTATTCATAACTTTCGTGATAACAAGAAAGACACCGAGACACGGCGTAAACCGTACATTCCACAATGCGCATTTCCGCGTTGAAAGCAGCGCGTCTTGACCATTGAAAGTCTCTTGAATTACCTTTTGAAAGATGTCGTATTCATCTCGAGGAAATGTAACCGCTGAGAACTTCCTCGGATTCCTCGGCAATCCGCAGTGATGGAGCGAGCCGAAAATGAAGACACCTGGCTCGCGGGGTTTCCGTCAAGATGTACCCGTCGCCTGCCATGAGTAATGGAGCATCTCCCCACTGTCGCTAATCTGCGGGGAAGCTTTAGGAAGGGAACGCACGCTATCCATCTCCTGTCGCCTTCCTCTCCACTTTCCCGTCCCACTTTGATTTACAAGCTTAAATATTTCGATCAGAGCTTAACCATGTCGTAAGCAACGTTAGGGAAGCTGGGAGTAAGCAATGGCGGTTTATATATAATGGGCGTGAAGGAGACGCAGCGAGAAATCTTCATTTTACCGGTGAATGGATATTAGTTGGCTTTCTACAATAATGAGACCCTAAATTACGAGTAATAATATATAAAATTGGTGTGCAGGACTAAATGAGCAAAGTACTCGGATCAGGCGCCGTATCTATTTGTTTTCACGCAACAAAAGAGCCGTAACTATGAGAAGATACGGCATAATTGCTTAGCATTGTTACTCTTATGTGGATGCGGCACTAGAAAGCTTAGCAAGTCAGTTTTGGGTCTTAGCCTTGTAAACCCTCAACCTTACCAGTTTTTCAATACATCTGCATCTACATCTAGGGGAGCAGTATTGGCACTAGGTGCAAAGTAACATGAGACATAGCAACACATCCATAGTAAGTATGAGAAGTCTGTTCGAATGTAGACACATTAGCTGAATTCTGAGGTTCATTGCTATGGACACCTGTAGTAGGATTTACTTGTCCCTTCACCAACAACTTTATCTTCTTTTTCAAGTGACACCCAGATCGGGCGTTGACAATCATCACTCCGGAGATAAACTGTAGTCTGTTCTGTTCGCGAATTCCGCGAAAATAGCCTCTAGGATTATCATGCTATGCTAATTAGACTTTTCTCTACTAATAACGATTCCGACCAAGAGTTTTGAGTAGCGCCTTCACACCTAGCGAAACTTCGACTATTTGAGTTCCGGGTCGGATACGATATCAATTTCCCCCTACTTTATAGCTGTGACTTTGCAGCTCATGTTAAGGCTTCCTCAGCGAATTTTCCACTTTGATTTACCAGCTTAAATATTTCGATCAGAGCTTAACCATGTCGTAAGCAACCTTAGGGAAGCTGGGAGTAAGCAATGGCAGTTTATACATAAAGGGAGTGAAGGAGGAGCAGCGAGAAATCTTCATTTTACCGGTGAATGGATTTTAGTTGGCTTTCTACAATAATGAGACCCTAAATTACGAGTAATAATATACAAAATTGCAGGACTAAATGAGCAAAGTACTCGGATCAGGCGCCGTATCTACTTGTTTTACGCAACAAAAGAGCCGTAACTTGTCTTGTCGAGTGTCGACACACTAGCGAAATTCAAACGTTAATGCTACATGTATAGTAGGATTTACGTGTTCACTCACCTGATAGGTAAGAACTATGTGTTAACTGTATAGAAGAGCAGCCTTACTTCACGTTTCTCTGTTTAAAGAAAGATACCTAGGTATAAGTTCAGCTGAACTCCTTGCTGTGTTTATTCTAACTCCAACGTTATTGGTGGTTCGCTTGTACCACCTACCAAAACACGTCCACACTACGTTCAGAGCTTGATCATATCGCAAGCAACATGGGAGGACATTTAGAAGAAAATAACCCACACTATCCATCTCCTGTCGCCTTCCTCTCCACGTTTCCGTTTCACTTTGATTTACAAGCTTAAATATTTCGATCAGAGCTTAACCATGTCGTAAGCAACGTTGAGAAAGCTGGGAGTAAGCAATGGCGGTTTATTTATAATGGGCGTGAAGGAGATGTAACGAGAAATCTCCATTTTGACGGTGAATAGATTTTAGTTAGCTTTCTGCAATAATGAGATCCTAAATGACGAGTAATAATATACGAAATTGGAGTGCAGGACTAAATGAGATAAATACTTGGATCAGGCGCCGTATCTACTTGTTTTACGCAACAAAAGAGCCGTAACTATGAGTAGATACGGCATAATTGCTTAGCATTGGTACTTTCATGTGGATGCGGCACTACAAGCTTAGCACGTCAGTTTTGGGTCTTAGCCTTGTAAACCCGCAACCATACGTTTTTCAATACATCTGCATCTACATCTAGGGGAGGAGTACTGGCACGCGTGCCAATGAGGGAGAAGAACACATCCATGGTAAGTATGAGATGTCTTGTCGAGTGTCGACACACTAGCGAAATTCAAACGTTAATGCTACATGTACAGTAGGATTTACGTGTTCACTCACCTGATAGGTAAGAACTATGTGTTCACTGAATAGAAGAGCAGGCTGTACAACACGTTTCTCTGTTTAAAGAGAGTTAGCTAGGAATAAGTTCAGCTGAACTCCTTGCTGGGACTAGTGTTTCTTCTAACTCGTAACATTATTGGTGGTTGGCTTCTACCATCAGGTCCACACCACGTTCAGAGCTTAACCATATCTCAAGCAACATGGGACGACATTTAGAAAGAAATAACGCACAATATACATCTCATGTCGCCTTCCTCTCCACTTTGCCGTCCCACTTTGATTTACAAGCTTAAATATTTCGATCAGAGCTTAACCATGTCGTAAGCAACATTAGGGAAGCTGGGAATAAGCAATGGCGGTTTATATATAATGGGCGTGAAGGAGACGCAGTGAGAAATTTCCATTTTAACGGAGAATGGATTTTAGTTAGCTTACCAGAATAATGAGATGGTATTGCGCCCAAACAGCAACATAGTATTAGATTTATTTTTATTCCTAATGAATTAGCAAAACTCCGCCTCAGCTGGTTTACCAACTTGATCTTATTCATCAAGTGTCATACCCAGAAAGGCGTTGGCGATCTTCTCTCCTGTCAATATGACATTCTTACGAAACAAGGACACAGTCGTTTCAGCAAACCATTGCCGGTATTGCTGCCACGTGTGAGGTGGATGCATCGAGAAATCTCCATTTTCCAGGAGAATGGATTTCAGTTACCTTTCTACAGTAATGAGATCATAAATGAGTAGTAATATACACAATTGAAGTGCAGGCCTTCACTGGGTGATGAGTAGTCACCTGAGCATAGGATCGGGATCAAATTAAAAAATTGGGCGGTTACAGAATGTACATATATTGCTAGGAGTTCCAAGGTGAAGATTCCCATTGGCATAATTTCATACTCGTAGATACATGCGAGAGGGGAGCAACAACTCATGGTAAGTAAGAGTTGTGTATGCAATGACATCCTAAAGTTCTAATAATATATACGAAATTGGAGTGCAGAGCTAAATAAGCGAAATGCTCGGATCAGGCACCGTATGTACTTACTTTCACGTAAGAAAAGAGCCGTAACTATGAGTAGATACGGCATAATTGCTTAACATTTGTACTCTCATGTAGATGCGGCACTACAAGCTCCAGTTTTGGGGTTTTACAAACTGCTGTGATTATGCCTCGTGTTACTCTGCACCTGATCGCATAACACATCCATTGTAAGTATGAATGGAGCAGACACTATCCATCCTGTCGCCTTCGTCTCCTCTTCCCCGTCCCCCTTTGATTTAAAAGCTTCAATATTTCGAACAGAGCTTAACCATGTCGTAAGCAACGTTGAGAGAGCTGGGAGTAAGCAATTACAGTTTATTTATGATGGGTGTGAGGGAGACGCAGCGATAAATCCCCATTTTCCCGCCGAATTAGTTACCTTTCTACAATAATGAGATGCAATACCGTAGAGAAATCGCTGTCCAATTACATTGCTAGGGGTAGTCGGAGGGCAGGCTATTCTTCTTCATTTCTTACATTCAGTACTTTTGCCTCACGGCCTCATCAGTAATAAGTTTTAATTGGTGAGTTTTATTAGGTGGGTAAGAATTATCTTTTAATTAAGATAAGCTTATATGGCTTACTGGATGCTTGTCATTTCATAGGATTGGCTCAGTTTTGGCATTGTTTAATTGTTACAGATTTGTTTCTATTATATTATGGTAGTAGTAAAATGAAATTAGGGAAATTTGAAGGGAAATGAAAAGAGGGACACCTCATGAGGCCAACATACCAATTGATAGCTAGGGACTTCAAATAGGATCCTAGGAAATGGGAAATGGACATGCATCCAGTATTCTATATAAGCATGAGACAATAATTACCTACCTAATAACACACCATATAAAACATATTTTCGACAAGGCCATGAGGAAGAAGTAAATGTATTTAATACATTAAAGAAATGAAGAGAAATAGCAGATGGTATGGTTCTTCACCAAAAATACTCCTACCAAAATTA
This sequence comes from Adelphocoris suturalis, assembly GCA_030762985.1. Classification (NCBI taxonomy): domain Eukaryota; kingdom Metazoa; phylum Arthropoda; class Insecta; order Hemiptera; family Miridae; genus Adelphocoris; species Adelphocoris suturalis. The sequence goes on from CM061050.1 coordinate 11,200,637, forward strand.
TAAGATGACGTTGCGACCAATCAACAACTGTTAGATTAATTTTCTTTCTTAATTAATTATTAAGTGGTTTTATTAGCAACACTGGGTAACTGTGATTGTTCGATGGGCTCCTGTTTACCAAGTTGACCGCATTGACTTTATCGCAAACTTTGGAGTTTGGGGGGGGACGACCCAAAATTAATCAGCAAGCTTTGAAACGCTAAGAGCAAAAGAAATTTTCGATTTTTGAGAAAAACCCAACTCTGCGCGCCTTGCAAGGGGCTCCGCTCTTTGACCCCACTAGGTAGACTACAGACCAACTATCTTATTTCACCTTGAGCCTCGGCTCAGCATTGGACGAACGTGGAACACGCACTAAATCACTCGTGACGAAGTTGTGGAAACCCATTTCAAAACGGAAGTTAGTGAAAAACGTTGTCTATTTCCACGAAAAATAAAGAGTTACAATGTTAAATCGATTTGGACGGTTAGGCCATCATCAGTAACAAACAATAACTAAACACACATTAGAAAAGACACAGTTTATATAGTCACAGGAAGATTGAACCCGTTGGACGAGAGAAAGGAAAGGGGGGGGGGGGGTTTGGAGGTACAACCAATTGAGTGCAAGCGAGTGAAGGGGGATTATAGGTAATGAAGTGATAGGAGGGGAAGAATTACTGGTTTCAACATTGTAAGGGTTAATTCCAAGCTTTATAGAAATGATGGACTGATATGTCCATTTCTATATAAGCTGTGTCTTTTCTAATGTGTGTTCAGTTATTGTTTTTTACTGATGATGGCCTAACCGTCGAAATCGATTTATCATAGTAATTCTTTATTTTTCGTGGGAATATGCTTTCTTTTTTTCACTAACTTCCGTTGTGGAACACGCTCCATCTCAAAATTCAGCTTCATAGGTACCAAAGAACTTAGCTCCTCTCACTCAGCTGATTCAGGGGACTCTAGACTTCATGATTCGTTTCTAGACGTCCCAAGGTTTTCCCATTTCAAATTTCCGCTTTATAGGTTGAATAACTAAGAAATTAGATCAGCCACTACTTTAGTCTCGTTTTTTCGTGACATTTTTCACTTTTAGGTCCCAGTAAAAGCGTGTTTGAAGGGAGAATCAAGGGCTTTGAGGAGAGAATATTAAGACATACTCTCAGCTTAAGGGCTCAAGAGAACAAGGTTGTGCTTGTATGGATAAAGGGCCATAGTGGAATAACGACATTGCAGTCGACCTTGCTAAGCAGGCTACCACCCGTCCTCTCCCATTGATAGCTCCAGATTACGCGTCAGAAATTAAAAGTGGGCAACGATTTTCCTGCTATGAAAACTAAGGGAGTTACATTTCGCTAGTAACACATTGGTTGTTCGTAAAAATCAATAGAAACTAGTGATATTATTGAACTAGAGCCCTTGATACTGAACTGCACTGCACTATAAGAAATTCCATTATTACCTGGAATGTAATGAAATTAAATGCTTGCATACGAGTCTGCAACACATTGGGACATTTTCATGTGTGTTTTCTCATTGTATTTATTACTAGACAGATTCTACCGAAAGTACTAGATTTTTTAATTTTTTAATCGTATTAAAACTTTCAACATTTTAGAAATTTTGAAGGATTTAGACTCATTATTGAAAGTTGATGAAACGAAACTTGCATATGAGTCTGCAACATATTGGGACATTTTATGTCTTTAGTTGAAGACAAGTATGTGTTGCAGACTCGTATTCAAGCTCTAAGAGCCACTCAGCTGATCCGGACCCTGGGCATGGTCAAGTAAATGTCCTAAAGAGGCTACATACGAAATTACAGCTTCCTAGAGTGTAAAACATAGAAATTACCTATTAAAATGATTTAACCACCGCTTCACAAATCAAACCGTTCTCGCAATATTTGGATCACCTGCTATGAATCAAATAATCGAAACACCAGCTCAATGAAATCATCAGAAATTAACAAGCGGTGGCAATCATGTTCACAATATCAATTATTGAGAATGATCACCTGAGTGTACACAATTATTCAAATAACCTTGCTCATAACTCAGCTTGTTGGCCACGCACTTCGCATTAGTTAACATAATATGGTTGGATAAATCGAGAGCTTTCGAACGAATGGTCAACGAATTTCGTGGGATGAAAAACGACGAAGTACCATTTCCCTAGCAACGACTCGGTTGTAAGCGGAAATCATCAAAATATTTTCGTGAGCAATTTTCCGTGACTTTTTTTAGTTTATGTCATTAAGAAAACAGTTGATTGTTCTCTACGCAACACAGTGACTCTATTTTATTTATTGGTATCGCGTGAGCAAGTTTTCGTGACGATTTTTCAGTTTATGTGCCAAAGCAAAGTCATGAAAATGTCAAAAAGAAGATCGCTATTAAAATGCACGATAACTGGGCTTCTCTTTTCGCCGCTTATCCGGAAAGCCGTTATAAAGTCCTATTTCTTGAGAAGATGCCCTTAGTTTGAATCTGTGGCAGGTGCAAAACCTAAAAGTTTCTATCGAAACATAATATGTCCTTTAGGACTGGCCGCGGGAACAACAACTCTTGAGTGCATATGATAAATAGCCAAATCTCGCCGGACTGCCCTCACTGCTCCGGTGAGTTGGAAACTATGGAGAATATTATACTTATTGCAATCCTGTACCTTCTGTACAACAGCGACTTAGCAGAAGTTGAACATAACACCACAGCAACAATTTGCAGACGACACTGCTGTCCTGGCAGTTGGTGACAACAATAATGAATCAATATCAAAACTCAATAAGTCCATCTCCAAAATCAGTCCGTGGAAAACAAAATGGAGGATCAAATTGAATGAGGCCAAGTCGGTTCACGTTGATTTTACCAACCGGAAGATTAACTACATCCCTGCTTTCCTCAACAACGTGGCAATTCCCTACGCGAATGAAGCCAAATACCTGGGCATGACGCTAGACGCCAAGCTCAGGTGGAAGGAACATGTCAAAAAGAAGAGGACTGAGCTCGCATTGAAACTTAGAAGGATGTATTGGCTAATCGGCCGACGATTCATCATGACCATTGGTAACAAGCTGCTTCTTTACAATCAAGCACTCAAGCCAGTTTGGATGTATGGAGCGCAGTTGTGGGGGCTGCACAGCTCCAACCAATAGACTCCAACCAATTCAACGTTTCCAAAATTCTGTACTACGATGTATCACTGATGCCCCGTGGTACTTCCAAAATGAAGCACTCCACCGTGAACTTCAAGTTGACAGTGTGGATGAGGTGATCAAAAAGCGAGCAACGGCTCATCTTGCCAGACTGAAAGATCATGTGAATGAGGAAGCTGTAAAGCTCCTGGATATGCAAGATCTAACTCGACGCTTCAAGCGTTTGAAACCGCATGAGCTTGTGTAGGAAGTGAATGTGATATGTTCGAGAGACAAGGGACAAAGTTATGCATCTTAGGTCCTGAATAGTGTATTGTAGTAATATAAGTCAGATTTATATTGTTAATGAGATTACTCGGAGCAATTAAAGCTTTTAAAAAAACTTATTGCAATGCCCTCGATACAGCGATCATACAGCAGCGCTTATCGCATCCCTTCCAGAAGATGTAACGGCACCCTTCAACCTGGACATGGACACTCTCATCGCCCAGGAAAGCCTCGAGACCTTCACCAACATCTACGATTTTATCAATAAAATTGAAGTGAATTTTTAAATATCCCTAGAAAATTGTAATTCATATCTTAATCACGCAGTTAAATAGTTTATTTTGTATATGTTTTTGTAACGGCTGAATGGCCCCGACCGAAGCCAATAAAAGGAAAAAACATACAAAGAAATTTTTCCTTGGGGTAAAAAACAATAGATCATGGATATGTCCATTGTTGGAGGTGTAATTGGAAAATTAAAATGATGAAATAAATAAAACACACGAGATATTTTATGAAAATTTTATTATTTGGAGCAGACGTTATTGTTTAGTACGAATAAGGTACAGAACGTTATGTACTCCCACTTCTTACACCCATCAAGTGGTTGTCGACAACAACTCGTTGACAAAACAAACCTTAATTGAACTTCATTCAATGGTAATTACTCACTTTCTTATTGACCCAGGTGGATTGGTCTAAGGCATCCATGAAGTAAGATGAATCTTCTTCTGAACCAAACGGCTGGTTTGGTTCAAGAGATGGTCCGTCTCCCCTACACCTTTTCGTTTTGCGCGACATTTTTCCAAAATTGGACAACTTTGAAGTGTTTGTGTGGTTCCTTCATTCATCACGTGTTCTACCACGTCAGCTGTTTAACGCAGGAGTTAAATCATCAGTTGCCCATGCATATTTTGTAGAAGTACATTGCGGTAGTACCTCATTGATTTCTACCTAGCCTTCACTTTTCGAGTTAATAATAATCTAAAGTGCCGGAGCGTTGCATTTTGTGTGGAGAAAAAAAGTGTCGCGAAAAATTCCTTGACCCCCGGCCAAAAGACATATCCATGTCAAAAAGTGTGTTCCACGATAAAATTGTTTTCGACTTCATCCACGAAACAAAATAGAGACACTGAAAAACGTGTTTTAGCTTAGTCTTTCCTTGAACTACCTTGTTGAAATTGCTGTAACGAATGACGTTGAATTCTGAATTATTGTACGCACCAGTCTTTGTGCTGCTGAAGTGAATTGAAACAGCCAATCGTTCATTGAGGTCCTCTCAGAACGTTCCGCGAAATTCTCTAATTGGGCGGCTCGTTGAAGGGTATAATTATATCCGAAGGTTGTAACTAGAGGAGCCGGAGAAGAGCTTGGTAAATATCATTGGGCTAAACTACACAGCGTTTTGTCTGCCCAATAATGGAGATAAACTGGGACCTCGCCTCCCAAGCGAGAATTGTTGGCTCCCCTTCGTCATCGGAGACCATGTCGGTTGGTTTCTGACGCGTCACAACACAACAATAAACGGATTCCTAATTAATGGCGTCCTGGGTCCAAGTTCAAAGTCTTCCGTTTCTGGAAATGCCTGCAGAGATGAATTTAATATCAACAAGAACTAATTGACAAGTAATTCAATTAACGGATTTCGGTGGTCAGTACCACAGGATTGATATACCTAGATCTCATTTTCCCATAATCTAAATATCAAAACTTTTTGTGCTTATACAAGATGTCCCAAAAAACGACCACCCCCCTCCTGCTAAAATCGTTAATAATGGGTAAAAAAAAAAAATGACATTTTTTTGCAGATTTGAATTTTATGTGGAATTTCATGATGAAATGACCCAATTATTTATGTATTACCATGTTATTGTGCAGTTTTTTAAAATGATTAATGCTAGTTGTATATTGGTGTATTTTTGAAATTTCTTATAAATTGGGCATCGCCCGTGAAAATGAATCAAATATATCACTCGATTTTTTAAATGCGCGCAAACAGGCTGAATTCCGCTCTAAAAGTGCAATAACTGTGAGATAATAAGTTTTTAAAGATGTTCAATTGCCACATGTAATACATGATTTTGGAGTGTTTTTTCATGCTAAACCTCCTAATGGTGTTCATTTATTGATGTTTTCAACACAAACTTGGGAAAACACCGAAAATCCTACATTTCAGTACGCTTTGTGCTTTGTGGAAATGTGAAAAAGAAGTACCAGTCATGCAGCATGATCGTATGAGCGAATTTTCGTAAATTATCGTATTGTATAATGTTAAATTGTTTTCAAATTAGAGCTTTTTGATTGCAATGAAATTGTTAACTATTAATAATTTTATGGCAAAAAACGTATTTTAACCTGCTATTCAAAAAAGAGGTTTTGGATTTTTAGCTTTTTTGCAGTTTTGTCAATTTTTAAGCAAATTTTAATGACATTTAAGTAAATTGTTTAGCATAACTTTGTACATGAATTTTTGACTGTTCTATTTCATAGTTAATAAACTTTATTTGAACAATATTCTGCGAAAAGGAATATGATTTTAACGATTTTTAGCCGTTTTCAGCCATTTTTAGTTATTTTTATAGCACATTTTTTGAAATTTGACCAATTTAATGTGCTCAAGAAGTGCTGGCCAACATCCCCTAACTATCATCTAAATTTTAGCGAGATCTTATGACTAGGGCGTGAGAAAATGATGTCCTAGTCTTTCAATCTCACTCAAAGTTGGATGATAGTAGTTGGGGGATGACAATTTGATCATCACATATCAATTTCAACATGATTGTATCATTAATAGCTACTGTGCATCCGCCAATATGAAATCCTTGTAACTAGTTTATTTTTCACAGTTTTCATACGATCTGGATGAAATTTTTAAGGAATGAGTGGGTTAGGTTGTAGATGGTCCCCTATCAGTTTTATTGTTGCCCAATCAATACTTCATTCTGCGCATGCGCAAACGTAAACTCCATCATGTTCTATCTTAACAACTCTAGTCGATCGAGTACGCTTAAATTTGGATGATTGTTGGAAGAGCATGATAGGTAAACAATCTTAGAGATGTTTTGATTCAGCATTTTATCTTATTTTGTACGCAAAACCTGTTCTCCGGACAATTTCTTCAAATTATGGAGATCAGTAATTGTCTTAAATTGTAATTCCTTTTCTTACAGTTATATTCTTTTTGTAAACAGTATCAAATACTTTATATTTTGTTTTGTCACACAAATAATCTCTTGTTAATAAAAGGAGAGAGAGAAGAGAGAGAGAGAATGTGATATATACAATAGCCTGTGTTGACAAGCTAGAGTCCCATTTCAATCCAAATTTGGTTCGACCAAAAACATTTTCGAACTTGAAAAGTATCATGAACAACACAGTTCTCTCAGACAACGTCTGATTTATTATTTTAAAAAAAGGAAAAAAAAAACGAGGAAGCTATGTGCCACACCCAACTTGGCAGACGTTTTTGTGATACGTACGTGAAATTCTGCCCTTTGTCAAACTTCAATTTTCGCCCTTCAACTCTGAACGTCAAACTAAATCCCTCGGCCGTACGTGTGAGCTGTCACAAACGTGTTGGGTCGTACGTGTATTTCGGGCTATAACCGTAAAGTGCGTACATGTGAATGAGGATTAAAAGTGTTCGCGCATGCGTACGGATGTTTGTCGGAGGGTCTGACGAGCGAAGGCGGCTCAGCGGGGTAGTTCGGGGGGGGGGGCTAGGAGATGATTGCTTCATGAATAGCTGATACGGCCGGAGGTCGAGTCATCAAAGTTAACATCGCTCGGAGTCGACGCCTCCCGTCCCCGTCAGGTGAATATTAATTGGCGCCGGTTGAAATTGATTAGCGGTAACTCGTGAGTGTGAGAGTCATTAGCGGCTAATAGGGGCTGGCATATTCCTGCGATGGACGCCGAAGACAGTCGCGGAAATTCGTTTTCCAGAATGACATAAGCTTCGTTCTCAGTGTGCGATCTGCGAGTTCGGAACGGTTCTGGGCCAGCGCAGTCGAGTTTTGGGTACTTTTCCCCTAGTCATTTTGTGAACCCCCCCACCCAGTCAATTTGTCTTCAACACGCCCGCCCGATGTTTCTAGGCATTACTTCTTACTTAGATTATGTTATGTTATCACATTTTTGATATGCGAGCTTGCAAGCATCCAGACCGCCAAAGTATACAGATCATTTTGACCGACATGTCCAACTAATCTGTATTTTTACTAAGGGATTGACTACTTGCTGTTATTTAATTTTGAGATGCGCGTTTGCGAGCATCCAGACCACCAACCTATTACACAGCATTCTCAACGAATTACCTCCGCAATAACGCAACCATAAGGATGCAGCAGAGTTTAAACAGGCTGTCGGGCTCTTCACAAGATATTGATCTGTTTGGTTTATCGGCGGGCCCCTTCAGGACGAGAATTCGAGGTGTTGACTGGTGAACTTGATGTGCTTTGGTGTGTTTATATTTATCTTTTGTTGCCTCAATTCCTGTTACCATTGTTTATCTTTGAATTGGCTATTGTTATAACTTGAAGTTTTATTTTTTTAGGCACCTATATAATTCCGTTTATTTCTATTGTTGAATTAATTTATATTCTATTTTTATTGCTGTTATTACGTAAATTCTCTATTACCGTTCCTGATTTCCATATTATTACTATTATGCTACTGGGCTATGCCCGTGTTTAATAAAATAAATAAAATAAAATAAATAAATAAAATTCTGATCTATTTGTGCGAATTCATGTGCATTCTACTTGTGCGAATTCATGTGGAGGCAATCAAACCACAACCACGCTATATTTTTTCAACAAATCCTTACCGACATCGGCAACTTCTGAGAATACGGTAATTCTTTTTTTTTCCCTTCTTTTTTTTTTAAATAATATAATTTCTTCCCACAGCTTGAAATTGTCACCAATTCTACGTAAATATGTAATCTAAGTAAGAAGGAATGCCTAGAAACATCGGGCGGGCGTGTGGAAGACTAATTGACTGGTGGGGGGGGGGGGGGATAACGGAAAAGTACCGAGTTTTGTTGTTCGCAGTGCCAGAACGCTCAGTTCCGGAACGCCAAGAACGCCGAGTTCGGCACTCGCAGTGTTTTTCGGCCCAGTTCCGAACGGTTCTGACAGTTCCCGATTTTTGTCGGAACTGTCAGAACTCGACGTAGTTAACAAATGCGCATTTCACAATTTTCCGGATCTCGTGGAGTAAACAACTCTTTTCTTCTTCACCGAAATCATACTTAATAATACTTTAGTCTCTATAGTATACGTACCTATTCTATGATCGAAATGTCAACTAGCTCGTCAAGATCGGAAAGCGATAGTTTCGTCAATGGTGATTGGTTTGTAAATGATGAGGACGAGATTGAAGTTATAGTTGGATCGCGTCTACATCCACGAAACTCAAATTTTTTCAAGTATACTCCTCAGTCATAGTGGATTTTTGACATTTTATGTCTTTGCTTGGGCACATAAACACAAAAACTGTTACGGAAACTGTTGACGAAAATTGTCCCCGTTGTTTTCTGATGATTTCCGCTTACAACTGAGTCGTTGCTAGGGAAATGGTGCTTCGTCGTTTCTCATCCCACAAAATTCGTTGGCCATTCGTTCGAAAGCTCTCGATTTATCCAAACATATGTTAACTACTGCGAAGTGCGTGGCCAACAAGATGAGTTATGAGCATGGTCATATGAATAATTGTTTACACACAGGTGATCATTCTCAATAATTGATATTGTGAACATGATTGCAACCGCTTGTTAATTTCTGATGATTTCATTGAGTTGGTGTTTCGATGATTTGATTCATAGCAGGTGATCCGCATATTGCGAGAACGGTTTGATTTGTGAAGCGGTGGTTAAATCATTTTAACAGGTAATTTATATACTTTACACTCTAGGAAGCTGTAATTTCGTATGCAGCCTCTTTAGGACATTGACTTGACGAGGCCCAGGTTCCGGATCAGATGAGTGGCTCTTAGAGCTTACATACGAGTCTGCAACACATACGAGTCTGCAACTAAAGACATAAAATGTCCCAATGTGTTGCAGACTCGTATGCAAGCGTTTCTGATGATTATCGAATACAACTAATTGACGTCTAACATCACACTTCTATCATTTCATCATCACTTAATCTGAGTTTTTTTTTTTTTTTTTTTTTTTTTTTTTTTTTTTTTTTTTTTTTTTTTTTTTTTTTTAATTGCCGTGGGGTGATAGTTGAGCAATATTCACGGGCATAATAAGTAATATATTCATGGGAACTAAAAATATTCTGAAAAGGAGCACCAGAAGGTAACACGAGTTGAGTGAAGTTACAAACAACAACACAGGTTATTCCACTTCCAAGTTCTGAAATCGTTCGCAGTGCAGAACGAGGTTCCAGAAGTTCCGGAACGCCCCGGGATTTCCCGTCCCAGTTCTGATGAGTTCGAGAACTGTCAGAACGCTCACTGAGAACGAAGCTATAAGTGAATCATACTAACGCAGGATCACAGAAACATAGGATTACAAGAACGTAGGATCGCAGGAACATCATAGGAACTGTGCCGTAAAAATTACCCGGCAGGTTTGAATTATAGGCGCGCTCTCAATCGGAGACCCACAGCCGTCTAAACTCCAGGGGCCTATTTCGTAAAACAACAAGTTACAAGAATACAAGTTAACAAGTACAAGTACTTGTAACGCACGGCAAACTAGAACAAGTGTTTCACCATAACAAAGAGTACAAGTGTAGAAAAGATACACATGTAGAAGCTAAGTTTACAAGTGTAGCAGAAAAGAAAAATGGCGTGTGAGGACACACGAAATGAACAACGTCAAGCGGGATGCTGAAATTGAAATTTTGTCAGCGAATCATAATATAAAAACGGTGTTATGTACACGATAGGATGTCTATTCTACATGACAAGATGTGATGATTGGAAGACAGACAAATTATAAACTGAAAAGGGGAGAAAGTGTGTACTTATTTGATTTCAACTTATTCTGATGGCTGGCATAATCGGATTGTTCTCCTTCATTAGCGAGAATGATTAATCAATTCATCACGTCATAATGCTGCTGGGCTAGGAATTTCATCTGTAACTTCGAGATGATCTTCACACTTCACTCTGTTCTTCAATGACGGGGAGATCCTCAACACCCGATCAGGAAAAATTGCACAGGGTCACGGACCATTTGAATCTTTCAAGGGTCTCGGAAGACATCCTAAATCTCTCGTTAATCTCAAAAATACCCATGAAATGAGCGTTCATTCGTGGCCGAAAAAATCTTTGGCGCGTCTTCTACGCCGAATGCTTCTTTCTTCTCTGTTTTCTTCTGAAGAATATGATTCCCACATATTAAACAGCAAAAAATTGTAAACTCACAATACTGGAAAATAACAAGGTTACAGGTGAATGGATGTAGGTTAAAAATCGGCCATTTTTTACCAATGCAAAACAGTGACTTGTACAAAATTATGGGGAAACACTTGTAACTTGTCCAAATTCGCCTGCACACTTGCAAATTTTCACAGTTCATTACAAGCCTACACTTGTACATTTATGAAACGCTTGCAGACTCATTTTTTACAACTTGTACATAAAATCGGCTTGGAACTTTTCACTTGTTGCTTTATGAAATAGGCCCCTGGTAACAACTACTCGTAAATAACAATAAATACACTTCCGATCAGTCATCAGTCCTCTTGTCGGCTCCATCTAAACAAATGAAAGTCTGCAAAGTTCGGCAAATAGTATATTTTTCGAACATATAGTAACAATTAAATTAAAGTTGCGAGTTTTAAGCTGAAAATATATACCTATATATTTTTTTTTATTCTGCCAAGTTGGGAATGGCAGATAGCTCCCTCGTGTCCATAACATTAATGTGAAGATCATTGAAATTTTAAATAAGTTGAGTTTGTCGTTCGTGGTGCTAAAACCTTAGTTTCTGGAATCGATGTTCTTCAGCAGCAGTACAATGTGAACGCAATTTCGAAAGGTTCTGTGCAAACGCAGTATTGTTGTTCGGTTGTGTTGGTGTAAGCTTCAAAACGCTCACAATCCGCAAAGGACATTCACCGCAGTGCACTGACTTCAGCAGACCGTCAGAAACAGTACAATCAGCAGTCCCACGGCCTCGAAAAGTTAGAGTTTCTGGAAAATCCGAATATCAGCAACTGGCCTCGTGCGGCCAAAATCAACGCTGTCAGCATAAACCTTCAGGACATCGAAGTTGAATCTAATTGGATCCCCAAAATACGACAGGATCACCCAAAAAGGGGCGTAACGACAACCCCCTGTATCCTGATTCGTGGTTTCCATAACAACAGACAACCATTTCAAAATTTCCCGAATTTCCACGCCTTTTCTACGCTTCCTGACATGCGCAGTAGAGCAACTAAGGAACTCCCAAAATTGTGGAAAGAAGATATTCATTCAAGCCTAGACCCTCGCACCGTTCGTGTAAGAATCGGTAACTAGGTGTCAAAGTGGTGTTTTGAGAACTGTGACAGTTCCTGTCAGAATCCCAGATAAAGCGCTGCCGTCGCTCCGTTGTCACCCAACGGGCGTCGGGCGTCTTTACTCATGTTTTCGAACTGCTACGTTTTGCGATGGATGGGGGATCCGATAATCGGAAAACCATCTTCTCCGAACGTACCACATATGCTATTTAACGAGTTGTATCTCTTATGGTACTGCCACACTCCTCTCTCTCTATGAGTGCGGATTTAGGCCCCCATTGCAATTCTGGGGCGTCTAAGTACGTTACATGGTAGTGAGAGCGTGGTTAGGATTATGTACGGCTAACGCCTAGTAATCCGATCCACTATTTTTGGGGCGTTAATCCAGAAGGAATTCCCATTATACTCCCTTGGATACATAAATATGTACTGTCATTGGTTCTTGACTATTAATTTGTCAATTCTCCCCCTTATATTATTTCTATATAACATACTTAATTTCTTCCAAGGGCATTGTTCCCAAACCCAGGGCATCGTTCCCTATTTCATAAGTCCCCAAAGTGGGCACCTTCCACTGTAAGTCTCCAAAGTTGAGCAAGTTATTTCCCCAAGGCATAGTTCCCATTTTCGTAAGTCCCCAAAGTGGGCAGCTCCCTACTGTAAGTCTCCTGGTTGAGCAAGTTATATTATTCCCGATTGTTCCAATCTTTGATTAGGGGTTAATCACCTAATGAATAGTTCAAATGAAGATTCATTGACAATCCATCCTGTTTTAATTTCTCTTTTATTATCCTCAATCGCCAATGCAGCTATTTATTAGTGAGCATCAGTTCTCAACCAGTAAAATATTAGACCTAGTTTACATACCTGCTCTTCAATCAAGTATGTTTTTAAAGGAGGGGAGTGTGACAGTTCCCGTCAGAATCCCAGAGAAAGCGCTGCCGTCGCTCCGATGTCACCCAACGGGCGTCGGGCGTCTTTACTCATGTTTTCGAACTGCTACGTTTTGCGATGGATGGGGGATCCGAGAATCGGAAAACCATCTTCTCCGAACATAGCACATATGCTATTAGTATCTCTTATAGTACTGTCACACTCCTCTCTCTCTATGAGTGCGGATTTAGGCCCCCATTGCACTTCTGGGGTGTCAAAATACGTTACAGAACTGTGTTTTCTGGACATTATTGCGGCTGAATCCTGTACACACTTCCAGTCTTTGAGTGTTCCCTGGCCGCGGTATTAGCCACCCGCGAAAACCGAGGACGGTAGAAGACATCAGGGGTCAACATCTACAGGGAAACAGCGAAATCTTAAGGTACCTTATACAACTATTGTACTGCTTGGCAGTAGGAGTTATGTAGGGACCCTTAAGACCAGTAACACAAGTGCGAATAAAGAGCTATATTATTGGTTTTATAAACCAGTTGTTGTTGCATGTTTTCCACCTGTTGACCCCAAAATAGAAAGGGCGCTTAGCAGCCAATACCGCCCTAACATAAATCTTACAGTTGGGTATTCATATTTGCAGTGATAGAACCCACAGTTCTGGAATCAAGCTTCTACATCAGCAGTCCAACAGGAATTCAGTTTTGAATATTTATGTACAGCATTGTTGTTTGCGATGCAAGAACCTGCACTTTTGGAACCGAATTCCACATTAGCTGTGAAATACAAAAGTGATTCTGAACGGTTCTGTGCAAGTGCAGATGAATCTTGACGTTCTCATTGACGAATTCACTGTTTTCGAATCCAGTTCTGTATAGGCAGAACGATTAAACAAGAGCGGGAGATATGTGGCGGTAATTTTCCCGTTAAACGTCCATGACAATGGTCCACTAATTGGGTTGAAATTTACGGAAAGAGAATTGCTGATTACTTTGAACTGTAAGCTGCTGGCTTTGATTTCTCTAGACACTGTTTCGAATAAAACACATTGAAGACTGATATCTGGGATTCCATCACATTCCAATCATGAAAGTTCGAAGAATCTTATAGAACCTCTGTTAGATTATTGTCTCAGTAATTAAATTACGTAACTCTTTTCTATGGTTCACCTCATTTCGCAACTTCCCTGCCGAATGGAAAGATTTCCCAAGAATTCGAAATTATAAAGGTTGAACCCAAAGCAAAATCATCGAGATTCCTACAGGTTTTCGCTTTGTGCTTTTTAATTAACAGGTAACTTAACGAGTTCGAGTTTGTAGCGAGTTTCTCCGAGTAGGTAATGAAATTTCTCTCCGACAAAACGCTTCGTTATCTCTGATCCTTTTAATGACGACTCTGCATCAGCGAAATGATTGTTCTTATATTTCATTTCCAGGCCTAAGCCCAAGTTCGTGAAAACTTCATTTAGGTCGTTTCTCTTCGTTTTTCCGAAAATAAGAAATATAAGGGCCGAATCTTTAAAGCAGAAGGAGGCTCTTTCATTTGGGCCTCCTTCGAGCGATAAAACGAGACCGGGATATAAGTGGGAGGAATTTCGCCGTTAAACGGTCGTGACAATGGGTCGCTAATTGGGTTGAAATTAACGGAAGGAGGTTGAAAAGTAATTTAAAAACTGGAGGAGACGTTATATCTTGGGGGAATGAAGGACGCCAAGTTCAACAAGGAGGCTTTAACCAAATTACTTATTCACTTCTGTCCTGTGCTTTTTGATCAAAGTAGCCTATGAACCCTGTTTTGAGTTAGTTTCTGACTCCAACTTTCACTGTTTTCCACTCTTTCCAAACTCCTTCACTAGACCTTTAGTCGAAGTTTGGCATATTCCAAACGGTTCCTCATAAGCGAAGTTCAGATTTACAGTGATTCGATTACTTTGTTCGTAGTGCATTGTAAACCCAGTTTCAAACGGTTCTGCTCAATCATAGTTTAGTATGGTCGCTCATATTGCCAGAACCCGCTGTTCAAGAATCGCGTCCTCTGCAGCACTCTGCAACTCATTTTGTAATAGTTCTGTGTAAGTGTAGTTCATTTTGAATGTTAACAATGTTAGAGCCACCAATTCAGGAATTGATTTCTGTTATCAGTTCGTTGTAATGCAGTTCTAAACGGTTCCGGCCAATCGCAGTTGAGTTTGGTCGTTCACAGTGCCTGAACCCACAGTTATATAGAATCGAGTCTTGCGCATGCAATGCGTTGCAATTCATTTCGTAACAGTTCTGTTCTGTTCTTCGTAGCATTTATGTGTTTTTGTTTGCAGTAACCTGCAATTCTTGAATCGAGAGCTGTGTTTGCAGTGTGTTGCAATAAAGTTCCGAACGTTTCTGAGCAAGCGCAGTTTTGTATAGTTGTTCACAGTGCCAGAACCAACAGTTATATAGAATTGATGTGTATGCAATGCGTTGCAAATATTTAGTTACAGTTCTATGCATGAGCTTGTAGGTACGAATTGAGTTCTGTGTATGCCGTGCGTAGCAAAGCAGTTCCAAACAGTTTAATGCCAGCGCAGTTGTGCATTGTCGTCCATAGTGATAGAACCCGCAGTTCTGGAAACGAGTTTTATGTTGTCTGAACGATAAAACTAGAGCATGGGATAAAAGTGGGAGGAAATCAGAATTCCAGGAAGATTTCTGGAAAAAGGTCAGTTTTGCGAGTTTGGTTGGTGTTTTGTTGTTTACCGAAGGAAAAGGACTATCCACTCGACCGAATACCGTATTCCTTAGTCAGGCCATGTCGACCTCCGAGTTACATCAGGCAATTTAATGCCTTGACGTAATCACAACCAAACTCAAAACTGCGACTGCACTTAGAAGGAACATACAAATGTTTTGAATACACAGGTGCATGCTCTGTCGCAAGAAATTGCTAACAGCCAAGAAACTATCTTGCTCAACTATATTCTCAAGAGAAAGGTGATGGACATTTTCAGAACGGAATTAAAATGCGTTCTTAAGAAACATGAAGTTATAGGTGTAAGTCGTGTAGGCAACATCCAACCTTCTAGAAGTAAACCAGCTCACATTCATTTTGATAATTATTTCATTAAATCTAAAGTTAGCCAGAACATTTACAAGTTCAAGGGATCCCAATTTAATACATCCGAGTTCTACGACAGACGAACACGGAATTTAGGAAGCATCTCTTGCCCAAGTTGTTTCAAGCAAGAAAAGACGGAAGCAAGCCGTCTCGATTGGAGATGAACTACTGGTTGATAAAAAAAACTTATCATTCACTATGGACGAATTAAGTTGGAGGATTCTACATCTACTGGGTCAGAAGTGGAGATTAATCCGAATACTCCTCCTTCATTCCTTCCCAACATTTCCAGAGTATAGGTCAAGAAGAAGAAGAAAATCTACAAGAGATAGAACAAACAACAACACCGCCTTGGAAATTTTGGGAAAGACTCGGGATTATTATTGAAATTTGGCAGTGGAGTGTAGGCATTATTGATTGTGATCTATGTTAATTATGAAGTGCTCATTTATTATGCGTAAATTATGTAGACCAATATAAGTAATTATTTGATACATCATACGTATTGATACATCATCTGCTATTTTTTAATATGTATTTAAGGAACTTCTTGTCATACCTACGGATTCTACAATAAAATTGAATTGAAATAATGTGACCGTCTGTTTCAATTTGGTCTGGTTAGAACACAAAAGACCGATCCGAGATAAACCAAAGATATCAACAGTCAGGGTTTGATTAAAGGGGGGGAAAGACCAAAGCTTTCAAATGAATACACTATACCTTTCGGGGGGTACAGCCATTACCTACATCCTTTAACCACTCTATCTCCAGGCTACAGCATCAGCAGGAGCTTGATTAATACGCCTCTTCCGAGTTCAGTCAAAAGGAACGAGAAACCACCAGGTCTAATGGAGACGACCTAAAGGTCGGTCTTCTATCGATATACATCAGGAGACAAACTGCGGAATCAAGATAAAACATTGGATGCAGTTACTAACGACTTTCCTTACAGTTGATCTTAGGACGTCCCTCAGATGCTAGGTCATGCAGACAATGCTTTGTATGTAAGAGGGGCAACCTATTGAAATATAAACAGGGTACAGGGTACATATATATTGGTATTTATACAGGGGGGGGGGGGGCACAACCAAGAATGAGAATTTAAAAAAGTTCCAGTCATGCGGCATGATCGTATGAGCGAATTTACTTAAATCTTATCTATCGTATTATAATATGCCAAATTGTATTGAAATTTGAGGAATTTCAGTAGAAAAAATTGTTAAAACCAATTTTATGGGGAAAAATGGTGATTAATTTTTTATTTAGTTATTTTAACTAAATAAAATTCAGTGATTAAAAAAGATTTTGGATTTATATTTATTAATTCATTTATTTTGCAGTTTTTATAGGTTTTTCAGTAATTATTAATGAAATTCAAGTACCTACGTTTTTCAGCATAATTTTGTGCAAACAATTTTAATGCTCTCTCAGATCACTATACCTTCAACTCAACAATAACAACTACCTGTCCAATATTATTCAATGCCTTACGTGAAAGGGGTGGAAGAACAATTGACAAAGATTTTCGAGCCCTATAAACACGTCAAAATTTCGAACACTTAATACAGACAGACCACTATTTTCCAAACTAAAAAATTTCACACCAAAAGAACAACGTTCAGATTTGGTCTACCAGATCCCTTGTAGTAGTTGGTTTGGAAAAGTGTATGTATGTGGGGGAAACGTGTCAGTCCGTTCGGCATCGTTTTTCAAAACATGAATCAAATCTACAACCAAAAAAAAAAACGTTGGTTACCCATTGCAGATCTGTAGGACATATTATGGACTTCAAAAATTTCAAAATAGTAGGAAATGAATCAAATTTACAAAAAATAATATTTCTAGATATGGTTAAGATAAAAAATTCGAATTCCATTAACTTCCGTAATGAGACTCAACACTTGAGCAAAATTTACTCGTATTTGATTGATGGACTCTAAATTTATAATTACCGTCACCAGCGAACTAGATAAAATATACGAAAAAACATCGTTACCTACATAAACGTAAACAAGTCTAAATTTGATTTTCTAAAACTCATTACTTTAAAAAAGAAGAGATTTTTAACTAAAAATAGAAAAGTATAAGTAAGTAACTATATATTTTAAACTTTTGAATGTTAATCTCCCTGAAGAAGATTCAGTTCCTGCGGAGAAACGGTGGAGTTTAATATTTAAATTATAAGCATGATGAACTTTGTTTCTTGAAGAGTACCATCTAAAGACCATAATAACAACTCAAACATATACAAATTTGAGAGAAAAACTTCACTTTGCAACTTAATCAGTAGGAAATTTTTCAATGGCTATTGGTCCATTACTAATTAAAATTTTCAAGCATTTTGATTTCTCCCTTGATGGGAAAAACAAAAGATCATGGATATGTCTAGTACCTACTGCTTACCAGTAGGTACCCTCTACCTACTCAATAGTATACCAACCATGTAGTGCCTTCTTTTCACAAGATTATTCCATTATGGTTACAAAACAATATTAGTTTATAACTTAGAGTAATAAATCAGCATTCCTTGACACTACAATGGCTCAGAGGTCATGAGATGTTGTAATAAAATGAGAGCATTCCAAAAAGTGGCGAACGATTTTCCGCCAATGAAAACAATGGGAGTTACTCTTCCCTAGTAACGCCTTGGATGTACGTGAAAAATCAATATAAATTCTACCTAGCCTTCACTTTTCGAGTTAATAATAATCTAAAGTGCCGGAGCGTTGCATTTTGTGTGGAGAAAAAAAATTGTCGCGAAAAATTCCTTGACCCCAGCCAAAAGACCCATAAGACCCCATGTCAAAAAAAAACGGACGGTAGACCTACGGTTCTACAGTCAGATCATTTAATAATGATTAATTTTGCACATTAATTTTACAAGAGGTTGCAATCATGTTCACAATATCAATTGTCATGAATGATCACCTGTGTGTTAACAATCATTCAAATAACTAACCATGCTCGTAACTCAGCTTGTTGGCCACACACTTCGCAGTAGTTAACATAATATGGTTGGATAAATCGAGAGCTTTCGAACGAATGGTGAACGAATTTTGTGGGATGAAAAATGACGAAGTACCATTTCCCTAGCAACGACTCAGTTGTAAGCGGAAATCGTCATAAATTGGTGACCGTGACGTGACGCTCGTGGCGTGACGAAAACAAATGGAAACGTCCTGTTAATCATTATTAAATGATAAAAAACCAATTTAAGGACTGGAGGCCTTTTTCTATAAAGCTTGTTCGGATTTACTGTCACGGTTTTTGGGAGGAGGGGGGTGGGGGTAACTACCGAATCGTTGCGCTGCCCAAGATAAAAATCTAGACCGACTTTCGTAAATCCTATTTTGTTCCATTAGCAATTCGTACTAGTTTTGGAACAAACGTCAGAAGTTCATCTGTTTTTTTAGTTGTTTTTTTTACGGATTCGGGCGAATTTGAAACAGATTTGTATTAGGTCCGATTTCACCGTTTGAGTTAATTAAGAATTAGCGTTATCGCGCATCATGTTTTAGCTTAATCATAAGTTAGAGCGATTTTTCTTCCACCAACACTCGTCATCGATTATCTCGTCCGTCAAAACTACGATTCGATTACCAATGCTGATTAGCTAATAACCCGACCCTCGAGAAATTAAGAGGTTCTCGGATGACTATCATTAAGTTTTCAGTGTACTGAGCCATCAATTTCCACGTTTTAATTACAAAAATATAATACTATTTATTGATTTTAAACGTTTAGGTTCAACATTGTTTCAAGAACGGCCACAAGTCACTAGAGAACAATACTGTTCACTTACATAAAGTGCTCCCCCATTGACGAGTACGTGGGTGATGGGAAAAGTTTCCAGTAAGGCGCAACATTTCAAATTTCCCGTACACAAGATGGTTTCGCAATGTTAACGAAGAAGTATGATGAAACAAAATTTCAAATTTCAGTTAGTAGTATTTTAGTTGAAAAAGTAGACAAGAAATCAGAGATCACTAAGATCGTTTTGCTTGCTCATTTAATAGTAATTCAAGTGACAACGACCTCGAGTCAAAAGGAAGAGAGTGATTCTCAATAACTAGATGAAAACCAATGTTGCCAAAGTGTCTTAACTCATTAAGCATAAGTTAGTAACTTACTATCTTGGTAGTATCCAACAAATAAAGTATTAAAAAAAGTGGAAAATTGCGGAAAAATACAATTCAACGGCGAAGGATCTCCCAACTCTTCCTATAGGCACTTTCGTTCGGTTACAAAATCCCATCACAGGACGATGGGACAAATGTGGGAAGTGGTAGAGAGAGGCCCCTACCGAAAATACAAAGTCAAATGTACCAATGGAGGACTTATGAGAGAAACCGAAGATATCTCAAGAGGACTCCAAAGGGGACGATTGGAGGAACATTGAGGGGGGAGATGTTGGATACCATGTGATCCGGTTGTTATGATTGTAATATGTAATGTTTGAGTGTATCTGATAAAAAGTTCAGTTCTAGTGTAGTAATCGTACGAGTATTTCTTTCCTAGTGTAGTTAGAATATTACAGTTTGATAACCAGATTTATAGGTTTCCTATTGAGACGTCGAGATTTGTACTAAGTATTAATTTATTTCTCATCTGATGAGATTTTCATGGTTTTCCGCCACAACACTTCCATCAACTAGTATCCTCCTACACATTGATTTCCCGGAATGTAGGTATGATACCCGGAAGATCTTCTGTTTAGGCCACCAAAAGGGTAGATAGATATTTCTGTTGCATTTCACTTCACTTTCATGGGTTCCCCATTGAATAATACTTTCAAGCATAGTGATTTTTAATCTCCCTTATTCAAAGGTATATTCATCATTGATTTATTTATTTTACATTTCATTGTTTGGACTTAGATAATTCGAGATATGAATTAGATAAAAACGACGAAGTACCATTTCCCTAGCAACGTCTCGGTTGTAAGCGGAAATCATCAGAAATACATCAACTTGATGCCCCATATTCAAAATTTATCATAATTGGGCATTTTTAACATAAAAACGCTTGGACACGAGTCTGCAACACATTGGGACATTTTATGTCTTTAGTTGCAGACTCGTATGAGTTGCAGACTCGTATGCAAGCTCTAGGAGCCACTCAGCTGATCCGGACCCAGGGCATCGTCAAGTAAATTCCTAAAGAGGCTACATACGAAATTACA
Source organism: Adelphocoris suturalis (assembly GCA_030762985.1). NCBI lineage: Eukaryota > Metazoa > Arthropoda > Insecta > Hemiptera > Miridae > Adelphocoris > Adelphocoris suturalis. The sequence goes on from CM061050.1 coordinate 11,221,665, forward strand.
GCTTCCTCGAGTCTAAAGCATAGAAATTAGCTTTAAGAGCCACTCATCTGATCCGGACCCTGGGCATCATCAAGTAAATGTCCTAAAGAGGCTACATACGAAATTACAGCTTCCTAGATTGTAAAGTATAGAAATTACCTATTAAAATGATTTAACCACCTTTTCAAAAATCAAAACGTTCTCGTAATATTCGGATCGCCTGCCATGAATCAAATCATCGAAACACCAGCTCAATGAAATCATCAGAAATTAACAAGCGGTTGCAATCATGTTCACAATATCAATTATTGAGAATGATCACCTGTGTGTAAACAATTTATTATTCATATAACCATGCTCATAACTCAGCTTGTTGGCCACGCACTTGGCAGTAGTTAACATAATATGGTTGGATAAATCGAGAGCTTTCGAACGAATGGTCAACGAATTTTGTGGAATGAAAAACGTCTAAGTTATCATTTTCCTAGCAACGACTCGGTTGTAAGCGGAAATCATCAGAAAATGTAGGTAACGCTTTTCGAGGACACTTTTTCGTGACAGTTTTTTATTTAAATGTGCCAAAGCAAAGACATAAAATGTCAAAAACCGCTGTTGAAATTGTTTAGGTTATGATTCCAAGCCCTGGATGTGGACACACGCTTCATGATAGTTGGACAAAATGAAACATTACGGCGTTAACTTAACCAAACCATAACCGGTCCCCGGGGGTGATTACCTTGACGTCTGAATTTACGTGGTGAAAGATAATTCCAGAACGCCACTCTTAATCGCCGGTCTTCCGTTACCGTTTGGTTAAGTTGACGGGCCATTAGCTTAGATCGGTGAAACTGGCCCTTAGAATGGTCTGAAACGGATTCGCATTTCTTTTATTTTGGTTTATTATTATCAATAAAGGAGGAACGTTGGAGTTTAATTAATAAACCAATTTCAGGAAAGGGGGCCTTTTTTATAAAGCTTGCGATAATCTGAACTGTCCGAATAAAGAAATGTTATAGTAAATTCGACATTTCCAAGGTTTATTGCGCAACTACACTAAAATAGGTATCGAGGAATAGGAAAATAGGAAATAGGAATCGAACGAAATAAGAACATATCGGTTAATTACCGAACAAGTAGACTAGTACTATAAGTAGTACAGAAGTATTGGCTGGTATGGTTACAGAATGTACATTCAGGTTCGTCGAATCAGATAAAAAATGAACAGTAGAGGAACGACTTTGTGAGTAGTTGGAACGTGTGTTTCTCCTTTCAGGTTGTCAGGACGTCATTTCCAGGTTGATCACCAAAACGAACTGATCTCATATTTAGATTGAAACACCGTAAAAATTTACTTTTGCGCATGCGCAGAATAAAGTATTGATTTGGCAACAATGAAACTGATAGGGGACCATCTACAACCTAACCCGCGCATTATCTGCGCGGTAAATCAAGGTCGTTACAAGGATTTCACATAGGCGCATGCGCAGTAGCTATTAATCATACAATTATGTTGAAATTGATATAAGATGATCAAATTGTCATCCCCCAACTATCATACAAATGTGAGCGAGATCGGACGACCAGGGCGTGAGAAAATGATGCTTGGTAGATTTTACGTTTGCGCATGCGCAGGGTGATGTATTGAGTCAAAAACGATGAAATTGATTTGCGACGGTCTACCCCCTAGCCCACTCATCCCCTGCAAATTTCATTCAAATTGAATGAAAACTGTGGAAAATAAGCTCGTTCAAGGATTTGCGGACACACGAAGACACACACACACACACACACACAGACACGGAATCAAAGTTGTTCAGAATGGTCTAAAACATAAAATTCGGGTGGAAATTTTGATTTCGGAGACCAAAAACAATGCTTCCGCTACCTATAGGTAGACTCGGAACAAAATGAACAGTAGAGGAACAGTTGTGGAGTTTTCCTCCTTTAAAGTTGTCTGGACGTCATTTCCAGGTTGATTACCAAAATTAACATCCCGTATTTAGATTGAAACCCTGAAAACACCGTAGAAAGGTTGTAAACTAATATTGTTGTCGTCTATATCTGACCGATAGATATAGAAATCAGTTCATGCAATAGGTCAGGAGATGATTTGTGCGGATGGACCCCTCAGTTTGAGCTAACGCGGTCGCTCTTCTGTCAAGATAACATCTAAAGGTCTCCGTTCGGGTCAGGGTTACGTCAAGACGATTAACGCGTTAGTAGGATTAATATCCGTCAGTCTCTGTGGGAGGTTCCTCTGTTCTTACATGAATAAACTCTGTGTATTTAAGTCGTTGGAATCAGTCGGGATGCGGCCCAGGGAAAAAAAAGTCCAGTCATGCAGCATGACCCCATGAGCGAATTTTTGAAGAATATTACCGATTTTTACAACCAGCGAACGGCATTATTTCGATTTTTGACTGATTTTTCAACTTTGAAATTTTTGAAAACTTGATACATATTCTTATAGGAAATTTCACGCCGATTCCGAATATACCACATGTTAGTATGCTGAAAAAATTATTTCGCACGACAAATCGCAAAAAACAGGCTATTTTGAAATTTTCGACTACATTTTTGAAAATTTCAACCCGAAGATGTAATCCGATCAAGCTGGCCAACGAACTTGAACTTTCGTTTTGTGCCCTTAACATTTTAAAATTTGTTTGAAGTTTCTAGCACAATTCTACGGACAGTTATCGTCTGGAATGACACTTTTTTTTTTTTTTTTTTTTTTTTTTTTTTTTTTTTTTTTTTTTTTAAACTCCCCTCAAAGGCGGAGGGGGCACACCATTAAATTGAAAAATAAACAAATAAATAAAAAAGTGGGGAGGAATACATACATATATACATACATACATATATACATACATATATACATACATTAAAAAATGCGTTAAACTTCAGAATATGATTCAGAATAGCCTGAAACGGATTTCTGCATAATTTTTTTTCAAAAATTCACATTCTACAAATTTTGAGGCGAGAGCAATAGCTAAATTTTCTTCAAAAATTCGCTAAAAATCTATTTCATGTTTTTTATTAAACGGCGTTTCGTCCTCTTACTGAGGACATCGTCAGGGTTTGGTGTGTCCAGGAAAAATAAAATCGTCCGAATATAACGGACTTGAATATAACTTTGACTTATTCGACTGGGCGAACCACTGTTATTGTTACATATTTGACAAGTCCGTTATATTCGGACGTTTTATTTTTCCTGGACACACCAAATCCGGAAGATGTCCTCAGTAAGAGGACGAAACGTCGTTTAATGAACAACATGAAATAGATTCATTTTTAGCGAATTTTTGAAGAAAATTAAGCTATTGCTCTCGCCTCAAAATTTTTAGAATGTGATTTTTTGAAAAAATTTTATGCAGAAATCCGTTTCAGGCTATTCTGAATCATATTCTGAAGTTTAACGAATTTTTTTATGTATGTATGTATGTATGTATGTGTCATTCCAGACGATAACTTTCCGTAGAATTGTGCTAGAAACTTCAAACTAATTTTAAAATGTTAAGGACACAAAACGAAAGTTCAAGTTCGTTGGCCAGTATGATCGGATTACATCTTCGGGTTGAAATTTTCAAAAATGTAGTCAAAATTTTCAAAATAGCCTGTTTTTTGCAATTTCATGTGTGAAATAATTTTTTTAGCATACTAACAAGTGGTATATTCGGAATCAGCGTAAAATTTTCTATAAGAATATGTATCAAGTTTTTAAAAATTTCAAAGTTGAAAAATCAGTCAAAAATCGAAATGATCGAAGATTTCTTCAAAAATTCGCTCATGGGGTTATGCTTCATGACTGGATTTTTTCCGTGGGCCGTATCCCGACTAATTCCAACGACACAAGTACCTACGGCCGACTAAACTTCTAATATCTGTGTATTTTCGTTGTCAATACGTAGATGGCAGCGGTTAGTGACAACATTGAAACAACTGAATCACTCGGGACGGAATTGTGGAAATCCATTTCAATGAAGAAATGTCTGCCAAGTTTGGTGTGGCACATATCTTCCTCTTTTACCTATCATTAATGTATAGATCATTTAAAAGTTTTAAATTATCTTGAAAAATTCCATAGCGGGGAAGAGTAAATCAAGAAGTAGCGTGCAATGTCATACCTAGTTAGTCAATTAATATACGAAAAAATTATACTCAATATAATTAAGGTTGTGCAAGCGCAGAATGAACTGATGAGTTGAAAACAATGAAATAGGTACGGGACCATCTACAACCTAAACCTCGCATTTGCTGACAATTTCATCAAAATGGGATGAAAACCGTGGGAATTACAAGTAGTTCACATTGGCGCATGTGTAGTAGCTATTAATGGTACAATCGTGTTGAAATTGATATGAGGTAATCAAGTCATCTTCTTCCAAGTATTGTCAGAATTTATGCGAAATCGAACGACTAGGGCGTGAGAAAATGGAGTATATTGGAATTTACGTTGGCTCATGCGCAGAATGAAGTGTTGATTTGACAACAATAAAACTGATAGGGGACCATTTACAACCTAAACCGTGCATTCGCTGACAATTTCATCAAAATCGGATGAAAATTGTGGAAATTAAGGGCATTACAAGTATTTAACATTGGCGCATGCGCTGTAGCTGTTAATGATACAATCATGTTGAAATTGACATGGGATGATAAAATCGTCATCCCCCAACTATCATCCAAATTTGAGCGAGAACCAACGACTAGGGCGTGAAGAAATGGAGCATAATACAATTTACGTTTGCGCATGCGCAGAGTGAAGTATTGATTTGGTAACTATAAAAGTGACAGGGAACTGTCTACCCTGTAGCCCGCACACTCCCTGAAAATTTCATCCAGATCGGATGGAAACTGTGAAAAATAAGCTTGTAGTTGATATTGGCGCATGCGCAGTAGCTATTATTGATACAATTGTGTTGAAATTGATATAAGATGATCAAATTATCATCCCCCAACTATCATATGAATTTGAGCGAGATCGGATGACAAAGGCGTGAGAAAATGATGCTTGGTATAGAATTTACGTTTGTACATGCGCAGAGTGAGGTATAGAGTCAAAACCAACGAAACTGATAGGGGAAGGTCTACCCCCTAGCCCGCTCATCCCCTGCAAATTTCATCCGAATCGGATGGAAACTAATCGGATGGTGGAAAATAAGCTTGTTAGAAAGATTTGCGGACACACGACAAACACACACAGACAGACACGGAACCAAAGTAGTTCAGAATGGTCTAAAACGTAAAATTCGAGTGGAAATTTTTATTTTTAGACCGAAAATTTCTTTAACGTAAAGTGGATTCAGAAGCAACATAACATCAAATATAGACAATTCCTCAGTAATGTTCCAGTCATGCAGCATGATCGTATGAGCGAATTTTCGTAAGTTATCGTGTTATAATCCGTCAGTCTCTACAGGAGGTTCCTCCGTTCTTACATGAATAAACTCTGTGTATTTTCGTTGTCAATACGTAGAGGGCAGCAGTTAATGAAAACGTTGATACAACTGTCGGACGGAGTTGTGGAAACCCATTTCAATGATGAAATTGATCTGATATAAGATGATCAAATTGTCATCCCCCAACTATCATATAAATTTGAGCGAGATCGAATGACTAGGGCGTGAGAAAATGATGCTTGGTAGAATTTACGTTTGTGCATGCGCAGAGTGAATTATTGAGTCAAAACCAACGAAACTGATAGGGGACGGTCCACTCCCTAGCCCGCTCCTCCCCTGCAAATTTCATTCAAATCGGATGAAAACTGTGGAAAATAAGCTTGTTCCAAGGATTTGCGGGCACACGACAGACACGGAACCTAAGTTGTTCAAAATGGTCTAAAACGTTTAATGCGAGTTGAAATTTTGATTTTGGTGACCAAAAATTTCTTTTCTCCCGAAAGTGGACTCGGAAGCAACATAACATGAAGAATAGACAATTCCTCAATAAAGTTCCAGTCATGCAGCATGTTCGTATGAGCGAATTTTTGTAAGTTATCGTGTTATAATGTGTTAATTGCGGTTAATTGAGGTTCCTCTGTTCTTACATGAATAAACTCTGTGTTTTTTCCTAGTCAATACGTAGAGGGCAACGGTTAATGAAAACATTGAAACAATTGAATCACTCGGGACGGAGTTGTGGGAATCCATTTCAATGAAGGAAACAGTAGAAATGATGGAAATAACTTGGACGGCATTCCAGGATGGAGCCAACCACAAACCGCAGCATATAGCACAAAACAAACACAACAGCACAAAACAAACTCTACAGGACAAAAGTTTCCTTATTCGGACAGTTCAAATTATTTCAACTTCACAAAAATGTCCTGTGTGTCCATAAATTATTTGATATTGTGAGGTAAAAAACAATTTAAGGGCATACAGTCCTTCTTTGTAAAGTTTTAAAACTACAGAACAAAATCCTGTAATGGGGGAACACTTTGTTGAATAAGTAATTGTAGTCATATTCATTCATTTAAGATTATGTTACCAAAAGGATTATGTTATCACACAGCTGTAACAATGAAAGGAATTAAAAAAAAGGTAGACCTTTCAAATGAAGTACCAAAGATCAGAGGGTCTAATTCGACTAAAAACAGCTACAGCTGAACAAAGCCACCGCTCAGAGCTGATTAGTTTGACCAATTAACTACTGGGTTTTGTATTCTCCAGGATCCTCAATTTAGCTCACTAGCTTGAATACGCTATTAGCTCTCGAGCTAATGATGCAGAACAGGGGCTACTCATGCGACTCTTTCAGCTCATCCAGATCCTCCCAATCCAATTTAACTGTTATATTAAGTCAGAATATGAACAAAAACGATCTAAAGCCCACTCAACTTATAAAGACTCAACCAGTTCTGCGTTCCTCAAGATCCTTTCCAGGAATTTTAGCTTTATAGATCGACTAGAACGAAATCTGTTCAAGAAAGACTTACTAAATGCTGAATCGCTGAAATACCTACATCGTAAAATATACCAGGATTTGCTTCGATGGAATGCTAGAGACAAGAGGTTTCTATCAAGATCATGTAACAAAAAACACTGCGGGAGTTCTATTTCCTTACCAACGGCTTGGTTGTACGTGAAAATCATTATAAAAGGCGCATAACGGTTTTTTCTGTCGGTTATTTGTGACGATTTTTTTTCGGTAGGTCATCGCAAAAACACATTCTGTGTTAATAAACTTCGCGAAATCGAGTTTAACTAATAACTTTAGTAATAACTTTTGTAACCCATAAGGTGATTTATTTTATATTGATAATTTTCAGCTGGCAGCTCAGCTCTTAGTAAATACAAAATATACATTGCTATCTAATATAATTAACTTCTCTCATGTTCACATCTACGAACATCGTGTACCACCCTTTTCATCTTCAACCGCTCTGTTGCTAAGGAATTTTAATTCCGTTAGTTTTAACGAAAATCGTTCACCACTCGTTGTAAAGCTTTCAATTTACCTGAAAACATCACGATGTAAAATTCCCTCTCTCCTTAATCCCTATTCAATAAAACGCGTAACCAACAATCATATGTTTTAAATCATGACGAGAAGACGTCAATGAGATTGAGAGGCGTTTGGTGTTTCCTTGGACTCTGATGTAGTTCACTAGGTATGTACCTACCTACTAATTGCTCCCATAGGTTTTTGGAAAGACGAAAAATTTCTTGGTTGTGAGAGAGAATCATCGAAAAATTTGGTCTCCCATAAAAAGTGTCACTCCCTAAAAGTAACGCTTTTTGCGGTTAGATGCCAAAGAAGCAAAGACATAAAAATGTTAATAAAACAAATTTTTCCAAAAAGTGGATACGTTTCCTTTCGATGGATTCAGATATTCTTTGGAAATGAGAAATGAGGACTGTTTTAATTCAGGTTTGGTTCAGGTTATCGAATAGTAATAGAATCACCCGAGCGCGTTCGGACAGACCCAGTCCAGGACTCGATCCTGGACGGTTCTATCCCCTCCCTTTTGAACTGGTCCTGGTCTCTGTCCGAACAAACCAAATGACAATCCCCAACCTCTTGTTCCAAGAACGAAACGGGAAGGTCTCGTTCGAAGAACAAATCCAGGCCACGTCAAATCTCTTTTGGATTGAGCGCAAAGAAGAGATCCTTACGGCTGGATCTCAACCTAAGGAGTAGGGTCATCCCTACTATGTGCTTCCGATCTCGCTTCGATCCGTTCCTTCATCACTTTTTTCAGTGATTAACAAAATTGCACAAAAAATGTGTTTTTAGACCTTAAATTTCAAAATATTTTCGGGGGACGGCCCCGGACCACCACTTTTACTTGGGAGTATCCATACCCCCCGGTAAGGACAAAAAACGTGAGCCTTGCACACTTGCAATTTTTGCCTTAGGCCGGCTCTGTCTATTCTTTTCTATTCTACCATATTTGAGAGGTGCCGCTACGTAGTCCCTAACAATGTAACTTTATTTCAGTCTGAAGTTGAACATATTTTATACAAATGTATGTATAGAATCCTCGAAGATTAACCGAACTAGGGAAGCATAGTATACAGCAACCAGATATCTTGTTGTGATGTCTGAAAAGGTCATATTTGGAAATTGTGTAATCAGCAATACCATTAGAACCGTTCAATGTGAGGTGTACTTTAGTCCCCATTTTCAAGGCGAAATTTCTCCTCTTCAAATCATCGTTTTTCATTTTAAAAATATGATTTGGAATCCTTGGACTTCACCCTTTCACATCGTTGACATTTGAAACATCCTAAAACCAATTTTCATTACTTAATTTTGATGTTAAAAAGTAGGGGGGCAGCACTAAAGTTTTTGCCTAGTCAAAAACTTCAGTCCTGCCCCCACAGGATTTCCAAGGAATACGAACAAATTCAACCCTGATTGTCAAAAATGAATTTTATTTGGCACAAACATAATATATATTTTGACTTTCATTATATCTATTCACTTGAATTAGGATTATATAGGTTTTTTTAATGTATACAAGAAAGACATGAATGGGTCGAAATAATGAGATGGATGGGGCAGAACTGGATGGCTGGGTACAGAACAAAAATTTAGTGCTGCGCCACATTTTCTTAAAACTGAAATAAACTACACTATTTAAGCTATTTTTGCAACACATTAATAAGTCTTGTTTAACTTATCAAAATCACTCATTAAATGTTCTAAAGAGTTACTTTATTTTTAAAAGCAATAATCTCATATCATCTGTTCAAATTTTTTTTTTTTTTTTTTTTCGATTAAAAACAAGGGGTTTGATTAATTTTGCCAATTTATTGATTTATAGTTTACCAAAAGGATTAATTTAGGATGTTTTGTTAATTTTGAGATGCGAACTTGCGAGCATCCAGACCTCCAAATTGAAAGCATAGAAAATCCCCAAGACTATCCTGAGATCGAACAGGGTCGAGTCCAACATTAATTACCCGACTAATTGCTTGGAAGGGAAGGAGTCCAATAACTCCCTCAGTGATTACGAATTACAATATTATTGCATCTAAACCTCACAACTTTCGATCAAAGTGAGTATCTATGGCATGAGTGATACATGCTTTTACAATATCTGGTTTTTACCACCAAGTAGATAGCTGTTAAATAGTACTTGATGACTAGGCAAAAACTTTAGTGCAGCCCCCCAACTTTTGTGTACCACAATTAAGTAATGAAAATCGATTTTAGGTTTTTTTTTAAATATGAACGATGAGAAAGAGTAGAGTCTAATGATTCCAAATCATACGAACTAAATCACTCGCGACCAAGTTGTGGAAACCCATTTCAAAACGGAAGTTAGTGAAAAAAAGTTGTCTATTTCTACGAAAAATAAAGAGTTACAATGGTAAATCGATTTAGAAGGTTATACCATCAACAGTAACAAACAATAACTTGAGACACATTAAAAAGGACGCAGCTTGTATAGTCACAGGTGAAGGGAGATGGAATCCCATTGGTCAAGAGAAAGGAAAGGGGCAGGAGGTACAACCAATCAAGTGCAAACAAAGTCAAAGGGGATTATAGCTAACCAGATGAAGTGAAAGAGGGGAAAAATAACTAAATATGGTTTCATCAGTGTGAAGGGATAGTTCCAAGCTATATGGAAATGGACCCATCAGTGGTGAAATATATTAAGGTATATCCTCATTTAAACATTTACCAGATCCGTCACTTTTGATCATTTCGAATTTTTCAAGTGCATTCAACATATCTCCCTTTGGACAAAAATGAAGAAATTCTACAAACTGTCAATCTGTCCAATCAAAATTGTAACTATGATTGGATTCCTTAAGATGTTTCGCAAATGTAGACCTACCCTTATTTTCCCTGAAATCATCCTGATGCTCGTCTATTCTTCCCCTGAATGTCCTACCAGTTTGACCGCAATATTCGTAGCCACAACAAAATTTTAGTTTATAAACCTCCCTTTTATCCTGAACATTGATTTTGTCCTTAACGGATCCTAGTAATGCTTTAAGACTATTTATAGTTTTAAAACCTACTTTGTAACCTCTCGATGATAGAATATCGCCGATTTTATCAGAAACTTTCCCATAATAAGGTATACTTATCGATTGCTTTTTTTCTAAATTTACATCTTCCCTAGCCACATTGGAAACTTTTTCCCTACTCTTTTGCCTTTGAACCTTATCCCATATGGTATCAACGAGATCTCCTCCATATCGGTTACTAGCCGATATGCTTTTGATGATGGAACCTTTGGATTTGGAATGGGCCTTTCACTTCATTTGATTAGCTTTAATCCCCCTTCACTCATTTGCACATAATTGGTTGAACCTCCTGCCCCTTTCCTTCCTCTTGACCAATGGGATTCAATCTCCCTTCACCTGTAACCATAAAAGCTGTGTCCTTTCTAACGTGTCAGTTATTGTTTGTTACTGATGATGGCCTAACCGTCGAAATCGATTTAACGTTGTAACTGTTTATTTTTAGTGGAAATAGACAACGTTTTTTCACTAACTTCCGTTGCCAAATCATATTTTTAAAATTAGAAAACTATGGTTTGAGGTGGAGAATTTTTGTTTTTAAAATGGGGGACAGTACACCCTCAATGTGCATGCTATGCAACGCAAATTTATTACTTACAAACATGGTATTTTATCGAATATAACTGTAACCATTGATTATGGTCATGAGTATTTGTTTACACTTTTTCATTTCTTTATTTATTTTTTATATATACAATGCATATGAGGAAAATTTTCAAGTGTGACTGGATTTTTCCTTACCGTGGCCGAATTTAGACGTAACATCTTGAACTGACAAATTATCGTGTGTGAAGTCAAGTCCACGTGTTCTGACCACGTGAATTTCAAAGTCAAAAGCGCGATCGAGTCACCCAAAGTTGAGTCCGCGAAGGGAGAAACGACACTGAGCTGGCGGGCGGGAGGCAGCAGGCAACCCCGACCTCCGTCCACCACCCGCCCCGCGCATACGCTCTTGACATGATCTTCCATGTAAGTTGTTTACCAACGTCTGTTTCTATCAGTTACATATTAAAACTATTGGTATATGTTTATCTCTATTATATTATACTAGAGGCCTGTTAGGGCTTGGAAAGCCCTAATCAAGTCCGTATAACAGTAGTACCAAACAGGAACTCAGCACATTTTAGTAACGATATAAGTCCTACCTATTTGCGGCGTTATGTGACCTGGTGCAAAGCTAAGGCGATCTTATTAAATGATTAAAAAAGAAGAAATATCGATCAAAATGTACGTAATGTAATAAGATAAATTACATCCTCGCCACTATGGGACTAAACAAAAAGTTGAATCGGGGAATTCAGATGATGGAGATCTCGAGTCTTCTTCGTTTCTTTGTAAGCGTGTAAATCGGAATTACATATAAAGACCGTTAGGGCTTGGAAAGCCCTAATCTAGAACACGATCGTTTCTTTGTAAGCGTGTAAATCGGAATTACATATAAAGACTGTTAGGGCTTGGAAAGCCCTAATCTAGAACACGATCAAGATAAGCTCAGAGACGGACGGCGACACTTGGGGCCGTCTAACACTGAAATCGGTCCGCGAAGTTCTTCACAATTTCAAAGATCGTTTAGAAATAACTCTCCTAGACGTTAGTAACTACACTACGTTTCTTACTTACAGTGGCAACTGTCGTTACTGCCACAGCCTAATAAACAGAGAGTCTCAATATCAAATTTCAACTTCCTACAGTGAACAGGAAAGAATTTAGCCCACTCAGCTGATCAGAAAAGACTCACTTCACTCGTCTCTTAATGTCCAAGATATTCTACCTATCAAATTTCAAATTCCTACAGTGAACAGGAAAGAATTTAGCTCACTCAGCTGATCAGAAAAACCCCATCACTTCACTCGTCTCATGTTCCAGAGAGTTATCAAATTTCAACTTCCTACAGTGAACAGGAAAGAATTTAGCTCATTCAGCTGATCAGAAAAGACCCCATCACTACGTTTATTACTTACCGACACCTGGGGCGTGCTGATTCGGAATTATATATAAAGACCGTTTGGAATTATATATAAAGTCCGCTAAGTTCTTCAGTTTCAATTTCTTCGTTCAGAAATAACTTTCCTAGATGTTAGTAACTACACTACGTTTCTTACTGACCGTGAATTGATGGCAACTGTTGTTACCGCCACAGCCCAAAAAACAACTCTCGTTGATAAGGACCGCCTAGAACACGATCGAGGCGGGTATAGAGACGAACGGCGACACTTTTGCAACAAACTTGGGGCCGTGCTGATTCGAATGAGCCGTCTAACACTGAAATCGGACCGCGAAGTTCTTCACAATTTCAAAGACCGTTCGGAATTATATATAAAGATTATTACAGTGAAACTTGGATAATTCGAACCTCAAGAGACTTGTCAAAAACTACAAATTAACCAAAAATTCGAATTAGAGAAGTTTTTATCAAATTGTAATAAATTATATTTTAACAAACTACATTACGAAGTAAAGTACATACAGTAAAATTGAATACTGTACTGGCCAACAGAATATTGAACAATAAATATAAAGACACCTGGAATGGTACTGTATTTAACTGCAACCATAAAAAACAATCCATTGTTTTTCAAAAAAGGATGATATTTTGGCCTGTTTCCTTGAATTAAGTCTCTTGGCCATTATAAAAGATTCCAACGCATTCAAAGAGTTGAAGTATGAATCACTTACATTATTTCGACTTTCAAAAAAACGTCTAAGTTCTTGTACGTGATTCATGGCATCAGCTGCACTCGGCACCGGTACTTTTTCTGCACCTCTGACTTGAATGCAATTGGTCTTCGCAAACCTTTTGCCGAATATCGTTACTAAAACGTATATTACAATTTTACAATTATTTACAATTATTTTGAGTCGCAGCTTAAAATTTATACCATAATTTATTAGCACGTCGAAAATTCGAATTATCCAAAATAAAATTCGAATTATCCACGATTTTTTAGCATTGTTTAAATACAAAATGCTAGGGACCAAGAGAAATATTCGAATTAGAGAAGATTTCGAATTAAAGATGTTCGAATTATCCAGGTTCCACTGTATATATAAATACCTCTATTTAAATTGTTGGGTGGGTAGTATAACTTCCTTACATATTGTAACATGGACGTATAGAAATAGTTCTTAATAGTTCTTAAGAAATGTCCTTAAATCTGAACTTTCCGTGGTCACACGTAGAAAACGCAGCAAATTATTACACAGCAATAAATAATGGCCTATCTTTATCAAATCTAATAAACTTTTCGTGGCTCCACATAGCCCGACCTCCGTCCACCGCCCTCCCCGCGCATACGCTCTTGGCATAATCTTCAATGTAAAGGCGCGTTTACACCGAAGTTTCAAACAAAAAGTTGCAAACTTTTATTGCAAACAGCAGTTGCAAACAGTAGTTTCAAATAAAAGTTTGCACTTCTTATTTAATGGTTTTATTTCCATGTTTCATGAAAATGTTTGAAACACTTTCGACCTTGATTATGACTCGCCTATGTTCTGGATCCTCGGATCAGTCCTTCCCAGGATGTCGAGGATGTCATTTTAGCGGCGGCGGCGTGTCGTGTTGTCAAAGCAACGTAGGCCGAGACGATACTGGGTGAGACCGTCTCTGCATTCCAGAGCTACGTACAGTGGAAACGACCTGTTGGACGATTTAAATAGAGATGATGTTGACCCTCTATCAGGTGAACTGAGAACGGACGGAAGTTTTAAAAACTTTGTAAGAATGACCAGTGAGGATTTCTAATATCTAACTTTAATGATTGGTCACAAAATTTCGAAAATTACGTTTATGTTTCGTGTTTCAACGGCACATAGTGACCGAAACCTGTGCTGCAAACAAGAGTTTGCAACTCCCTTTGATCTTTACCGACTTCAGGCGGAAACAAAATTTTCTGTTGCAAACATTGAAAAACTGTTTGCATCAGCGAAATTTTTGTCTAAAAATCCGCGTTTTTAGAGATGTTTGCAATTTTTGTTTGCAACTCGTGTTTCAAACTCCGGTGTAAACGCGGCTGAAGTTGCTTACCAACGTCTGTTTCTTACAGTTACATATTAAAACTGTCAGTATAAATTTATCTCTATTATATTATATATAAATACCTCAATTTAAATTGTTGGGTGGGTAGTATAACTTTCTCACATATTGTAACATGGACGTATAGAAATAGTTGAAGAATTGGAATGTCCTTAGAACTAAACTTTTCGTGATCACACATAGAAAACGCTGGAAATTATTAGACAGCAATAAATAATGGCCTATCTTTATCAAATCGAATAAACTTTTCGTGGTTCCACGTAGTTTTAGAAGATTTAATTTGTTTGTAAATAACTTATAACAGAAAAAAAGTCTGCCAACCTGGGTGGGCAGTATACTTCCTGACATAATATTGTAACATGGGCTGTAGGTCTCGATGGTATATGGCGCATACGCTCTTGGCATGATCTTCAATGTATGTTGCTTACCAACGACTGTTTCTTACAGTTACATATTAAAACTGTCGGTATAAGCTCATTGCTTCCGAGTTTACCTAAAGGTAGTGGAAGCATTGCTTTCACTTGCGGGAGTAAAGAAATTTATGGTCTCTAAACTCAAAATTTTCACTTCCATTTTACGTTTTAGACCATTCTGAACTACTTTGGTTCTGTGTCTGTCTGTCTGTGCGTGTCTATGTGTGTGTCTGTTGTGTGTCCGCAAATCCTTGTAACTAGCTTATTTTCCACAGTTTTCATCCGATTTAGATACAAATTTCAGGGAATGTGCGGGCTAGGTTGTAGATGGTCCCCTATGAGTTTCATCGTTCCTGACTCAATACTACTCTCTGCGCATGTGCAAACGTAAATTCTACCAAGCAATATTTTTTTACGCCCTTGTCGTCCGATCTCGTTCGAATTAGGATGATGGTGGATGACAATATGTTCACCTTATATCAATTACAACATGATTGTATAGCTACTGTGTATAGCTACTGCGCATTATTATTATTATTTTAATTCAGGGTCCATGGGAGGGGTCAATTTCCCCCTCCGCCGCACCGAAACCGAGGTTTATTGTTCGGTTCTCTCCCCTGTTTCCAACCTATAGGTCTCGGAGCCAATCCCGCTCCTCCACCAGAGTGACAATTACCCCCACAAGGTCGTCTAATGATACTATCTCCCCTGGGTCAAGGGTCCCAAAGGTTCTGAATCGTATAGCTTCGAGTGCTGGGCATTCAAAGAGAAGATGAGAGGCGGTTTCTTCCTCCTCTCCGCACATTCTGCACACTGGATCACCTGTGTAGGCTCCAATCCTGTGCAGATCTTTCCTGAAGCACTAGTGCCCAGTCGCCATTCCCACCAAGAGTCTTATTTTCCTCCTCGAGAGATTTAGGGCGGCTGTACTCCTACGACGGCAGGGTGCGTTCATTTTCAGTTTTCCGTGTTTCTGTTCTGGGGTGTTCCCTTCTTATCCATTACCACAAAGCGGTTTTTACCGAGCATTTTACTATACCCAGGACGGGTCCCGGCCCAATGAATTGCATCGAGGCCCCCCTTCGTGCTAGCTGGTCTGCCCGTTCGTTTCCTGCCACTCCTGAATGCCCTGGTACCCATTCCAAGGTAATCTTGTTGTCCTTTCCCAGGGTATTTAATAAATCCCAGCACTCCCTCACCAGTCTTGACCTAGTTTGAGGTGCTGCAAGTGTTTTAAGAGCTGCCGGGATATCTGAGAGAATGAGAATACTCCTCCCTCTCATTCCTTGTCTCAGATTCTCGTCCACACATTCCCTTATTGCAAATAGTTCTGCCAGCGCCAATATTAAATCCTTGTAACAAGCTAATTTTCCACAGTTTCCATTCAAACTGGATGAAATTTTCAGAGAATGTGCGCGCTAGGTGGTAGACGGTCCCCTATCAGTTTCATTGTTACCAAATCAATACTTCACTCTGTGCATGCGCGAACGTCCTATCTCGCTCAAATTTAGATGATAGTTGGGGGATGAGGATTTGATCATCTCATATCAATTTCAACATGATTGTATCATTCATAGCTACTGCGCATGCGCCTATGTCAAATCCTTGTAACGACCTTAATTCTCACTGTTTTCATTCGATTTTGATGATATTATCAGAGAATGCGCGGGTTAGATTTTAGATGGTACCCTATCAGTTTCATTGTTGCCAAATCAATACTTCATTCTGCGCTTGAAAAAATATTAAGTATCTTTTTTTTGTTTCTTAATTGACCATATATGACATTTTACGCCACTTCTTGATTTACTCTTTTCCGCTATGGAATGTTTCAAGATCATTTAAAACTTTTCAATGATCTATACATTCATGATAGGTAAACGAGGAAGCTATGTGCCACACCCAACTTGGCAGACGTTTTTTTAATCATCTAAAATTGATAATAAAAAAACGTAAAGACGAAACGCTTGCATACGAGTCTCCAATACATTGGGACAATCTATGTTTTTAGTTGCAGACTCGTATGCAAGCTCTAAGGGCATCGTCAATTGAATGTCCTAAAAAGGCAGCATACGAAATTACAGCTTCCTAGAGTATAAAGCATAGAAATTAGCTTTAAGAGCCACTCATCTGATCCGGACCCTGGGCATCGTCAAGTAAATATCGTAAAGAGGCTACATACGAAGTTACAGCTACCTAGACTGTAAAGTATAGAAATTAGCTTTAAGAGCCACTCATCTGATCCGGACCCTGGGCATCGTCAAGTAAATGTCCTAAAGAGGCTACATCCAAAATTAAAGCTTCCTCGAGTGTAAAGTATAGAAATTACCTATTAAAATGATTTAACCACCGTTTCACAAATCAAACCGTTCTCGCAATATTCCGATCACCTGCTATGAATCAAATCATCGAAACACCAGCTCAATGAAATCATCAGAAATTAACAAGCGGTTACAATCATGTTCACAATATCAATTATTGAGAATGATCACCTGTGTGTAAACAATTATTCAAATAACCATGCACATAACTCAGATTGTTGGCCACGCACAGTTAACATAATATGGTTGGATAAATCGAGAGCTTTCGAACGAATGGTCAACGAATTTTGTGGGATGAAAAACGACAAAGTACCATTTCCCTAGCAACGACTCGGTTGTAAGCGGAAATCATCAGAAAATTTAGTTAACGCTTTTCGAGGACACTTTTTCGTGACAGTTTTTTAATTTTAATGTGTCATAGCATAGACATAAAATGTAAATTACATATAATTTGTCCTTCCGCCGTACCAAAAAGGAGTTTATATATAGTATTGATGACTTTCAAACTAATGTAGTAGTTAGTAAGCGAGTCTATATTTTTCCTAACTCTGGTTTGTGTGTATGAATGGCGGTATGGTAATACGTGGAATAACTGATTACAGAGTTGAATGAAAGTTTCTATCTCTACATCAAGCAAAGTAAAATGGAAATTAAGAGAAGGCATGACGGCGCTCTCTCAAAGTCAAAGTTCCGGGCCGGGTTCACTAACAATCCCTAACCATAGTTAAAGTAGATCATTGTTTTAAGGAACCTGAGTTTTGAACGTTTAAAACAAAATGGTTTCACCAACGTAATCAACGGTTACCGTGTTATCAGTAAACATAGATTTATAGCATTTTCGTGAAACGTCGATTGAGAATTGAAATGTATGCATAACTAGGTATTAATATGTTTGTATCTCCCATTACTTCAATGACAACAGCCTACGACACCATCTAGGCACATTGTGTCATTTCAAATTGTGATGAGCCGTTGGCGATTTTATAACACTGTTTTAAAACTGTATTTGTACATTCTATGTATATGTACCTATATCCTTACCCGTGACTAGTGTATTCGATGCTATCATCAATTTGTTCAAGGACTGATAAAACAGAAGTTTTTGAAAGTCGGTACCTCATCAGAAATCGATTTCATTGAGATTGAAATCCGCCGTACTCTCTCTAATAGAACGAGAACGAGGATAGTGAAGAAAAGTCTTGATCATCCTCGTCATATTCGTCCTTAAAAACAAATGATCTAATCAATCCTATTTGGCTCATTTCCGTGCACGAAGGAAATAGTTAGGGAAAATGTAGCAAAACATTTGGGAAAAAGTAGCAAACAAGGATTTCGGTCATGTAAACAAAGATGGCGAAAAGAACGACCTAACTTGTAAATCGTTGATTTGAACGCTAACCACCCGAATTCGGCTGGTTGGTTTTGATCGTTGATTTAGCGCATTTGATCATTGATTTATCTGAACCGGAGTTGGCGAAACCGAATATCGTTGTTTAACAGCTGAGATCTTAGGTTTGATGAGTAAACGTTGATTAAAAACTTTGTTGGAACCGGCCCTAAATCTCTAAAACGGTTTTGTTGCCTTGATTAAAAATGTTCTAACAATCCCACGAGAAGTTTTACTTGACAACAAAAAACAACTCAGGGGTGTTATTGTTTTGGAAACGTTGGACATTGAACCGAAAACACTAGAATAACTAGAAATAAATAGCACAGAGATTTGGTAATAAACCACGACCTCATAATGGTTTTGGTTTATGAATGAATAGGTAGATTTTATTGTAATAACAATTGGTTTTTACAGTACTGGGTGGTCACAACTTAATGGAAAACTTCAAGCGGTAACCCCCCTTATTTCTTTGCAAGGGATTCAAATTTATATCACACTTTCGCGCACCGTTCATGCCCGCAAAAGCGCGAAATGCGCATCAACTTTGTTATTTCAAATGAGAACCCCCATTTTTTCTTACAGATCCGAATTTTACGTGAAATTTCATGAAGAAATGACCCATCATTCGATTTTTTAAGTGCGCTCAAACGGGCGCAATTCTGCTCTAAAAGTGCAATAAAGGTAAATACTTAGTTTTTGAAGGTACTCAATTGCCACGTGTAATACATGATTTCAGAGTATGTTTTCGTGCTGAACCTTGTAGGTACTTATGTTCATTTTCTGATATTTGCAAGTAGATATAAAAAGAGAATTCTTGTACAGGCAATACTAACCCGCACAACACACGATACTAACCCGCAAAATGCATAAATTGAAATTTTCTGTACATAGTGCGTCCGTTTATCGTAAGATCGAAGAATAATTTTGCGTTGTCTGGTTTTGGACCTCCTGGTCACCAGTAACATGCCCTAACCAATTGAGCCATGACGCCAGATATTCAACAATAAATATAAGTGTTTCATCAAAAGTTGCGTGCATCGGACAACTGTATGAAACACCTATATTAATAATTGATTATCATCTTGACAGCTAGAGTAGGTACTTGATATTTAAGACACAGACAAATTATATAACGATCAATAGGAAGTTCTTTGGATATAATTACCTACAATTAAAAGTGCAAAGTCCTTCGGTTAACATACAGGAGCGTTGGCGGAGGGTTGATTGCAAAAAGAAAAATACAGTACGACTAATTTGAACATTATCTAACTTCATAAGATCCTGCAACGAGCCCGCCCTTAGAAACCTATTTCTTTCGGCTTGAAATATACGACAACTTGAGAGCAGATGAAAAATACTGTCGAAATCTCCGGAGTTACACAAAGGACACGGTTCAGTTCCATCAAATTTTGATAAAAGGCGAGGGAAGTATAACCTTCGAACTCTATTCCCAGAAACCCGAACTTGGCAAAGAAGCCGTTTCATATATCGCATGGAGAGAACCCTAGTGACGTAATCCCAAAACCTGAGATCAATAGCGACGGAAGTCGAGATACGTCACTTTTGAGTTTGTTGTGTGATTCGATTGTCAAAAGGTGTTAGAAGGTTCTGTATAAGTTTCAAAACTGTAGTTCCATTAGTTATATAGGTACGGTGACCATATTTATCTTAAGAAAAATCGGGACGGATAGAACTATCAAGGGGGTCTGAAGGGGTCTAGAATACCCTCCATGGGGAGGAGGGTCCGGGGGTCCAACCCCGTAAAAGTTTGAATTTTTTACCCTTTAAAAGTTTATTTTTAAGCCTATTTCATCCATTCAAACATTGGTTTATTAAGAGCTTCGTATCAAACTAAAAATATGTAATATTCATTAAAGAATGTGGCACTAAGAATTACATGACAAAATAATTTCAAGAAGTTTATTACATATACAGAAAGAATATGTACCTTTTGCACGAACAAACTGAACTTCACGAACAACAGGTAAGTTTTTATAGACAAATAAACAAACATTAATTGTCCAAAAAATGAAAAAATAAAAGTTAACAGAGCAGTCTGTTTACATCATTGTTCTTGCTATATTTTTTCACTCTTTTTACTCCAGACTGCTCCTGTGACTATGATAACAGTTATGTTGTGTGCGGTGTAAAGAAATTCCACGGTACTAATCATTCGTTTTAAAATCAAGCTAATAACTTTTCATGATGATTTGGTTTGAAAAAATCTTTATTGGTGAAAATCGGGACATTTCTTTCCCAATTCGGGACCCCGGGACACAGGCTTTAAAATCGGGACTGTCCCGATAAAATCGGGACGTATGGTCACCGTAGCTATAGGGTAGTAAACTTCACAGCTGTCTGGAGGTAAGGGGTGTCACCTGATGAGGCTATAGTGGCGGATCTAAGTTTACGTTCTTCTTTTGGTTTTCCTTCTTCTGTGTTGATTGTGAGGATGAAGGGTGGAGCTTCTCATCAGCACTAGGAGCCCTTGAATGAGTTGTTGTTGTCCAATGAGTGCTGTATTTTCTTGATATTATGGTATTGAGCCTCAGTTGAGGGGGAATTAAGATTACCTACCTACCTATTCTGTGATTCGAATGTTATGCGTGTTGGTTGTTGACTAGTTTTATTTCATTATGTTGTTGTAATGTAATTTCATTGGTTTTAGGCCCTGATGAAGAAAATACATTTTTCGAAAGCTCGGCGATAGAGGCGCTTTATTAGTTCCTACCCCATTCCCGATTGTTGACATCATTACTCATAGTGGGTCGATCTTGACATCATTTGGAACGAAGTTTACGTCATTAACCCTTTCGGTCTCTGAGTACACTGTGGTGTACATCCATTTTAGCATCTCTCTGTGGTTAGACTGGTTCAAAAAACGCCCAACAGAATGCTCCTACATTAGAGTTTGCATTATAAGGCGTCATTTGAAAAGAAATTTTTCAAGTTGATCGAACAAAAAAGTAGCAACACTGTTATTTATCGAGCCTTGAGCCGTCGCTGGGACCGGCAGATTGGCCGGGCAGCGTGTAGGTAGCGCTGCGTGGGCTAAGAGGCCCGGCCGCGCCGTGGTCTACCTCCCCTTGCATGAGGAAATAGGACGGCCGACGTTCCATCGAAATATCCGAGTTATTAGCTCGTTTCCGATGCCTCTATGTATAGAAATAGAGGGTTTAGAAGGTGGACTCGCTTGACAGAGCTTCTTTCCTTTGCTCGTATGTCAGGGTCCTACCTTGTAGTCTTGAAAAAGACTTCCTTGGACGGTAAATTAGAGCGTATGAGCTGAGTAATTTACCGGCGTGCCCACAGCGGTCGGTGACGAGCCTAGTGCTACGAAACCCGGGCGACACGACTAGGAACGTCCAGCGGGCGTACGATCTAAAGAGAATATCGATAGATGTACCGGGTGGCGTCCTGACAGATGAACTACGTTGGGCAATGAGCAGGATGAATAATCACTGGACTCGTAGATGCCAATGCGAGATCTGTGTGGAGAGAAGGTAGGCCTTGTAGAAAGCAGTAGGAAGCCGTTCTTGAGATGAACTCGGGATGCAGAAGGTTCGTCAGTGTAGAGCGTGTAGAAATCTTCGTACTTCTGAGTGTAGTCGTCGAGAGCGGAGAGTGGAATGAATTTCGGAGGGCTCCGAGCGGGGTATTTATAGGGAGGTGGCCGCCTCCTGCCGCCTCCTGATTGGTCCGCTTAATTTCATTAATTCGACTGTGTAATCTCATTGGCTCGCACATTGTTTTCTCAGTATCTGCGAGTATGATAGCTGAGTTGGTCCTCCGGGGTGGTTTCCCCACGTCCGTCGCTGCGACGGGGTCCCCGGGGGTGGCTTACGAGCGTCCGTCGCGGAGCCGACGACCTTGAGTTTAGACGGGGACCTCGGGTGTTTTCTCTGCGTCCGTTGTTCAGACGGGGTCCCCGGGGTGGCTGCTGGACCAGAGGTGGTTGCTTGCCGCCTCTTGGTTGGTTCGCCGTATCTTCCTTCATATATTTTGGATAAGATGAGTAACAGAAACTCACCAAAAAGTTTTGATTTCTTTGCATGATTGCTGTGAAACGTAGTGTCCACTATCGTGTACCCTGTTAACACATCCAAAGTATTCATTGTGTTGATACACTAAGGTGTACATGTTTACTCCATGCACTGCAACGTCAAGCTATTTTCTCAGTTTTCAAATATTTTTGTGTGATTTTCGTAGAATTTTTATTTTTATTCTTGCGAGAGAAGACTCCTCCACTCATTTTCGAAATCTTTGTGTTTACCATTGGATTTTAAAAAATTTTCTACAGATTAGGATACTTACAAAGTTTTTTTTTTTTTTTGTTTTTTGTTTTTCAGACCTGCTTCCTATAAAAAACGCTGCAAATTATTTCACAAAGGTTTATTATTTTTTCAATTGAGTATGATCATAGTTTTAGTAGGCTAGCGTACGTCATAAGGCCCGTCCAGACTCTTCGGCGTGTCCTACTTCGAGTTGCCACAACCTATACTTCTATAATTATATACGCATGTTTGTATTTCTCGATTTGAGCTCCTATCTATTCAAATAGTTATTGCCTTAATAATATCATTATCTAAGTACGTACGAAAAGTCGAGAGGATATGTTATTAAATATGCGTAGGAAAAGCTTTGGTATTAACACACAAATATGACCTTGAAAAAAACATATTCATGCCTCGAACGAACGCCGGCGCCGTACCCACCACAAGCCGCGGCGCCGGCGCCTCCTCTCACTCCACCCACCCGCTCCCCCCCCCCCCCCCTCCTCACCACCCATCGTGACCCCCTGCCAAGCGTGCCAGGCGTGAGCGCGTCGAAAAACACACTTTTTTGCCCGTTTTTGGCCCATAGCATCTATGCGAGTAAAGCGATCGGGATGGTTAAACGTTAGGACCAACTAGACCCCAAATGGAGTCTATGTGCGAAAGAACGGGTTTTTAAAGTCAATTCGTAGGCCTTTTATGGCCCGGACGGCGAACGGCGAACGGCGGACGGCGGACGGCGGACGGCGGACGGACATTTCAAATTTGGATTCTACGTACCTTGAAACGTAAAGTGACAAAGTTTGAGGGGGGGTTATAAAAATTTTTTGCTACACGATCACATAGGCTTATTATTGGAAATAATAAACCAAAATGGAAATATTATTATGTGATTTTCGTAATGCCCCATTTCATAATTTATTAAGTAATTTACTCATTTCAAGTTTTATAATACAAGTGGTTTTACAACATTATTATAATATAATTTTCAATAAAAATGTTTGGAAGAAGGTTTGAAGACTAAAATTTTACACGTACCCGGAGTCACTATGTACACGATAGTGCATACTATATAAATCATAGAACGAAATATCTGAAAAAATCTTTCAAAAAATTCAGTGAACTACTAAGGTGAAGAAACAGTTTCAGTCTATAAGTTTCAGATTTTTCCCATGACAGGATCTAAATTTGTGACCGAAAAGGGTTAAAGAGATGAGTTAATATACAAAATAGTAACACCAATAAAGACGTTAGTGAAATTTCGACGATAGTGCTTTGCTGAACACTTGCCATAAGAGAAGGATTTCAAGTTAATATTGTCTGAAGTACAGGTTAAGTCTATAATTCTCTACAACTTAACAATGTTAGGGTCTGGCGTTTTTGCCGTATCAATGTTTTGGTCAGTAGTGCCCTACTTCTATAGGTTCATTCATAGGTGTATTGTAGGTTCTGTCGTTATGTAGTGAACTGAAATGTTTTTCTATTTTTAATTTTCGACGTAAATAGGTAAAAACGCTGTTCATCATTACGAATTTGAAGTCATTCATGTTTTAGCATGGAACATGCTTTATCCTTTTACTAACTAGAGAAAACGTTACGCGGAAGAGTCACACAATTTTCTTTTGATTTTTACGTACAACCAAGCCGTTGCTGGGGAAATGAAACATCTTTAGTTTTCACCGGACAAAAATCGTTCTCCACTCGTTGGAAAGCTCTCGATTTATCACGCATTTCTTTCGTACTTGTTCTTCTATTCATGACGAAGTTTTATATTTATTTATGTTATAAATGGATATAGTAAACAATGCCGCTTGTTTTGTTTTCACTTGGTTTAGAAGTTAATTTTGGTTATAGTAATTGTAGACGCGCACCATAACAGAAAAACATGCTAAAAATCAAATTTTAACATGGAATCATGTTTTAGCGATGGATCCCCCGCCGAAAAGTGAGACTATAAAGTGAAATGAAAGTAGCGCCAATAATTGTGATGATTTCCGCTTACAACCGAGTCGTTGCTAGGGATATGATACTTCGTCGTTTTTCATCCCACAAAATTCGTTGACCATTCGTTCGAAAGCTCTCGATTTATCCAACCATACTATATTAACTACTGCGAAGTGCGTGGCCAACAAGCTGAGTTATGAGCATGGTTATATGAATAATTGTTTACACACAGGTGATCATTCTCAATTATTGATATTGTGAACATGATTGCAACCGCTTGTTAATTTCTGATGATTTCATTGAGCTGGTGTTTCGATTATGTGATTCATATCAGGCGATCCGAATATTGCGAGAACGGTTTGATTTGTGAAGCGGTGGTTAAATCATTTTAATAGGTAATTTCTATACGTTACACTATAGGAAGCTGTAATTTCGTATGTAGCCTCTTTAGCCTCTTTCTATAATAAAGTGAATGTTTACTCGCGAGTTTCTATTAGGAGATCATCATCTCACAAGAGCTCAATCGTCGTGATCATTTCTATAAAGTGAATGTTTACTCGCGAGTTTCTATTAGGAGATCATCATCTCACAAGAGCTCAATTGTCGTGATCATTTCTATAATAAAGTGAGAGCGAGGAGCTAAAACATGATTCCATGTTTTTTACATTTTAGCAGTCAGGCTCAAAGTAATAACATCCGGGAGGGTCCAGAGGGGCGAAGCCCCCCTGGCGGGATCAAGGGGCAGAGCCCCTTGCGAGGCCCGAAGGGCCGAGTTTTTCTATTACAGAATATTTTTTAAAATATACAGAATATTATATAGAATATTATACAGAATGTATGCAGAATCTCTGTAAAAACCCCTCCCCAAACAGAACATATATGGTACGTTGCGCACTACTGGGTTAAGAGCGAGTGTAGATATCCTACCACTCCAACAAAAGCTGGCTGGTATATTATAACATAAACTTAACCATTCAGCGACCTAGTGCTGGAATACTTGGTGATTAGTTGGTTCTTTCAAGTTCGGGTTAGACACATAACCGACAAAAGGCGAACCGGCAGGCCAATCACCAGGCATTCCGGACACTATGCCGATAACTTATATACATAACATAGATGGGAATGTAGATTTAAAAAAATTAATTTCATTGATTTTGTATCGGTAGATAGGCGCCTACGTCCATTCAGTTATGTTGAGATACTGTACCGTTGACAACGTTTAATTATCATGAATCAGTGATATGCGTAGAAGGGCTATCTATAAGAAGAATATGTTTCTATCTATAAGAAGAACGTATCGATTGATATGTTGCCTATACGCATAGAGGATCAAATCCCCCATATGCAACATAAAGCCAATTCCATCTGGCATGAGCAATGATAGGGTGAGGTCACTGGTGGTGTCCTTCAGTACCTGAGCCCGGTGGGCCCTTTCGTAACCCAACTTCTAAGGAGATCGAATAGTGGTCAACCGGGTTGCCACTGGTCATACCCGTCTAACTCACATACTCCTGCTCAGTACAGAAGCTCGAGATGTTGTGTGTGGGAGGTGTGGGGGTGATCTGTCCATCCGCCACTTTCTGGAGGACTGTCCAGCATCAGCCCCCTCAGTGGCTGGGGTGGTGAGGGGTGGGGGGAGGGGTTGTACCTGAGAGCCACTGAGCTCTACTACGAACTGTGATATCTGATCTGTGACATATTTATATACATCTAGTCGTAGTTTTATTTCACTTTGCAGATTGTATAATATACTAACATGTATATAGTAATTAGCCTATTTTACATCTAGTCTTAATTGTATCACTTCATTTTTGGTTTTTTTTTTAATCCACTTGGGGGGCTAAACAGTGGTCATCACTGTACCCCTCATTTTTACCCCCTCCGAGTTGCCTGTGGAGTCCATCGTGGCGCAGTTAAGGATGGCAAAATGGCTCCCCTTAGAATCGTGCCACTTCCAGTGTCTCTCTAGACAACTTGTTCAATGCCGCTGATGACCCTTCTGGTTGAAGTGCGGCTTAAACCTTGAAATAAAAATATATTAGAAGAATAATTAACCGTTACGTATTAATTTGCAGCACTTTTCGTATTGCACATTGGCAATATTGTCACCGTTTATAATCTGACAACTCGTAAAAGTCACAACTGAGAGAATTATTGGAAGCTCATCAATAACTACGTCGACGGCTATATATAGTAGCGTCCCGAGTTGTTTTAGGCCGTTTGGGGCAGTGGGCCGAAGAGGGTTGTGTGTGCAAATCGTCCATTATCATCTTTTCGATTTTTCGCTCGACCTACATTTCGACCTATCGCCGGGAAAATCGGCTTTGACGTGAATTTGCCCGCGTTCTCAATTCATCCAAGAGAGTGGACTGAATGACACGTGGGACTGATTAGATGGAATACGAATGATGACAAAAGTGAAAGGGAACGCGCCTGTCAGTTACATTAAGTGGAAAGGCCAGGAATAAATAAATCGTGCGGCGTTGATGCATCACTTCTGATTAAGGGCCGTTTTCACCAAAAATCCCTAACCATGGTCAACGTTGATCATTGTTTTACGGAACCAGAGTTTTGAACGTTGATTTTGAACAAACGTGTTTCACCAACGTAATCAATGGTTAAATTGTTATCAATTTTTTTTTAAAGTAATTTATTTTCCAATAAACAAAATTATCACATTGTGTAGTATACATCGATAGGGTTAATTACAATAGAAATCATGTTGCTACTACTAAGTAGTTAAGTTAGACTTAACCCTTACATAGGTGGAAAATTATTCCCCAATATGGGCTACTGCCCGTGGTAGGGGAAGAGTCAGTCACGCCTGCAGAAATCGATAAGACTGATAACAGAATTGAAGAAGATTAAGCAATACATTAGAAAAAAGAAAGAAAGGAAGGAAGAGAGAAAAAATACAAAAATAAGAACAAAATAAAAAATAAATGTTTTAAATGATGCTATTTTCGTTCTGTATTAAGTTCATTATAATAGTCCTTCAATAATTTGAATTTAAAACTATTATTATTAGAAGAACTTAATAGTTTAGTTCGTAATTCAGTGGAGAATATATTAATAATATTTATCGATTGATAAATAAAGACGTTTTGTGCCAATGTGGTGCGGTACGTCGGAATTGATAAAGTGCTGGTTTGACAATTACTAGTAAAAACATCATGTTCTGGAACTATGGGCTGGTATTTTTTTAAATAAAGTGACAAATTCGATTCTAATTTATTGTATAGGCCGTAGGTATTACAAGGAATTCCTTAAATACATATTAAAAAATAGCACATGATATCTTGCTTTCATTTCTGCCTCAACAAACAATTTTAGACTTTTACGTGTGATGTATCAAATAATTACTTATATAGGTATACATAATTTACGTATAATAAATGAGTATTGCATAGTTTACATAGATCACAATCAATAATGCCTACACTCCACTGCCAAATTTCAACAATAATCCCGAGTCATTGGCAAAATTTCCAAAGCGGTGTTGATGATTTATCTGTTGTAGATTTTCATCTTCTTCTTGGCCTGTTTTCCGGAAATGTTGGGAGGGGATGGATGAGGAGTATTCAGAATAATCTCCACTTCTGACCCAGCAGATGTAGAATCCTCCAACATAATTCGACCATAGTTTTTTTTCATCAACCAGTAGGTCATCTCCAATCAAGACGGCATGCTTCCCGTCTTTTCTTGCTTGAAACAACTTGGGCAAGAGATGCTTCCTAAATTCCGTGTTCGTCTGTCGTAGAACTCGGATGTATTAAATTGGGATCCCTTGAACTTGTAAATGTTCTGGCGTACTTTAGATGTAGAGAAATTAATAGCAAAATGAATGTGGACTGATCTACTTCTAGAAGGTTGGATGGTGCTTAAACCTCTTACACCCATAACTTCATAATCCTCAAGAAAGCAATTTAATTCCGTTCTAAAAATGTCCATCACCTTCCTCTTGAGAATATTCATGTTTTCTTTCCCTTCCAAAACGTTATGAAGAATATGATCGTTTCTGTTGTCCGTGTGCCGGTTCTGTTTCGTATCATTTTTTTCAGATAATGCTAGATTTTCTTCTAAACTGTCAAATGAGAGAATATTTAAGTTTGAGAGATTGTGTTTGAATATGTAAGTTTAATTGAAGAGAGTGAACAGATGGAACATAGTAGAATTTACGTTTGCGCATGCGCAGAATGAAGTATTGATTTGGCAACGATGAAACTGATAGAGAACCTTCTACAACCAAACCCGCGCATTCTGTGACATTTTCATCGAAATCGGATGAAAACTGTAGAAATTAAGGTCGTTAGCAAGGATTTCACATTAACGCATGCGTAGTAGTTATTAATGATAGTATCATGTTGAAATTGATAAGGGATGATAAAATCGTCATCCTCCAACTATCATCCAAAGTTTAGCGAGATCAGTATAGAGTGAAGAATTATGAAACAAAGGCCCCAACACCCTATAGCCCGCACACTCCCTGATAATTTCATCAAAAACTTGAGAAAATAAATATAAGATGTGGGGAGAACGCCCAGGTTTACCCGACGCCGGCTCTAGGGATGAGGTAAGTTGCAGAAGGAAGAGGAGCAAGAGTGGGATGATAGGAAGTGCCCTTATAAAATGACCACCAGTTCAAGTGAGAATCCCTCAGGACGCGGGTGGTGATACCATGGAGCACTCCCGCCGAGATTCCCATCTCGTGTAACCCCGTGGCACTTTTCCCGCACCACACCCCACGCCATTACACGATCGCGGTCATGACCTTGATGTTATTGGTCGTCAATCCTTTCAGCTCGGAAATCGCTTGTCGTAGATCATTTCTTTCACACAGATAACACACAGGAAAGGCAAAGACACAAACACACACACACTCGGAACCAAAGTTGTTCAGCATGGTCTAAAACGTAAAGTGGGAGTAGACATTTTAATTTTGGAGTCCAAAAATGTTTTCTCTCCCGAATGTAGTAGTAGTAGTAGTAAGTTGTTTATTGTATTAAATCAATGATTATTACAAAGAGTTCAGGTCCACTTACACATCATCATTAGAAAAATATATACTCGTGATAGATAAGAAATAAGTCGAATATCTTCTTCCTAATCTAGTAAACAGGGCATTACAGCTTAATGAAGTACATGCAAAATAAACGAGGTCATCGATATGAAATTAATATAAAGAATAATAATCCGTTATGAATCCATAACTTCCACGCTATGCCTGTGGTACTCGCTCAATATCCACAACAAGCCTATCCTGTTGTACACTACACAATGCTAATGCTGTACATATCAGACACCTATTCGGTGAGCGCAATTGATCGAAGTGCTAGTGCACGAGAAACAAAATGAAATAAATTTAACATTTTCTCCCTATCATCACCAAAATCAAGCAAATTAGCCAGACGATCCTCATCCTCAACTACTGGGAGCCCACAGAAGTATTTCGCAATGAATTGCCTTCGGTACGGTTCTAAGATCGGGCAACGTAGACAAAAATGGCAGAGGGTGTCAGCTTCTTACATATTGCATATATTGCATAAGCTCTCGCTTCTAAACTTATGAGAAGTACCTACTCCTATAATAAACAGTTACAAAAAACTTCGAATACAGACGCAAATGGCACAACACCCTCTCAATCTGGACATTTTGAATGAGCCCCAAGTACTTCTGCCTACCTGAATAGTCCACTATCCTCCTATAGAACATATTAAATCTGGCCCTTTCAACCAGATTGATGTCCTGGCACCAAAAATGGTTGTAGAGTTTTTCGATTAGTGACGGTAGGATCGATTTCAAATTTCGAGGGTCCTCAGCTGTTAGGATATCGTGGGAGCCAAGGACAGCGAGCATGTTAAAAATGCAGGTATACCAGTTTTATGATAAGTTGAACTGGTTGAAGAATTATGCATATTCTCCAACACCCTAAAACAAATCTTGGGCCACCTACTCTCATCCATCATAGAAATCCTGACCCAGTAATTAATTGCTCTTTCATAAACAATGGCCTTAAGTGCAGGGAACCCCCAGTCTCAATTCGTAAAAAATGATTCGGTGTATTACGTGGGTTCTCTCCTGAATGTGAAAACAATGCTTCCGCTATAGGTAGACTGCTACCTGAACAATACCCTGCAATTTGAAATGGAGCCTCTTTGGGACTGTTGGGTTACAATGGCAAGGTACGCAGCCACCATGATATCTGCTCAATGGGTCCAGTAGTTTTTACGTGATTGAGTAACACAAACATAGACGCCATTAGATTTTTATATAGGTAACTAATAGTATAGATTACATAAAAAATGAGAGAAATTGTATGTTTTTATTTTTTCAAACTGTTTTACGTCTCATGCTTTCCTTATTTCAATTACTTCTTTTAAACACAGTTGGTGCAATAAAAGTGTTAATTACCTACCTTCTTCATATTCAACCCTTTCTTCAACATTTTGTGATATAAGAATCAAAACACAGGCTGAAATGTATTCAATAAACTAAAATTTGACCTTAAGGGCACTCAGGGTGTTTTAGTTGGAATTCGATAAAAATAGGATAATTAGTTTTAGTTGTTGATTTATTTACTAATTATACTATAACAAAATGTACAAAAAACATGGAAAACTACATTCATTTTTTTGCTCCGCTATGAACAGTTTTTTGAGTCTGCTGGACAATTTTATAAATTGCACAGGATGTTTTTTACACATGGCGGTCTTCATTTACAAATAGGTGAAGTATGAATTAATTCACATTTACAAATAAAGAATGATGTGAATTAATTCACAAGTTTATTTATAAATAAAGCAATTCAAGCATTTTAATTTCTCCCTTGATGGGAAAAACACAAGATCATGGATATGTCTAGTATCTACTGCTTACCAGCTGGTACCTACTACTCAATTGTTTACCAACCATGTAGTGCCTTCTTTTCACAATATTATTCCATTATGGTTACAAAACAATATTTGTAGTTTGTAACTTGAAGTAATAAATCAGCATTCCTTGACACTACAATGGTATAGTAGAGGTCATAAGATGTTGTGATAAAATGAGGGCATTCCAAAAAGCGGCGAACGATTTTCCTACTATGAAAACTATAGGAGTTACTCTTCCCTAGTAACGCCTTGGATGTACGTAAAAAACAACTTATTTCTGTTCTAGAACCAAAAATTTCAACCATGTATCATGTTTTCTCCTCGATATTGATTCGAAATTCTATGAAAACATCAGAAATTAACAAGCGGTTGCAATCATGTTCACAATATCAATTATTGAAAATGATCACCTGTGTGTAAACAATTATTTATATAACCATGCTCATAACTCAGTTTGTTGGACACGCACTTCGCCGTAGTTAACATAATATTGTTGGATAAATCGAGAGCTTTCGAACGAATGGTCAACGAATTTTGTGGGATGAAAAACGACGAAGTACCATTTCCCTAGCAACGACTCGGTTGTAGGCGGAAATCACTGTAACACTATATGTTTCGAGCGCGAAAAAAAAATTGACTCGCAAAATTCGCTAGGACCCCAGGGCTAAAACATGATACATGTTAAAATCAATATAAATTCTACCTAGCCTTCTTTTCGAGTTAATAATAATCTAAAGTGCCGGAGCGTTGCATTCTGTGTGGAGAAAAAAAAGTGTCGCGAAAAATTCCTTGACCCCCAGTCAAAATACATATACATGTCAAAATGTGCCCAACTCTGTGTGGAGTGAACCAGATGTTAACCTCTGGCGTTTTGGCTCACAGCGCACCCAGTTCGCCATCGTTTATATCCCGCAGCAGACAATACAACTAGTCGCGAGTTGCCACCCTGACAGTCTCTCCTCCCTCTCAGAGGGTTGAATTTCCCAATTAATTTCCCTTTCAGACGCCCTTTCTACCATTTGACACCGCTGGGGCTCTCAAATGGATTTGATCTTCCCCACTGTGTTTCCCTCCGCCACCCCCCATTACAAGTGAGTTCTCGGGAGTAGGAATTCACTATGGCCCGCTTTCACCTTAAACTTGAACGAGTTTTTCGAAAACAGTGGAATTTAATGAAGACTACCTAGTTCACCCGTGCGTTTCACAGGTTGATTTGAACATTATCACATAGGCTGTGACCCAAGTTAAAGTAATTCTGATAGATTCGCCCACTCAGACCCCCAGTTGATTCAGTGAATTTCAAAACGCTTTAACATCATCCCTCCCTCCCCTCCCAACTATGTCAGATTTGAAAAATTTGAAAAAAGTAGTATTTGAATTAGAGTAATCCAAACATATTCGAGTAACAAATCCCCAGATCGTTCAGTGATTGCAAAGATACCCCATTTCACCCTCCCCTCCCCTAAAACACCCCCTTCTATGGGTTAGATTTGAAAATTTTCAAGTAGCCTGTGATTTAAATTAGAATACTCCAAACATATTCGACAACTCAAATCCTCAGTTCATTCAGTGACGTTCGAAACGCCTTAACTCCTCCACTCATCCCCCTCACTTGTGGGTCAGATTTGAAAAATTTGAAAACACAATAAGTCCAGTCATGCAGCATGACCCCATGAGCGAATTTTTGAAGACTGAGAGAATCGGAGGACGGAATATTTCACAGAGTAAACTCATCAGTTGTAATTACTTTTTTTTTTTTTTTTTTTTTTTTTTTTTTTAAACAAGCACCTACTAGGTATCTACGTTTTTAATAGCATGGTTCTAGGATTGGTTATACAGGGATACTTCTATAAGAGTCGTTAAATCTGAATTTGGAATTAGTTCAATCAACTTTGAAATTTTTGAAAACTTGATACATATTCTTATAGGAAATTTCACGCTGATTCCGAATATACCACATGTTAGTATGCTGAAAAAATTATTTCGCACAACAAATCGCAAAAAACAGGCTATTTTGAAATTGTTGACTATATTTTTGAAAATTTCAACCCGAAGATGCAATCCGATCATGCTGGCCAACGAACTTGAACTTTCGTTTTGTGTCGTTAACATTTTGAAATTTGTTTGAAGTTTCTAGCACAATTCTATGGACAGTTCGTCTGGAATGACACATACATACGTACATATATACATACATACATACATACGTTAAAAAAATGCGTTAAACTTCAGAATATGATTCAGAATAGCCTGAAACGGATTTCTGCATAAATTTTGAGGCGAGAGCAATAGCTTAATTTTCTTCAAAAATTCGCTAAAAGTAGTCTTTGACTTGAATTGGAGTAATCCAAATAATTGATTGGAGTAATCAAATCCCCAGTTTGTTCAGTGATTACAAGGATATCCCATACCCCCTCCTCCCCTAAAACACCCCCTATGAGGCAGATTTGAAATTTCAAACCTTTTAAACCTTCTCCCGACTTCCACAAATCATTTAAGACCAAAATTAGCCAAATCGGTCCAGCCGTTCTCAAGTTTTAGCTAGACTAACGAACAGCAATTGATTTGTATAGATATAAATTATAGCTCAACATCTTTACCGCTACGGTACAGAGTGTACGGGTTTAAACTCTAAAGGCCGGTTTCACCAAAGTTTTTAATCAACGTTTACTCATTAAACCGAAGATTTCAACTGTTAAACAACGATATTCGGTTTCACCAACTCCGGTTCAGATAAATCAATGATCAAATGCGCTAAATCGACGATCAAAACTAACCAGCCAAATTCGGGTGGTTAGCGTTCAAATCAACGATTTACTAGGTACGTATCGCCATCTTTGTTTACATTACTGACATTTTTTTGCAACGTTTTCCCATTTAATTTGCTACATTTTCCTAGTTATTTCCTACGTTTTCCTGCATGCACGAAAATGAGCCACAGAGGATTGATAAGATCATTGAATTTTGAGGACGAATTTGACGAGGATGATATGAAGACTTTACAATTCACCGTCCTCGTTGGATTAGAGAGAGTACGGCGGATTTCAATCTCAATGAAATCGATTTTCTGAGGAGGCAGCGACTCTCAAAAACTACTGTTTTATTAGTCCTTGAACAAATTGATGAGAGCTTCGATTACAAATGAGTTATGGGTTGGTGAATGACGCCAAGGTTTGATCTTTGAAGGTTATTTTTAATGGAGTTTGCCCAATCTCCGTTGAATAAGTTGTTGGTGAAATTACGTCTATGGAATCGTCACTAAGTCCTTTGAACTTTCGTGTTCAAATTTCAACAAATACTTTTACCGCAAATGACATTAACTGGGAATCTGAGTTATCGTGTAAGTTTGGAGTATTCTAACTTAAATGACAGGTTACTTGAAATTTTTCAAATCTAACCTATAGAGGGGGGGGGGGTTGGTGAGGGGAGGAGGGGGAATGTGGTATCTTTGTCGTCACTGAACAAACTGGGGATTTGATTGTCGAATATGTTTGGATTACTCCGATTCAAGTCAAAGACTACTTTTTTCACATTTTTCAAATCTTACCCTCAAATTAGGAGGAGGGGGTGGGGGAGTTGAAGCTTTTCGAACGTCACTGAACCAACTGGGGATCTGAGTTGTCAAACATGTTTGGAGCATTCTAACATAAATTTACAGGCTATTTGAAATTGTGTTAAAATCTAACCCATAGGAAAGGGTGTTTTGAGGCGATAGGGGGGAGGGGGTGGGAGAAATTCCCTTAAAAGTTGAGTGGATACGTCATTAAATAAAAACGAAAAAAGTCAAGTAAATTTTGAGGAGGACGTCCAGGTGTGCACAAAGGTGATTCTGTGATTTAAGGAAGTTGAGAAAGATAGAAATGTGGAGTTAGGGAGGTAAGGAAGTTGGACCTGCTGTTATAAATCACCCTATAATTCAGGTTTTGTTCGTCCTATTTCTCTCATTCCTTTCAATTTTCCGTCTCATTAAACAGTTAAAGCGACCCGAACGCCAACCTTATCAATTATTATTATTGATGAACTGGAATTGTAAAAAACAGCTTTTAGGGAACACACACAAAAAAATTAATTTTTTGAGGACAAAAGTGTTTGTCAAAATGTGCTTCAAAATATCGCTAAGTGAAGAAAATTTACTGACATCCTTCCCAATAAATATTTCATATTTCAGGCGTGCCGTTTCAAATCCGATGTCGTCAAATTTTCCAAATCTTGCAGTATTCACGGAAAACTGTTTCTTAGTCAGCTGATGTTACAGTCGTCCTCTTTTTTCATGTCTTGTTTTGAGTAGGACACAACTAAATTTATTGAAACGTTACTCCTCTTCTATTATTGCCTTATTTTATCTATAGTGAGCTAAATTCACTCCAGCTAAGGAATTGAAATTCGTTAGAGCTCCTCGGGGACATAAAAGACAAATGAAATGGCGGGCTCCATCCTGATCAGCTGAGTAAGCTAAATTCTCTCTTGATCGCCCGTAGGAAGTTGTGATTTGATTAGGAGCTTTTTTGAGACATCCAGATGCAAATGAAATGACGGGCTCTACACTGACCAGTTAAATTCTCTCATGTTCACCCTAGAAATCGGATTTTGTGAGCTAAGTGAGCTAAAGCCTTTCCAGTTTACCCTAGGAAGTTGCAATTTGCTTTTCTTTTTTTTTTTTTTCGTTAAAAATTTCGCTAGTTTTTTCACGCTAGAGTTAGGACGTCCAGGTGTGCACAACGGTGATTCTGTGATTTAAAGAAGTCGAGAAAGGTAGAAATGTGAGTTAGGGGGGTTAAGGAAGTACCTGCTGTTATAAATCTATGACACCCTATAATTCATGTGTTCTTCGTCCTATTTCCCTCATTCCTTTCAATTTTTCCGTCTCATTAATCAGTTAAAGCGACCCGAACGCCAACCTCATAATTATTTTTGATGAACATTATTAAATGACAACAATATCTGACTAAGTAGACTGACCTTCCCAATAAATATTTCAGGTCTCAAATCCGTCCGTTTGATGTTACATCATGTCTTGTTTTGAGTAGGACACAACTAAATTGATTGAAACGTTACTCCTCTTCTATTATTGCCTTATTTTATCTATAGTGAGCTAAATTCACTCCAGCTAAGAAATTGAAATTCGTTAGGGAGCTCCTCTGGGACATAAAAGACGAATAAAATCACGGGCTCCATCCTGATCAGCTGAGTGAGCTAAATTCTCTCTTGATCACCCGTAGGAAGTTGTGATTTGATTAGGAGCCTTTTTGGGACATCCAGATGAATACGAAATGACGGGCTCTACACTGATCAGCTAAATTCTCTCATGTTCACCCTAGAAATCGGATTTTGTGAGCTAAGTGAGCTAAAGCCTCTCCAGTTTACCCTAGGAAGTTGCAATTTGCTAGTTTTTTCGCAAGAAATTTCGCTAGTTTTTTCACGCTAGAGTTAGGACGCCAGGTGTGCACAACGGTGATTCTGTGATTTAAGGAAGTTGAGAGAGGTAGGAATGTGGAGTTAGAGCGGTAAGGAAGTTGGACCTGCTGTTATAAATCTATAACACCCTATAATTCAGGTTTTCTTCGTCCTATTTCCCTCATTCCTTTCAATTTTTCCGTCTCATTAATCAGTTAAAGCGACCCGAACGCCAACCTCATCAATTATTATTTTTGATGAACTGGAATTGTAAAAAAAAGCTTTGATGGAACACACACAAACAGACAGAAATGTAGAGGACAACAATAGTTGTCAAATGTGCTTCAAAATACCGCTAAGTGAAGAAAATGGACTGACATCCTTCCCAATAAATATTTCATATTTCAGGCGTGCCGTTTCAAATCTGACGATGTCAAGTTTTCCTAATCTTATAGTATTCACGGAAAACTGTTTCTCAGTCAGCTGATGTTACAGTGGTCCTCTTTTTATCAACAGCTGAGAAAGCTAAATTCTCTCTTATTCACCTTAGGAAATTGTTATTTGATAGGGAGCCATTATTGGAAATCCAGATGAATGCGAAATGACGGGCTCTACACTGATCAGCTAAATTCTCTCATGTTCACCCTAGAAATAGGATTTTGTGAGCTAAGTGAGCTAAAGCCTCTCCAGTTTACCCTAGAAAGTTGCAATTTGCTAGTTTTTTTGCTAGAAATTTCGCTAGTTTTTTCACGCTAGAGTTAGGACGTCCAGGTGTGCACAACGGTGATTCTGTGATTTAAGGAAGTTGAGAAAGGTAGAAATGTGGAGTTAGGGAGGTAAGGAAGTTGGACCTGCTGTTATAAATCTATAACACCCTATAATTCAGGTTTTCTTCGTCCTATTTCTCTCATTCCGTTCAATTTTTCCGTCTCATTAAACAGTTAAAGCGACCCGAACGCCAACCTTATCAATTATTATTATTGATGAATTGGAAGTGTGTAAAAGCGGTGGAAGGGCGGCTGACGGGGACGTCAGTGAAAAAGCGTTTCCATTAATGAAGAGGCCACAGGGCAGCCGATCGGACGGAAAATTGCTATTACTCATCCATCGATTGTCCTTACGGGGTGTGTACGGAGGGGTGGGAGAGGGTTGTGTACGGAACGGAGGGGTGGGGGAGGGTTGAGTACGGAACGGAGGGGAAGGTAAGTATTGGAGGGGTGGGAGTGGGTTGTGTACGGAACAGAGGGGAGGTAAGTATAGGAGGGGAGGGGGGAGGGGAATACAGCGAGTTTTTTAGCGGACGGTTTCCCCGCGGTTGTCAAGGAGCGTGTTTGGTTTTTGACGGCCCTTAGCAACTCGCTCCGTTGGCCGGGCGAGAAAAGCTGGTGTGAAAGGGTAGCGTGGGAAAAGCGATTTCAACGAATCGATAATCGCGGAAATCGAGATCGAATGAGCGGTTCAAGACTTCGAGAAAATGACGGAATGACATCCAATTTTGCAATGTTATTTTACAGAAATTAACAGTTACTTGTAACTTGTTGTTTTATGAAACAGGCCCCAGGAGTGTACAAGTAGGGTAACCTGGTGTACCCAGGGCCTGGTGTACCCAGGGCCGATCAAAAATTGAAGCAGAAGAAAAGATCATAACAGTGATGTGTTTACCATGCTGCATAGCCTTTTCCAGGCACATGTAAAAATTCCATATTAAATATCCATGATAACAGGTGCTGACTCGTGAGGGCTGTCAAAAGTTTTTGTATGGTGTTCTCGAGCTCTGCTGTAAAAAGTTGGAGTGTTTTTGAGGTGCAAGTGAACAAGGTAAGAAAAAATATTCACGTTTCTATGGTACTACTAAATGGTTAACATCTTATTAAGGATTTCTGAATGACTTCATAGAATTTAATCAAGAATTATAGCAGATATGCAAGTTTTTAATTTTTGATAATTCTTTGTACCCAGGGCCGATTTTTCGTTGTACCCAGGGCCGGCCCTGGGTACAACATGAGGTGGCAGCCCTGGGTACAATATCTGAAATAATATTGTATAAATTAAGATTAGGAGTATAAAATTAACCAAATTCGGTCAATTTAGTTATTACTTTAAGTAAATCAATCTTTTTCAGATGCCACGAAGTTCTGTGGGCATAAAAAAACCGCCCCCCTCTGAAGCTACAATAGTTGCTGCTGTCCTGCTGAGTATGAAGTGTTAGTGGGAACAAGCATAAATAATCGTACATTCTACTCTACAGTGACAAAAAAATTCAAACAAAAGTGGTGATGGAGAAGTTAACTATGATTATTATCGTGACCACAAAAGTTTTTTCGGCATCTGAAGAACATCTTCTGGTTTTTTAAGGTTCTACCAGATCCAGTTTTTCAAAGAAGAAGAAGAAATGAAGTTTTCGGTCGACTTCCAAGTTTTGAACGTAATGTGATTTACGTTTTTTCGATAGACCATGCTAACCACTCTCAGGGTTCCATTTAGTTCGTATGTTTGTATTTTCATTTTCATTGTTATATAATGTAGGTAGACGTATTCCCCCGTTTTTATTTATTTATTTTTTTTTTATTTTTTTTATTTTTTTTTTTTTTTGCTCCATTCCAAGAGCAGTCCACAATTTATCGCCATATTTTGTTTGATTACAACGGTTCATTATTGAAAATAATATCTAAACCATAGAAGTTATGAAACTATAACTGGAGAGCAATTCTACGATATAGTAGTCTCTCTGGTTATCTAAACTAGGTACCGAGCTTTTTAGCTCTCTAAAATTTCTTTGTAGTCCTTTTCTTGTCGTTCCCAAGTCAAGCTTTGATTCCATGTGATTTTGAACTAGTAACATAGGACATTAATTTGAGGATTCCCTATAACTCAAATTTATAATGCCTTTGTATGATTTAGCATATTCTAGTTGTCTCTTAAGTTGTGATTAATAAGATCTTGGATTTCAATCGTGTTAGGATGTGATTTTGACCAATCAATAGTCCTAAGTTTTCGATTTTATGGTTTTCTATCAACCATCTATTCGTCCTTAAGTCAGGCTGAGTTTTAAATACCATCGTGATTTTGATGTAGGACCTGCAAAGTTATGTCAAGAAATCTTAAAATTTAAGAAAGATCTTGTATAATATAATCAATTTTATATTAAATTTGTCATTTAAGGTATAAATAAAGCGGCTATTTGAGTTATTGGCGCATTTTCTTCTAATTTTAATGATCAACTGCGGTGGCCCTGGGTTCAACACCCTCTGGCCCTGAGTACAACGGGGTGTTGTACCCAGGGCCACTTTCCCATTTTTTTAAAAACATGCTGCTGTACAAAAAATTTCGTCTTGATGAATGATTAGGCCAATGAGAATTTTTACTAAGGAGTCGCTCCAACGATAAATTGTAAAAATAGTATGAAATAAGGGTACTTTGATACTCAAATTACGATTTGAAGAAAAAGTGGCCCAGGATACAACAGGTTACCCTACAGGTACTTGTAATGCACGGTAAACTAGAACAAGTGTTTCACCAAAACAAAGAGAACAAGTGTATAAAAGTTACACTTGTTGAAGCTAAGTTTACAAGTGTAGCAGAAAAGAAAAATGGCGTGTGGGGACAAACGAAATGAACAACGTCAAGCGGGATGCTGAAATTGAACTTTCGTCAGCGAATCATAATAAAAACGGTGTTGAGTTCACGATAGGATGTTTATCGTACATGACAAGGTGTAATGATCGGATGACAGACAAATTATAAACTGAAAAGTGGAGAAAATGTGTATTTGATTTCAACTTATTCTGATGGCTGGCATAAACGGATTTTTCTCCTTCATTCAGCGGAAATGATCAATCAGTTCATCAAGTCTTAATGCTGCTGGGTTAGGAATGTCATCTGTAACTTCGAGATGATCTTCACACTTGACTTTGTTCTTCAATGATGGGGAGATCTTCAGTAACCGATCAGAAAAAATTGCACAGGGTCACGCAGCATTTGAATCTTTCAAGGGTCTTGAAAGAAATCCTCATTCTCTCGTTAAACTCAAAAATACACACGAAATGAGCGTTTATTCGTGGCCGAAAAAATCGTTGGCGTCTTCTACGCTGAATGCTTCTTTCTTATCTCTATTCTTCAGCAGAAGATGATTCCCACATTTTACACCGAAAAATTGTCAACTCACAATGCTGGAAAATAACAAGTTTACAGGTGAACGGACGTAGGTTAAAAATCGGCCATTTTTCACAACTGTAAAACAGTGACTTGTTCAAAATGATGGGGAAACACTTGTAACTTGTCCAAATTCGCCTGTACACTTGTTAATTTTCACAGTGCAATACAAGTCTACACTTGTTCAGGGTGGCCCTCAAGTGGAAATTTTTAATTTCCCTGACTTTTCCCTGACCGAACTTCAGATTTCCCTGACAAAAAATATCAAATTCAAATTTTAGCATGGAACATGCTTTAGCCACCACCTAACTTGACAAAACCGTGACGAAGCCGTGGAACAGAAGTAGCGCGGGATTTTGTAATGATTTACACTTACAACCGACCCGTTTCTAGGGAAATGTATCGCCGTTAGTTTTCATCCCACGAAAATCGTTCGCCACTCGTTGAAAAGACCTAAATTTATGCGTAAATTATAAATATACTGCCAAAACCGCTGTAAGAATGGACGAAGCTGAGATAAACCCCTGATTTAAAAGAACTGTAAACAGCATTCGCGGTAAAAACCAACATTTATTTTTGACATTTTATGTCTTTGCTTTGGCACATAAACAAAAAAATGGTTACGTAAACTGTTGACGAAAATTGTCCCAGTTGTTTTCTGATGATTTCCGCTTACAACCGATCGTTGCTAGGGAAATGGTACTTCGTCGTTTTTCATCCCACAAAATTCGTTGACCATTCGTTCGAAAGCTCTCGATTTATCCAACCATATTATGTTAACTACTGCGAAGTGCGTGGCCAACAAGCTGAGTTATGAGCATGGTTATATGAATAATTGTTTACACACAGGTGATCATTCTCAATAATTGATAATGTGAACATGATTGCAACCGCTTGTTAATTTCTGATGATTTCATTGAGCTGGTGTTTCGATGATTTGATTCATAGCTGGTGATCCGAATATTGCGAGAACGGTTTGATTTGTGAAGAGGTGGTTAAATAATTTATAAGGTAATCATTTTAATAGAAGAGTCTGCAACACATACGAGTCTGCAACTAAAGACATAAAATGTCCCAATGTGTTGCAGACTCGTATGCAAGCGTTTTCAACTGAAGTCCTAAACTTTCCCAATACAACTACAAGCGTATAAATATGGACTAATTAAAGTGTAAAAAAACAAAAATGAATTATAATACCCTTCCCTAAATCCGGACTACAATTTACCGAGAAAGGAGCGTCCCTATCAATGTCATTAATATGGGTCGTTACTTGAAAGACCGATACGAACGCTTTACAGGGAACACACAGAAATGAAATGAGTTTCATACCGATCTCAACCGGCGATCTACAATCATCTCTACTCTCTAAGAAGTCCTCTAAATGCGAAACAGAAGTGAACTCAACTCCCCTGGCTTAACTGGAAGAAGTTATGTCTTTACTTTGGCACATAAACGAAAAAAGCGTTAAATGAAAGCGTTAAAAAAAAGCGTTACGGTTGGTTTTCTGATGATTTCCGCTTACAACCGAGTCATTGATAGGGAAATGGTACTTCGTTTCTTTTGATTTTCACGTACAACCCAGCCGTTGCTGGAGAAATGAAACTTCTTCATTTGTCACGGGACAAAAATCGTTCTCCACTCGTTGGAAAGCTCTCGATTTATCACGCATTTCTTTTGCGCTTGTTCTTCTATTCATGTCGTAGTTTTATATTTATTTATGTTATAAATGGATATAGTAAACAATGCCGCTTGTTTTGTTGTCATTCGGTTGAGAAGTTAATCTTAGCTGTAGTAATTTATTGTAGACGCGCACCATATCAGAAATTACCTGCCTGTGAATTCATATTCGTGGAAGAATTGCGCATCGTCAAGACTGGGTTACAGCAAATTCTGTAGTTGTGTGTCAATAATTATTTTATGTTTTCTAAATGTTATTTTATTTAAAACAATAAAAAACTCTGAAATTACTGATAAATTTTCAATGCTCATAGCTCTTCTCTCATAAGAGAGAAAGTACG
The DNA here is from genome assembly GCA_030762985.1 of Adelphocoris suturalis. NCBI lineage: Eukaryota > Metazoa > Arthropoda > Insecta > Hemiptera > Miridae > Adelphocoris > Adelphocoris suturalis. Next base: position 11,264,942 of record CM061050.1, read on the forward strand.
AGCGGCCTGCTTTTTTCTATAGAAAATGCGCTAAGAACAGAAGCCTTTCATCAATCAATTAGAAAATCGCGAACCTATTTCTTTTGATTTTCACGTACAACCAAGCCGTTGCTGGGGAAATGAAACTTTTTTTTTTTTTTTTTTTTTTCAAGTAGTTGTAGACGCGCACCATAACAGAAAATTACCTACTTAGGTACTCTGTTCTAATTTCGATTAATAAAACATTTATGTCATAGTTTTAGCATTTTAGCCGAAGGTTCAAGGCGGAAAGTTACCGTTTTTTTTTTTTTTTTTTTCGCGAATTTTTGAAGAAAATTAAGCTATTGCTCTCGCCTCAAAATTTGAAGAATGTGAATTTTTGAAAAAATTTTATGCAGAAATCCGTCTCAGGCTATTCTGAATCATATTCTGAAGTTTAACGCATTTTTTTATGTATGTATGTATATATGTATGTGTCATTCCAGACGATAACTGTCCGTAGAATTGTGCTAGAAACTTCAAACAAATTTTAAAATGTTAAGGACAGAAAACGAAAGTTCAAGTTCGTTGGCCAGCATGATCGGATTACATCTTCGGGTTGAAATTTTCAAAAATGTAGTCAAAAATTTCAAAATAGCCTGTTTTTTGCGATTTGTTGTGCGAAATAAGTTTTTCAGCATACTAACATGTGGTATATTCGGAATCAGCCTAAAAGTTCCTATAAGAATATGTATCAAGTTTTCAAAAATTTCAAAGTTGAAAAATCAGTCAAAAATCGAAATAATGTCGTTCGGTAGTTGTAAAAATCGGTAATATTTGCATGAAACATTGTCCAAATTCAGATTGAACTACTCTTATGGAAGTATCCCTGTATAACCAATCCTAGAACCATGCTGTTTAAAACGTAGGTAGTGGGTGCTTGTTAAAAAAAAAAAAAAAAAAAGAAAAAAAAAAAAAAAAGTAATCACAACTGAAATGTCGAAGATTTTTTCAAAAATTCGCTCATGGGGTCATGCTGCATGACTGGACTTTTTATTCTTCCAATTTTACTCATTTTGATAGTTCATATTTTGAGTTGTTGTTATATCCTAAGGCGTATTTAGATGAAAGTAGAAAAACAATCATTGATATGGCACCTAATAATTTTCCCGCTCTTAGTTTTCTTCAATTTACCTGAAGGTGGAAGAGTAGATTTTTCATTTTTTATATTTGTTTTCTCGTCATTTTAATCCTTACCTTTAATGCTTCTAAAACAAAAATCGTATATATTAAGAAGAAAAAATAGACTACTTATATTTAACAATTTCATTGCCCTCGAAGTGCTCAAATATCAAAACAATTTAATCTAAATGTAATACGATAATTTACGAAAATTCACCATCATGCTGCATGACTTTTCATTTAATATTTTACGGTCTCTCAATTTGTGATCTGAAGCTATTTGTTGAAGTACATTTTTCCTTACATGGATTTCTTAGCTTTTGGGTAATTCGAAATTTTCGCTCGACTGCGAAAAACGTCAAGCTTTTTTTCACCTACTACCAATCGTTGACAGAGAGAGTATAATTCCCTGATTTCCCATCCCACAAAAAATCGTTCGTTGGAAAGATGCTCTGTGAATTTATAACACATGACTCCACATTCCAATGGGCCAATTTCCCCCTCTTTAACCGTCCCGAGAAGTCCTAGCTTTTGTATACATACTAGTTTTTGGACTCTTACTGAATCAATCCACTACTCTGCTGGGTTTTTTCTCCCTAGTTCAATACTCAATTGATTTTTCTCACAAATGGTTTACTCTAGGTGATGTAGTTACCAAGGAAGCCGATGGCATATCCATTCACTTTTCATGTGAGTGTAGCGTTGTTACTTTTGAACAGTTTAACCACAACTCTTGATACTTATTTTTGTCTTTCGTATAACTCACCTATGAAATAATAATTATGTACCTATTATGATAAAGTAAGCTATTGAAGTTTGATTGTTTAGGAGTTATAATGTACGTAAAAACGTTTTAAAGATCTATACATTTATGTTATTTTCAATTGGTAGGTAGCTACTTAGAGAATGAATCAATACAAAAACGGTGGGTACATCTTTCGTACAAGTACGCAACCATGAGGGGCATTTAATGTCTTTGCGCCCCTCCCGCACCCACACAACGCACCCACACAACGCATTCACACCTCGTACTTTTTTTTTTTTTTAATTTTTGTTTTAAAATAATAAATGAGAAACAAAAAATTACAATACAAATGTTTATTTATTTACATATATACATACATCATTCCATACACATATCATTATTATCAGAGTTTGTAATGGTTAACGTAATATGGTTAGGTAAATCGAGAGCTATCCAACGAGTGGTGAACGATTTTTGTACGATGATAACTGGCGAAGTAAAAGTTCCGTAGCAACGAATCGGTTGTACGTGAAAATCATTAGAAATTTTTCATAAAGCTTTCTTCGTCACACCGTAACGTCACACTTTTGAGTTATGTGCCATAGTAAAGACATAAAATGTCAATAAATTAGTATACCAAGTTTTCATTTAAAAAATTCCCTGAAATTGAGTGGTTTTTGTAGAATTCCCTGACTATTCCAGGTTTTCCCTGACTTTTCCAGTTGGGGGCCACCCTGTTGTACCTTTACGAAACGCTTGTAGGTACACTCATTTTTTACAACTTGTGCATAAAATCGACTTCTAACTTTTCACTTGTTGCTTTATGAAATAGGTCCACCCTAACTACAACTCGCCTTCGATGTGATAACAATCGATTCTTACTTCGATTCGATGTTTAACGATCGATTACGAAGGGGCGGGCGGCTGACTGCTGATCCGTTCAGTTGCCGCGACGGCATGCGCCTCGCCACACCCAACTTCCCAGCGGCAGGCGGCGTCATCGGCTACCCACCTGTCAACAGGAACGGAGTCAACCACGCGACCGGGAATCACAACAGCGCCGATGAAAAACTCGTCGTAAGTCCCGCCGTAATTCTTCCTTATTATGTTTGTTTTCTCGACCACTTGTATAATAATGAAGTTGAGGGTTAGCGAGGAGGGTTAGCGAGGGTTGGTCAATAATTCAAAAAATCTTCTAAGCCAGCGTTTCGCTATATTTGTATAGCATCTTCAGAGCTAGACAGACAAACATGCCCACGAGGCATTTTTCTATGCAAGATGTACCCTCTTTAATTTTTCATCATAATTATCAAGTTCCTATTATTATAGTCTCCAGTTAGCGTGTATGAAAAATAGTGTACAAGTGCAATGTGTCCAGCAAAGATTGTACAACGTGCAATGAGGACAAACAAATTTCCCTGCTCCACTGATAAGCCCTGAAGATGCTATACAATATATAGCGAAACGTCGGCGTAGAAGTAATGCTTCCTGTCACTCAGAGTTGGGCGTAATCGTAATCATAATTACGATTAATCAAATATCACTTTATTGGCAACAATAAATATAAAGTAATAAATACAAAAAATGCTATGCATTAAAGAATTAAATATAATAAATTAGATAAATAAACAAATTAAATAGGTACTTTTGCCCACCGAAGAACAGGTTGAAAAACTCGTGCTCCTCAGTGGAGTTCAATAATTAATAATATCAAAGAATCGTTGTCAAAGTAACAATAAAAAAGTAGAAATAGTGAACAAATTGCCGATAAAACACTAATAAATTACATTAAAATGATTCTGAAAAGAAGATTATACAGAAATATATATATATGCATATAAAAAAAGAAACATAATCAACCAGAAAAAACTTCAACACTATTAGTAATCAACTATCTTCCTTTTAAATTATGAAAGACTATTAAAGTGAATAATATTAATGCCATTGTCAAACACCAGTCTCAATACTTTAATATATGCATTTCTTCTATAGAACTCTGTGTTAATCCTTGGGAAAGAGTATACCCTCCTTGGGTACGAGAGATATTGAAATTGCGAGTAGAATCAGAAACGGAAATATGTTCATTTCTTACACCAGAGCAGTAAACTTGAACACAGACTAAAGCACACATACACACACACACACACACACACACACACACACACATATACACGTATACATAAGAAGCAAGAAGAGTATACGAGAGATATTGAAATTGCGAGTAGAATCAGAAACAGAAATATGTTTATTTCTCACACCATTGCAGTAGAGGTGAACACGAGACTGAAGCAAGAACATTTGTGAAATGATTTTTACTTCAAATTGCTCATAAAGAAATGAGGTTGGGTATCTATTATTTATGGTCAATATAATTTTAAGTAAACAATTTGCACCTCCTGCACCTTTCTAATGTCAGACTTACCTGCACTTCCCCAAAGAACAACACCATACTTGATAATTGAATATGCCAAACCATAATATATTGTTCTTATATGTTTTTGCGACAAAAAAACTACGAGTTTCCTAGAAAACATGAAAAAATTTTCTCATTCTTGAGATTAAAAAATCAATTTGTTTCTTGAATTTTAAATGACTATCAATAAAAACACCTAAGTATTTACAATGGTTATTAAACGAAAGCGACGGGCAGACACAATTAGTAACACTACTTAAACATGAAGTATTCGTGTGAAATTTTATTGCAGTGTACCGAGGAAAATTGTTAGTGCCTATCGAAAATCGAAGAATGAATGTATTATCTACGTTCAAATGTAATTTATTTAAGCTAAACCATTGTTTAATCCGAAAGAGATCAAAGTTAATATATTATCTATTGAAGTTTTATAATCATCACCCCAAAACACCAAGGCAGTATCATCTGCAAAACCAAACAGTTTACCATTTATATTCATGTTCATCAAATCATTAATATATAATAGGAACAAGAATGGCCCCAATTACAATTACAATGATAGGATTTTAGAGTCATGACTACGATCACCTATAATCATAGAACCTGGAGATATAATTACGATTACATTTATGATTACGATTTCAATAATAGGATTTTAGAGTTATGATTACGATCACCAATAATCATAGAACCTGGAGATATAAATTACGATTACACTTATGATTACATCTGTCATCACAGTTTTTCTGTAATTATATTCGTAATCACCCGAGTTTCGTAAATTTCCCGAGTAATTGCAAGAGCTCCATTTTCTACGAAAATTCGGTAAAACAATGTTTTTCAACATTAAAACATAATTTTCTCTCCTAAATGTAAAATTGACTACACCGTTGAAAAGAGATCAGGGCCCAGATCGTAACGTTACTGCACTTCGAAAAAATATTGGTTTTCATTGTTCAATTCCCGATTGAAAAAACTTGTGATTTCCCAAATTAGGAAAAATGTTCTTTTCAGAGGGCCCTTCAATATCTCCAACCGTAATTTTTAAATAGTCAGGCAAGATCTGATAGGAAATTTGATGTTCGGTATCCTCAAATTTGAATTTACATAGCAAATTAAGGGATTTATGATCGTTTTTGTGACAAAAGGTCGAAAACACGAAAAAAATCTTTAAAAAGACTTTACTCGGAAACTAAACGTTTAAAAAGAATTCTCTATCTGGAACTTTCGATCAGAAATGAGCTTTAGAATCGACCCCTGGCCGGTGGTCCATCCTTAGCGTTTACACCCTGTAGATTGAACAACTCAACTAGGCTGACGTTTCGATTTACTTGTAAACCATCTTCAGAGTGCATTATTATTGCATGTTGTTTACATAGCGTCTGTTCTTCAGTATAGGATAACTTAAGCTATTGAACTCACTATCAACTTCTTACTTACTATTGAACTTATTAAATGATCTCATGTAAGTCAATCATTATGTAACAGCTATTTTCTACCAATTATTAAATTTCGTTTATCATTGTTAGCAGAATTGAAGAGTTATAGTTTAATAAGTTCAATAGTTAGTAAGAAGCAAGTAGTGAGTTCAATACCTTAAGTTATCCTTTACTGAAGAACAAATGCTATGTAGCCAACATGCAATAATAATGCAATCATCATTATTTGTGACCATCCAAGGGAAAAGGAAGCTCAACTTTCCAAGCCTTTTGGTTTTCAAGAGAACAAAAAAACGAATATTGGGTCAAAAAATGACTTTTTTTGGGTCCCAAAACTATCTCTCTTTCCCAAATAATCATCAAAACTTGAATTTTCTACATTTTTCATTGTATTTATAACCGCGAAAAACTGTAGTTTTGCAAGTCTGCTGAGCTAAAACCTGCTAAAATTTGCAATTTTCGGGCCCGCTTTTTATCAAACTATGAAAAATCATAAATTTTGATGGGAAGATGAAAGAAAATTTTCAAAAAAGAAGATTTTGTTCAGCATAATGTGGGGATGAGTTTAAAAAAACTGCCAAGTTGGGTGTGGCACATAGCTTCCTCGTTTATCTATCATGAATGTATAGATCATGGAAAAGTTTTCAAAAATTCCATAGCGGAATAGAGTAAATCAAGAATTAGCGTGAAATGTCATAATTGGTCTCAATGTAATTCACGTTTGTGCTAGCACAGAACGAACTGATGAGTTGAAAACAATGAAATAAGTACGGGACCATCTACAACCTAAGCCGCGCATTCGCTGACGATTTAATCAAAATCGGATGAAAACTATGAAATTTAAGGTCATTACAAGTATTTCACATTGGTGCATGCGCAGTAGCTATTAATAATACAACAGTGTTGAAATTGATATGGGGTCATCATGTCATCTTCTTCCAACTAACATCCAAATTTAAGCGAAATCGAACAACTAGAGTGTGAAAAAATGGAGCACAATGGAATTTACGTTTGCGCATGCGCAGAATGAAGAATTGATTTGGCAACAATGCAACTGATAGAGGACCATCTACAACCTAACCCGCGCATTTTCTGACAATTTCATCGAAATCGGATGAAAACAGTGGAAATTAAGGTCGTTGCAAGAATTTCGCATAGGCGCATGCGCAGTAGCTATTAATGATACAATCAAGTTGAAATTGATTTGGGATAATCAAACTGTCATCCCCCAACTATCATCCAAATTTGAACGACATAGGACGACTAGGGCGTGAAAAAATGGAACATAATGGAATTTACGTTTGCGCATGCGCAGAGTGTGATTGAGTCAAGAACGATGAAACTGATAGGGGACCGTCTACTCCCTAGCTATCTATTCCACTCCGTTACAACCGAGTTTTTCACTTAAACAAACTAGTTTCTAGTTCATTTGTTATGCTCAATTTTATGTGTTTTTTAAGGGTAAAACCTGTTAGTTAAAGTGTAAAACTCGGTTGTAACGGATCTGCGAGTGTTACCATTCGAATCATTGTGAAAAAAAAACGTAGGAACCGTCCCCAGACTTGTATTTTCTTATGACTGTAATTTTTCACAAAAACCGTTGATTTTACAGAAAAAATCACATTTTTATGCATACATACTCGTACATAGTTTTCTCCCGTAATTAACAAAGTAAAATAAAAATTGAATATACCGTTGGAAAGTTGAGATTTTGGCACAACTTTTAGGCTTACAGACAAACATTCGAATGCTGGATCACAGGGACCTATGAGCGGTTGAAAAAAGTGGGGATTTTCAAGATTTGACAACTTTACTTCTTTAAGTTCATTTTTCACCTGTTTTGCCTATTCAAACCATTTTTGTTTTCCATTAAGGAGATAGGAAATTTAACGCTCTTTCCAACGGTATCCTCAGATTTGAACAAACTCAAAAATTGGGGAGTTAGAGCCGTTTTTGTGACGTAAGGTCGAAAATACGGAAGAACTCTTAAAAGTAAAATAACTAGGAAACGAAGCCTCTAAATAAAGTCTATGAGGCAGTTTTTGTCGGAAATTAGTTTTAGAATCAACTCCAGGCCGGTGTCATCCACTTAGGTGTAACATCCTGTATAGTACGAAAATTTACGAAAATTCGCTCCTACTATCATGCTGTATGACTGGAAGTTTTTTTCTATTAGGGGCTAGATGAGCTCAAGCAAATGGCAGTAGATGGGCTCTTCCATCTGCAAATAGTTTCGTCAATCATAGGGCTCCAACCGACAGAGAAATGAACAAATTTATATGGTTCTTTTACGCGTTTATTTCCGTAAATTACAATAATTACAAATTTCAATAACAAAAATTATATTACTTTTGATTACTCTTCGATACATAATACTAATCGAGATCAATTGGAAAAACACCCAATATGAACAGACAGGTTCGTGAGAAGGGTATGAATACAGTTATAAATGCGTGTATTATATATGTTTAATCTGCTGTCAAAAAATCTAAACTTAACTATTATCTTCTGCTACGACAACTATTGTATATGTACAGGTTCTATCTCATCCATATCACGTTGGATGAAAATATTGAGAGGGGGGAGGAGAGAGGCTGTTAGTGTAACAAAAACAGTAAATAAATAAAATAATAAGATCAAATAACGATCATCATAACAAATATAAATAATAATAAAGAACAAGGTCCGGTTCCTGTTGTACCTGAGAGTCGCTGAGCTCTACTACGAACTGTGATATCTGATCTGAGATATATTTATATTCCTCTAGTTGTAGTTTTATTTCACTTTGCTGATTGTATAAAGTAGTATGTATATAGTTATTAGCCTATTTTTTCATCTAGTCTTAGTTGTATTACTTTATTTTTGGGGATTTTTTTCAACCACTTTGGGGGCTGGTGTCCCTCATTTTTTCCCCCTCTGAGTTGCCAGTGGAGTCCATGATGGCGCTCCTTTTTGGTCAAGGATGCAGCATGGCTCCCCTTAGAATCGTGCCACTCCCAGTGTCCCTTTGGACACCTTGTTTAATGCCGCTAATGATCCTTCTGGTTGAGGTGCGGCTTAAACCTTTAAAAAAAAAGAAAGAAAATTTTACAATAACGTGCCTCTACAGTTTTTCCAAGTATATGTTAATCAAAATATAGTAAAATTTATTACTATTTGTTTCAAAAATGAATTTTTTTTAAATGCTGGAATCAAGATAATTATAGTTTAATACAGCACGATACCTATAACTTAATTGGGCGAATGTCGTGCGGAAAAGAGGTAAACACATGTGGTCTTGCACTTGCAACCTAGTTGGAATTTGATGTGATGGGTGAGTGTAGTCAACATCTATATATATAAAAATCAATTGCTGTTCGTTAGTCTCGCTAAAACTCAAGAACGGCTGGACCGATTTCGCTAATTTTGGTCTTAAATTATTTGTGGAAGTCCAGAAAAGGTTTAAAAGGTTTAAAATTTCGAATCTGCTCCATAGGGTGTGTTTAGGGGAGGAGGTATCTGGGAGAATGGGGTATCTTTGTCACCACTGAAGAAACTGGGAATTTGATTGTCGAGTATGTTTGGATTACTCCAATTCAAGTCAAAGACTACTTTTTTCAAATTTTTGAACTCTGACCCAGTGGGGAGGGGAGGGGGAGGATTTTAAAGCGTTTTGAACGTCACTGTTCCAACTGGGGATCTGAGTGGGCGAATCTATCAGAAGTACATCAACTTGGGTCACAGGCTATTCAAGTCAACCTGTGCAACGCACGGGTGAACTAGCTAGTCCTTCAATAGTTTTCTCAAAGAGCAAACATTAAAAAGCTGATGAATGACTTGTGGCTCTAGTTCTACAGGCACCGCTTACTCCGATTGTTCTTCGGTTTTCTTCCTTAATTTACATATTTACAAACATTTTGCCGCATACAAAAAGATTTCATCGTCCATGGCGAGAGCGACCCGTTCACGTGGAGTGACTGGCGTGGCGCGTTCGTGAATTTCCTACCAAAATGGAGTGGCAGAAAAATGGAGCGGTTGGCGCGGCGTGGCTCAATATTTGATTTATATGATCTTCAATTCCATGCCTGTCCATCTGCAAAACGCGGGAAATTATTCCCGTTCCCTACAAGAGGCATATCTTTACATGCCTCATTGGTTTGTGGCCGGCGAATGCTGATGATATTGTCAATAGCGTGTACGTCCATTAAACCTCATTTATATGAGCATAGTTGATTATAGTTTACGTCTTTTTGTTATAACTACTCCATTTGTTATTACTACACCATCTTTCCCGAATATTTGTTATTGTTATACGTTAACGATACCCATCTCTGTTTCTTCGCCCATCTCAACCATTAAAACTCAACTTTTCCGTCACCTCTGCTTGGGTACCCCTCAATAACTCATTTTGCCTAAACTGTGTCTGTGGTGAAGCAGTGTGACTCTTTAGTGTGGTGCTCTGGTCATCGTTTGTTGTTTTCCTCATTTCTTATAATTATAATTAATTTAGGTACTACCTGTTCACTTTTAACGAATGAAGCTTCACTTTTCTTAGAAAATAAAGCTATTGCAATGGCTCCAAAAATTTTAAAATTAATATTTTCAAAAATTTCCTCAATCGAAATCTGTTTTGAGGCATTCTGAAATGATTCCTGGATTTTAACGCTTTTTTATATGTATATATAAATATATGTATGTGTCATTCCAGACGATAACTCTCGATAGAATTGAGATAAAAACTTCGTTCTTTCGCCAAAAAATCAAGCATCTCAAAAGAAAGGATGAGTTCGTTGGATAACACTTTTTGAGCACATTAAATTGGTCAAATTTCAAAAAATGTGCTAAAAAAATCACTAAAAATGACTGAAAACGTCTAAAAACTGTTAAATTTATATTTTTATCAGAATCGTAGTCGTAAGAAGTTTATTGACGATGAACTAAAACATTCAAAAATGTATTCACAAAATTATGGTGAAAAATGTACTTGAATTTCATCAATATTTGCTGAAAAATCGATTGAAAAACTAAAAAATAGCTAAACATCCAAAATCTGTTTTTATTCGTAGAATATGATTTGGAACGACTTTATTTGCCATAAAATTGGTGGTTAACAATTTCTTTGAACTCGGAATGCACAAATTTCAAAACAGTAATATAATATAATGTTACGATAATCTATGAAAATTCGCTCATACGATCATGCTGCATGACTGGAACTTTTTTTTTCTCTTGTAATTGGGTTCGTCCCGTATTTTCTAAATAAATGAATAAATATATACTGCCTGTTATACATTCTTAAAACGTTGCCAATCTAGGTGAGAAGTGTGTTGTACATGACACTCTTCAAGTTCGAAAATGTTTTTGGTCGAACCAAATTTGAAATTGGAATAGAACTCTAGCTTGTCAACACAGGCTCTCCCTATCACCAAGCTAAAATATTCAAATAACTATTTTCATACTATGTTCCTGTATGTGTACAATATTGAATATACTACATTCTCTCTCTCTCTCTTGTGAATGTCCTACCGAAAGGGAGTGACAGAAAAACGGAGCGGTTGGCGCGGCGTGGCGTGGCGCGAGGCTATTTGGAGCGATCGTGAATGGCCCGGACGGCGGACGAACATTGCAGTTTTGAAATTTCCGGACCTTGAAACGTAAAGTGACAAAGTTTGACAGAAATTGTTTTTGTTTTTTTCCTATGCGATTACAAAGGCTTATTATTGGAAATAATGAACCAAAAATGCCGTAAATCTTGCATACAAGTCTGCAAGACGTTGAAACATTTTACTTCTTCACTTCCCAGTCTAATAGTGGTTGCAATCATGTTTACAAAATTAACTGAGAAGGATCACCTTTATGTGAACAACCAGTATTCAGACAACCACGCTCATACCTCAGATTGTTGGCCACCCACTATGCAGTGGTTAACGTAATACGGTTAGGTAAATCGAGAGCTTTCCAACGACTGGCAAACGATTTTTGTACGACGATAAATGCCTAAGATGCATTTCCGTAGCAACGATTTGGTTGTAAGCGATAACCATAAGAAAATCAAAAGTAACACTTTTCGGTTATGTAACGTAACGTACCGTAGAAGTTGGTAATTTCGGCCAGTTGAAGTAACTTCGGCCATTTCGTATTTTCGAGGAAATTTGTGTTGTGCACTCTGTTGGGGACATTGTAAAGTATTTACAATTATGTCATCTGTTAGTCTGGTTACGAAAGTGACTTCCTCAGTCGTTATAACGATCTTCTTGACAACTGCTGATGATCAGGGAATAAATTATTGTGTATAATGTTTTCACAGTTTTCAGAAACATTTTCAAACAAACTGTACGTAAATAACGGTAGACATTACAGCCAAGTTTGTTATATATTTTGTTCTAGTATCTGTCCTGAACACATGCAGCTAATATTGTTTGGTCTCAGACCAACTCAGTCCGCTCAGAGGACAATAATGTTCAAAATCTTGTATACATAGGGTAACTTTGGCCATGTCTTCTTCCATGTTATTTACCACGAAAATGCTGTCAAATAAGTTCAGAGGGGCAAGATCTCAATTTGTGAAACCTCAGTAAAGTATGCTGTATCCATCAACTAAAACGCTGCAAATTATTTCACAAAGGTTTATTATTTTTTCAATTGAGTATGATCGTAGTTTTAGTCGGCTTGCGTACGTCATAAGGCCCGTCCAGACTCCTCGGCGTGTCCTATTTCGAGTTGCCACAACCTACAGTTCTATAATTATATACGCATGTTTATATTTCTCGATTTGAGCTCCTATCTATTCAAATAATTATTGCCTTAATAATATCATTATCTAAGTACGTACGAATAGTCGAGAGGATATGTTATTAAATATGCGTAGGCAAAGCATTGGTATTAACACAAAAATATGACCTAGAAAAAAACATATATTCATGCCTCGAAGGAACATGAAATTCGAAAGCAATACAAGTGTAAGAAGTTTTCCGCGCCACCCTGGAGGTACTCCCTAGGTCTCGTTACCTCACAAACAGAGGTTCACCGCCCTATTACGCTTACACTATCATATCACTCATATTTTTCCATCAACATTCAATTTGAAAGTTGTGCATTTTGAGATGAGTGAATTTTGTCCTAACATGAGAATAATAATTATTAGGTCGTGCAGTAGTGGTCGTGCATGATCTGGTCCTAAAGTGTTCTGTGCGAAGTCCTCCCCCTCCCCCCTCATGACCCTCTGCCAATGTTTTCATCATTCCACTAAACGTGCCAAGCGTGCGCGCGTACATCAGTCTAACACTCAAAGCCTCGAAAAAGACACTTTTTCACCAATTTTTTGCTCATAGCACCCATGGGTGTGGAGCGATCGAGCTGGTGAGAAGTTAGGACCAACTAGACCCTAAGTGGAGTCTATGTGCGAAAGAACGGATTTTTTAAGTCGATTCTAAGGCCTTTTATGGCCCGGACGGCGGACGGCAGACGGACATTGCCAATTTGGATTCTACGCACTTTGAAACACAAAGTTTGAGGGGGGGGTATAAAATTTGTTTGCTATACAATCACATAGGCTTATTATTGAAAATAATAAACCAAAAATCTGCATCCCCTTAAGGTAGGTTGCCCTTTGTTGATTCCCTTTGAAGATGAAAAGTTCACTGTTGGTATTTTGAAATGCGCGGAAACGGGTTTCCCACTGATTACCGCCGAGACATGCGTATTATTGTGAAGGGGCATATGGACAGGCAGGGCAGAGTGATTCCTAAATTCACTAACAATCGTCCAGGGAAGTTTTGGATGAAAAATCTCATTTCTCACCAAGCTGATGTTTTTTTTGCTAGAATGGGTGATGATATACAACGGGTTCAAACCACAGTAACTTGTGGTAGGTACTATCAATACTACTGGTTCAAGAACTATTTTCAGAACCTCGCGATAACGTATTCAGTATACCTACTTCCTTATTTTATATTTTCTTTACATTTTACTGTTCAATAAAGGCTGTTTTATTGTAATACGTTTGTAATCATATTCTTTCAATTCCGAAGGAAAGCTACTAAAACATTTTTTCGACATGGATATGTCTTTGGGCTGGGGGTCATTCTAAAATTTGCGTAACGACACCAAAATTTGTGACGACCCGGCACTTTTGATTATTATTAACTCGAAAAGTGAAGGCTAGGTAGAATTTCTATTGATTTTTCACGTACAACCAATGAGTTACTAGGGAAGAGTAACTCCCTTAGTTTTCATAGTAGGAAAATCCTTCGACACTTTTTGGAATGCTCTCATTTTATCTTTATTACTATGAGTTATAAATTAATATTGTTTTGTAACCACAATGGAATAATCTTGTGAAAAGAAGGCACTAAATGGTTGGTATACAATTGAGGTACCTACTGGTAAGCAGTAGGTTCTAGACATATCCATGATCTTTTGTTTTTCCCATCAAGGGAGAAATTAAAATGCTTGAAAAATTTAACTAGTAATGGACCATTTGATTTGTTAAACTTAAACCTTGGCCGAAGTTAGTTTAAGACACTGTTAACATTGTTTTTTCAAGATTTTAAATTGGTGGCCGAAGCTACTAGAACTGTGCCACTAACTTCGGCCACAATTTGAGTTTATAAAAAACCAACTGGGTTGGAGTTGAAATGTCAACTCTAGCGGCATTTGAAACCTGAAATGTGAGGCTATCTAAATTATTTTTATCATTTAATAATGATTCACAGGACGTTTCCATTTGTTTTCGTCACGTCACGAGCGTTACGTCACGGTGGGGTTTTCTATTAATTTTCACGTACAACCAATGCGTTACTAGGGAAGTGTAACTCCCTTAGTTTTCATAGCAGGAAAATCGTTAGCCACTTTTTGGAATGCTCTAATTTTATCACTGCATCTCATAATCCCTAAGCCTCTGTAATGTCAAGGAAAGCTGATTTATTACGCTCAGTTATAAACTCATAGTGCTAAGTAACCATAATTAACTAATAATGTGTAAAATTAATCATTATTAGAGAGTTTTTGTTCTTCCCGTAATTTTCTACCCGTGTACGTGAAAAGACTGAAATACCAACTGCGCATGCGTGAATCTTCACGTCAACGTGTAGAGCTACGCGTGTACGGGAAAAAGGCCTATCTACACGTGCACGGGAAAATGCATTCGTTGGAATAGGTAGTTATCATAGCCTGACGCAAACGTAATAACAGCTGCCGGTAACCTGTAACAGAGTTACCTCCTGAGAGGTCCATCAAGCTCCCGTCACTCCCGTCAGAGCACCAGAGATAGCGCTGTCGGCGTCCCGTTGATGAATCAATGGGCGCTGCGGGCTGTTCTCGATCATTTTCGAAGCTGGGTTTGGCGTTGGATGGAATTCCAGGCGACTGGGAAACTAACCTACCCCGAACATGGCTCATTAAAAGCTATTAGTAGGGGTGGTATCTCTCTGACGGGATGCTCTTTACCTCCTCTACCTGATTTATGAGGATTTAGGCCCCCATTGCACCTCTGGGGGGGGGGGGGGCACCTAAATTCCTTATAAGCCACCGTGTGACCAAGGTAACCGCAGTTACGCAGTTACCAGCAAAACACTTATAGAGCTTCTGAAACAGTTATCAGCTACTGAAACACTTATAGAGACGTTAGCGTGACGTTAGCGTTTGGTTTTTCGCGTATACGTGTAGAAATACGCGTAAAAATCACGTGAAGAGCTAGCATCACCAGCTACTTGCTCTAGACGCTGCTCTACGCGTCAACGGGAGAAAATCTTACGGGAAGAACAAAAACTCTCTATTAAATGATCTGACTGTAGAACCGTAGGTCTACCGTCTGTTTTTTTTTTTTTTTTTTTTTTTTTTTTTTCATAATTTTAGAACTAAATTGTCATGGTAAATCAATATAAAAAAAACAGCGAAATGTGGCCGAAGTTACCAACTTCTACGGTAACACTTTTAGATTCAATTTGCCAAAGTAATGACATAAAATGTCAAAACGATGTTTTGGTTTGGCGGAACAGAGTTATCAAATATGAAGCAATGTTGACGAATAGAATGAAGCAGAGTGAAGCCCAGTAAACAAGATATATAGAGAGGAAAAACACAATTACAACGAAACACGCCGAACTGAGCACAATAGCAATGGCGGCTACCTTATTTTTTGTCAAAGCACTTCGTGTCGTGACCCTCCCTCAACGATAAATTAATTTTTCCCTTCACCTTCGAAACTTGTGACCTTCCGATGTCAACCTCGCTATTATGAAGCGTTTGCGACTGTGCTGTGAGCCACGCTAAGCTGGGGACAGATTTTGGGCTGTACTAAAAATGCTAAAGAAAATTATCGTCCAATCTTTTTATCGTTCATTTTTCGTTT
This sequence comes from Adelphocoris suturalis, assembly GCA_030762985.1. Taxonomy (NCBI): domain Eukaryota; kingdom Metazoa; phylum Arthropoda; class Insecta; order Hemiptera; family Miridae; genus Adelphocoris; species Adelphocoris suturalis. The sequence continues at coordinate 11,281,009 of CM061050.1, forward strand.
TATTTACCTATATTAGGAGTAAGCCCAGTCGCACATAAAAGCAAATTATCAGTAAAGTTCAATTCAATTTTATTGTATAACCCGTAGGTATTACAAGGAGTTCCTTAAATACATATTTAAAAAAACGGACAGTAGACCTACAGTTCTACAGTCCGATCATTTAATAATGATTAATTTTGCACATTATTAGTTCATTATGGTTACTTAGCAATATTAGTTTATAACTGAGCGTAATAGATCAGCTTTCCTTGACACTACAGAGTCTTAGGGATTATGAGATGCTATGATAAAATGAGAGCATTCCAAAGTGGCTAACGATTTTCCTGCTATGAAAACTAAGGGAGTTACACTTCCCTAGTAACGCATTGGTTGTACGTGAAAATCAATAGAAAACCCCACCGTGACGTGACGAAAACAAATGGAAACGTTCTGTTAATCATTATTAAACGATAAAAATATCACATGATATCTTGCCTTCATTTCTGCCTCAACAATGTTAGACTCTTACGTATGATGTATCAAATAATTACTTATGTAGGTCTTCATAATTTACGTATAATAAATTAGCACTGCATAGTTAACATAGATCACAATCAATAATGCCTACACTCCACTGCCAAATTTCAATAATAATCCCGAGTCATTGCCCAAATTTCCAAAGCGGTGTTGTTGTTTGTTCTATCTATTGTAGATTTTCATCTTCTTTTTGACCTGTTTTCTGGAAATGTTGGGAGGGGATGGAGGTGTATTCAGATTAATCTCCACTTCTGACCCAGTACATGTAAAATCCTCCAACGTACTTTGTCCATAGTGAATCCATTAGCGTTGGGCTTGAAAAGCGTAGGTGGGTCATCACCTACTTGTATTACACTAATTTATTAAATTATTGATTAGTAAATACTTAAGAATTACTCTTAATTAAATTATTATTTCTATTCTTGAAGGTTGATTACTTCCGAATCTACCATGGTCGGAACGTTTTAGCCAATTTTCTAAAAAAATGAAGCTATTGCGATGAATCCGAAATTTCCTTCGTGGAAATTCATTTTGAAATTCCTTGAGTTTAACGCTTTTTGATATGTGTATGTAGAGTTTGATCAAAAAGTTCTGGTTCTCTTCAATTTGCACGCAAACAGAGGGTCGTTGAAACTTCTCGGTGGTCTCAGCGTTACTCTTTCTGAGTCAACTGGTTATTGCTTCTGAGTCTACCTAAAGGTAGCGGAAACATTGTTTTCTCAAATCAAAATTTCCACTCGCATTTTACGTTTTAGGCCATTCTGAACAACTTTGGATCCATGTCGGTTTGTCTGTCTGTGTTTGTGTCTGTGTGTCTGTTTGTGTCCGCAAATCCTTGTAACCAGCTTGTTTTCCACAGTTTTCATCCGATTTGGATGAAATTTTCAGGGAATGTGTGAGCTAGGGAGCCAACAGTCCCCTATCAGTTTCATTGTTCTTGACTCAATACCTCACTCTGCGCATGCGCAAACATAAATTATACCAAGCATTATTTTCTCACGCCCTAGTCGTCCGATCTCGTTCAAATTTGGATGATAGTTGAGAGATAACTTCAACTCTTACATCAATTTTAACATGATTATATCTTAATAGCTACTGCTCATGTGCCTATGTGAAATCCTTGTAACGACCTTAATTTCCACTGTTTTCATCCGATTTAGATGAAATTGTCAGAGAATGCGCGGGTTAGGTTTTAAATGGTCCCCTATCAGTGTCATTGTTGCCAAATCAATACTTCATAACCTCTAGTCGTTCGATTTCGCTTAAATTTGGATGATAGTTGGAAGAAGATGACTTGATTCTAATATCAATTTCAACACGATTGTATCATCAATGTGAAATACTTGTAATGACGTTGATTTTCATAGTTTTCATCCGATTTTGATGAAATCGTCAGCGAATTCGTGGTTTAGGTTGCCGATGGTCCCGTATCTATTTCATTGTTTTCAACTCATTAGTTCATTCTGCGCTTGGACAACCGTAAATTACATTGAGTATCATTTTTCGTATCTTAATTGACTAATTATGATATTTCACGCTACTTCTTGATTTACTCTTTTCCGCTATGGAATTTTTCAAGATCATTAGAAACTTTTCAATGATCTATACATTCATGATAGGTAAACGAGGAAGCTATTTGCCACACCCTGCAATCGTTTTTTCCTTGTTAACCTATGGTTTTACTAAGTTTTTTGTTTTGTTGTTTCGATATTTTTAGAAAAAAGTTCAACATTCACCTACAATAAACTGTAAAAGTGAGTGGCCCTGGGCTGTGAAGGTGTGAACCCTATTGGAGGCATGATGCTTAATAATAATTAGGTATAGACCAATGATCTGCGTAAAAGGGCTATCTATACAGAAATAATAAACCTTTGTGGAATAATTTGCAGCGTTGTTTAATTTGAATGTAATTTTATTTAAATAAATTACGTTTATCAACATTGGTTTTGTCCAGTTCATGTTGTTCCTCTCATGTACGCTTAAATTGAAGAACTAGCAGTGGCACAAAATGCTCATTATGGATCGTCAAACCTCTCTGTAGTAGAAGTATATATTCGTGTTGTCGGACCCATCTCTTATTATCTCTTGATAAAGAGATCCGATTTATTCATTTTTTCGTGAAAAGAATTCAGTTGTCTTTCTGTACCCTTCCATAGAATGATAATATCTTCAACATATCTATACCAATATCGATTTATCGTCTCTATCGTCGAAATCGATTTAACATAGTAACTCTTTATTTTTCGTGGGAATAGTTTGGAATGGGTTTCCACAACTTCGTCGAGAGTGATTTAGTTCACACAATCAGACAGTGGTAATGTGATGTGAAAGCAGTACGTGAAGTGCTGGGTCGAGGGAGAATTGTTACTGATTTACTCTATTCTGATCGATAACAACTATAACTCAGCTCTCAGTGGGTTGCCTACCATTCTGGCTAGGATGATTTATAGTAAGCTCACCTCTTAACACAGTAAAAAATTCCAGCCATACAGCATGACTGTATGAGCGAATTTCCGCAAATTATATTAGGTATATATCAAGAATTGAAATTAAAAGTGTATCAGGAGTGAGGGTGAAATAAAGTTAAACTTGTTTAAGAAATGAAAAGTAAGTTTTAATAATGTTACGACATGTATCATAGGAAGGTTTTATACGAACCATGGAAGAAAAGAAATCTCTTCTTCCATGATACGAACTGAAGCCACGCCACGAAGCGCTCTCGTTATATTCCCAATGACGCAGTAGGGTGCGTCAGGGATACCAACCCTCCGGGACGAAACACACCTGGCCCTTGAAGGGTGAACGCTAACACGTTCATCAACTAAATAAATGAGTTGTGCGGGTTGTTTATGAGAAACTTTGTAATTATTGGTAGTCATCCCCGATATATATTATAACGTTACATTGTTTTGAAATTTGAGCACTTTGAGTGTAAATAAATTGTTGACTGCCAATTTAAGACCAAAAAAAAACTCGATCTAAATAATATTCTGCAATTCAAAAAAGACCATGGATTTTTAACTTTTTAATATTAGATTCGCCCATGTGTAATAGTTCTAACTCTTCCAATAGCGATATAATTTATAGGGCATTTTTTTAGAATATATACCCATTTGTCTACTGAGTTTGAACGAAATCGGACCAGTAGATGATGAGAAATAGACGTGATGAAAAATTCATGTTTGCGCATGCGCACAGGCTACTCTTGGTTTGACGCCATTGAAAATTATAGGATACCATTTAGGCGCTAACCCGCACAATATCTAGAATTTTATCGGAATCGGACAGAAACTTGGTATCGTTATGGGCGTGACAAGAATTTACCACAGACATTCAGATGTGGAACCAAAATTGATCAACAAGCTCTGACTCGCAAAAAGCACGTGGACATGTTGATTTTGGAGGACAACATTTGTATCGACTTCTATCATATTATGACGATAATAAATTAAAAGTTGGACGATATTGTATGACAGAACACTATAAGAAATCACGTTAAGCATTTATATTGAACCCGTCATAAGAATTTTTTCTCATAGAATGCAGGTAGTTGGCTTTTGAGGGGGAAATAATTTAAGGCATCTCGTTGATTGATTTATTTATTTGTGTCAGCTAAGTACTATCGCCGGATTCGGCCTCATCACAACTATTAAGATTAGCTGCGTCTTCTTGGTGTGGTAGATTAGGGTTGAGGTACCCTGCGTCCCTGCTTCCCTCGTTGCAGTAGTTCATAATTCTTTATGGCGGTTTGCTAAGTCCTTTATGTAGGTAGTTGGATTTGGAGGGGGAGATAAATTAAGGCATCTCGCTGATTGAAGGATTTATTGGTGTCAGCTAAGTACTTTCACCGGATTCGGCCTCATCAGAACTATTTAGATTAGCTGCGTCTTCTTGGTGTGGTAGATTAGGGTTGAATACCCTGCGTCTCTGCTTCCCTAGTAGCAGTAGTTCATAATTCCTTTATGTTGGTTTGCCAAGTAGGTAGTTGTGTTTGGGGGGGGGGGGGGATAATTTAAGGCTTTTCATTGATTGATGGATTTATTGGTGTCAGCTAAGTATTTCCGACGGATTCGGCCTCATCAAAACTTTTAAGATTAGCTGCGTCTACTTGGAGTGGTAGATTAGGGTTGAATACGACTGCGTCCCTGATTCCCTCGTTGCAGTAGTTCATAATTCTTAATGGTGGTTTGCCAAGTCCTTTATGTAGGTAGTTGGGTTTGGAGGGGGAGATAATTTAAGGCATCTCGTTGATTGATGGATTTATTGGTGTCAGCTAAGTACTTTCGCCGGATTCGGCCTCATCAGAACTATTAAGATTAGCTGCGTCTTCTTGGTGTGGTAGATTAGGGTTGAATACCTTTGCGTCCCTGCTTCCCTCGTAGCAGTAGTTCATAATTCTTTATGGTGGTTTGCCAAGTCCTTTATGTAGGTAGTTGGGTTTGGAGGGGGAGATAATTTAAGGCATCTCGTTGATTGATGGATTTATTGGTGTCAGCTAAGTACTTTCGCCGGATTCGGCCTCATCAGAGCTATTAAGATTAGCTGCGTCTTCTTAAGGCCCGATCACACAGGACGCGTTATAACGCGACGTTATAGGAACGCGCGTTCCCCCCGACGTTCGGCGATATAGCAACGTCACATACACCGCGTTATTATTGGGCGTTATCAGGGCGCAAGACCCTGTCTTGTCTGTGCTACTCAAGGGGTTCGCGGTTCCTAGCGTCTATAATTTGTCTATAATCTATAATGATTTCTGACAATGATGAGCTCTACTTCTTCTAGCGCTATTAGATCGCAGGAATAGACGGTATTGGGTGCACCCAATCAATGAAAGGAGGGAAGAGCTTGGGGAATACCACCGTCTATGTCGGGAGTTGCGCTCACATGAAGATCGTTTTGTAAACTATTTCCGCATGTCGAGACAAAATTTCGAGGACCTACATGAAATACTAGCGGTGAATATCGAGAAGATAACCACGAACTGGAGGAGACCTGTTGAAACGAGGGAAAAACTAGCCGTTTGTTTGAGGTAAGTAAGTTGATAAAAAATTTCGTCTTGCAATTTTTTCTGATATATTTCTATGAAGTGGGGTCACGGAAAAAATAACAGATAGCTACTTTTTTAATAACACATAATCACCTCAAAAAGAAATCCCACTCTTGATACAAAATTAGTATCAATAAGAGCCTCAGTTTCCACATTCATATTCATTGTATATTGAACGACAGTGGCAGAAGGAAGAGAACGCCCTCAGCGCGCGATATTCTGTAATTCTGTACAACCCGCTTGGCTGACGTCGCGTTACTGAAAGTATCGCTGAGGGGTACCGCCGTGTGTGTGACGGGGGTGATGCAATGTACCGTATCTCAGTAACGCGACGTTACTGGAACGCCTAACGTCGCGTTATGACGCGTCCTGTGTGGCCGGGCCTTTAGTGTGGTAGATTAGGGTTAAGGTACCCTGCGTCCCTGCTTCCCTCGTATCAGTAGTCCATAATTCTTTATGGTGGTTTGCCAAGTCCTTTATGTAGGTAGTTGGATTTGGAGGGGGAGATAAATTAAGGCATCTCGCTGATTGAAGGATTTATTGGTGTCAGCTAAGTACTTTCACCGGATTCGGCCTTATCAGAACTATTTAGATTAGCTGCGTCTTCTTGGTGTGGTAAATTAGGGTTGAATACCATGCGACCCTGCTTCCCTAGTAGCAGTAGTTCATAATTCTTAATGGTGGTTTGCCAAGGCTTTTATGTAGGTAGTTGGGTTTGGAGGGGGAGATAATTTAAGGCATTTCGTTGATAGATGGGTTTATTGGTCTCAGCTAAGCAGGTACTTTCGCCGGATTCGGCCTCATCAGAGCTATTAAGATTAGCTGCGTCTTCTTGGTGTGGTAGATTAGGGTTGAGGTACCCTGCGTCACTGCTTCCCTAGTAACAGTAGTTCATAATTGTTTATGTTGGTTTGCCAAGTAGGTAGTTGGGTTTGGAGGGGGAGATAATTAAAGGCATTTCGTTGATTGATGGATTTATTGGTGTCAGCTAAGTATTTTCGCCGGATTCGGCCTCATCAGAGCTATTAAGATTAGCTGCGTCTTCTTGGTGTGGTAGATTAGGGTTGAGGTATCCTGCATCCCTCCTTCCCTCGTAGCAGTAGTTCACAATTCTTTATAGTGGTTTGCCAAGTCCTTTATATAGGTTGTTGGGTTTAGAGGGCGAGATAATTTAAGGCATCTCGTTGATTGACGTATTTGTTGGTGTCAGCTAAGTATTTTCGCCGGATTCGGCCTCATCAAAACTTTTAAGATTAGCTGCGTCTTCTTGGCGTGGTAGATTAGGGATGAAGCCGAATCCGGCGGTCTTAACCTTTCCACGGCCGTTTAGGTAGGGTACATGTTTGTCCAGTTGACATTAATATATTGTTGAACTACATATTTTCATTTGATCATCATTTCTTTTCATCATATGCCTCATCATACAAGTTTATTACCCAAAGGTACAAATTAATAATAGGTGCTTATAGAATGGAATGTAGTGTCTCCAATCACTTATTTATACTGTTGGAGTGGTCCTTCGAGTATTTATCATTTTTAATATACATCTTATTGTTGGCTGTGTTTGATCAATCAGCCCGTTCATCACGTTTAGAATAATTGGCACCTATTTATCAAGAGTTTCCGCATCCTTACGTAGCAATTGTAGTAGTACACATTTTCTCCAACAACCGTTATTTAGTTCGCGACTAGAGTAACTATACACCAGCTAATTCTGCCTCATTCATAACACGCTCTTTCCAACCAGGTTAGTTGTGGTTGGAGACACAGCCCGGTCACTTTTATATATCAACATGGAAAATCGACATTTGTTGTCAATAGTGATTAATCCCACGGTATTCTTCATCAGTTCATCCCAAATTTCCAAGACCTATCGCATGACAGAACCTACCCAAATACAGGAAGTCGTCGTATCTTCCAATCCGATTGATTCTACAAAACTAGGATAAGGTTGCGAGCGCCGTTAACAATTCATAAACTCCGTTTATAGCATGAACTAGGGGTTCAATAAATTAATTATGTTGACCGACTCGTCTTCGCTATCGAGGCCGCTCAAAGGGTTCAAACACCCCAAATACCACATGATAGGTTGACCTCATTTATGTTACTCTTAAGAACGATCATTGGTTAGGTGAACATCAAAAACACCACTCATATGGCAAATATTTACCCTTTTAAACATTCATCAATGGCCACTCGGGGAACCGCGGGCTGCGGAGCGGAATGACAAAATCAATTCACTATCTACCTGTTTGCTGTCAGCGGGAGAAGTTAGTGGTGTTCGTCTGAAATAAATTTATGCCAAGGTTTTAGCGATATTGCTTTCTTCGAATCGGATGAGCTGACCTGACATCGTACTTATTTATCGAATGAGTGACTTACGTACAATCATAAATATAAATACATAATAATTTTTTTTTTTTTAGATACGAGAGCAGGAATATAATTTTATTCGTGTAAGTTGATAAAACGCATTTCTTGGTTGTCACTACATGCAGATAACATCTGGTGCGAGGCTACACACTACTTTCCTTACTTGTATTCATTTTACATGGATGCTATCATAATGGATCACATCTTAGAAGGTTGGAACCTATAGAGTCTTTTTCTGGACATATATGTGAAATAGGTTTAATTTTCATCTATAGAAGAATCTCTTGAGCCACTTCGACGGAAACTACGGTTTTCACCTATTTTGGGAAATTTTTGGCTAATTACTGTTTTTTTATTTTTATTATTATTCTAAGAAAGTGATAAAAATTATGTTTTTACATTTATTATTTAGCTTATTACTGTTATTAGGGCATCATCCTGGCCATGACGGGTATCTAATATCATTTGTACCCACAAGAAGAGTAACTCCTATGAATTTCATCAAAATCCCTAGGGCCATTTTTGAGAAAAGGCAAAACAAAGTGCTAAAAACGGTTTTTTCACCTATTCTGATTTTTTAACCACCTAAAAATGATCATTTTAAGCTGATTTTTCTACAGTAGTTATCTCTTGGGTATAAAAACTTAACCCAGAAATTGAAATTTTTTTATGTCTTACCTTAAGGTCGCAATCGTGTACACAAGTTACATAAATACACATTCATACACACACACACACACACACACACACTCACACACACACACACACACACACACACACACACACACACACACACACACACACACACACACACACACACACCACACACATGCATACATTTTCATAAAACGTATAGATGTGGGTTCAGGTTTAACAAAATACCCACCCTAGCATGAGTTTCAAAAGTTCATTTTCAGGGTGATTGCAAGACTTTCCCATCACCCTTCGGGTTAAGTAAGGAAAGTAAAAATCCAGTATGGAGAGAGAGTCCGGTTTTTGTCTACCGAAAAAATATTGTGTGTAACTGTATCCGAAAGGGAGTAAAACGCCATCAGACACACTTTCCTTGCTCAACCCGTCCTTAAAATAATATCCTTTTGTAATCACATGATAATTAGAAAGTTTTGTGAAAAACTCATTCCTCATCACCTTGCCGGGCCCCCTAGGACGACAGCCTAGTTAACCACTGAAAAGGATTCCTAAAAACTACAAAAAAAGTAAAAATCCAGTCTATTTTGAATCGCAGAATATCATTAAAATGAATTTTTAAACCATAAAACTGGTAGATAACAATTTCTTTGCATTAAAAGTGCTCACTTTTCAAAACAAGGTATCATGATGTAAAACGATATACTACGAAAATTCGCTAATATGGTCGTGCTGCATGACTGGAACTTTTTCGAATTCCGTTTTGGGTGTTCCTGAGGCGAAATATATTCAGGAGATCCTCCGGTGTTATGTTAAAAATATGTTTCCACGTGTATAAATCTCCAATTAACTGTCCATATATAGGTACACTATCGCTCAGTTTAAGCGCACCCTATAGTATTCACGACTCGCGAGTGGTTTATGACGGTGTTTTCGACAATTTATGTACCCTTTCCTCGGGGTAATATGCAAAGCAGCGATCATTCTGCATGACTGGGTAATGTTAAGGCTTCCCCCAAGTCTATTTTCAAGTAGTAGGTGAGATGGAAGGGCGGTATAATAAGTAATGAAGGGGCACCAAAGGTCATTGCCGGGGTGAGGTCTCGGTCCTGGCACAAGGCTGAGGGCTGGAAGGTCGGGCTGTCCGTGAAAACGCGGCTCATCAAGATAGGGGACGTGGCGGTGGTGCGGTGGGTAGCCACCCTCAGCCATGCACGCCACTCTTCCGTCGAAGGTTGAAAATGGGTATTTGGGGAAGAAGAAAAAAAACGTCTGCCACGTTGGGTAGGTGAACAGGATTGAGCCAAGAATGATGAAACTGATAGCAAGCCGTCTACTTCCTAGCCCACACATCCAATGACAATTTCATCCAAATCGGATGAAAACTGTGGAAAATAAGCTTGTTACAACGATTACGGACACGGAACAAAAGTTGCTCAGAGTGGTGTATAACGTAAAAAACGCTGCAAATTATTCCACAAAGGTTTATTATTTATGTATTTTATGTATTAGACAGCCCTTCTACGTAGATCTCTGGTTCATAATTATTAAACGCCGCTTATAGTATATTTAGTATCGGAACTCGGAGCTTCGGACCTCACAAATGAGTTCAATCCATTACAGCAGCGGAATCTCACAATTTAACGCTTTTTAATATAGTTGATAAACAAAACAATTTATTACCAAGTCATCTTTCCAACACATAAAAGTGTTACCTGTACTGTGTATTGATATCATCTAATTGGTCAAATTTCAAAAAATGTGCTGACAAAATCACTGAAAATGGCTAAGAATTGTTAAATTGATATTTTTAGCATAAGATTGGTCAAATAAAATTTATCAACTATGAAATAGAAAATTCAAAAATTTATGTACGAAATTATGCTAAAAACTTGAGCTTCATTAAATTTTGTTTTAAAAAACCTATAAAATTGCAAAAAATAGCCTAAAATCCAAAATCTCTTTTTGAATAGAAGAGTATCATTTAGAATACTTTTTTTTCCATAAAATTAATAGCTAACATTTTCTTTTCACTCAAATATCTCCAATTTCTATACAACTTGAAATATGCAAAAAAAGACACTTTTTCACCTATTTTTGGCTCATAGTACCCATGAGAGTGGAGCGATCGAGCTGGCGAGAAGTTAGGACCAACTAGACCCCAAATGGAGTCTATGTGCGAAAGAACAGATTTTTTAAGTCAATTCTAAGGCCTTTTATGGCCCGGACGGCGGACGGCGAACGGCGGACGGACATTTCAAATTTGGATTCTACGCACCTTGAAACGTAAAGTGACTAAGTTTGAGGGGGGGGGTTATAAAAAGTTTTTGCTATACGATCACATAGGCTTATTATTGGAAATAATAAACCAATACAAGTGGAAATTTTGATTTTGGAGACCAAACATTTTTTTTTCTCCCTCGAAAGTGAAAACAATGCTTCCGCTTCCTTTGGGTAGACTCGGAAGCAAAAAGTTCCAGTCATGCACCATTATCGTATGAACGAATTTTCGTAAATGATTATATTGTAAATTATTACATTGTTTTGAAATTTGAGTACTTTGAAATTGTTAATAACAAATTTTATGGCAACAAAATTCGTTCTAAATAATTCTCTGTTACTCGAAAAAGAGTTGGAAATTTTAGCTTTTTTTGGAATTTTTATCGATTTTCAGCAAGTAATAATGAAATTTAAAAAGGTTTTTCAGCCTAATTTTTTGGATAAATTTTTTAATGTTCTCGTTTGCTATTGATAAACTATTTTTAACTAAACTTTTGCTAAAAAGTACATATTTAACAATTTTTAGCCGTTTTAGTACATTTTTTTTAAATTTGACCAATTTAATGTGCTCAAAAAGTGTTGGCCAACTCATCCTTTCGTTTGGAAACTTGATTTCAAGTTTTTAAATAAATTTTTCAGCAAATATCAATAAAATTCAAGTAGTTGGATTTTTCTGCATATTTGTTTACATACCTACATTTTATAGCGTTCTAGTTCGTTGTTGATTAACTTTTATTGACTACTTATAGTTTTGCTATGAAAAAAAAAGCATGCAACGATTTTTAACCATGTTTAGGCGTTTTAAGCTATTTTTAGTGATTTTTCTAGTACGTGTTATGAAATGTGTAATGTGACCAATTTAATGTCCTCAAAAGGTGTTGGGCTCATGAACTCATCTTTTCGTTTGGAAAGCTTGATTTCTGGCGCAAGAATGGAATTTGTATCTCAATCCTAAGGAGAGTTATCGTCAATAATGACACATATATTATACACACATGAAAAAGCTCTAGAATTCGTTTCAGGATGCCTCAAAACAGACTTTAATGGAGAAATTTTTCAAAAATGTTTATTTTACAATTTTTAGAGCCATAGCAATAGCTTTACTGTCCACGAAAATTCGGTAAAAGTATCAATCGTGCGACAAGATCGAATGAGCGAACTTTTGTAGATTGTTGTATTATATTATGTTGAATTGTTTTGAAATTTGAGCACTTTGTGGTAATATATATATATATATATATATATATATATATATATATATATATATATATATATATATATATATATATATATATATATATATATATATATATATATATATATGTATATATATATATATATATATATATATATATTTACTTTTACAGTCTTACGGCACAGGTTAACAGATCCAGTATTAGGGCACAGGTGCCGTAATACCGCTTCTGTAACATCCGTCTTTTTATACAATAACACCGATTACAGGATTGCGGCGTCAACGTTGTCCCTCTATCTCTATGGCTTGCGCTTTCGTATTCATCTAAATCAACATGATCGTCCCTCGTGTAGCCAGAAATTAAAAAAAAATAAAAAACAATTGGTTCAAGATAAGCGATAACGTTGACGAAACCGTGGAACGAGAGTAACTCGGGATTTTTTACTTTCCCAACATCCCAACAGAGTGGAAAGTAATGTCCATTTTTACTTTCCCAACATCCCAACAGAGTGGAAAGTAATGTCCATTTTTACTTTCCCAACATCCCGACAGAGTGGAAAGTATTGTCCATTTTTACTTTCCCAACATCTCAACAGAGTGGAAAGTATTGTCCACTTTTACTTTCCCAACATCCCAACAGAGTGGAAAGTAATGTCCATTTTTACTTCCCCAACATCCTAACAGAGTGGAAAGTAATGTCTACTTTTACTTTCCCAACATCCCAACAGATTGGAAAGTATTGTCCATTTTTACTTGCCGAACATCATAACTGAGTGGAAAGTAATGTCCATTTTTACTTACCCAACATCCCAATAGATTGGAAAGTATTGACCATTTTTACTTTCTCAACATCTCAACAGAGTGGAAAGTATTGTCTACTTTTACTTTCCCAATATCCCAACAGAGTGAAAAGTAATGTCCATTTTTACTTTCCCAACATCCCAAAAGAGTGGAAACTTATGTCCACCTTTACTTTCCCAACATCCCAACAGAGTGGAAAGTATTGTCCATATTTACTTTTCCAACATCCCAACAGATTGGAAAGTAATATCCACTTTTACTTATCCAACATCTCAATAGATTGGAAAGTATTGTCCATTTTTACTTTCCCAACATCTCAACAGAGTGGAAAGTATTGTCTACTTTTACTTTCCCAATACCCCAACAGAGTGGAAAGTAATGTCTATTTTTACTTTCCCAACATCCCAACAGAGTGGAAACTTATGTCCACCTTTACTTTCCCAACATCCCAACAGAGTGGAAAGTATTGTCCATTTTTACTTTTCCAACATCCCAACAGATTGGAAAGTAATGTCCACTTTTACTTACCCAACATCCCAATAGATTGGAAAGTAATATCCATTTTTACTTTCCCAACATCCCAACAGAGTGGAAGTAATGTCCATTTTTACTTTCCTAACATCCCAACAGAGTGGAAAGTAATGTCCATTTTTAAAATCACGGCTAAAGCATGTTCCATGTTTCTTGAATTTTAGACGAAGGGTCTAAGCAGTAACCATTATCGGGTTCAGAGGGGGCTTGTCCCCTGGCAAGGCCCGAAGAGCCGAGTTTTTTTTTTTTTTTTTTTAAGCCGCGTCTCAAATGTTCTGGTATTGTTCCTTGAATAATGCACTTCCGTTTTTGCAACTTGAGAAAACAATTATTTTGCTCAATATACTGTTTCTGCTACGTTTCAAGTACCTAGTGCTTATTCCAAATCAGAATTGCAATTCGGCCGAGAGAGCCATTTACCTTAGTAGAAAAATCCCAAAACACTTCTTGATGACACAACAATCGGATTCCAAAAACCTTCACTCGCTCTAAATAAAATGCCCTACATCATGGGGAATTTAACCCCATCAGTCATAATCACAACGCTAAAAGTTGAAATAACTTCTGCTATCCACCCAGCAAGCATTAATCTTGGAGAAATCGGACTTGAACAAGCTCTCGGTCTTAGTAGACATACTCGAAAAATTTGACACACATGCGCTCCACGCGGATGACTGGAAAAACAGAGGGCAGTGCCTGTAAGCTGCCTATATACTCATATACCTTGGACAATGGAGGAAGTAGACAACATCGGCTCTGCGCCTCCTAAGCCTAGGGTTGCCAGACATATATAATTCATAGTATCATTCTATATTTTCGGAGAAAAAAAAAAAACTTTATATTTTGTTATTTTGTAACAAAAATACTATTTTTTGAGCTTTTGAATAATCTAAATTCGGTAGTGATATTACCAAGTTTTTATAGTAGAAGTAAGTAGGTACCTGTGGAATATTATGCCCCAATTTGCTGGCCCATTGTGATTAATTTGTTATTCTCAGTTACCCGCCTATGGGCATGTACCTTGAATTGTCATATTTTCAAGCAAAGATTGAGGTAGGTATGTTCTACAGAATCCCTTTCAAGCTGTTTAAAAAAGTAGGTAGTTCAAAATTTATCAAGGATCCCTATATTTCCAGTTCCTATTTTCACGATAAATTATGGAAAACAATATTGCATGATTATATTCATTTCAATTTGTTATATTTATTTCAATTTATATATTTATTTACATTTGTTTAGTAATTTAGTAATACGAGTGACAAAAATTAAATTTTCGAATGTTATTTATTTCTATTTATTTATTTATTTTATTGAATTTTTACAAAGAACACTTTCAATTAATTACAAGGAATATATCTCAATATACCTAATGCTAGATGAAAGGCAATAGCCCTTAAGTATCAAGCAAGCTTCGTTCCGAGCTGAGTTTCGTAACTATTCACATCTTATACATGGGAGAATTACAAAAATTAAGATACTTTTAAAATGAATCTCTATCATCATGTACATAGATAATAATTAATACTGATTAAATTTATACAGTGTAGGTACTACTGAATACAGCTTCACGTTTGCTGTGTCCAAGCTTGACCCACCTTTATTATATTATTTTTTCATAGGCAGCGCGGGAGTGAAGTTGCGGAGATCTCAAATTTCCGTCGATAGACCGGTACAAAATATACAAAATAAAGGATGGGCTCCTCGTGGTTAGCGTCATAGATGGCTTTGGGTTAACTACATTTCCCTCCCATCTAAATCTTGTTTCATAATCATGGTCACAAGCATTCCTAT
This sequence comes from Adelphocoris suturalis, assembly GCA_030762985.1. Classification (NCBI taxonomy): domain Eukaryota; kingdom Metazoa; phylum Arthropoda; class Insecta; order Hemiptera; family Miridae; genus Adelphocoris; species Adelphocoris suturalis. The sequence goes on from CM061050.1 coordinate 11,296,191, forward strand.
TTATCATGCCTGGATTCCGATGGAACACTGATAGAAGTGATTTTACAAATAACTGACGAGGGGTAAATAGGTATATTAAATTCTTCATAAAGTTGGATGTTCGGATATCGGTGTCGCTTTCTCATTATTATTTTCATAATGGACCTTTGAATTATATTTAACGGTTTAATTGTAAGACTGATTGTACCAAAGAATAAAATATGAAAGACTAAGCTTATCATTCCTGAATACATTCCTCACATTAGAAAACAAAAACGAAAATCTCCTTAGTTTTTCATGTATAATGTCTAAATGTGATTACCACGTTAACTTATTATCAATATGTACACCCAGATAACGATAGGTAAATGCTCTCTCCTAAGTCGCACATGTACAACACGATTTTTCTAAACAGTTATCCATGATGGATAAACTAATTTTTCAAACGGATTTTTCTAAACTAATATCATATTATGACTCATATTTTCTACGATTTAATTTTTACTCCCTACTTAAATGTATTTAGTTTTGTTTGCATTTAGCGTGAGGTAACTGTCCGAAAACCAGTTATTCAATGAATCCAGAGCGTCATGAGCTTTAGTGTATACCTTCATTCCAGGACTAACCAGAAACCAATATCGACGTATCATAAGCCAAGATATATGTTTTAGCGTCCTGCACGTGAAGACGTAAATTATTATACAGCCTAGTTCTCTCGTTCGCTACACACGCTCGGTGTGGCAGTATAGATCCCATGGTCTTAACTGTTGAGTGGGACATGTAGAATCATTGGAAACGGTGTATCACTAAGGGTGATTTGAAATGTGTGGGGAATGTTGCTCGCTTCTCTCGCTCTCAGTGGGATGCATAGATGCGATTGGATATAGTTAGTCCCCATACCGTCGAGACCAACAGCCCATGGTTCAGGTGGGGGTGGAACATTTGAAAATTACTTACAATCCCTTTCTATAGACAATCCCAAGAGAATGAAATAAAAAATATCCTCATAACATATCCATAATTTCTCCCTTGATGGGAAAAACAAAAGATCATGGATATATCTAGTACCTACTGCTTACCAGTAGGTACCTACTACTCAATTGTATACCAACCATGTAGGGCCTTCTTTTCACAAGATTATTCCATTATGGTTACAAAACAATATTAGTTTATAACTTGGAGTAATAAATCAGCATTCCTTGACACTACTATGTCCTAGAGGTCATGAGATGTTGTAATAAAATGGGAGCATTCCAAGAAGTGGCGAACGATTTTCCTGCTATGAAACCCGACGACTACGATGTTCCTAGCCTTCACTTTTCGAGTTAATAATAATCTAAAGTGCCAGGTCGTCACAAATTTTGGTGTCGTTACGCAAATTTTAGAATGAACCCCAGCCCAAAAACATATCCATGTTAAAATAATGAAAATAAAATACGCAAATAAAGTTTATAAAAGGAGCAAAACGAAAATAATAAATTGCTGTGTAATAATTTGCTGCGTTTTCTATGTGGTTCCACGAAAAGTTTATTAGGTTTAATTATGATAGGCCATTTATCTGCGAAGAAGGCCATAGAGATCACGTGGAACCACGAACATTTTAGTATTATGCTACAAAACTGCCCACCCAACATGACAGACTTTTTTTGTTTTTGAAATTACTTTCACACCCGTCACCTCCAGCGATGTTTTTCAAGAGAGACCACGAAAGATTATGTGGAACTAAGAAAAGTTTAGTTTTAAGAACATATCAGTACTATTTTTACTGCAGACTGCTGTATAATAATTCGGTGCGTTCTCTATGTGAGGAAGTTATACCTCCCACCCAACTTGGCAGACTTTTTTTCTGTTGGAAATGACTATCAAATGCGGCACCTTATGTGGAACCACCAAAATTTTAGTTATAAGATCATTTACTAACAGAACTGTCGGATATTAAATGTTTGCTCGTATTTGTTTTCTTCGTCTATTTTTGTAAAGGTAGGCCATAATTTAATCTGCGTAGAAGGGCTATCCCTTTCCCTTTCTATTCGTACATGTTACAATATGTGAGGAAGTTATACTGCCCACCCAACTTGGCAGATGTTTTTTTCTGATGGAAATGACTATCAAAAAATTAAATCTTATAAAACTATGTATAACCACGAAAAGTTTATTAGGTTTAATAAAGATATGTCATTATTTCATCTGCGTAGAAGGGTTATCATTTTTACCGTCTATTTTTCTGTTGGATGTGTCTTTTAAATCAAGAGACAGGTTCGAAATCAAACTTCAGACCTACATAACTTTCGACGAAATAGGAAGAGCGCGTTAGCTCAAAATGTAGCTTGTCTACTTTTTGTTCACTACAATCGGAAAAGAATATTTCATGTATCTAAACTCGCATGCGACCAAATTGGAACTTCAACGAAAATTTTAAGACCAACCCGAACCAAGACCGTCAAACATTTACTGTGTCTATGGCGGGAAAAAACATAGCGGGGAACACTTTTTTTTTGTCGTTTCCCGCCTACTGTCGCTGATTTATCCAGCAAGACATCATATTTCGGCAATTTTGACGGCACCATCGTGTTCTACTGATCCAGAAACGCAATTTTCTCGCCGACGTACGAAGTGCTCTCGATCAAATTTTAATGTGGCAACGGATAGAAGATCGAGCATCGAAAAATATATGGATACTAATTTTGGTGAATTTTAGACAATTTCCAAGGGCGTTTTGGGGAGATTTTTATGAAATTCATGAAATTTCGTATATCCCGTGAACGAAGCGTCCTAGCGCAAAACGGATTTCAAAATCGGATTCAGCGACTCAAAATACATACCGTCAAGCATTTCCGTCGAATTTCCTGTGTGTTTTAATGGAGAAATTGCGAATTTAAGATAAAAAATAATTTTTTAAAACAAACAGTTTCTTCAGAATGAAGCCCAAGTAGTTCCAGTAAGTAAGTGCCCGCTCGGCTTTTTTGGCAAATTCATTTTCGGAAATTTTTTTTTTTTTAATTTTCACCCACCATACAGGGGTCAATCAGTGGGTGGGGTTGGGGGAAGACCTGAAATGTTTGATATTTTTAGTTGTTGCTTATGGAGCACCTTCTTGTGATGGGGATATAAAATTTTGTTTTTCCCATGTCAAATCGACCAAAGAAATATAATATGAAGGAAATTTGGGAAATTTCATGAAATTGTGGTTTTTGTCACTTGCCGGTGAATGGAACGGCGTAGAACAAAACGGATTCCAAATCCGGATTCAGCGCCCTGATTTCCATAGTGTAACACAAGTTGATGAATTTTGAACAATTTCCAAGATGAATCTTTGGAGTTTTTCATGAAATTCATGAATTTAATATATCCGAAGAACTAAACGTCGTAGAACAAAACGGATTTCAAATTCGGATTCAAAGACATAATTTATCTACGAGAACACATTTTGATGAATTCCAGGGGCTGTAGAGGGGTCTCATACAAAATAGTCGGATTCTTTTTTATGCTATTCCGAAGCACCTATGTAAGCCGGGACCTCCAAATTTTGTATGTACCCTTCAAAAACTCTGTAAAAATGGCGTAAAGAATTATTTTTCGAATTTTCATGAAATTGTGGAATCTAGCGAACGCAGCTTCTGAGAGCAAAATGGACTTCAAATTTGGACTCAGCGCATCGAAAAATACAAGGGTACTAATTTTGGTGAATTTTGGACAATTTCCAAGGGCGTTTTGGGGAGATTTTTATGAAATTCATGAAATTTTGTATATCCCGTGAACGAAGTGTCTTAGCGCAAAACGGATTTCAAAATCGGATTCAGCCACTCAAATTACATACTGGAAAGCATTTTCGTCGAATTTCCTGTGTGTTTTAATGGAGAAATTGCGAATTTAAGATAAAAAATACATTTTTAAAACAAAAAGTTTCTTCAGAATGAAGCCCAGGTGGTTCCAGTAAGTGCCCGCTCGGCTTTTTTGGAAAATTCAGTTCCGTAAATTTATTTTTTAATTTTCACCTTTTAGGTAGGTTATCTGCATATATTATTGAATATTTCTAGTGCATTTTCATCACCATACAGGGGTCAATCAGTGGGTGGGGTTGGGGGAAGACCTGAAATGTTTGATAATTTTAGTTGATGCTTATGGAGCACCTGCTTGTGATGGAGATATGAAATTTAGTTTTTCCCATCTTAAATATACCAAAGAAATATAATATGAAGGAAATTTGGGAAATTTCATGAAATTGTGGTTTTTGTCATTTTGTCATCTGGTAAAGATCTAGGGTGTATCAATAGTTGTGAACATCATATCAATATGGGAGATCATCCCCCCCCCCCCCATTCGTCAGCCTCCACGAAGAATTGCACCTCATAAGTTAGAGGGAGTTGAACGGTTAGTAAGAGAAATGGAATAGATAGAGGTGATTGAGCCATCAAGAAGCCCCTGGGCAAGTCTTATTGTATTAGTTCCCAAGAAAGATGGTTCCACTCGATTCTGCATCGACTACCACCAGCTGAATGCGATAACAAGGAAGGATTCTGACCCATTACCAAAGGTTGATGAATTAACAAGTGGGCTTGCTGGGAGTTCTTGGTTTTCCACTCTAGATCTTCAGAGCGGATACTGGCAAATCCCAATGGCTGAGGCAGATCGAGAGAAAACTGCATTTTGCACACCTCGAGGCCTTTGGTAATTAAAACTATGCGATTTGGATTGTGCAACGCACCTGCAACGTTTCAACAAGCCATGACCGATATCCTTCGAGAAGATATTCAGCAAGGTCGAGTCAAGGTGTACCTTGATGATGTGCTGGTGGACAATGCTGAGTTCACAGCGCATCTGGCTTGGTTGAAGGGATTCCTGCTTGTATTTCGGAAGGCTGGTGTTAAGCTGAACCCACAGAAATGCCATTTGTTTTCAAGACAGGTCTTCTTACTTGGGGTTCATTATATCTGGACAAGGCATAGCTGCTGGCCCTCAGAAGAAAGTTAAAGTCGCTGAATTGCCTATACCATCCACTATCAAGGAGGTGCGAAACCTTTGTGGGGTTTTGTTCGTACTACCGATGTTTCATCTCAAACTTTGCTCATTGGATTGCGCCTTTGTACAAACTTCAAGATGTCTCTGGTAATTTGAAATGGGACAAGGAATGTCAAGGTGCATTTGATGACATTAAGCAGGCACTTACGATTCCTCCTATGCTGAGCCATCCAATACCAGGAGCTGTCTTTATATTGGACACAGATGCTAGTGAACGAGCAGTAGGTGCAGTGTTGTCCCAAGTACAATATGGAAAAGAAAGGGTCCTTGCTAATTTCAGCAAGTGTCTATCAAAGATGGAACGAAATTATTGTGTGACCAGAAGAGAATTGCTGAGCCTAATCAAAGCACTGCGTTACTTTCAGTCATATTGTCTCCAGAGTGGTGCTGAGTTCTTGGTGAGAACAGATCATGCTGCTTTGCAATGGTTACGCAGTTTTAAGACGCCTTGTCCAGAAGACCATGTACTGATTCTGGCTGCCAACATTGTGCCCGACTGGAACAGAAAAATCTAGCTGCAATTGATGTGCAAAGGGTATGGGTGGAGTCAGAAGGAGAGCAGTGGGCCATATCTCAGCAAGCCGATCCAGAACTTCCAGTGCTCAAGTGGACCCAAGAAGGGAAACGATCATCTTGGAATGACATTTCCCAAACTAGTGCAACAACTAAAGGCTATTGGGCAATGTTTGGAAATCTGAAAATATCAAACGGAGTCCTTGTACGACTGGAATGAAACTGAAACAGAGACAGTGGAGCAAGTTCTTGTGCCACAATACCGGCGGCAGGAAGTTCTGATGGCAGCCCATAACATGGGACACCTTGGGAAAAGGAGAACACTGAGTGAGATACGGATGAAGTTCTACTGGCCAGGTCTTCAGGGAGCTGTTCAAGTTCATTGTGCAAATTGTGAAGTTTGTAGGCGCAGAAGAAATACCAAGACTAGAGCTCCTATGCAGACATATGTAACTGTTACCCGTTTTGAGAGGGTAGGAATGGACATCATAGGGCCCCTACCACTGACAGAGCAGGGGAATAGATATGTGGTGGTGCTTATTGACTATTTTACAAAATGGCCAGAGGCTTTTCCAACTAGTGACATCAAGGCTGAGACATTGGCTCGTGGACTGGAAGAGACAGTTATTTCACGTTTTGGGGTGCCAATAGAGCTGAACTCTGATCAAGGCACAGGGTTTGAATCCGAAGTTTTCAAGGAGGTTATGAGAATGCTCAGAATTTATAAGACAAGGACTTCTCCTGGAAGACCCCAGAGTGACAGACTGGTTGAGAGGTTCAACCGTTCCTTATGGGAAATGTTGGCCAAGATGGTGGGTGGAAATCAGCGAGACTGGGATATATGGCTACCTTATGTACGTTTGGCATATCGAGCCACAGAACACTCTTCTACTGGATTTTAACCAGCAAAGCTCAACCTGGGGCGTCGGTTGACCCTGCCATTACACTTATGGTGGGTAAGATTCCAGAGGAGGGAACCCTTGCGTCGACTTATGCCCACGAGCTTCGAAAAAAGTTAACGACCTTACATGGCATGGCTCAAAAACAAATAAAACATGTTGCAGATCAAAGCAAGGTCCGCTATGATGTCAGAAGCAGAGCTCCACGATTTACAGCAGGAGATAAAGTTTGGTATTACTGGCCAAGTCGCCAAGTTGGATTCTGTCCCAAACTTCAATTGGAGTGGATAGGACCCTGTAAAATTATCAAGGCAATAAGTGACGTGGTTTTCCGCATTCGGATCCCTCGCGGAAAACGTCGAGTGGTGTATGCAAATCATCTAGCTCCTTGCAAGGGCTCGGTGGGGAGGGAGAGTGATGTAAGGGAATGACTACAGTGATTATTATTTCTAGGAAGTTGTATTGTAATTATGCAGTTATGTTATTGTGTTACTAATAAAAAAGCATAGTTGTGCTTTGAGTCTTGAACCAAATACTTGTTTTCGTATAAGTTAATTTAGTTTGTAGCCTAAACTCGACAGTATGTTTTGCCACTTTTGAAGGCACCATCGTGTTCTACGAGTTCAGTAACGTAACTTTGTCGCAGACATACGAAGTGTTCTCAATCAAATTTTAATGAGGCAGTGGTAGAAGAACGAGGGCTTGGGGGAAAAAAAGCGCATAAAAGGGGCTCCACCCCCTTCCCGCCCTCCACCCCATGTTTTGGGTGGGATTAGAAAATTTTAAAATCGCTTATGCCCCCTTTCTGAAACATCCAAGAAGATCCCCCCACTCATAAACACCCCCCACTCAGTTGTTCGGCCATGCATAGCATAGGCAGACAAACTGACAGACAAACACGCGGAGTTTCATTATTATAAATAGATAGTCTAGTTTTCTCTATCGCTTCACTGGCTCGGTGGCTGTATAGATCCGATAGTCTTTACTGTCGAGTGGGACATGTAGAATGATAGGAAACGGTGGATCAGTAAGGGTGATTTGAAATGTGTAGGTAATGTTGCTTGCTTCGCTCGCTCTCTGTGGAATGTATAGATGCGATGGGATATAAATAGTCCATCCCGAGTTGGTAGGAAAAACACCGTTGAAATCCGACCTGTGTAGGGAATGTTGCTCGCTTCGCTCGCTAGGGGTGGCTTTTCACGCTCGCTCGTTGTGGGATATAGTCCCTATACCATCGAAACCTACAGCCCTTGGTTTGGTTGGTGGTACAAAATTTGAAAATTCGTAGGATTCGTATTTTTACAGTTCCTATTTTCACATGAAATCTTGGAAAGCAATATTCATAGGTATTAATTTTACATTTTTTTTATATTTATTTTAATTTAGATAGGCCATTCATCTGCGTAGAAGGGCTACCAAATAATGAGTATGTGGAACTAATAAAACTTCATCTAATTCTATACTTCCATGTTAAAATATGTCCCACCCAAAAAATTGCCCACCCAACATTTCGCCATTAACAGAACTGTCGGATGTTAAATAATTGTTCTTCTACTAATCCGTCCATGTTACAATATGTGAGGAAGTTATACTGCCCACCCAACTTGGCAAACTCTTTTTCTGTTGGAAATGTTACTGTGTCTCTAGTTTTCCTAATAATGTATTTCAACTTATTTCAATATTTTTATAGTAATCTTTTAATCGTTTACTGTAGGGTTGTTTAACTAATTTGCTAAACTTGTGTTTATCGCGTCTTTTAATAGAAATCGTTAGACCATTCGTAATCCACGGAGTATGTCTATTGAAGGTGGGTTTGAAAGTTTCAACTGTAGTATGATACTCAATAACATTTTTCAATAAATTAATAAATGCATTTGCCGACTGATTCAAATCTTCTTCATACACCGAAGACCGATCCATGTTAGAAAAAGAAACTCCTACTGCCTCAAAGCCAATTTTTTTCTTAAATTTTAAGGCGTTTTTGTTATCATTCAAGATTTCATTGTGTGAATCAACAATAGTCACCACCGTGCTAAAGTGGTCGGTAATCGCTCTCTTTATTTCAGCAGGGTTGAGCTGTGAGTGCTTTGATCGGGCAATTATATGATCTAAGCAACTAGTTGACAACCCTTGAACTCGGGTGGGCTCAGTAATTAGAGAAAGAAACCCCATGGAAGAAATCATATTCAGATGATCATTACTATTATCTTCTTGCAATAAAACGATATTGATATCTCTTACAATGTAAGTAAAACAATCTCGATCAACATTTTCAAGTTCCGACCTCAAATCTCGAATAAACTTGATAAGGATTGGTTGTAGGGGATCTATAAATTCCATAGACCTTGTCACACACAAATCTAATTTTAAATACCTACTGTTGCATCACACAATGTTGACTCTTCAATACTGTAATCATATTTATCATTGCCATAAAAAAAAACCCTGTCATTATTATTTCTATTATTCGATGATTTTGAGGCCTTGTACCCATTCATAAGTTGCAATAGTACGCAAAGTCTACTATAGACTTCATTAAGAATAATAAAATCTGGCTTACAAGTAACAGTTTCCAACAATATTCTCATTTCATCAAAATTACAATTGTAGCTCCTCAAGTGCATATGAAAAATAATTTTTTGTTCCCAATAGCAAGTTCATTTTAACTCATGTAATCATTGAAAGATTGGTAAGACATGCAATTAGACTCACTACCAAATCACAAAAACGTCTGCCAAGTTGGGTGGGCAGTATAGCTTCCTCAAATATTATAACATGGACGTATAGAATTAGTTGAAGAACAAAGTACGAGTTGAAATGATTGATTAGTCAAAGTTATAAGAGATTAACGTTTGCGCATGCGCACAAACTACCATTAATCCAACAGTAATGAAATTCATGAGGGAACGTCTAGGAGCTAAATTCCATAATCCTTGAAAATTTCATAAATATAGGTCCATTAGTATCGTAGTTATTTCTGTCTCGATCAATTTTAGTTTTGCGCATGCGCTATAGTTATTACTCCACCAATCTTGATGTAATTCATACGACATTCCTCAAACAGGCAGACAGACAGACGGACACGTAACCAAAATTGATCAGCAAGCTCTGAAACGCAAAAAGCAACAGAACATTTTGATTTTGGAGGACAACACTTTTTTTCGACTTCAATCACGAACACATAGCTTTCCTAACTTCGGTAGTGAGGAAGCAAAATTCATTATATCCATCACTGAAATTGTCTACATGTGGATCAACCAATTTTCAAAAGCAAATATCACGTTTCGAATGTTACCTAGGTCGTCGAGGGTACAAATTACCTTCACTGGCTAATTTTCATTTTTCCTCGTATGGACTAGAAAGTTCTTAATCCAGACATATTTGATGCTTCTTTTCTCTGCTTTCTTCTTGATCATCCGTAGTATATCTGCTCTCAGTGGGGTCAAGTTTTCCGTTACGAATACTCGAGTGTTCGGCCAGGCTAATACGAATTTATCAGCAGTTAAACTTCGAACATGAAAAAGTCAGGTCTTTTTGCCTTTCTTCTTCCGATCCCAATAAATCCACAACTTATTTACACCGATATAAATATATTTTTCCAACATAGCAACTATATTTTTTCGAAATTTTGTGCAAAAATACCATATATAAAAAGCAAGGCTACCATATATAAAAAGGCAACCCTACCTAATCAATAAAAAAATTATCCACCCATATCTCCCCCCCCCCCCCCCCCCCAAAAAAAAGTCTGCCAATTTGGGTGTGTCGCATAGCTTCTTGGTTTACGTATCATGAATGTATAGATCATTGAAAAGTTTTAAATGACCTTGAAAAATCCCTTAGCGGAAAAGATTAAATCAAAAAATAGCGTAAAACGTCATAACTGGTCAATTAATAAACGAAAAAATGATACTCAATGTTATTCACATTTGCGCATGCGCCGAATGAACTGATGAGTTAAGAACAATGAAATAAATACGGGACCATCTACAACCTAACCCGCGCATTCACTGAAAATTTCATCAAAATCGGATGAAAACTGTGGAAATTATGGTCGTTACAAACATTTCACATTGACGCATGCGCAGTAGCTATTAGCGAAAAAATCTTGTTGAAATTCATATGGGACAATCAAATTGTCATCTTCCAAATATCATCTAAATTTGAGCGAGATCGGATGACTAGGGTGTGGGAAATGATGCTTGGTAGAATTTACGTTTTCGCATGAGCAGAGTGAAGTATTGAGTCAGAAACGAGATGCAACTACTGCTGATTTACTATATAACCTCGATTTCTTATCATCTAGTGGTACGATTTTGATCAAACTCTGGCGGTAGGTGGGTATACGTACCATTAAAATGAATTCATCACGAATTTTACTAGTGAAAAACTTTTTTGACGATTTTAAAAAGCTGAAATATAACAATCTTCACATTTACCCCCTCCCTGACCGCCCAGGTCCTCGGGACCATGAAAAATGAATTCATCGCGAATTTTACTAGTGAAAAACTTTTTTTCCGATTTCAAAAAGCTGAAATATAACAATCTTCACATTTACCCCCTCCCTGACAGCCCAGGTCCTCGGGACCATGAAAAATGAATTCATCACGAATTTTACTAGGTAGTGAAAAACTTTTTTGCCGATTTTAAAAAGCTGAAATATAACAACCTTCACATTTACCCCCTCCCTGAGCGACCAGGTCCTCGGGACCATGAAAAATGAATTCACCGCAAATTTTACTAGTGAAGAACTTTTTTTCCGGTTTTAAAAAGCTGAAATATAACAATCTTCACATTTACCCCCTCCCTGACAGCCCAGGTCCTCGGGACCATGAAAAATGAATTCATCACGAATTTTACAAGTGAAAAACTTTTTTTCCGATTTTAAAAATCTGAAATATAACAATCTTCACATTTACAGCCCCTCCCGGGCCCAGGTCCTCGGGAGCACGAAAAATGAATTCATCACGAATTTTACTAGTGAAAAACTTTTTTTCCGATTTTAAAAAGCTGATATATAACAATCTTCACATGTGCCCCTCCCGGACAGCCCAGGTCCTCGGGACCATGAAAAATGAATTCATCACGAATTTTACTAGTGAAAAACTTTTATTCCGATTTTAAAAAGCTGAAATATAACAATCTTCACATTTACCCCCTCCCTGACAGCCCAGGTCCTCGGGACCATGAAAAATGAATTCATCACGAATTTTACTAGTGAAAAACTTTTTTTCCGATTTTAAAAAGCTGAAATATAACAATCTTTAAATTTACCCCCTCCCTGACCGCCCAGGTCCTGGGGACCATGAAAAATGAATTCATCGCAAATTTTACTAGTGAAAAACTTTTTTCCTGAATTCCGATCATTCTTCAACTATCTGGAACCGATGGACATATTTAATTTGAATCCCCAACCCAGAGGAAGGTTTGTCTCCACCCCGGAGGTGTGGCTCTAAAATAATCGTTTGTACCAATGCCCAAACCCATGGTGAGCCCCACGACAAGAGGATAGCTATGCCGCTAATGACCCTTCTGGTCGAGGTGCGGCTGAATAAAAAGAAAAGAAAGAGAGAGAGAGAAAAAACACGGTATCTGTGCCACAATCCTGCATTTCACGTTACTCACTTGAGCCCCTTCATTGGTTTTGGTTATACCTCGCCTTCAAGACAAGTGGTGCCGTAAGCCTGTTTGTCAAGTGAATTACAGGATTGTGGCATCGTTTTGTAGCACTGGGAGGTGACGCCGTAAGCCTGCGCCTCACCTTATAACGACGCCGTAAGTCTGTGTCTATATAGCTATATATATATATATATATATATATATATATATATATATATATATATATATATATATATATATATATATATACGCTTCGCTTCGCTCGCCTCCACGTCCAGCCGGGGGGCAAGCCCCCAGGACCCCTCATTAAATTGCTCGCTTCGCTCGCAAAGTGTGACATGTAGGGAATGTTGCTCGCTTCGCTCGCAAAGTGTGGCATGTAGGAAATGTTGCTCGCCTCGCTCGCAAGGTGTGGCTGTGTAGATGCGTTGTATTACAATTTAAACATGTAAGGGATGTTGCTCGCTTCGCTCGCAAGGTGTGGCTGTGTAGATGCGTTGTATTACAATTTAAACATGTAGGGGATGTTGCTCGCTTCGCTCGCAAACGGTAGGTCCCTAAGGGTAGGTTTAAAGTCTGAAGGGGATGCTGCTCGCTTCGCTCGCCTGAGGAAGTTATACTGCCCACCCAACTTGGCAGACGTTTTTTTCTGTTGGAAATTCTTACAAACAAATTAAATCTTATAAAACTACTTTTTTTATTTTATAAAAAAAAAAAAAAAATTTAGGGGGATGAAAAATAGATGTTGGCCGATTCTCATAGATACCGGATAAGCACAAAAAATTTCATCAAAATCGGTCAAGCCGTTTCGGAGGAGTATGGCAACGAAAACTGTGACACGAGAATTTTATATATTAGATTATATAAATTAAATTTAATGGAAATTTCACAAATAGAAAGAGAAAAGAAAGTTCTGATATTTCGATTCAAATGTTTTTCAAAGTTAGAAGAATAAGTAATGGTTTTTTTGAATTTAGGGACCTGGGAACCATTACTTATTCTTCTAACTTTGAAAAAGATTTAAATCGAAATATCAGAACTTTCTTTTCTCTTTCTATTTGTGAAATTTCTATTAAATTTAATTTATATAATACATAGTTCAGTAGAACAATAACCAATACAGTGTATATATATATATATATATATATATGAAAAAAACATGAAACTGAAGGATTCGTTTAAGAATGCCTCAAAACGGATTTCGATAAAGAAATTTTTCGAAAATTAAAATTTAAAATTTTTTGGATGCAACAGCTTCATTTTCTACAAAAATTCGCTAAAACACGTCTGCCAATCTAGGTATGGCGCATAGCTTCTTTGTATCACAAACATTAATGTATAGATTTAAATAACCTAAAATATTTCATAGCAGGTTCCCCTGGTTGCGGAAAATACTAAATCATGATGTAGCGTAAAACGTCAAAATTGGTCCATTAGGAAACAAGAAAATTAGGCTTGATATGATTTACGTTTGCGCATGCGCCGAGTGAAGTATTGATATGAGAACAATAAAACTGAAACGGGAACAATAACTAGAACATACAGAAGAAAAATAAATTTTCCAATCTTGCAGCGTGATTGTATGGGCGAATTTTTTTAATTATGTACCGAATTATATTAAAGTTAACTGTTTGGAAATTTGAGCGCTCTGAGCCCAAAGAAATGGGTAACTATCAATTTAGTAGCCAAAATCTTGTAATAAATGATAATTTGCTACTCAGACAAGGTTTTTTGGTGTCAAGCATTTTTTTGCAGTTTTGGTCAGCACATATTATTAAAATTTAAGTACATTTTGCCAAATTTCCGTAAAAAATTAAGCTATTGCAATGGCTCCTAAAATATCAAAATACAATTTTTAGACAATTTTCTTAATTGCAATCCGTTTTGAGGCATTCCGAAACGAATCCTAGAGAATCCGAAAGGCGAAGTTGAATGCTTCTATTTTATTCCATTAATTTTCTTTGGGTCGGACTAGATCTAAGTAGTTTTACTCATTTGTAAATAATGATGTACTATAGGCTTCGAATAATGATTATTTTTTGTAGATTATGATCTGCGCGGAAGGTCAATCTAATATTGGAATAATATACATAATTTATGTAATAATTCGCAGTGTTTTTTGTTTGTCGTTGGTTATGAATATCATCGCGATTGGCAACAGCTCTATGGACATTGAGCACGCACGAACGTAAAATTGCCTACACTGTCATCCAATTATGTTGTCATTCTCAGGAATTGAACGGGTTACCGCTTATAAAGTCCGTTTAAAATTTGTTACACTTTAACCGTTAGTAGTAACTCCCTATCACGATAAATAGATCTAACTTGTTTGACGTTTTTATGAAACAATTATGAAGGTTCATTGTTCGATACGTGAAATCGATCAGAAGTCATTTGGTCATATAATCAACACACATTGAAACGCTAATCATTAAACACACATAGAGACATACGGTAACTGTCACGATAAATAAATCAACTGTGATTTTAAATAATATCCAATATCAAGCGATCCCATAGGTACATCCTGATCGTCATAATGAATGTGAAGTAGGAACTATACGTATACGGTCCACATAACTTGGCAGCCATTTATAGTGTTGGGAAATGAAAACCAACTCCAGTTTGCAGGATTGCATATTTACCATCTTGTTGACTTGTTTATTGTTGTGTTTCTAAATAAAAAACCAGTTGTTGTATTATTGATCTCAAGTGCGAAAGTTGTTACTGTTTTTCTAATTTAATATCTCGCCCTTAAAACTTATAACATTGGTGACAGCGGTGGGATGTATTAACAGTATAACTTTCGGTTTGGCAATCGAGATACAACATGGTCGGGTAAAGGTGTATTTGGACGATGTTCTGGTAGACAATGGGAAATTTGAAGATCATCTGCAGTGGCTGAGGCAAGTGATGAGTGTCTTGAGAAGGGCTGGAGTGAAATTGAATCCAAAGAAGTGCCATCTCTTTGCAAGACAAGTAAATTACCTGGGTTTTGTGATCTCTGGACAAGGTATAGTTGCAGACCCACAGAAGACATCAAAGGTAGCTGACTGGCCAATCCCCACATCAGTGAAGGAAGTAAGAACTTTTCTTGGTTTTTGTTCTTATTACAGATGTTTTGTTAACAATTTTGCCGACATAGTTGCCCCATTGTATGCTTTGCAAGATGCTAAAACAGAGTTCAAATGGAATGATAAATGCCAAAAAGCTTTTCAGGATGTCAAGTCGGCCCTCACGACACCACCAATCCTAAGCCATCCAATTCATGGTAAAGTGTTCATTCTGGATACTGATGCTTCAGACAGAGCTGTTGGCGCTGTGCTATCACAGGTTCAGAATGGTAAAGAATGTGTGATTGCGTACTTCAGCAAGTGTTTATCTAAGGCAGAAAGGAACTACTGCACGACACGAAAGGAGTTATTAAGTTTGATAAAAGCACTTCGTCATTTCCAGTCTTACGGCCTTGACAGTGGAGAAGAGTTTATAGTTCGAACCGATCATGCCTCATTACAATGGTTGAAGAATTTCAAGGAACCTGATGGACAATTGGCGAGATGGCAACAGATCTTGAGTCCATACAACTATAAAATGGTGCATCGACCTGGTAAGGAACATCTCAATGCTGATGGGTTGTCGAGAAGGCCTTGTGCTGATGTGGGATGTCAACATTGTCTGCACCAAGAAATGAAGCAAGGAAGCCATGTTGTCGTCCAAAGAGTACGACTTGAGGTTGATGGTCAATCGTGGTTAGCCTCACAAAAAGCAGATCCTGAGCTGCATCCTGTGTACACTTGGGTGGAGGAAGGTAAGCGGCCATTGTGGCAGCTAGTCTCACCTCTTGGTCCTGTGGCAAAGAGTCTGTGGGCCATGTTTGGAAACCTGCGGATTTCAAATGGTATTTTGGTACGAGTTTGGGAGAGTGATACAGGTACCCACATAATAGAGCAGATAGTGGTACCCCAGGAAAGGAAAGATGAGGTGTTGAGTACGAGCCATGGTTTGGGACACTTTGGATACAAACGAACTCTTGGAGTGATCCGAACAAGATTCTACTGGCCTGGCATCCAGAAGGATGTAAAACTATACTGTGCCAACTGTGATACATGTCGGAGAAGACACAACTCTAAACGAAAGGCACCAATGAAGACATACACCAGTGGCTCACCATTTGAACGTGTTGGTATGGACATTGTAGGGCCACTTCCAATCACAAATCAAGGGAATAAGTACATTGTGGTAGTGATTGATTATTTTACAAAATGGCCTGAAGCATTCCCCGTTGCAGACATCAGGGCGGAAACATTGGCTCGAGGATTGGTTGACACTGTTATTGCCAGATTTGGTATCCCAAGAGAGCTTCACACAGACCAAGGGACTGGTTTCGAAGCTGAGGTATTCAAAGAAGTGATGAGAATGTTACATATTCGCAAAACAAGGACTACACCAGGTCGACCCCAGAGTGACGGCCTTGTTGAACGTTTTAACAGAACTCTCTGGAACATGCTCGCCAAGACAGTAGAGAACAACCAAAAAGAATGGGATTTGTGGCTTCCATGTGTACTCCTTGCGTACAGGGCTACACAGCATTCCTCAACTGGTTTTTCGCCAGCGGAGTTGAACCTGGGGCGAGGATTGACCTTACCACTACACTTGCTGGTCGATGGAAGTCCTCATGAGATCGTTCCTGTCACCACATATGCCCAGCAGTTACAAGAAAAGCTACGCCAGAGCCATGAACTTGCACGTAAACAGATACTACAGGTGGCACATGACAGTAAGAAGCGCTATGACGTCAGAGCAGAAGAGCCAAGGTTTTCTGTGGGAAGCCAAGTATGGTATTTCTGGCCCCAACGCAAAGTCGGTATCTGCCCAAAGCTGCAGTCGAACTGGATTGGCCCTTGCGACATCATGAAGAGCCTAAGCGACGTCGTATTTAGGATTCGATTGCCAAACCGAAAGACGAAGATTGTTCATGCCGATCATCTGGCACTATATGGTCCTGCTGTAAAAAAGAGGGAGGATAGTGTTGGGAAATGAAAACCAACTCCAGTTTGCAGGATTGCATATTTACCATCTTGTTGACTTGTTTATGGCCCATATTCTCGTGACGTCACGCCTCGAGTAGGTTCGCGTTTCAGCCAAAGTCGGCCATGATACTGCCCTACGTCAATGAATCGCTAATCAACCAACCTATTTCTCACAAGAAGTTTGCCGTCTCACGTCAATATAATTCGTGGTTATAAGGCCATTTTTCAACAGTTTTGTTTTGAAAAAGTATAATATTGTAGCAACACAAAGTTTCAATTCGACTAAATGTTATAATAATCATGCCTGCCAGCGCAATAATTGATTGTAGATTGCTGTCAACAATACCAATCTAACGTGAACGAGTTTTTATTTGGACTAGGAGCCTACTAACTATAGTAGTTAATCAGTGTCAGAAAACTAAAGAACTTCATTCGCTTAGGCTTTGAGAATAATTAACCTGAAAAATAGTAAAGAAAAGATTATTTAAAATTCCTCAGGTGTCTGTACTGCTGTGTAGGTACCTAGCCATTGCTCAGGTAGCTTCATCAGCGTTTTATTATAAGTTCGTAGTACTATGCTTAACTGAGGAAGCTTTACTTGTTATATTGAATGAATAAAAGGAGAGATTTGATAGTTTGTCAAAATAAACAAGGCAGGTTTTTCCTACACCAAGAAACGAAACTACTTAGGTAGTTACGTACGTCCTACCAGATTTGCTGTTGATTTAAAGTGCCTAAACAAAGTAGGTGGGTCGTTGCTTTGCCGACGAATACAACCGCTGATTAGCAAGTTTGTCAAATATCGAATCAGGGAATATGCAACATGAATTAAAAACCAGCTGCAAGGAAAAAACCTTGAAATACATTCCTCTGAAGGTAAGATTTCATGAAGACGGCATTGGCAGTGCAGTTATTGCGCGAGTTTTGCAGTTACGCAAATTTTATGGACAAAAAAAAGTAATTAGGTACCTACTTTCGTTTTGATCAATGAAGTACCTACATGAACAAGTAATAATATACGGAAAGTATGTAGGTGTACCTTACCTCTAGGTACTTACCTTTCCACATGTGATACAACTTACTATTCCCGCCTAACAGAGCTCTCATAACACATCCTTTCACAAGACCACTTTCACAGTACTCTAAAGATTTTTAGTTTCAATTGATTCAAAGAACAGTTCTAAAACTAGATAGGTAATCCACACCATTTTTGCGGCTGATGTCTGGATCGTCTAGAACACTTGTTTGTCAACTCCCCAACACATATTTCATATGGATCTCTACCCCACAGATTAAATCTTGCATTCGTAGCGTTTGAGGTCAACACCTGATAATAACTTGATGTAATTTGCGTACAATTTATCACCTTTCATATTACAAATAATGAAAATATTGACTCCGGACTAGGCGAGATTGTTATGCTGTTGTCCAGCTGCGACTACAAATGGGGCATTTTCGCATATGTTTACTCGTCACCATGACAACAAGGTGAAATAACTTCGATTTCGCTTGCCTCGATGTAAGGATGCGCTAGTGTCGCAAGTCTCGAGAATATCACCCATTGTTGTGTTTCTAAATAAAAAACCAGTTGTTGTATTATTGATCTCAAGTGCGAAAGTTGTTACTGTTTTTCTAATTTAATATCTCGCCCTTAAAACTTATAACAATATCTTGAACAATTACGTAGGTTCATTATTCAGTGCAAGAAATGGATCAGAACTCATGTGTTAGGTAGGGCATACGTACCACACTCATTACAACGGTGCCTATCACGATAAATAGGTCAACTTTGATACGGCTAGTAATATTTCATGTAAATCATCAACCATCCTTAACGCTTTTTGACATTTTATGTCTTTACTTTGGCACATAAACGAAAAAAGCGTTAAAAAAAGCGTTACGGTTGGTTTTCTGATGATTTCCCCTTACAACCGAGTCATTGCTAGGGAAATGGTACTTCGTCGTTTTTCATCCCACAAAATTCGTTGACCATTCGTTCGAAAGCTCTCCATTTATCCAACCATATTATGATAACTACTAAGCTTAGTTATGAGCATGGTTATATGAATAATTGTGTACACTCAGGTGATCATTCTCAATAATTGATATTGTGAACATGATCGCAACCGCTTGTTAATTTCTGATGATTTTATTGAGCTGGTGTTCCGATGATTTGATTCATAGCAGGTGATCCGAATATTACGAGAACGTTTTGATTTGTGAAGATGTGAAGCGGTGGTTAAATCATTTTAATAGGTAATTTCTATGCTTTACACTCTTGGAAGCTGTAATTTCGTATGTAGCCTCTTTAAGACATTTACCTAGGTACTACTTGACGATGCCCAGGGTCCGGATCAGCTGAGTGGCTCTTAGAGCTTGGTTGCAAACGAGTTTGCAACTAAAGACTAAAGACATGAAATGTCCCAATGTGTTGCAGACTCGTAGTATGCAAGCGTTTCCGATGATTATCGAATACAACCTTATCGTTTATGTCTTTACTCGGGTACATAAAAGAAAAAAGCGTTAAAAAAAAAGCGTTAAAAAATAGCGTTACGGTTGGTTTTCTGATGATTTCCGCTTACAACCGAGTTTGAGTAAAGTTGTTGTATTCTCAGTACCTATTTGCTAAATTAGTATCACTCTCGTTAGTAGCTCAGAAAACCAGTGCTTCTATTCATTTGTGTGTTTGCTCCTAGTGTAAAAATATCTGAAGAATCTTGATGACATTTGAACAAGGATACTACCGTAAATGGTGGTGAAGTGGGTACAGTTTTGATAGTTTTCCACCTCTTCCAGCAACAATTTTCATAATTTTTTTGTGAACTTCATACTGAAGTAACTTGAACTATCAACCTTTCGAACCACGTTTGAGTTGTTGAAATTCATCAATTGCAAGCTCGAGGGTGGGGGGTTAAAGTTGTACTTACTATCTTCTCCCACACTTTGGTGGTGTAGATGGTACACCGTCGTTTTACACCTCCAACCAGGTTGCAGAGGCTTCTGTACCAACTTCACCATCGTTTTTAACATCTACTTTCTTTCTACAAGTGGAGGGATGATGGGAAAATGGGACTAAAAAGGTCTAAGGTTGAATCAAACGCAAGAAAAAAAATTAAAAGGCCTTTATTTAGCAAAAAATGTGTTTAAAACACAGAAAGGGGCTTTATTGAGCAAACAATTCGATCAAGTTAAAGGATTTTTGGGTAACTTCCCGAGGAACAACAAGACGGTATCTACGTATCTTCAAATGGTACGAATCAGTCTTTTCAACATAGGTACCTACTCGTAGGTAAGCAAAGAAAACGACTGTACCATCTTCACCACCTAAAACTTAATTTTTTACAATTTTGGCTTCAGGAATTTTTCTTAAAGAGATGATTTGGATTTCTCGACGGATTTCCAACCCAAATAGATGTGTAACCAAGGAAATACACTTGCTTGGTGATCGCTGTTCAATTGTCGCAGCCCCAGGAGCAGTTAGGAGTGTCTGGAAATGGGATGCCAGTGACGCCGCCAGCGCGTTCTGTCGACAGTTTTTGCAACTTCCTCTTATCTCTACCTACCACGGGGATGAAGGCGAGGCAAGCATTTTGAAAGTTCTTGAATGTTTTAAAATACAGGGTGTCCCACAACCTACCTCCTCCTTATCAACCGTAATAAATGAGTTAGAAGAACGATTCAAATGGTAAACCCCTTGTTTTTTCCGTAGATCTCGAGAATGTTCTTTAATACTGCCACCCAATTTCAACGTTATATTTCTCCCATTCAAAACATCACTTTCTCATTTTGAAAATATGATTTGGACTCTTCAAAACTCCCTCTTCTTTACTGTTATAATTTTAAACATCCCAAGTATGATTAACATGATTAATTATGGTTTTTAAAATTGAGGGTGCAGTAGTTAAGTTTTTTACTAGGCAAAAACTTCACTGCTGCTCCCCAGGTTAACATCTAAATTAACAACACTTGAAAAATTCTCTTTCTATCAATTAGAAGGATAATTACTGCTGGACACCCCCCCCCCCCCCTTCAATCCCATGAGAGTCTGGGGGAATTTCCACCCTCGATTCTAACCACAGGTTTGGTTCTATTTGTCCAACTAATTGCTTTTTACTATAAGGATAGATTTAGGGTATTTTTCGTTCTTGAGTTGCGAGTTTTTGAGGATCCAAAACCTCCTATACACATGATTCAGATCAATTTTCCAAATAATCCATATTTTACTAAAGGTCTGATTTAGGATGTATTTTAAGATATATATTGTGGTACTAACACTGCGAAGTTCAGCTCTGAAAGTGCGAAAATTGTGAAATAATGAATTTTCGAAGATAGGTATTAAACATGAACCTAGGAGGGAAATGGACTGGGTATTGAAGAGTTGACACATCCCATGTATGATTAACACTAATTATTTGTCGTTCTATAAAATTGGGGGCAGTAGTGAAGTTTTGTCTAGTGAAAAACCTTACTTATTACTCTTTCAAACAGCAGAATAATACAATAAAGAGCTGTCTGATGAAACAGATATTCGCTATCGAAAGTTAAGGGGTTGAGAATCTTGAGAAACTTGATTAGGTAGGTACCTATGGCTGGACTCCTTCCCGTCCGATTTCAAGCGATTCAGGGAACCACCCTCCCCCCCACCCGTGATCTATTTATGCAACTAACCTATACTATTTTACCAAAACGATTGATTTAGGATATCACTCTATTTTTGAGATCCAGACCACCAAAGAACCAACCATCATTCAGATCAATTTATCCTAAAATATATCCTAAATCAGTCCTGATCCAAAATCTTCTTTTATTGAGCACATTATTATTTAGAATAAGTTTTCTTTGACAATGAATTGGTAGTTTGCAATTTGATTACAATCACAGTGCTAAAAATTTCTAAACAATTCAACGTAATTAAACGAAAATTCGATCATTCGATCATGCTGCATGACAGGAATTTTTTGTTATAAAATTTAACTTATTCATTGCATTTTTTACAGGGTATCAGTGATTCAGTATAGGTACTGATATGACAGAAAATGAAAAAAAAAAAAAAGTAAATTAAAAACAGTGGGTATTTGAAATCAATCCTTCTATTAAAGTATAGATTAGTTGGATAAAGAGATCGTAGTTAAGTTTAAAAGTATATTTCGCAGGTTGAAATTAATAAAAAATTTGTGGTTCTGATAAGGATTCGATCCCGACATCGTCTGGACTGGAGAAGGAAGCATTAGACACTCGGCTACGGAGTACCTTCACCAATGCTACTATTTAAAGTACCGTCATTACCAGGCATTAATTGGGGGGAGTTCGGCCGGACGGAGATAGTAGGTGGGTAGGAACGCTGTAGGAGGTAGTTGCAAAAACTCTCGACAGAACGCGCTGGCGGCGTCACTGGCATCCCATTTCCAGACACTCCTGGAGCAGTTTGGCAGAAAACACAGTTCACCTTGATTATCACGTTATCACTAATAGTGTTATCAGCGTCAAAGAGTACATGAGAAGAAGGTGCTCCACCGCTCAGATGCTGCTCCCTAGTGCCCTTGACAAAAACCTGTCGGCCATTTTTGTTTGGGAACCCCCCTTTTCCCGCCAAATGTCAATTTATTTGGAAAATCCGTCTTTGTACCATCTTCACCACCGGATCCCTCTTCACCACCATTTACGGTATGTATTTAGATTAATAAAACTAAGTTCAAATGCTCAATGTATTTGGAAAACGTTGAAATAAAATGTTTTGTTGATACAAGAAATTGTTTTTAACGCTTTTTGTTAACGCTTTTTTCGTTTATAAAGTAAAGACTAAAACGTCAAAATTAAGAACACAATCGGAGAAGGAACTCCCAGCGTTCCCTTGTCAAGGCGCAAGAAAGTTAGGTACGCTGTAAGAGGTAGTTGTAAAAACCCTCGACAGACTGCGCTGGCGGCGTTTCTGAGTCTCGGTTTCCAGCTTTGAGTATTAATAAGATGGAGGGCTATTAGTGATGTTTCAGGCCGTCAAACCATACGTGCCACTACTGTCGTTTGGCTTTTGAATTGACCAAGGGCAAAATGGCCGAACACTGATCAGCTGATGTAAGATGCGATGTTGAGTTTGGTGAATGAATGGGGATTGTATACCTATTACATATTTCTTATTTAAGATTTATATCCTACTTGTGCACCGTACATGTACACCGCTATTTAACACCATTAATATTTCATATTTTTTACACTGTGGGAATGAGTGTTGAAATGACGCCAGTACACCCTAGTGGATGTTAATGAAGGTAGATCAGCTGTTCTGTGTGTCCCGAAAAAAAAAAAAAAAAAAAAAAAATGAAATGGGAAGCACCAAGATTCGGGCATGGGAACCAAAGTATGAACGTAATAACATCTAGACAGTTATGTCTACATACATAATTAATACTAAAATGTAACAATAATAAGTAATATCAAACGAAACTTAAATTACAATAAACTGCTTTGACATTTGAATTTGAAAAAAGCGTGGCGGGAACGGGTTAATTGCAAAGCCAACGCGACAGTAGTGGCACGTATGCCTTGACGAGGGAACAGCGTTGAATTCAGAGCAATGGCCCTCCATCTTATTAATACTCAAAGGTTTCCAGGCCAGGCACTCCTATCCAAAACGGGAAGGTTTAGTGAGTTAGTGGCTTTCGGTGTTCTTGTTCGTTTCCTCCGGTCGTGTTTTGTGTAATGCTTATTGCTTATGATAATTATATAATAAATCCTGACAAAGTTTATTCACTGTGTGTTGGTTTAATTCAATAACCCACCACGACAGTTTTCTGAAGTGGAATCGTTTTTACTCAAATCAGTTCGAGTGTTCGTTCGATCAAAAATTTCTTTACGCGTCGTTCGGTTTACACGGTTCAGTGATGTGTTTAGCCTCCCGCAAATTATAAATTACTCAGTTTAGTTGTTCCATAATGCCTATCGAAATTGCTTCAGTGCCGTTGATGAAGCTTGTGGAACTTGAAGATATATTACGTAAGCGCGGACTGCGGAAAGTACAGGACAGAAGAAAGACTTGGTAGAACGTTTGCTTGCTGCGCTGATAATTGACGAATCTAAGGTTGGCATTGAAGATGGTGACGACGAGTCTATTGGCGAGGAAGTAACTGACGATGAGATTGATTATGAGACCAATATTTCTGATAGAGAGAGTGAAAAGGAATTTCAAAGGACGGATCGTAGAAGTCGGTGCAAGGCCTCGAAAATGAACCTGGGAACCTTTGCCCCTCGGCTGTGGTTTTGAAGGGTTCGTTGACACCTTTAATGGTCAAGGGCCCGTGTCAGTGGAGGATTGGATTCAAGATTTGAAAATTAGTGCGAAGTTGTGCCACTTGAATGATCTTTAGAAACTGTTGTTTGCCGAAAAATTGGTATGTGGTGTAGCTGCCAAGTTTATTCGATGTGAAAGGGAGCGAACCTCCTGGCCTATGTTTAAGGCCAAGCTGTGTGATGAATTATTTAAAAAAAAAACGGTGTGTCCCGCAGAGATACACGAACAATTTTCGAAGAAGAAGATGCAGAAGGGCGAGAAGGTATATGAATATTACCTCGTATGAAGGAAATTTCTCGCGGCTTGATAGATCACACGTCGCTAATGCGATACATAAAATGGGATTTCGGATCCGTATGACAAAGGCATATGTATGAAGTCAAGGATTTAAAGCAATTCAAAGAAAAGCTTAAAATTTACCTATGAGAGAATAAAGGAAGACAAAAATTCGTTTAAGGTGGACTGTGGGCATTTTAAGAAACAGAACCCTATTGGAGCTTCAGCTGATACTAGAAGTAGGCTTGCCCCCTGTAGAGAACAAAACACCAAAACAACCTTCGCAACTTCGGGTGTCTCCTGCTGTCAATTGTTCCCTACCAAATCATATAGCGAAGAATTGCCCTAAAGGCCGTATCACACTAGCATTTTTTCAGCATTTTTTCTGCGTTATTAACGCAAAAACGTGAAGAAGTGCGTTTTTCCAAAGTCAGCTTTTTCGACCATTGCGCATCCTGGCGGAGCGTTTTTAAACTCACTTGGGAAAATTAGAACACGTTCTAATTTTTACCTTGACGCAAGAAAAATGCTAAACATAACCCTTGGGGAGGTTACAATTCAATGAAAAACCCCTAGGAGCCCTAACCTGACAGATTTAATAAAAACGCATTCCGCCAGAATGTGCTGTTTTTGCAGTTATTCCTCTTCAACATTCACTACTGACCTTGAAAAAACGCAGTTTGCCTTCTTCACGTTTCAGCGTTTAAAACGCAGAAAAAATGCGAAAAAAATGCAAGTGTGATACGGCCTTGAGCCTGTCCGAGAAAAAGGGAGCTACTATAGATGTGGGTCCACGTCACACCTGATTTCGGCGTGTCCAGAAAAGACTGAGGTCAGCAGTCGTTCGAAGGAAGGAAGCTATGTCAACAGCTGCTATTCATCGAAGAGGTTTATCTGCGTACTCAATTTTGATGTTGCAAAGAGTTTATCGACCCTCGTAGATACTGGCAGTCGGGTGAGTCTTATTTCCAACAATGTACTTCCGAAAAATATGGAATTTGATTGTGTCATTGATGATGATCTAACCTTGCATGGTGTCAACAAAAGTTTATTTTGCTGGGAAATTTTCAGGTTAAATTAATGTTAAATGATTTAGAGTTATGGCATTCGTTTTATGTAGCACCAGCTAGTACTATATCTTTGGATTGTTGATTAGGAAGATATATTATTTTGAGACGAGATATTTTGGTAAATTTAAATGATCAATTACCAGTAACTAGGTAAAATTGATAAACAGGAATTGGATTTAGCTGTTTCGGAATTGCCACATATTGATGTAGCGGAGAGCTCGCTTCCCACACTGTATTTCCGAGTGCGTAGAGGAGGCCTTGACAAGGAAGAGGCTCATTTTGTAATGGCGCTTTTCATTCCAAAAGCAGAAAAGTTTGATAATATAAAATCTAACCATTGCTGTTGCATCGTTTCGTGGATAATCAGTATCATTTCTCTTGAGACACCTTTAAATCGACTTCAAGCGTCCTTATTCATTGCTCGGTCAGCTATTTTTAAGTGTTTAGCTAATTTCACGATGAAAAACGGAATTTAGTGAAAAACGTCTATTTCCTCGAAAAATAAAGAGTTACTATGTTAAATCGATTTCGACGGTTAGGCCATCTTCAGTAACAAACAATAACTTATTAAACAAACATATAAACAATAACAAGTTATTGTTTGTTACTGATGATGGCCTAACCGTCGAAATGGATTTAACATTGTAACTCTTTATTTTTCGTGGAAATAGACAACGTTTTTCACTAACTTCCGTTTTGTAATGGGTTTCCACAACTTCGTCGCGAGTGATTTAGTTCGTTTCACGATGAACTCGAAACAAGGTATGGCTTCAGGCGTATTCGTTCATTTGAAGTTTGATTGGTTCCGATCTTCTTGGGCAATGTCTCGGTAAAAATTGTGGAGGTTGGTAAAGGATGAAAACATCCTGAATGGCAATAGTTGTCATTTCATAAATCTTACTAATGACCAACGCTTTGTTTTGCGTCCGTAGTTGTATTGGCTAAGACGGTCATCAAGTACCTGGGTCATTCTCATTTCATTTGCCGCTTTCATGTCCCTGACGACGAATTTTCACAATTCTTGACCAAAACTAGCGATTTTGGGGGAAAAAGGGTAGTATAAGTTGGTAGATCAACGAAGAAATAATTTGACTGCCCAAAATCCCCTTAAACCAATACACAGTAATGACGAATGAAACCTGAAATCTTAGTAACTCATGAGTGTTACCGTCCCCTCCTACCTAACATGTACGTAGAAGTTAGGTAGTTACGAAACAATGACAATCTAGAACTGGCCAGGGTTACTAGCTGCAGTAGGTTGGTTCTTCTTTATTTAGAGTAAGAATTTACATTTTTAAGATTTTTCCCAACCCGTGAAACACTAGTTTTTCAGTCAGTCCCCCATATCTCTTCTCAATGGGACCACAGGAGTGTTACATTTTTGCGATCAAGAAAACCGATGGAAAATGGTGGGAAACAGTCAGATGTGAAGGTTATATTGTCCAGTTGATGAAGATGTGAGACTGCAGTGGAGTGCTTGGAGTTGCAGCAGTTTTTACGGTGAAAGAAGCCCAAAAACATGAGGAGTATTTTTATTTTCAATCATGAGTGTTACCCTAATTACGTGTGTTGTTAGTACTTAAAAAAACTAATCCGATATCAAGAACCATACTGCTTGGTGACAGGTTTCAAACGGTAGCCATCCCCGAGTTTTGCCACTTCATCATCCTGTGTGTCGCCATTTTTACTGGAAATTCTCATGAGTGTTACCTCTCAGGAGTGTGACCAAGGATGGGTAAAAAATATATAAAATACAACATCAATGAAAAACTCAGTGTTCATCTATGGAACACAAATCTGCAATGTACAATTGTATTTGCTGATCTAACCTCATTTTCGAGCACTTTCAAATTTCACGTCACTAAGGTTCTCAAACGACCCAAAGCGGCAAATGAAATGAGAATGACCCACCTACGTAAACAGCACCTGAATATTAATCTCAGGTTTTCCAGATTGCTCATATTGAATCATCATCAAGTGTTGTGTAGATTAGCGTGACAAGTTTTGTTGTGTGTGTGTTATCTTGTAGAATCAAGACAAACATCGATGAACCAGTTGTTCTATTCTTGAGATCATGTCTGAGAGCTCCTTGGAAATTTTTTCCTGCCCATTCTTAGTGCAGTTCCTGTGATCTTCCAGTAAAGTCTTGGCCAGTGCAAAGTCATTCAGACCAGTTCCTTTTTGCAATTTTTATTCATTTCATGTCGAAAAATAAATTATGTATAGCAGTGGGTAAATGTAAAACTTTAAGAAAACCCTTCAACAACCAGGCCGGGGATGTGCCGGTATCATCGGCATCAATTTTGATCAACCCTAAAGGGTAGTTAATTGATGGCTAACATTTTCAAAAAACGAGATCTCGAAAACTTTCAAGGTACCTAATAGTGATGATTTTTTGCTTGACAATGATAAATATATTATAGTCCCAAAGGATCTATTAAAACTATCCGCAATGCTATAGTATGAACCGTTCTATAAGGTCTAGAACTTCGAAAAAACCTTTGGATTTCCAGGCGCGAAATAGAGAAAAAAAAATGATGCGCTTGAAATATTGAACAATGGTTTGTAGCCGGCGGAGGCAGCACAGTTTTTTAATTCTTCCTTCTTTAAAATGTTGTATTTTTACACAAAGGTTTATTTTTTCCTCTCAAGTAATTACTCCAGTCCACGCATGCGCTAACGTAAATTACTTCGAGCATCATTTCCCCGTTTCCTAAATGACCGATTTCCAAGTTTTACGTTACCAACATCTTGATTGACTGCGAGTATATTCCGCCAGTAAATTTTAATAATTAAAACCATTTCAATGATCTATTCATTCAAGTTATTTCCAGCTGGTAGGCACCTACTTACTTGAATATCGTTATAGTGAAATCAGGAGATTTTCTGAAGAACTAGTAAAGTGTTTAAATTAAACGTTACTAAACATTCGTTTATTTCCCCCCTTAAATTCTGGGGCTACAACACTACTATAAGTAAATTTACCGTGAATAAATCATCCCTTTATCACTAAATTTGAGTCAACGAGACCTACGAACATTTACGTCAAACCCTTATTAGTCAAACTGACTCACTATGTTTTTGATTAAGGTATCGAAAATCATCTTCATGGACGTTCAGGGACTTGGGTCTTTTCTGTTATATCCCCGCACATTTCCTTTAATTCTCTGCCATTCATTCATTCTGACCTGTATGCCCAACTAATCTGTATTTTTACTAAGGGATTGACTACTTGATGTGATGTATTTTTGAGATGCGAGCATCCAGACCACCAAACTACACACATCATTGTGACCTAGGTACATGTCCAACTAATCTGAATTTTTACTAAGGGATTGACTACTTGATGTTATGTATTTTTGAGATGCGAGCTTGACGTGACCTTTTCGATCAAGTTCAACCAGTTGAGAAAGTTTCAAGTTTAAGACAGTATCAGTTATTTGTACAAAGACGGCGGTATAACCTCAAATCGTACTTGCAAGGTATGGAGTTTTTGCTGATTTCAACGGGCATTAGGTATATCGCACCCCGGCAAGAAAAGTGACACTTCTCAAAAAATCCGGTTTTGGGTTAGCACTTTCATTGCGTGCTCCAGACTGATATCTACCAGAGGAAAAAGTTGTTTTGGCTGTAGTAACAACACTGGCCGTGGGAAGTCGCTAGTGTCAGTTTTCCTCGCACCTGTTTTGGGCCAACTCCCAGCAAGAAAAGTGACACTTCGAGAAAATTGTTCCCAGTTTTATGATCTCAAGGGTTTGGCGCAGCAAACTGGAACTAATAGTGAAACCGTTGATGGAAAGTCAATTAAAACCACAGACCTAAGGGTTATGAAGGCTCAAAAATCGACTCAAGGGGTTCTGTTTCTTTTAAAAATCTGGTTTCAAAGATGAATTTTCGGAAGTGGTTGTCAAAAATACTCGTGCCTCTTCAAGGCGTGCTTCTTCGTCCCATCCTTGCGAGCTCAGTCTTTCCCCTGCTTACTCAAGCAAGATACCACTAGCAGATGGTAAGAAATCAGATATTAATGATTTGATTGCTGACAACCTGATTCCTCAATTTTATGAATCCTACTATCGCGCCTTATTTAACTGACTGCAAATGACTTATATGTGACTCCGAATTTCCTAGTCTTAGCTCTAATGGCACAACACTACTTCGTGCTAAGCTCTTTTTAATTGGTTTCTACACTGTCAGTTGTTGGTCATGGAAGAAGAGATCTTCTTCCATGTGTTGGTGCTTTAGGTATTACCAATAGCCTTAGGGCCTACCTATCTCTCTTGGTTTATTATTCTTTAATAAACCATTGTAATCTCTTCAGAAAAAACTTTTTTTTATTAAATGTTCCTTGGTTTTATGAACCATTTTTTCTTAAATGCGTGTACTTCTTTGCAGACTGAAGTTGTTTTTTAAATGGATGTATAAGTTAGTATTGTGTTGCGTTCTCTCTAGTTTGAGAATAATGACATTCATCTGGGAAATTTTAAGACTAAGTACCTAATCAAGTGCCACGGAAAAGTGGCTAACTTTTTCAAGTGCTGTGATTAATGTTCACAGTTCCTTTTGTTCTATTAAAATGTACAACAAGCTTTTTGTTGTTTCACACCCTTTTTTTCAATTTAAAAAAATGGAAGTGTCGTTTTGCATAGCTAGTTACAATTCAATTTACTAGCACCTTTTGAACTATTCCGGCAAGAAAAGTGACACGTCGACGAAATTCGCCTTTTTTTTTTTTGCCGAATAATCAATTCCTGATGACATTAACAAAACAATTACTAAGATATCTGCTATCTGAATTGCTTCTTCCGTACAATCAGTTAAAACGGCAGTCCCAAGTAGCAGCGTTTGGACGTAATCATCATTATTGTGTTACTGATTTCGGTTTTTTGGCTTTCCTGAAAAGTGAGGTTTTTTAAAAGTGTCACTTTTCTTGCCGGGGTGCGATATGTTACAGAGCTGACTGAATGAACAGATATCGAGTGTATCAATCAATGTGTAAGATGTAGCAAACGAGTTAGCGAAAAATAAGAACTACCGGATCTGGCTTATTATTGATCGTAGAGACCTGGGAGTGGTCGCATTCGACTCAGCGTGAAAAAATACATCGACATCATGCCCCATGGTCAAAATTTGATTAAAATTGGTCATTTTTTACATAAAAATCGCTTTTTCTCGCTTAATATTGATCGTCAAGGTTACTGGGCTATATAGACTCGGAAGCAATACGGGGAACTTTTAGCCACAGAACATAGTTGTGGAAATCTACATTCCTGAAGCTGGGTAGACCTCATCCCGAAACACCCAGCATACACAGGAGAAATACACATCCTCCTTTTTCGTTGAAGTGGGTTACACAAATATCAGTTAAATTACATTTAATTAATCTAAAAAAGTTCTTGTGTGTGAAACAGTAGACGTACACTAGAATAAGATATACAGAAGGTTCTAATTCATTAATTTATTCATTTACAAGTAAAACTGTATATTGCGGGTGACCTAGCTTTTAGATACGGGTCGATGGGAGGAAGGTAGCCTGGCTACTTAGCAAGCGAACAAATTAATGCTGAAACTTTGCGACCTCTAAACACAGTTGGGGCAATGCAGTACCTAGCAGTAGGTGTATCAGCTGTTGAAATTCAATACAGACTAGGTACCTAAATATATCTTTTCCTAGATGATTACCTACAGCAGAATGAAATTCTCGCGCAAGATTTCGTTTTTTATGTTTTTACAATGTACCAGTGGCGTACCTAAGGCATTTTTTGTGGAGGCACACAACATTAGTCTAGGATTCTATTTTGTAGTTTAGTATGACACTGCCCACTGTAGTTATACTACACTATAGTAATATAACTATATAATAGTTATATACACTGTACTTATCCTAGGGGTTTTCGAGGGTGCTGAATCCGAATCGGAAGCCCGTTTTTCATGCAGACGTCTAATTATTGAGGTAAAAATTCACTGAAATTTCAGGATAATTTATGTTCAATAAAAACGTGCTATTCCTGTTGGAAACTTAACGCTGAACACCCGCCTATACTTTATATGATGGGTCTGAAATGCCTCCCTAACGTGCCTTTTGCCTGAAAACTGCCAAAAATCGTGGTTTTTACCGATTTTGACGATTTTTTACAGTTTTTTTGGAAATTTTTGTTCAAATTACACTACTCGGCGAGCTGAAAAAATCTGTGCTATTACTCGGACTATTTCAGCGTTGAATGAGACCAATAGCAGCTCTGGAGGTGTGATACTCGTTTTTTGCAATGGGGAATTCGCGTGGTTCTTTTTTATTCGCTAAATAGAAAGAGCTGAGCGAGACCTTGCCAAAAAGGTGCTACGTGATGGGTATCTGACCAGTTTTACGGCTCTTTAAATTCATTTGCGCAATGACGTCATGGCCCTCGCCCACCCGGGGGGCGGGGCCGGCGATTCCTTCCCGATCTCCAAAAAGCAAGGCGATTCCTTCCCTTTAAAGTGTTGGCGATTCCTTCCTGTTACTCAATTCCTTCCCGCCCAGGTGTTGGTTAGTTTTGAAGCAAATGTTAACTATTTATAGGACTAAACCCTTAAGTGCACAATTAAGTACTTAGAACCCAAATCAAAGTATTAAAATCACCAAGTATTAAAATCACAATAATCACGAAATAAAAAAATCCTTCTATAAATAAACAGTCATGCAGCATGATCGTATGAGCGAATTTTCGTTATCGTAACATTATATTATATTACTGTTTAGAAATTTGTGCATTCCGAGTACAAAGAAATTGTTAACCACCAATTTTATGGCAAATAAACTCGTTTCAAATCATATTCTACGAATAAAAACAGATTTTGGATGTTTAGCAATTTTTCAGTTTTTCAATTGATTTTTCAGCAAATATTGATGAAATTCAAGTACCTACATTTTTCACCATAATTTTGAGAATACATTTTTGAATGTTTTAGTTCATCGTCAATAAACTTCTTTCGACTACGATTCTGATAAAAATATAAATTTAACAGTTTTTAGACGTTTTCAGTCATTTTTAGTGATTTTTTTAGCACATTTTTTGAAATTTGACCAATTTAATGTGCTCAAAAAGTGTTGTCCAACGAACTCATCCTTTCTTTTGAAATGCTTGATTTTTTGGCGAAAGAACGAAGTTTTTATCTCAATTCTATCGAGAGTTATCGTCTGGAATGACACATACATATATATATACATATAAAAAAGCGTTAAAATCCAGGAATCATTTCAGAATGCCTCAAAACAGATTTCGATGAAGAAAATTTTTGAAAATTTTTATTTTAAAATTTTTGGAGCCATTGCAATAGCTTTATTTTCTAAGAAAATTCGCTAAAAAAAAAAAAAAAAAAAAAAAAAAAACGGCGCTCCGCGCCTCGCCCGGGGGCAATCCTTCTGGAACTCCGGTTACCTCTATTTACATACTTCGGACGAAATTATTAAAACACAGAATGTGTTTGCGTTGTCGCGCAACCAAGTGACAACCAAACAAGCGTCATTGTTTACTATTCATTTATAACATCAATTTATATAGTTATAGTATGAAACTACGAAAATTGCGTTGTCGCGCAACCAAGTGACAACCAAACAAGCGTCATTGTTTACTATTCATTTATAACATCAATTTATATAGTTATAGTATGAAACTACGAAAAAAAAATACGAAATAAATTCGTGATAAATCAAGAGCTTTCCAACGAA
This sequence comes from Adelphocoris suturalis, assembly GCA_030762985.1. NCBI lineage: Eukaryota > Metazoa > Arthropoda > Insecta > Hemiptera > Miridae > Adelphocoris > Adelphocoris suturalis. The sequence goes on from CM061050.1 coordinate 11,329,586, forward strand.
TGGTGAACGATTTCTGTGCGATTAAAATGGCGGAAATTCCATTTCCCTACCAACGGCTCGGTTGTACGTGAAAATCATCCGTCACACATTTCGTTCCCATCCCGCGTTCCATTTTCGGCTAGTTAGTCCATGGCTAAAACACATTCTGTGTTAAAATACGAAATAAATTCGTGATAAATCAAGAGCTTTCCAACGAATGGTGAACGATTTCTGTGCGATTAAAATGGCGGAAATTCCATTTCCCTACCAACGGCTCGGTTGTACGTGAAAATCATCCGTCACACATTTCGTTCCCATCCCGCGTTCCATTTTCGGCTAGTTAGTCCATGGCTAAAACACATTCTGTGTTAAAAAAAAAAAAAAGTCTCATCAAAAATCCCCCAAATTTAACTCTGACCCTTTGAGCAAATTGGTAAGGGTCATCGTCGGGAGTTTGCCGAGCGATGAGTTGCCGGATCCAATTTTCTTTTTTTCTAACTCTTGGGAGTATGTCGGTCGCTGTGATAGGTGTTAATGTAGATTTCGGTTTGAAAAGCTATTAAACCAGGGGTGCTCAAACTTGAACTGCTGGCGATCTACCTCAATATTTTTAGACTACTTACGATCGACTCTGAGAGGCTGCAAGTATGTGTGATGCAGGGTTGTCGTATATACACGATACACCCTACCTAACTAGGTAGGGTGTACCGTAGCATATATAGATATTAGCTTTCCGCACAATTTACATTACTTTAGTCAAGGTTTGGGTTAGGTTTACTTAAGTTCTTCTCTACAATATCAATGAAAAAACTCCTAGTTATTCAAAATTGCGAGTTTATTCGTTGTTACAAAACAAAAGAGTTACATATGGTGTTAAACTCAACTAAGGAGTGACTTTGGATGTTGAAGCGTGGCACTGCATGTCCTCAGCATACTTTTCATAAGATGGTGCGTAACCACTGAGTGCCAATCGCAAGCATGATGACATATGATCGTCAGTTAGTCGATTGCGATATTTTGGCTTAATTATCTTCATTTCAGAAAATGCAGACTCGCACAAGTAAGTTGACCCAAACATTGCCGTCAGTTGAAGGACGATTTGCCTTAGATTCGGATATTTATCTTCAGATATAAAACACCAGAAATTTTTATCAGATGCTGTAGCTTTGAGATGTATTTCTGATATAATCTGCACCAACTCATTTCCAACAGAACAAGAGTTCATATTAAACTGACTTGCTACTTCAGTAGCTAATTCCTCAATGTTTTTACATGAAAAAGGATAACTCATAAATGATGCTATATTTGCCAATTTACTGCAATCATAAAAACGCATTTCGAATTGTCCCAAAATATTTGATAATTCAGCCTCATACGTATCATAATTCAACTAAGGAATCCTTGCTTTCAAAGACGGAAAATGTTTCAGATCCTTTCTTTTCAGTATCATAAGTTGCAATTTACTTTTGAATGCGTTTACTGCGCTAATCATCTCAATAATAGTTTTTCCTTTACCTTGAAGCTCCAAGTTAATGGTGTTTAAGTGCATTGTGATGTCAGTCAAAAACCGCCTTTTGCCGCAAGCAGTGTTATTACGTAATAAATTTTTGTAGTTTAGTTACCTACTTATTAAAAAATTTTTTCTTCTCGAGATCTACTCAAAAAGCACTCGCGATCGACTGGTCGATCGCGATCGACCGTTTGAGCACCCCTGTATTAAACCATCAACGAGTCTAGTGTCGGCAGCGCCAGGATCCATCGTCGATCATCTATTATAACTAAACTTGCAACTTGTTTTGCGACTCCTCCTGATGGGCCTTATCACTTTGAGATTGGAGGGGAAGGAATCGCCGATCCTCGGCTTAACTGGCCGGCCTCACACCGGTAGGAATCGCCATCTCCCTCGGGTCGTAAGGACCAACTTTCACTTTGACGGGAAGGAATCGCCCAAGGATACAAGAAGGTAGGGTTCACGACCGCTGGCCGCGGGGAAAACCCAGGCCCTCTGACGTCACTGGCACCTTCCACTCAGCTCGGCTGCTTGAATTTAGTTAGCCAGTTGGCATTTCTGCCTGTTTGACGACGGTTCATGATGGTTTGTTGTGTCGTTTGTGGGTGTTCAACAGGTATTAGAGAGTTTTTGGTGACCACTAACGTACCCTCAACGTCACCCTACCGTACCTAAGAGTACGTGACCTTGAGGGGACGTTAGCAACGTCGTACGTTAGAATGGCTCATTTAACGCCACCCGTTTGGGGACCTAAAGGCACACGGCACCAGCCTAACCTTCCTACAAATGTAACAGTACTGTGCACCTCAAAATTAATCGAATACTGGTGAAATAAATAATAGTAGTTTTTCTTTTCAAATGCCTGATTACCAACTAATTTTGTTGATGTAGCGGGTAGGTTTTTGAACACCCCTCAAACTTGGTTATTTTTCGTTTCAAGTCGCGTAGATAGAAACCGAATGTGCCATATGAAGTTCGCCTCCGCCGTCGCACTTTACTAGCCTTCATCTCGATCGAAAAAAAAACCGTTCTTTTGCGCACAGGCTCTATTTGGTAGATTAGAGCTTTGTTTTTATTATAATTTCACATATTTTAAATGAGGAACCTGAGTTTTACGACACAACTTCTTCGCAGTATTGTTCTTAGTTAGCCTGATCTCAGCTGTTTTCTCGTGAACATTGCATGAAGTGCTGCCTCCACTGATGATTATCAGGTAAAATCCTGGTTCATTGTCATAGAGATGAATACTTTTTCATACTTCTTGATATATTACCCAACCGAAAACCCAAAAACATGAAGTTCGTAACGACTAAAGACCTAAAAGTGCAACTAAATTGCGGTGTTTCCCACTTGAGGCTTACTATCTTTGCGTTAAATCCATGCCTTATTTACGAATTGAAAACTAAAAATGAGAAACTATCCCGTATTTGTACTGAGACTAACATGAAATTCGAATTTAGGATTGAAAATCGGCATTTCACATCGAAATAAAGAAGTCGATTAGACAACCAGTAGTCAACAAGATAGCTGGGAAAAAATATCGCGTTGCCCAACCACCGTTAGCGTGACATCAAAATTGAGGCAACCGTTCTCTCGGCTCCTTTTGGGTTAGCATCTTCGTTTGCTCCCTCAAGACTACGGTAACGGGTGACGTTGAGTTGAAGTCGCCAAAAACTCTCTATTAATTAAAGGAAGATGCAGCAGTTGGTCGTCTGATGACATCACAAAAGCAGTCACTCTTCGATCTATTTCCTATAAAGCTTTGGTTTTCGTGAGAGACGTTCTTAAATACCCCCTCCCCATTGAAGGTACGATTATACGTCTTCTTCGTCAATTCAGAGTTGCTGAATAGTGTAAAAAAGTTGGAAACAGAATTCCAAAACTTCCATGGTGATTACATAGATCGATGTCCGGGTGTCTTTTCAAGGTTGATAAACACCATAAAAGAAAAGCATCAAGATATTGATGACTTCACTGTGTCCTATCCGTACCTGCACATTCATGAGACTGAAATGTCTCAACTTGAAAAAAAAAAAAAAACAACAAATGGTTGGGGAAGAAACGGTCGAGAAGCGATAATCGGAAAACCACGAAAAAATGGTTAAAATCATCAGTTAGAGAAATACTATCATACTTAATATATTCTATTGTAGGGATATTGTACAGTACATTGTATAGTTTTCGTACGTAGGTCATAATTTTAATATTATTGTGTATATATAGGTACCTAGTTATTGTAATTACTACTGATTATTATTGTCAGCTTCATGAAATCTCTAATACTATATTACATTGTGAATTAATATACTCGTTATTTGAAACTAATCAAACGTAGTGTACATATTAAAAAACCCAAAAGCTTCATTCCGTTTAAATACTGGCATCATCTACTTATTAAAAAAAGAGAAGATAGCCCGGAGAAAAGAAAACAAGATGAAAATTGGATAGTTCGCACTTGAATATTCGCTGTTCTACCATTTTCGAAAGAAAGGTGGTGTGAAATGGTTTAAATACTTAAGTACCTATCTACTAGGTAGGTATCCACGTGTCCAGCAATTTTGATGTTAATATGACTTTCGGTTTTTCAGTAAAAGCTTGGTGCGCAAGGGCTGCAATAGAAAGTAAAGGGAGCCCAGGCAGTCGCTTGGTGCCAGTGACGTCATGACGGCCAGCCCCTTTTTTCGTGACCCCTACCTTCTTAGTCTAGTATCCTTGGAATCGCCTATTCCCCCCGGGGGGAACCCTCAGCTCCATTGCACTACTACGTCACGTGTGATCTTCCTACCCGTTTAATGGCCAGACTAAACGGTATTTTGATCAGAAAATTGCGAATAGGTTAAGTGCGCTGAATCCTATTCTGAGGTCAAAAGTGTTTAATGGCAACACACGACAGTTTCCGACTCTTTCAACCCGGAGGGTCAAAAACGCCCTATTTTTAATTTTTCGGTTTTTCCAACAACTCTCACCTATCTTAAAGGAAATTGAGTGCTGATCACGCCTACACCACAAACGATGGTCTAAAACACCTCCGCAAACGTTTTTAACATGGAATCATGTTTTAGCGATGGATCCCCCGCCGAAAAGTGAGACTATAAAGTAAGATGAGATGAAAGTAGCGCCAATAATTGTGATGATTTCCGCTTACAACCGAGTCGTTGCTAGGGATATGATACTTCGTCGTTTTTCATCCCACAAAATTCGTTGACCATTCGTTCGAAAGCTCTCGATTTATCCAACCATACTATATTAACTACTGCGAAGTGCGTGGCCAACAAGCTGAGTTATGAGCATGGTTATATGAATAATTGTTTACACACAGGTGATCATTCTCAATTATTGATGTTGTGAACATGATTGCAACCGCTTGTTAATTTCTGATGATTTCATTGAGCTGGTGTTTCGATTATGTGATTCATAGCAGGTGATCCGAATATTGCGAGAACGGTTTGATTTGTGAAGCGGTGGTTAAATCATTTTAATAGGTAATGTCTATACTTTACACTATAGGAAGCTGTAATTTCGTATGTAGCCTCTTTAGCCTCTTTCTATAAAAGTGAATGTTTACTCGCGAGTTTCAATTAGGAGATCATCATATCACAAGAGCTCAATCGTCGTGATCATTTCTATAATAAAGTGAGAGCGAGGAGCTAAAACATGATTCCATGTTTTTTACATTTTAGCAGTCAGGCTCAAAGTAATAACATCCGGGGGGGTTCAGGGTGGCGAAGCCCCCCTGGCGGGGTCAAGGGGCGGAGCCCCTTTGCTAGGCCCGAAGGGCCGAGTTTTTTCTTCATAAACTACCGAAATAATACACATAAGGCATCTAATGTGCCTTAATCTAATAAAATAATCCCATAGCAGTTTGGTTCTACCATACATTGCCTCTAACCTCTGGTAATTACTACCTGGAAACATATATTCTGTATGAATCTTAAGTGTTATCTAATGTACGAAACTTCAATTTACTTCACTCAAATTTATTGCGTGGTATTGACTTTTTGATGATAAAATTCCATCACGATGAATGCTGAGGCTCAGTTCTATAGATCTGATCCATGTTTTTAATTTCCATTGCATGTTAGCCTGCTCGATGACGTTCGTCTAAATGCGATTCATTTGTTTCAGGTAGCTGTTAGAGTCAGGCCGCTCAAACCTGATGAAGGAGACAAAATTCTTCATATTGTCGATGACAAGGTGAGCACCATCAAATTTACAAAGTTGATATTGTCAAGAGAATTATTGTGTGACGCTATAAGATTCGTCACTGGAGTTAGGTTGGGAGATTGTTAATATTCGGATCACTGAACTAATTTCGTGTTTTCACGAGTAATATAAATCCTACATAACGAATTCTGATATTTATGAAAGCTAATCACAAGTATGTCGTCACCCAGTTCTAGTATTGCGCAGTAGAAAAAGAAAAGGACAACTTTGATTTCGTGAAGGGATTCGGTCTTGCGTGCATCTTCTCAAAACTTATAAAAACGTCTGCCAAGTTGGGTGGGCAGTCACATGTAAATGGATGTATAAAATTAGTTGCAGTTTATTGATTTGATTGATTAAATTGATATAAATTCAATTGATAAAACCAATTGAAATGATTGATACGCCGACGTAATAAGAAATTACCGTTTACACATTCGAGCAGACTACTACAATGAAGATCGTAGGGAAACGTCTAGGAGCTGAACCGCACAATCTATAAAATTTCATAAAAATTGGCCCATTAGTCTCGGTCTGTGTCGATCAATTTTAGTTTTGCGCATGCGCTATACTTATTTCACCCCTAATCAAAGTATAATGTATGGGGAATTTCCCTGGAACATATATCCATCTACTCCCCGAATTTGAATAAAGTCGGTTCAATAGATGGTAAAAAATCAACGTTATAATAAATTTACGATTGCGCATGCGCACAGACTACTATTTATGTGACGGCGATGAAAGTCATAGGGGACCGTCTAGAAGCTATCCCGCACAATCCCTGAAAATTTCATCAAAATCGTTTCTTTAGACTCGTAGTTTTGCCTGTGTCAATCGATATTAGTTTCGCGCATGCGCAATGATTATTACTTTACCAATCGCGATATGATTTCTAGCACATTTTTCTTGGACATAAGTATAACCAATTACCTGCCGAGTTTGATCGAAATCGGACCTACAGGTGAAGAGAAATCGACGTTATGAGGTATTCACATTTGCGCATTCACACAGGCTACTATTATTTGACGGCATTGAAAATTATAGGGAACCATCTAGGAGCTAACCCGCACAATCCCTGACCATTTCATCAGAATCGGACTGAAACTTGGAAAGTTTTTGGCGTGACAAGGATTTACCAAAGACCAACAGACATCAGGCAGACAGAAGGATACAAACAGGCAGACACGGAAACAAAATTGATTAGCAAGCTCTGAAAAGCCAAAAGCAAGTAGAAATGTTGATTTTGGAGTACAAAATTTTTTTTCGACTTCTATTACGAACACAAAGCTTCCCTACTATCGGTACTATCGGTAGATATGCGCTATTATGGTCCCTTTTTCCGTTCATGTTTGTATGATGTATGTGGGTGATTCTCACAGAAAAGGTCAGTTTTGAGTTTGACTTTTGAAAAAAGAAAAAGTCATCCAATCGAGCTGAAAAAAATCACAGATGCTCTCTATATCGTATGTATCGAAATTCGAAGCAAATCCAAACAGTAGCGCTTTTATTAATTCAGAAAAAAAATATTTAAAAATTTAGGCGGACAGGTCGATGACACTAGGACAGGGCGATGATGCGACCCGTTGATTCTCACCATTTGCATCACCACCCTGTCCTGGGATCATAAAAAGAAAATTTGCTATAACTGCCAAGAAACGTTAACCCTCAACATTTCAAGTCAAAAGACCGAAAAACGTGACCACTGTAGGGCGAATCCAATAAACGAAGAATGACAGAAATTCTCGAATAAGTCCTAGTAGACCTTCACAACGTTCGGCTAAGTAGATATGTGTTTTGAATGGTCAATACGAGAATATTGGATTACTAAATGCGAGAATACGGGAATACTAGAAAATCCAAAAAACATAATAGATTTGCCTTTTTCCTCATCGTCGTGCCCTCGAATTTTCAGGAGAGGACAGGTTGATGATGGACAGGTAGATGATGATTCTTCAGTTTTTCTCAAATGTTTCACCTTGTGGCAAGCTTTTTCCCAAATTCGGCATATAACATGAAACTAGACCGTTCGGTGCACAATAAAAATACCATAAGAAAAAATTGAGTTCAAGTACTCACTTAGAAAAAGTGGACAGGTTTCTGACGATTGTGATTGACCAACCCACGGTCCAGCACACATCTGCTCCCGCTGACGACCACGAGTTGACTGAATTAAAACGAATGGCGGTTTTTCTGGTAATTGAGAAGGGCGCGAAAAAAAAGCGGCAAAAAAACCCGCTAAAATACAATTGTGACCGCGAAAATTCGAAAAACAATATTGGACAGGTCGATGACGGCGATGCTCCGGACACACATATTTCCATCCTAATACACTTTTCTAGCGGTTCTACATTAATTTTATCGATCAGAAACGCATCTTAGAAATCATACTGATGTAGAAAAATTGAATAAAATCCAAACTCGAAAGCGGAAAGACCTTTAATTAAAGCTTGAAGTTGGGAAGGTCGCATTGGGACAGGACAGGTCGATGACGATTTGACTATATTTAGTTAATTTTCTATTTAAAGGAATAAACATAACCTAAAAATGGAAAAAAGGGTTCTAGATAAAAACCTATACTACAATTTAAGACCTTCGCCAGCTCCAAAATCCTTATTGGGTCGCCGCAACTGGTCCGGACATCACTTCTGTCCCTTTCTGTGAGAATCACCCATATATATCTGTGTATGTGTATCTTCGTAAAATCGCTTTAACTCGAACGGCGACGCTGAAATTTAGAACGGAGCTTCTCTGAGACAGGATAGGAGTTTTACGAGCCGAGCCAACCTCTGAGAGACGGGTAGAATAGGATTTTTACTTATCGAACCACCTCAATCAGCTGATTGAGCTCTTAACGCAAATTTCTCTTCTGTTTATCCTTAGTACGAAGCTGAAATTTGGAACGGAGCCTCTGTGAGCAAAGTAGAATAAGAATTTAACTAACAGAACCACCCCAATCAGCTGATTGAGCTGTTAACGCTAATTTCTATGCAATTCATCCTGTCCTATTTATCGAAGCTGAAATTCGGAACGGAGCCTCTATGAGAAAGAAAGAATATGATTTTCATTTGCCAAACCACCCCAATCAGCTGATTGAGCTGATAACGCTAATTTCCATGCAATTCATCTTGTCCTATTTATCGAAGCTGACATTTGTAACGGAGCCTCTGTGAGACAGGTAGAATAGGATTTAACTTACCGAACCTCTCTAATCAGCTGACTGAGCTCTTAACGCTAATTTCTCTACTATAAATCCTAGGAAGCTGAAATTTGGAACGGAGCTTCTGTGAGACAAATAGAATATGATTTTCATTTGCCAAATCTCCCCAATCAGCTGATTGAGCTGATAACGCTAATTTCCATGCAATTCATCTTGTCCTATTTATCGAAGCTGACATTTGTAACGGAGCCTCTGTGAGACTGGTAGAATATGATTTTCATTTGCCAAACCAACCCTATCAGCTGATAGCGCTAATTTCTATGCAATTTATCCTATTCTATTTATCGAAGTTGAAATTTGGAACGGAGCCTAAGTGAAACAGATAGAATATGATTTTCATTTGCCAAACCACCCCAATCAGCTGATTGAGCTGATGACGCTAATTTCTATGCAATTCATCCTGTCCTATTTATCGAAGCTGAAATTTGGAACGGAGCCTCTGTGAGACAGGTAGAATATGATTTTCACTTGCCGAACTCCCCCAATCAGCTGAGTGAGCGCTCAACGCCAATTTCTATGCTATTTACTTCTCTCAAAATTCCCATTTCGTGATTCCTTATGAAGCTAATCTACTTTTTAAAAAATGCGCTGAACATGTGGCTTACTTGGTGAGTTCTGATCTCTATATTTTATTGCTTACAGACTATCGTGCTTGATGATGATACCGACAAGAAGGACGTCCTTCGTCAAAAAAGAACGTCAGATAAGCAGTATACGTTCGATTTCGCTTTTGGGGAAAATTCAACACAGGTACGCATAATAGAAATCTGCATGGCTCCCCTACTCATACTCTCACTACTTTTGAGTTCGTTGACCCAGTCAATGATCACCCAAAATAGGGGGAAACTGGGAAAATTTTCAACTTTAAAATTGGATCTTCGGGAATATGTTGGGAGTAGTAAGTAGATGAACTAACTAAAATACCTGACCTCTAGGTTGTGTGAAGTGGGGTGGGGGGAGATGGAACGGTTCCGAAAATTGGTAGTTTGTCCATAACTCGAAACGGTGTACAGCACACAAAAAATCATTCCTTTAAAAATTGAAAAAAATTAGATTTCCTACAAGACCGTCTTTGGAAACGGATATTTGGTACGAGTCAACTGATTCCTTCAAAGGTATCTTGAAGATGTTTTTTGACAACTATGTACCTTCCACTTGAAACGTGATTGTTTTTGTTTTTTCTGATTTGTTCAAACTAGTATTTGCTGAACATTCGTATTATTATTTATGAGGAAAAGGAAATATTAATCCCGTCAATATGTGTATAAATAAATGAATGAAGATAATAATTGAAGTATTTTTTAAAATCTTGAAATATTCCGTAGCGGGTTCCTATGGTTGGCGGAAATACTATCTAGGTGAAGATGTAGCGCGAAACGTCAAAATAGGTCAATTAGACAGGAGAAAATGATACTTGATAGATGTTATTCGTTAGCGCATGCGCAGAGTGAAGAATTGATTTGTCAACCTTAAAGCTTAAAGAGGACCATCTACAGTAAAAACCCTCACATTTCCTGAAAATGTCATCAATATTGGATAATAACTATGGGAATTAGGCGTTTTATAAGGATTTCACATTCGCGCATGCGCAGCAGCTAATAATTATAGAATTGCTTTGAAATTGATATGGGATGATTAAATCGTCTTACCTCAACTATCCACCAAATTTAAACGAGGTCGGGTGACTCGGGCGTGAAAAAATGATGCTTGATATAATTTATGTTTAGGTACATTAGCGAGGAGCGAAGTACCTATTGATTTGGGAACAATGAAACTACTAATAGGGGACCATTTACTGCTTAACCCCTACATTCTCTGAAAACTTCATCAAAATCGGATGAAAACTATCGAAATTAAGTAACTATCGAAATTAATTCTACACGGATTTGCGGACACCAACAGAAAGACTGACAGTCAGATAGACACACAACGATGGTTGTTCAGAATGATTTGTAGACAAATTATTGTTCATCTCCTGAAAGAGAAAACACTGCATTCGCTACCTAATAAGTAAAATGGAGTTTTGATTGGTTCTTCGCAATTTAGACGTTTATTGTCAAAATCTGCTATTGTGTGTGTGGACATTTAAATGGACTCTGGGGAATAAGTACTCGACGACATTTTCGTGAAGACATGCGTATACGCTACTGATGGTTCTTCTACGACGATAAAATTATGGTAACCAACTAGGAGCTAACCCGCACAACCCGTGAAAGGTCACCAAAATCCTGTAATTCAGTACAGTTTTGCCCGGAACAACGAATATATACTATAGATCCTTCAGTATAGCCAGCATCAAAACTTAGAACATAACGTCTAAGGTTTCACCAAGACTTTCAATAAATTATCAAGCAAGACTTTCTTTAAAATCCATTGATATAGGGTCAATTGTCGTTTCTACACAAGCGCAATCGAAAAATCATTGTAGGTACCTACTAATTAACTTACCAAACAGTTCTTTTCCTATTTCAATGAAATTTGATTGTTAAATGGCTGCTTAAGATCGTGATGGTCTCCTATAAATGAAATTGTTTTTGGATCAAAGTAAACCTCTGCGCATGCCTAAACTTGAAATTCATTAAAAATTCTGCTTTTACTTTCAATACAATTGTTATTTATTAATCGTTTCACAGTTTCTTCAAGTTATGGTTCTCCATAACGTTTTGTAAATTACGACTCCTTGTTGCAATAACGGTAATAGGTATTACAAATTAATGAATGAATGACTAAAGGATTCATTGAAAAACATAAGTAAATCGATACAAATAAAAGTTTTAACCAATTACAAGCAATGGCCAAAAGACCGGTTACTGGGTTGGCTGTAAACATCAAAGGCTATAACTGATGGATCTACAGACAGGCAGAAATTAAGCAAAATCTGTCGAAAAAGTAAATGGGATTATTGATTTTGATTCTATGATGCCCATGAATCCGTCGAAAGTCAACATTAAATGTTATTATCCGGGTAAATGAACATCGTTTTGTTATTGAGACGTGATTTCACAATTTCATTCCAAGTGATTTTATTTATCTACTTACTATTACATCGTTTTGGTTTTTGAACTAGTTCGTTACGATCCCTGAAATACAAGCACTTTTAATCATCTACACCTCTAGGTACCCGTGCATTCACCCTTCTATTTACTGAACGTCTATGGCGAGCTCAACATAAAAGATACACGCTGTAAAATGAAACGACAGGCGCTGTGATATATATGCGATTTACTGAAAACTGATCGATACGTTATTGTTTCGACCAGGAAGAGGAGCGTGACTCGAAGTCGAGAAACCTTTCCACGTATCCCGACCTTCTATCGCAGTTGGGTGTCATGATCTATACACACTGCTGTATAATAATTTATATACGTATATTAATTTAATACATACATATTATTATAAATCTGTATGAACGGCGTTATGCGTAAACCAGCCAAGCTCCACAATTTCAAACATATTGTTAAGTAATGCATGCATTACAGGGATGTATGTACCTATGATTGGATTGTATATAATTTTGGTAAGAATTAAAATAAGAGAAAAAAGTATCATGATTTCTTAGAATCCCCCCTCGCACTATTTCACCCCTTCTCCGACGGTATAGTTGAAATTTCTGAGGTTGTATAACTGGACTAAAATTTGGATCAAACAAACAATAAAAACAGTCACGAAAAGTCTGATGAATATAATAAATATATCATGATTTATCGTTATTTCCCCCTCCATTCCCCCCCTTTCAACACGAAATTTAAAATTCCTGTTAAATATTCCAAAACTAGACCAAACTCAAAGTTGAACAAAAAAGAATCATGAAAATCGGACGAGAATAGTTAAAACATCGTGATTTATCAGTATTACCCCTACTTTCACCCCCTTTCATAACTAAATTTGAAATTCCTGATTACTCCAATAATTACTGTCTGTTCCATCTTACTATGAAAATTTGAAAAATCATCGAAAAAGAACTGCTAATGTTATGAAAGCGCGGTTAGTCTAAAAATTCTCAGGATGATATCTACGTTCAATGATGAATGTAAAAATAGTGTGGGTGCGTATCCCATTGATTAGTAAGCAAATGAATGAATAAGTTTTGTAGTGATAGGGAACACAAATATTACAAAATTGTAAAATGGATAATGTGACAAATATTTATTCATATTAAACATTAAAATGACAGCATTATTCCCAAATACAATGTACAGTTTTGTTACTGCTGTTCCGACGAAAGCTTATAAAAAAGTTCCTACATAATAGGAAAGTTCAAAAATATTGGTAAGTAATGCGTGCATTACAGAGACGTCCCTATGAATGGTTGGACATAATTTTGGTGAGAATTAAAATAAGAGGAAAATATATAAATACCATGATTTTTCTGAATCCCCCCCCCCTTCCCCACCAAAAAAATATAAATTTGAGAATTCCAAAATTGCACGACTGGGGTAAAATCTGTCTGGATCGAACAAATAATTAAAACTGCCCCCGAAAACAGATAAATATAGTAAAAAAATATCACGATTAATAGTTATTACTTCCTCCGTTCACCCCCTTCCATCATGAAATATGAAACTCCTGTTACATTTTCCATAACTAAACCATATTCAAATTTGAACAAAAACTAATCACGAAAATCGGACGAGAATAGTGAAAACCCCCTCTCTTGATGGAATTTGAAAATCCTGTCGGACTTTCCAAAACTACATCGAATTCATAATGGAACAAAATAAGAATCACGAAAATCGGTAGAGATGTCAACCATGTAACACGGTTTGCTAATTTTTTTCTATCATACCTATTTAAATGTAGGTTTAAAGTTAGGATTTTAGAAGAAGCTGGTTTTGATACCTAGAGAAGTTACAAGACAAGTTATTTTATTCTAATTTTATTTAATTATTTTTTCAAGTGTAAGGTAGTTAATTATTGTTAATTCCTTGCCTGATTACCGTTTAATTGTCAGTCGGGTGCACTCTCAATTATTACTAAAGAAGGTGACCATACTCGTGCTCGTAGTAATACAGTACCTGCTATTAATTATGATTTTGTAAAATGGGCATGGTCCCATGTATTGAATAGGCACATTGCCTTATCGATAAACAGTTTTTCATTTTCATTTCAAGAATATTATGTTGGTACTCAGGGGCGGATCCAGAAATTTTTTCCAGAGGGGGTCACAGGGTAGAATACGAGTATACAAAAAAAAAAAAAAAAAAAACATAAAATAATAAAATAACCAAACGAACAATACAAACCGAATTTTCTTACAGACTGACAAAGCCAGAATAACCTTATGCCTAAACTCCTCTAATTTGTCTACTTAAAAACTAATTGTAATTATTTATAAAATTCATTGTTTATGTAACAAATATTACTAATTACAAAATAATAATAATTAAAAAAATACTAATTGTAATTATTTATAAAATTCATTGTTTATGTAACAAATATTTTTTAATATTTATTAATTATTTAGCTGATAAATGTATTTATTTTCAATTTTCTTCTAAAAAAGTGTCCTAATGTGTTTTCAAACTAAGTGGCGCCTTTTATGGCAGCGTAGCTAACTTCAGAGTTTGCAAATCAAAACATTGAAACCACAACAATCGATTGTTGATCTCAGTGAATTCAGGATCGTTTTTACTGAATTTGGCAGGAAAGTAAACGAGAACGGGAGTTCTGGCAGAATTCAAATTGTGGGTAACCAAATGGAATCGGATTGTTGAAAACGGCGGTGAACTCCCCGATTCGCTTCCTCTCGTTTGTGCTGCGTGTGATGAAGACATTTATCCATCCATTCGGAAACTACTTGGTATTTTACATACGCTTCCTGTGACCGCAGCCACTGCAGAAAGGAGTTTTTCAACTCTCCGTCGTCTCAAAACTTGGCTGAGATCAACTATGGCAGAAGACAGACTCACTGGGCTTGCTTTGTTACACGTTCATCGCGACATCGAATTAGACATCGATGCGATAATCAACAGATTTGCGAAACAAAATAGAAAATTAGACTTTGTGTTAGAAATGATCGTCCCAGTTGGAACTTTTACAAATGTAAACAAATCACAAGTGTTGCTACAAACCAAATACATAAAAGAATCAGTATTCTATAAAAAGATTAGTCGTTATTATTGTTATATATTTTTTTTTTTCAATGTTTTTTTAGTTAGCAATATGGTAAGTTAACTTTGGTCGTTTGGTTTGTTTCAGGTTGAAATTGGGTTCGTTTTGGTCGTTTGATTTTTTTTTTTTTTTTGTTATTGGGTTTGTCAACAATTCGTTGTCGTTAAGCTCTGCTTTTTGAAATGCAGGCTGATTCTGGGGGGGGGTCATTACCCCTGTGACCCCCCCTTGGATCCGCGCCTGTTGGTACTTGTAACAAAATTACGTCAAATTCTGTCAATGTTATGCTCACTATGTTATCCTTGATTTTGTCGATCGTCGATAGGAGGAGGTGTACGACCTGACGACGAGGAGCCTCGTCCGGGACGTCCTGCTCGGCTACAACGCGACCGTCTTCGCCTACGGAGCGACCGGAGCGGGGAAAACGCACACGATGGTCGGGACGCCCTCGGAGCCCGGGATTATGGTGAGGGCCCTCAACGACCTCTTCACGTCTATCACCGACAAGGAGCCCTCGCACACGGTAAGTCTCGTCGACGTTTTTGTCGATAACTCGCTCCTTCCATACAATCATGTGCTTGACTCTTGTCGACAGGTCACAATAAGGAATTTTAGCAAATTTTTGTGAAAAAAAAAAAGTTCCAGTCATGCAGCATGATCGTATGAGCGAATTTTCATAAACTATCTATCGAACTATAGTATGTTAAATTGCATTGAAATAATTGGAGCAATTTTAGTTGACAGAAATGGTTAAAAACCAATTTTATGGCAAAACACTTATTCTAAATAAAATTCCTCTGATTCAAAAGGGATTTTTGATTTTTAAATTTTTTTGCAGTTTTTATAGATATTTTAGCAAATTTTAATGACATTTAAGTACGATTTTCATCATAATTTTGAGATAAAATTTTTAATGTCCTAGTTAATCGTTGAAAATTTAGTTTTGACTGACATTCTGCAAAAAAAAAAAAATTGAAATTTGACGATTTTTGGCCGTTTTTAGCCATTTTTAGTGATTTTTTGGGTACATTTTTCGAACTTTGACCAATTTAATGTGCTCAAAAATTGTTGTCCAACGAACTCATCCTTTCTTTTGAAATGCTTGATTTTTTGGCGAAAGAACGAAGTTTTTATCTCAATTCTATCGAGAGTTATCGTCTGGAATGACACATACATATATATATATATATATATATATATATATATATATATATATATAAAAGCGTTAAAATCCAGGAATCATTTCAGAATGCCTCAAAACAGATTTCGATGAACAAAATTTTTGAAAATTTTTATTTTAAAATTTTTGGAGCCATTGCAATAGCTTTATTTTCTAAGAAAATTCGCTAAAAGAAAATGTCTCGGAAAATAGAAAGTCCAGTCATGCAGCATGACCCCATGAGCGAATTTTCGAAGAAATCTTCGACATTTCAGTCGCTATTGATTGTGTAGCGAACGGCATTATTTCGATTTTTGACTGATTTTTCAACTTTGAAATTTTTGAAAACTTGATACCTAAATATTCTTATAGGGAATTTTACGCTGTTTCCGAATATACCACATGTTAGTATGCTGAGAAAATTATTTCGCACAACAAATCGCAAAAAACAGGCTATTTTGACATTTTTGACTACATTTTAGAAAATTTCAACCCGAAGATGTAATCCGATCATGCTGGCCAACGAACTTGAACTTTCGTTTTGTGTCCTTAACAGTTTAAAATTTGTTTGAAGTTTCTAGCACAATTCTACGGACAGTTATCGTCTGGAATGACACATACATATATACATATACATTCATACATACATACATACATAAAAAAATGCGTTAAACTTCAGAATATGATTCAGAATAGCCTGAAACGGATTTCTGCATAACATTTTTTCAAAAATTCACATCCTACAAATTTTGAGGCGAGAGCAATAGCTTAATTTTCTTGAAAAATTCGCTAAAAAACGAATTTTTGAAAAATGTCTTCATTGAAGTCCAATAATCTCAGAAAAGTTTTTGAAGACTTCTTGTGATAATCCTCCATAATTTAGGTAATTGTAATGAAAAACCTTTGG
The DNA here is from genome assembly GCA_030762985.1 of Adelphocoris suturalis. NCBI lineage: Eukaryota > Metazoa > Arthropoda > Insecta > Hemiptera > Miridae > Adelphocoris > Adelphocoris suturalis. The sequence goes on from CM061050.1 coordinate 11,346,672, forward strand.
ATTATCACTTATTTATTGCATTAAGCAAAAACACAAAGCTTTTCGGCTAAATTTCAGCCATCTTCAGGAATACACAACAAACTAAACACAGGAGTTTTAAACAACCAAGTTTTTAGCTTCTCTCCTTTGTTTAGTTTGTTATGTATGCCTGAAGATGGCTAAAATTTAGCCTATAAGCTTTGTGTTTTTGCTTAATGCAATGAATAATTGATAATCTAAAATATTAATTGAATTCCATTTTGAGGCATTCTGAAACGATTCCTGAAGTTTTCGCTTTTTCTTATACAGGGTGTACCCAAAACGTTCGTTCCCTGCTAAAATCGGTTAATAATTGGTCAATTTTTTTTTTTTTTTTTTTTTTTTTTTTTTTAAATCAATTTTTTTTGTAAGGATTTTAAAAATTACAAAATCGCACACTTCCGCAAACGTGCGCAATTGAGGTCAACTATGTTATTTTAAGTAGGAACCCCCAATTTTCGTATTGAAGATTTGAATTTTACGAATTTCATTAAAAAATGACCAATCACTCTTTTTTTTTTGCGCAGAAACGGGCGCAATCTTGCTGTCAAGTGCGCCATTTCGCTCTAAAATTTCTAAAATTTGATGCCATTTGATGACGTTTTTTTCGATAACTCGCTACTTCGATATAATCATGTGCTTGACTCTTATCGATCGGTCACAATAAGGAGTTTTAGCAAATTTTTGTAAAGACTTAAGCTATTGCAATGGCTAGGAAAATTAAAAAAAACGAATTTTTGAAAAATGTCTTCATTGAAGTCCATTTGAGGCATTCTGAAACGATTCCTGAAGTTTTCGTTTTTTCTTATACAGGGTGTACCCAAAAACGTTCGTCCCCTGCTAAAATCGTTAATAATTGGTCAAAATCTTTTTTCTTTTTCTTTTTTTTTTTTCACTCAATGTTTTTTTGTAAGGATTTTAAAAATTACAAAATCGCACACTTGCGCAAACGTGCGCAATTGAGGTCAACTTTGTTATTTTAAATAGGAACCCCCATTTTTTATTGCAGATCTGAATTTTTACAAATTTCATCAAAAAATGACCCATCACACGTTTTTTTTTTTTTTTTTTTTTTCCGCAGAAACGGGTGCAATTTTGCTGTCAAATGCGCTATTCCGCTCTAAAATTGCTGAAATTTGATGCCATTTTATGACGTTTTTGTCGATAACTCGCTACTTCGATACAATCATGCTTGGCTCTTGTCGACCGGTCACAATAAGGAGTTTTAGCAAATTTTCATAAAAAAAATTAAGCTATTGCAATGGTTCCTTCTTTAAGAAGGAACCCCCATTTTTTATTGCAGATTTGAATTTTACAAATTTCATTTAAAAATTACCCATCACTCTTTTTTTTTCTTTTTTTGTGCGCGGAAACGGGAGCAATTTTGCTGTCAAAATGCGCTGTTCCGCTCTAAAATTGCAAAAATTTGATGCCATTTGATGACGTTTTTGTCGATAACTCGCTCTTTTGATACAATCATGTCCTTGACTCTTACCGACTATCACAATTAGGGAGTTTTAGCAAATTTACGTAAAAATTAAGCAATTGCAATGGCTTCTATAATAATGTGACTGCTGTATTGTGTGAAGGGATAGTTATTACTTCAGAATCTATAAAAACCTAAATATCGATTTTTTTAACCATTTTATCGAAAATGTCCTCCTGAAATTTTAGTCTAAGTCAGATATGGTCCCTTTTCCTGGGATGGGTCACAATTTTGTTACTCTGTTTTTTAATTTGTGCACTTTGAATTACGGTTTTCCAGAAAGAAAAAAACCTCACAAAAATCATATATTGAGAACAGATTGAGATAAATATGTGCGGTTGACGGCATTCTGCTCCTCTTTATATCAAGGTGGCCCCCAACTGGAAAATTCGGGGAACACCTGGAAATGTCAGGGAATTCATTGCGTCGGGAAATATCAGGGAAATTTTAAAAAACCACTAAATGTCGGGGAATTTTTTAAAGAAAACTTTGTGTAATAGTTTGCTGCGTTTTTAGGTACCTATGTTCGAACTCCTAAGAAATCATACTTCAACGCCATACTTTATCACGCTTATTATTCCATAGGTAGGTAATACCAAAAGTGATGGTTAAGCTGATTCGTTTCAGAATGCCTCAAAACGGATTTCAATGTAGAAATTTTTTAAAAATGTTGGTTTTAAAATTTCCCGAGCCATTGCAATAGCTTCATTTTCTACGAAAACTCGCTAATTGACTTCGAAATGTTTATTTTTTGACAGGGAAATCTGAAGTTCGGTCAGGGAAAACTCAGGGAAATGTCAGGGAAATTTAAAATTTCCATTTGGGGGGGGGGGGGGGGGGGGCACCCTGAAGTAAGATATGGTCCCTTTTCCTAGGATGGGTCACATATTTTGTTACTCCGTTTTTTAATTCGTGCACTTTGAATTACGGTTTTCCAGAAAAAAAAAAAAACTTTGGAAAATCATATATTTAGAACAGATTGAGATGAAAATGTGCGGTTGAAGGCAGTCTGCTCCACTTTATATGCAGTTCTGCCTAAATTTAGTGTTCAGACTCGGTCCTATACACCCTGTATATTAGGGTGCTCACTATTTTGAGAAAGGTGGAATTTTGATGACCTCCACCCGAAATTTGGTTTCAAATGTCAAAAAAATGACCCCTGAATTTTTTCAGATTTTTTTCATAACACAAACCTACGCCGGTAGCTCGATTTTGGAATTTGAAATACGTTTTTTTTTTTTTTGCCAATATCAGACTTTTGGGTATAACTTTTACAAACTTCTTTGAAAAATTGTGAAACTTCGTATACTTACGTTTTGGGCTCGCTGAACTCGAGTATGCAGTTAAAACAAGTTTACACCAACAACTTTTGACAGTTTGGAATCTCAAAATCCTGTCAAAAATGACAATTTTTTAAATTCGTTGTAAAATTATGAAAATTCTTATTCTTTTTTTTTTTTTTTTTTTTTTTTGAGTGGCTGAACTCGAATTTACTGTCAAAAATGAAAATTCTTACAGAAATACGTAAAAATACGAATTTTCATATTTTTACAACGAATTTTGAAAAATTGTCATTTTTGACATGAATTTGACGATTTTGAGATTCCAAACTGTCAAAATTTGTTGCTGTCAACTTGTTTTGGCTGCATATTCGAGTTCAGCGACCCCAAAAACGTTGGTATACGAAGTTTCACAATTTTACAAAGAAGTTTGTAAAAGATATATTCAAAAGTCTGATATTGGCAAAACCAGCGTATTTCAAAAACTAAAACCGAGCTACCGGCGTAGGTTTTTGTTATGAAAAAAATCTGAAACAATTCAGGGGTAATTTTTTGACATTTTAACCCAGATTTCGGGTGGAGGTCATCAAAATTCCACCTTTCTCAAAATAGCGGGCACCCTACAAGTAAATAATCGTTGACTATCTATAATAATGTCACCAACTTAACAAGAATTAATACCAACCTCAAACTCTATGGCTCTCTTCACAATGTCAAATTCAAATCATCAATCAAAACCCTTCATTGATGGAATCATTCATTCATTCATGCGTGAGTGAAAGACATGTGAAGGGTCAAGGCTCAATCGGCGCGAAGCTTCGAGGTTGTGGTCGTACAAAGGATTACCTGTGCCCATACAAACCTCATACACACCTTTCAAATTCATTATTATGTGAATAGTATATATATATATATATATATATATATATATATATATATATATATATATATATATAAAACAATATGTTGAGTTCTCGACCACTTCTTCTTAAAAAACAAGGTGTTAAGGTTCTCGAGGGTTGGTCAATGAATCAGGTTTTTCCTCACGCCGACGTTTCGTCCAGTTTATTATAAATCTTCTGGGCTAGGGATGATATTGTTCTATTTCATTCTATGTTGTAGATCATGTAGTTACTAAGCAATGTGTGAAAAAACTATAAAACTATGGCAACAAACAGAATGCTGAGGGCAGGATTCAGTAAACTAAGAATTTGATCACAACTTTAAATTCAATTTCCATATTGAGGCTCGAAATTTCGTGATTTCTATAAGGAAGCTCGAAATTTTCTATCTGTTGTGCAATCGAGAACCATTTACATTGGATTAGTTTTTTCTTTGTTAAAATATGTACAGATTATTATACTTAAAATACCCCTTCGGAAGAGTCCATGTTATCCTACTATACTCCTTCACCGAGAGTTAGATGTACTCAACGTGGGGCAATTATTTTTATTTCAATCATGGTTAATTGTATTTAAAACTGGTATTCAACCTGAGCATAAATGTAGTGTCACGCATACACGTACTGCAGTATCATCTAACATTCAGTTGCCTAAATTTAATACTGACCGTGCAAAAAAGAATGAATACTACAAAGTTTCATTGTTCCTTTATGCTTGTAGATTTAATCCTGACAACTTCAGTAGTTCTGTGCATTTTTGGACAAGAGTTTTGAGCAGGATAAAGGAATTTGACCTGTAGAGTGTTTTTTTTTAAAAGTAGTTTGTGTGTTCTGCAAGTAGCTACTAACTTTGTAGATTACATTATTGTTATTGGCTGAGACCAGCCGCCACAAGTTCTTATAAACTTATTTGATTGGTGGGCAGGAGAAAATTTACTTATTTTTTAATTTTTATTCCATCGGCTTGTATACATTTTACATTGTATTTTCTTTCTGTCAATAAATTGATATTCTATTCTATTCTATTCCTTAAGATAGACACATAACTTGAAGGTCATCGTTTAAGTGTTGAATTTTACACCGAAAAATAGTTTTGAGGTGCGAAAAAAAGGCTCTAGTCACCCCTCACGGCCACATTATGAGCACCTTTCTGGGGACATAAAATGATCAAATTTAAAAATTATTTAACATAAATGTGATGAGATAAACTACGAAAATGAGTTGATGCAGCAAGATTTGGTATATCTATAGGGATAGGTGGAGGGAGGGGGGGGGATGAGGGTGTAAGTAATCAGGGTGTTCTACTGATGTCCGCAGAAGGGCTATCTAATACGGGAATTCCAGCTTGTTGTCTTTGATAACATACATTTCATATTGTGATGATAGTGAGTCTCCAATGAGAAATTTAGCATTTTCAACAAAAATACTTAGTTGTGTTAAAAACACTATCTGACAAACCATAACATTTTTTCCAGGTAAAACTGAGCTATTTGGAACTCTACAATGAAAACATTCGAGATTTGCTGAATCCAACAGCAGGATTTTTGGATTTGAGAGAAGACACTGGCCCTTTGAAAAGCCCTACAGTTGCTGGACTGACTGAGATTGAAGCGACGTCTACAAGCGAGGTTAGCTATTCTCTGTATTAAACCACCAGAGTGTAATAATTAGGTAGTGCGCGCCCCTGCAGACCTGAATTCGAACTACCGTCAACTGGCAATGGAAATAAGCTCCCTTATTGGTATCTGAGGTCTGTAATTTTGGTTTATTATTTCCAATAATAAGCCTATGTGATCGTATAGCAAAAAATTTGTATAACCCCCCCCCCCCCCCCCTCAAACTTTGTCACTTTACGTTTCAAGGTGCGTAGAATCCAAATTTGAAATGTCCGTTCGCCGTCCGCCGTCCGGGCCATAAAAGGCCTTAGAATTGACTTAAAAAATCTGTTCTTTCGCACATAGACTCCACTTGGGGTCTAGTTGGTCCTAACTTCTCGCCAGCTCGATCGCTCCACACCCATGGGTGCTGAGCCAAAAATAGGTGAAAAAGTGTCTTTTTTTGTATATTTCAAGTTGTATAGAAATTGGAGATTTATGAGTGAAAAGAAAATGTTAGCTATTAATTTTATGGAAAAAAAAAGTATTCTAAATGATACTCTTCTATTCAAAAAGAGATTTTGGATTTTAGGCTATTTTTTGCAATTTTATAGATTTTTTAAAACAAAATTTAATGAAGTTCAAGTTTTTAGCATAATTTCGTACATAAATTGTTGAATGTTCTATTTCATAGTTGATAAACTTCATTTGACCATTCTTATGCTAAAAAATATCAATTTGAAGATTCTTAGCCATTTTCAGTGATTTTGTCAGCACATTTTTTGAAATTTGACCAATTAATAACACTTTTATGTGTTGGAAAGATGGCTTGGTAATAAATTGTTTATCAACTATATTAAAAAGCGTAAAATTGTGAGATTCCGCTGCTGTAATGGATTGAACCCATTTGTGAGGTCCGAAGCTCCGAGTTCCGATACTAAATATACTATAAGCGGCGTTTAATAATTATGGACCAGAGATCTACGTAGAAGGGCTGTGTAATGCATAAATAATAAACCTTTGTGTAATAATTTGCAGCGTTTTTCATTAGATGTTAATACTAGTGGATAATAGTAATAGAAGTGGATACTTCTAAGGTTAAAGATCCTAGTTCGATCCCAAGCTCGGTACAAAATATTTTTGCATTCGAATTCAAGCTCATATTTTTGAACTTTATTATTCTGAATTATTACACTATAAAACGTCTTTTTGATCTATTTGTATAACTAATCTGCATTTTGCTAAGGGATTGACTACTTGACGTTATGTATTTTTGAGATGCGAGCTTGCGAGCATCCAGACCATCAAACTATACACATCATTCTGATCTAATTGTCCAACTGATCTGAATTTCTGCTAAGGGATTACCTACTTGATGTTATGTATTTTTGAGATGCGAGATTGTGCGCATCCAGACTACCAAACTATGGTGTTATTCTGACCTACATGTCCACTAATCTGAATTTTTACTAAGGGATTGACTACTTGATGTAATGTATTTTTGAGATGCGAGCTTGTGAGCATCCAGACCACCAAACTACACAAATCGTTTTGATCTATTTGTCCTACTAATGTATATTTTAGCAGCGGTCAATAGATTAATAAAAATGGCGCCAATTTTTTCAACAGAACCTATTCGTGCGAAAAGACTATGGGGGAACGTAGTTACAATTGAGCTCGCTTGTGTACCCAACGTCAAGTACTAGAGAGTTCTAGTTAGGTAGCCGAGCCGAACACACGTATTTTTCGCGAGCTCCGTATTAAGTTTTAATTTAGCAGGGTTGTATTGTGAATTTCGTTTCAGTTTTTGTTTTTTGTGGTTGCTCTATAATTAACTCTCAGCAATAACAATTTTTAACGAGTAAATTTCTGCAAAAAGGTCATTTTTGCGAGTTTGGGTGGTGATTTGTTGTTTACCGAAGGGAAAGGACTATCCACTCGACCGAATACCGAGTTATAACTCCGTTATAACCGAGTTTTACACTTGAACTCGCAAATGTTTAGTTTGCTTGTTACGCTTAAATGTATGTGTGTTATGGGGTAAAACTAGTTAATTAAAGTGTAAAACTCGATTATAACGTAGTTGGAGAGATCTGCAAGCGTTTCCATTCGATTCAGCGAGAAAAAATACATAGGGACCGACCCCATACTCGTAGGTTCATAGAGGGTCATCTTTCGAGAAAACCATCAATTTCATTGGAAAACCCACATTTTTTAACATTAAAACATAATTTTCTCCACTAAATAACAAAGTAAAAGTAAAATTGATTGTACCGTTGGAAAGAGTATTAGATGAAACAGTTTTCATGAGATTTGCCAGTTTTCAAGATTTTTTTTTGGAAGAGTAGTAAAGTTTTAACGATTTTCAGAAATATTATTATTTCAAAATCGTCAATGTTTGAGCGGATGTGAAGGTCTTCGGATGGTACTTTTTAGGACTCAAGTACAATATTCTTATAGAAAATTCAATGCTAATTCCGAAAATGAGTTCAAAAGTTAAAATTAAATGAGGCAAAGTGGAGAAATTTCAGTTTAAAAGAAAAAAAACACGGTTTTCTTGGGAAAAAAAAAAAAAAAAAAACTTTAATCAAATCTTGAGAACGGATTGAGATAAAAATATGCGGTTGCCAGCATTTTACTACATTTATGCAGACTGTTTGGCCCTACCCAAATAAAAGAAAAATTTGTTCGTCACTTATCTCCTGTGTATATATATAATCTGGTTTATGATAAATACAACTTTTTATTCATCCAAGTAATGGTGTAATAATTGTTAATACGTCGCGATTTATTTTAAGGTGATGGGTCTTCTCTTGAGAGGCAACAAGGAGAGGACTGTTGAGCCAACAGCTGCGAACAAAACGTCTTCTAGAAGTCACGCTCTCCTGAGCGTCATAGTCACCAAGGAAGAGGAGGATGAAAAGAGAACTGGACGCCTTTACATGCTCGATTTGGCTGGCAGTGAAAGGGCTTCCAATACTAAAGTATGAAGAATATTTAGTTTCTTTGTTTATTCACGAGAATAATATGACCTTTATTCAATACAGGCTATAATTCTTTAGTATGTGATTAGTTTCCAGGTTGAAAATGCAGTACATAAGCAGTACATAAATGGAATATTGGAAAGTGCCAAACACAGCTGTACCAAAGCTTTAATTTAACCACCTGAGTATTTCACAGAAGGAAAGGCCGCAGAGCACAAAACAACGAAAGCTTATTTTTTAAATTAATGAATTGTTTTAGCGAATTTCAAATAAAAAATGAGCTATTTAGATGGCAGTAAATTTTTCAATTGGGGGGGCTACAAATCCGTTTCTCTCATCCTAGATTTCAACGTAGTATGTACATATACATATTTATAGGGTGTATTTCCAGACCATCACTCCCATAAAACACGGTGTGATAAAATTCGTTCCAACGCAGAAAAATCCGTCTTGGCAAAAGACAGGTTGAGTTCGTTGGCCTGATCGCTTTAAAATTTCAAGTTCAAATTTACAATTTGGCCACCTACGTACACAATATCGTAGCTTTAGAAATGCAATCAATGGCCACGTAGATACCAAAGTTGTTGGTAGGTAACAAAAAACATGAACATTCAGCATTTGACGATCTGTCTACACCGACACATCCTAGACCTCTTAATACCAGCACGCCATTACTTACCAATATGTTTAATCTGAATAATATATGGAAAAAATGCAAATCAATTAAGTATTAAAAATCAAATCATAACTAAATAAAGACTTTTCTCCTATATTTATGTCAGTCGTGTGATGTCTGATGGTCTGAGGTCAAAAGTCTAACCATGTGAAAGCCACATTAATAATGAAGTTGAGGGTTAGCGAGGGTTGGTCAATAATTCAAAAACTTCTACGCCGACGTTTCGCTATATTTGTATAGCATCTTCAGGGCAGTAGTGGAGCAGGAAAAATTGTAGGTCCTCATTGCACGTTATACAATCCTTGCTGGACACATTGCACTTGTACACTATGTTCATACATGCTAACTGGAGACTGTTTATAATAAAAGAAACTTGATAATTATTTTTAAAACAAACCCACGTGGCATCTTTCTATGCTATAAGTATCCTCTTTAATAATTTTCATCATAATTATCAAGTTTCTATTATTATACACAGGCTCCAGTTAGTATGTATGAAAATGATGTACAAGTGCAATGTGTCCAGCAAGGATTGTGTAACGTGCAATGAGGAACTAAAGTTTTTCCTGATCCACTACTAAGCCCTGAAGATGCTATACAAAAATAGCGAAACGTCGGCGTAGAAGAGTTTTTGAATTATTGACCTACCCCTGCTAACCCTCAACTTCATTATTATACAAGTGGTCGAGAAAACTAACATAATTTAAGCCTCATTAATGTCAAAGTTAGTCACAATTTCCATGGGCGCACCTGTCTTTTGGCTGTATAGCTTCGATTCAAAAGATAAATAATTTGAGTTTATCACAAAATCGACAATCTCCATAAATAACTTAAAACTTAGTGTTAGATGACTATTTTTGATGGTTGGCCAATGTTTTTAAGAACAGAAATTATTAAATCTAACGGAATGGATGTGAATATTCAAATGTGACATCTAGACTAATCATTTTGAAGTTATTAGGGACTCTAACGGAATTTAAGAGATCAGCAATTTCAAAAGAGTTCTTCACATTATAGTTTCCTAGAGCAGAACAAGGTCGAAGCAGGTCACAAAGGTAACTGGCAAGCTTACTGTTAGGGCTGTTGATGGTACTAACTATATTTAACTGCTTATATATCTTATATATCTGCTTTATAACTATAGTTAAAGCTAACTTAGTTGTTTTAGTTCTTGAGCTTTGTGGATCTTGGGCAAAGCATAGATTCTGGGTGCAACCGCAGTATGAATTTTTAATGTTATTTTAGTTTAAAGATCTATGACCTTTGTGTTGAATAAGCTATCAACAATACTATCGGCTGTGTTTTGAAGGCTACTTGTGTTTTAATTTCTGTACCACCACAGAACAGAGGAAAACGGTTAGTAGAAGGCGCTCATATAAACCGATCGCTTCTGGCTCTTGGCAATGTCATCAACGCACTATCTGGCAGCGGGTCTGGCAGCCGCTATGTCAATTATAGGTGAGTCTGTGATGGTTTATCAATTATTTTCTCCACGGAATGGTTCCAAAAATCTTCCTCTGCTACTTTTCTTCACCGGTGTCGCCTAATAGTTGGGGAAGGGCATGTACCTTGATTTGAAGTAAACATCTTCTTTTTGATCCAAAGTTTTTTCGGGTATTTAAATGCTCTAACTTGGCTTCCAAAATATCTTCAGAATTTGGCGGAATCTCTGAGGGATGACGGTTTATTCATTTTTCTGTGGAGAGAACTTAGTCCAATCAGTAGATGAGGATGAATGCCGTGATTTCATTTGCATTTTGATTTCTCAGATCTTGTTTCTTATTACATTTCAACTTTCTAGAATGAACAGGATAGAATTCAGCCCAAATCTGCTGATCAGGATGAATCCCGTAATTTCATTTGCATCTTGATTTCTCATATCTTGTTTCTTATCACATTTCAACTTTCTAGAATGAACAGGTTATATTGAGCCCAAATCTGCTGATCAGGATGAATCCCGTAATTTCATTTGCATCTTGATTTCTCAGATCATGTTTCTTATTACATTTCAACTTTCTATAATGAATAAGATAGAATTTAGCCCAAATCTGCTGATCAGTATGAATACCACAATTTCATTCACATCTTGATTTCTCAGATCTTGTTTCTTATTATATTTCAACTAATCAGTATGAATACCATAATTTCATTCACATCTTGATTTCTCAGATCTTGTTTCTCATTACATTTCAACTTTCTAGAATGAACAGGATGGAATTTAGCCCGAATCTGCTGATCAGGATGAATCCCGTCATTTCATTTGCATCTTGATTTCTCATATCTTGTTTCTTATCACATTTCAACTTTCTAGAATGAACAGGTTATATTGAGCCCAAATCTGCTGATCAGGATGAATCCCGTAATTTCATTTGCATCTTGATTTCTCAGATCATGTTTCTTATTACATTTCAACTTTCTATAATGAACTAGAGGCTTGTTACGGCTTGGAAAGCCCTAATCTAGTCCGTATAACAGTAGTACCAAACAGGAACCCAGCACATTATAGTAACGATATAAGTCCTACCTATTTGCGGCGTTATGTGACCTGGTGGAAAGCTAAGGCGATGTTAATAAATGATTAAAAAAGAGGAAATAACGATAAAAATGTAAGTAATGTAATAAAATAAATACCACCAGTTGAGGTGGTCCTCGCCACTCAGCTGATCAGAAAAGACCCCATCACTTCACTCGTCTCTTACTGTCCCAGAGAGTCTCCCTATCAAATTTCAACTTCCTACAGTGAACAGGAGAGAATTTAGCTCACTCAGCTGATCAGAAAAGACCTCATCACTACGTTTCTTACTTACCGACACTTTTACAACAAACTTGGGGCCGTGCTGATTCGGAATTATATATAAAGACCGTTCGGGATTATATATTTATAAAGTCTCAGAAATAACTCTCCTAGATGTTAGTAACTACACTACGTTTCTTACTAACCGTGAATTGATGGCAACTGTTGTTACCGCCACAGCCTAATAAACAACTCTCGTTGATAAGGACCGCCTAGAACACGATCAAGGCGGGTATAGAGACGAACGGCGACACTTTTGCAACAAACTTGGGGCCGTGCTGATTCAAATGAGCAGTCTTACACTAAAATCGGACCGCGAAGTTCTTCACAATTTCAAAGACCGTTCGGAATTATATATAAAAATAAGATAGAATTTAGCCCAAACCTGCTGATCAGTATGAATACCACAATTTCATTCACATCTTGATTTCTCAGATCTTGTTTCTCATTACATTTCAACTTTCTAGAATGAACAGGATAGAATTTAGTCCAAATCTGTTGATCAGGATAAATCCCGTAATTTCATTTTGTCTATTCATTGATGGCTCCCTATCAATTTTCAACTTCATAGGGGAAAACGAGAGAATTCAGCCTTATCTGTTGATCAGTGTGAAACTCATAATTTCATTCGTTTCTTGATGTTTCAGACGGGCAGGCTTCTAATCAATTTTCGATTTCCTAGGGGAAATATTAACATTAAAACAGCCAGGGAAACATATGCAACAGTAACTGTAGAAAAAAAGTAATTTGGAAGCGTGATCAGCAACTAATAGTGTGTAGTTCAGAAAAAAATGATTGATTTTTCTCATTTTCGTTTGATTCACTTTGCGGCCAATGGTACTGGTAAAAGTAAAGTAAGCTAGACCTTTCAGACATAAGCAACTTGCAAACTTTTAATAATTATTTGGTATGATGAATTCAGTCCATGTTTGCGGTCGTTTGTTTATTTGATCTTTCGTTACTCAATTCTTATCAGGGATTCCAAGCTAACGAGGCTACTGAGAAACGCGCTGAGCGGTAACTGCAGGACGGTTATGGTTGGACACGTTTCTCCAGCAGCTGCCCATAGAGACGAAACGAGGAACACTTTGCTGTACGCATCTCGAGCTACCAGAATCTCTCACAAGGTAGCTGATCTTTATTTATTATCCTATACTATTTTATAGTAAAGGATAACGAGTCGGAAAAACTTGGACGTGATTAATACCGAACTTTGAGAAGATATCAACAACATACCTTATCTGTGTTTCTTCCTCCACGATCCCACTCGCTACCCACTTCTCTAGTAACGTAGGAATCTGTGTTGCGATACGGTTCACTTTGTTCCTTCAATGTGCTCTACATCCTTTCTAAGTGAATGCGACATTTATTTTTCTTTTAGATATGTTTATGGGACAGCTAGGTGGTATAGTTAATGTATGTGTAGGTATGAGGTGGTATAATTCCAATGGAATTTTCACTTCACGAATCCGGGTTTGTTGTAAATTTTGTTACCCTTAGATGAACTTGTGAAGCGTAGGTAGGCGATTCATTTTATTTGGCTAATTTTCAGTTGGTGGTCGGCTCGTTTTTAATCCTAGGGAAATTAAGGTGTGTTATTTAATTTAATTAATTTCTCTCTGGTAGGCGTCTACCCCCATGAAGTTATATTTAGATAATGTATAATAGACTTCGTTTTGTATATATGTATATATATATATATATATATATATATATATATATATATATATATATAAAAAGGTGTTCTGCGTAGAAGGGAATGATTCGCAGCCTCTTTTATTTGAGCAAAACACATTTTTCAGGTAGAAAGAAATGAACTGGAGGTGAACTGGCAGGTGACTCAGTACCGAGACATGATTACGGATTTGAGATCAGAAATTGGGAGGCTCAAGTCAAAGTTGGACACGGACCAGCGGCCAACCTCAGCAGAAATCAGAGGAAGGTCCACTGGAACGCCAGTCAAACAGCTGAGAGAGCAAATCATTATGACGTTTCGGGAGCAAATGAAATTAAGGTATGTTAGGTGACACGTATTGTTCATATTCCTCATTGGTATGTATAATTGTATATACTATATAAATATGTATGTATTATACCATACGTGTAATATATTTTATATATGTATTTATACTCTATGAAACTAAAATGCGAGCGCAGCTGAATTATCGAAATCTGCAGTAGGTACATAACTAGGTGGAATAACCATTTATTTGCACCCATGCTTTTAAAGTAAGAAAAACTGTGAATCATTGGAATTGTTTCCCAATGTTCCTAAAAGGGATCAATATCTGCCTACCTACTATTAATTTTTTTTTTTTTTTTTTTAATTTCATCTTCCGAAATTGCGAAAAACTAAAATTTAAAAAAATAATAATAGAGAATTCTTATGTCGTACAGCACGACGAGTCGGGCAGCGACTCGGGATGCCGATAGGGCAAGCAAACAAATGCTAACCTCCCGTTTGTACACGTGCGAATTCCTCAAATTTGTCATTTTTGAGATCCTTACACAAAAGAAAAAAAAAATAGGTAAGATAAGTAGGTTTGATTGAAATCATAAGAAATAATTGAAATTCTTGCTTTGAAGGACATCTGTTGGACGCTCGCGATGGACGAAAAGCTCCAACCTAAAATAGTTGGTTACTCTACACTATTCTTTCACTTTACTTAAATGAGCAATGGGGTCAATCTCGAGCATTGAAAGCGCATTGCATTTAATTCAAGTTGGTACGTTTTTTTCTCAAGAATTTAGTCTCGATGTTAAAAACATTTTCTGTGCTTTCCTCAGACGACGTCTCATGGACATCGACGGGCATTTGATGTCACTCGGGATCGAGGCAGAGCGACAGCACCAGATCATTTCGCAGTGGGAAGCGAGAAGGAGCAAACTCTACACCAGGAGTGGAAGTCGACCCAACACCTCAGCTGGTGCTGGTAAGGTGTTCCATAGCCCATAATCAGTCGCTATGATTAGTCGTCTTCTCTGGTACTGTCAGAAGTAGGTAGAACCAGGAGGATCTAGCCCCTGCCCGGTATGTCCCATGATCCCAGCGCTTCCTAGTGGTTATAATGAGAAACTTCTACCTCCCGCTCCGCATTTCCTACTGAATGGTGAAGTAGGTACTGTGATTGTCTCTTGAAACGATAGTTGAGTCGTACCTCATAGGTTGGGATAACGGTCTCGTGAGAAGAAGGTCGTGGGTTCAAATCCCGATGACTGATCATATTTTTTTGTTCGTACAACTCCCGAATTATACTTCTAAAATGTCATTCTGACCTGCATGTCCAACTAATTTGAATTTTCACTAAGGGATTGACTACTTGATGTTATGTCTTTTTGAGATGCGAGTTTGCGAGCATCCAGACCACCAAACTACACACATCATTTTGATCTACATGCCCAACTAATCTTCGTTTTTACTAAGGGATTGACTGGTACAAGATGACACGATGGGGATAAAAGTAAATAGTAGAGACAGAAGGAGTGATACCCGAGAAGAAGAAAGCGCTGGTATCATGAGACATACCTGGCAGGGGCTAGATCCTCCTTAATTAACCCCATTTTTTGGGGAGATGGATGTCGATCTTTTTTATTTACCTAGCTATTTATTGCTTACGAGTCTACCATAGTTGTGGAAGCGTCATGAAGGCGAAACGAAGGAATGATGTCATCAAAAATCAAAAGTTTCACTAACATATCCATCATGTTTGGATGTTTCGTTTTTCTGTGTACCTATCAGTTGTTGTAGGAAAACAACAGTAACGTTCTCGCTGATTTCTATGAAACTGTCTGTTATAAAATTTGTGTTTTCTCGTACCAGAGACTTGATGTGCTTAAAACCCAACCAGTTGGCATGTAATGGCTAACGGAAGAGATCGAGAGTTCCTTTGTATGAAATAATGTGACAAGAGTACAAATGTTTATAATAATGGGCTTTTAGATAGCTTTCTATGGTCGATTTCCAAAAGATAACTTAAAACAAGTAGGTTGGAAGGTTAGGTAAGTCCTCTAGAAGTCTCGGCTGAGTTCGTAGAATATCAACCTAGGATAGGATCTACAACTGGAAATGTGCCGCTCTTCCTAAGAAAACCGGACATTCGGTTTTCAGAGTGATTTTCGCCCGGACAGGTTGTTAAAAAACCGGACTGTCCGGGCCAAAACCGGACACCTGGCAACCCTGGTCGGGAGCCACCCCTTCATACCCCTCCCTGAACGCCTAGGAGGGACGAAGGGAGCCAGCCCCCTCAGTATCCTCCTAGCGCACAAAGACGAAAATTAAGTGGTAGTCTTTTTTTTTTTTCCTCTACATAGGTCGTGACAAAAATCAGTGACCCAATTGAGGGACGGTGTGTTGTACCCTCTGAACATCAACCGTATGTGTACCCATTGTGAAGGATAATACGACTAGGTAAATCGAGAACATTCCAACGAGAAGAGAACGATTCTTGTGAGATGAAAACTACAGGAGTTACATTTCCCTAGAAACGCGTTTGATGTAAGTGAAAATCATCAGAAAACGTGGTGACGTTTTGGGTAGCAATTTTTAGAACAACCCCAGCGATAAGTACCATTGGAAAAGAGTTTCATGGCACCATGAACGGCTTATACTCTCCCTCAAAAAGAGGCCCCTTTAATTTAAAAGAGGATTCCGCCGGTTACCCCGAGTTGGAGTCGTTGCAAGCAAACCTTTTGCTTAGATCAGCAAACTTTTTGATTCTTTTCCACTCAATATCTCTGAGGGAAGCCCGTTCAATAATATGATGCCCAAATGCCTCCGTTCTGGATCTCCAGTACCGGTCGCATCTACAAAGAAAGTGCTCTGCGGAATCTTCCTCGAGTCCGCAAGGGCACATAGGTGAGATATTGTTATCTATAATATTTAGCATCCTGCGGAAATCATAATGTCCGGTGAGGATCCCAATCATGGTTCTAATAGAATTTCTACTTTTGCTCAGAAGCCAGCGTGCTCGTTTGGGATCAGAAGAAGTAACGAGCATTCTGGTTTGTCTATATCTAGCAGTTTCCTTGCTCCAGAGAATGTCGAGGTCTTGTGTGACCCAGTTTTTAATTTTTGCTTTACAGGCATTTTTGGAAATGCAGATGGCAGGAGATGGTCCGAGAAACTGTTGTCCCGAGCCAGCCCGCGCTAAGCCGTCCGCATTAACATTGCCTTCGTAGTTCTCATGACCAGGAATCCATTTTATGGATATTCTGTTGTTGCTAAGAAACAAATTGTTAATGTGTTGCTTTGTTTCCCAGACTAGTTTTGAGGTCGTGGGGGGGCTCAGGAGTGCTTTGATGCTGGCCTGACTATCGGTAAAAATGTGAATGTTTTTGTTAGAAGTGTTGTGGTTATGTAAGGTGACCAGGCACTTATTGATAGCATATATTTCTGATTGAAATACAGTCGCATATTTATCGAGGCTGTAAGAATGTGCCACTTGGAGGCTGGGAATGAATACACCAGCACCAGAGGAAGGTTCAGATTCCCTGTCTATCTTAGAACCATCGGTGTAGCAATGTATGGTGTCTATAGTGTCAACAGGGATTTGTTGATTGTTCCACTCATTTCTGTCTTTTATTTCAAAGGTGGATTTCAAGTTCCAGAAAAATCTCCTCTTCATTTCATCAGAGGGCATGAGGGTTTCTGGTGCATAAGCATTAGTAGCTTGTTTGATGTAGGTGTGTCCTACTTGTGTGTAGTGAGAGAGATGACTTGTGTCATGCACCCATTCTCCCAAAATATTCAACCTAACCACGGCTTGCATGGAAAAGACCATTGCGAGAGTATCCATTGGTGCTAGTCCAAGGATAATTTGGATGCTTCTAGTTGGAGTGGTACGGAAAGCTCCACTAATAAGCATGCAGGCTAATCTTTCGATTTTGCCCAGGATTTTGCTGTTTTTGATGCCCGGCCACCACACCACCACTCCAAATAGGAGTCTGGGTAGAATGATGGCTTGGTAAATCCAGTGGGCTATTTTGGGGGTAAGTCCCCACTTTTTTCCAATCGCTCTCCTCGCACAGAAAAGGCTATTGGTGATTTTTTTGACCTTCCATTCAATATGTGGTTTCCAATTGAGTTTGGAATCCAGTATAATACCAAGGTACTTCACCTTACTGGAGGGTGAGAGGTTAGTATTTAGGTATGACAGTCCTGTTATTTGTGGGGGACGTCGTTTCCTTGAGAAAGTGATGATTTCAATTTTGTTGGGATTAATGAATAGTCCCTTGTTTCTACACCATTGTTCAAGGAGTCTCTGTATGGTGTTGGCATTTCTCGTGATATCCGTCGGGTTTGAGCCCCTGATTAGGACTACCCCGTCATCCGCAAAAAATTGTGCATGATGGCAGAGAGTGAGCAACACATTCAGTAAATCGTCAACTACTAGGCACCAAAGGAGGGGAGACAGTGATCCCCCTTGTGGAGTGCCTCTTTGAACTTTAAATCTTTTGGAAGTATTACCTAGAGAGCAGGTGATCTTTCTATTTAATAGATACGATTTACACCAGTGGATTATTGGGGAGTCAACTCCTCTGGTTTCAAGCCCTAGTTGTATTGCTGGCCACGAATATATGATCATGTAAAAGAGTTTAAGCCTTAAAATAAATAGTTTTTCGTAGTTTCAAGGTGATAATCTGTATACCTACTTATTATTTGTGGTGGGTCATGTTACAGAAAACGGTAACGAAGTTTCGGTGCACGAGGCCTGGTCTGAACTGAGTTACATCGAGCGGGAGCAAGAACGCTACGTGGCCCTTCGATCGTCCACCTTGAAAGAGCTGGAAATGTGTAGAGAGAAGGCGGTATTGTTGGAAAACGTAAGTTTAGCATGTAACAGTCTTGAGGGCCACTTTCACCAACAACATAAACGAGTATAAGTTAGAAAAGATTGGAAAATAATGAAGATTCCAGTTCATCGTCTTTCACCAGACCACTTTACGAGTTCAAACTCCTAACAAGGTGGCTTTAAGTTAATCTCCCAAGACCTGGCCAGTTACATTACACTTGCCAATCTCTGTATATTGAGCAATATGGCCAAGCACCAACAGCTGATACCTACAGTTTGAATCAGATAGGTAAGTTTACTTGCGCTCAATACGAATTCGAACTCGATCGAAATCAACGAATATTATAAATTATGTGAAATAACAACAACAAAATCAACGAATATTATAAATGATATTGAACATAATATTAATGATATTAAAGAAATTCAATAGGTTTTACGTTCGAAGCTCCAAACACGTTTTAGAACATTAGATGGAAACTAGATAGTAACTAGGTAGATGGTAACTAGATAAAAACGGCGTGGGTAATAATTGGTCATGGTAGTGGTTCACTGTTTATTGTCTTGACATGTCGGACACATGGCGGGTTTTCAAATTGTCCATGTTTTCCATTGGACAGTTTGCCGAATCTTCGTTAAGGAAACTCGATTATTCCAAACTGGGTTTAACCGAGTGAGTGGTGAAAGACGCCAAGGTTTGATCCTCGAGATTATATTTGATGTAGTTTGGCCAAACTGCTCTACATAAGTTGTTGGTGAAAATGGCCTTTAATAGCCAGAGGTACAAAACCGGTTTAAATCTCTCTCCACATTTAAACGGAGAATGTAGTTGATGCCAGGTGTACAAGTTCTTGAACGGCCCTCATACGTATGGTTAGGGATGGATACAGTTGCATACGGCCCCGCTGAAGTTCTGCAAAGGTTACGCAACCAGTGGAGTCTACCTTTACACCCGAGTTTACCTCTGGCATAATCTTTCTCTGAAGGCCGACAAAATGTCGATAATGAGACTCATAATCGCTGGCCTCGCACAAGTATCACGGAAGAAAACATGCATGTAGTTTGTGACCTCATTAAAGAGGTCATCGACGTCTCACAATTTCTGAAATTGCTTTCTAAAAGCTTGAAAATCGTCTTTTATGAGCTTGGGTTCAGCGAAGCTTCAGCTCGTTGGATCCCAGGCCTACTGAAAGCAGAATGAAACCAATAAGAAGCATCATTTTGCTCCATGGCAACGCCTGACCACACACTTTTGAATATCATTCAATTGCCCTGAAATTAGGGGATTTTTTCTGGGGGATTTGAATACCAGGTTTCTGCATGTTGGGACCACTCAAAGAAACATTGGTATGTGTATTGTGGTTTGCCATTTCCTCTTATTGAGAATGGCTGTGGTTGAGGGTTGAGAACATTAGGCTTCTTACAAAATTAAAAACGAAGTAAGGAAGATTGGAAAAGAAGCTACTCTGCATAGCTCTGATGAGGCCTATTTTGGCGAAAGCGCTCAGCTCAACAATAAAAATATAATTTATGAAAAGCCTAATGTTCAGCTGATCTGGGGAAGTTCAGTCTTTACGATTCGTTTTTAGATGTATGAAACAGATGAATGTAGCTGAAGCTATATCAAGCTAATTATTCATGTTCCTTTGAAAGTTCAATGAAAAAGGCCAGTAGGATTAAAACTTCAAAATATTCACAAATAACATTTTTATTAGCATGGAAAAATCACCAAAATAATGCGCCCATTTTTAAACATAAAAATAAAATTATTGTTTATATTCTTTGTCTTTTTGGATGCCTATATTTATTTTATTAGAATTTATTAAATTGTTCATTCTGTAGGTAGGTATTTATAGTTGAATAGTGAAGAAACAGTGGTGGTTTGGGAATGGTGATGTAGGTGAAAAATTTACTTGCTGGCTCCAGGGATAGAACTCTGCTTGTGTTGATGTATGGGTTGTGAAGCCAGTGTGTTAGCCACTTGACCAGGTAGCTGTTGATATGAGCCTACCTCCTGCCTTCACCCTTACATAATCAGCTCCCTCTTGAATGACTAATGTTGCTGCTGATTTCAGTAGGTGGGGCGCGAATTAAGAGGCAATATAATGTGGTACTCACTGGTTGAGAGGTTTAGAAGGCTCTAAAAGTAAGAACATGGCTGTAGGAGGGCACCTAGGTTCCAATTAGGGTGATGTGGAGTGGATGTGTGCCAGGCAGCAATATAACATCAAACTCACTCACTTATCAGCAAATGTGGGCTTTACTGGTGCTCACATTGAATCACAAACTGATTTGCTGCAATAAAGGGGCCAGTGCAAGAAACTCTACACAGAGAGAGGAAATATAACTTTGAGGGAAGATGGGCTCTACATGTGAGAGATGATGGTAGGGTACTGAATGATCCAGCACAAAGTTAGTTTTATCAGTGTTATAAAGGGCATGTGATTAAACAGGAAGCTGTTATTGGAGAGTGGTTGATGTATCTTCTTGTTGTTCCTGGATGGTATAAGTTCACTGGTCACTCACAAAACTGAGCACAACAAACACAAACTTAATTCACACAGATTATTATGATAAACATCATCTCACCATTTTCCATGAAAAAACCTACCTACTTGTAATAAATGAGTGTAAACTAAATTATTCCTTTCTTTTAATAATATCTTTCAAAAATAGTAAGTACCCAAATAATTTGACCTCTTTTTCTATAAAGTGTAAATTTAAACTAAACTCATCTGCAAACAGATGTACCAAGGTTCTCCATATCACATTGTAGCTTCATAGGTTGAATAGCAATGTGATTAGATCCGCCGCTACTTTAGTCTTGTTCTTTCGTGAAAATATTTTGTGACATGTTTCACTTTTAGGTTTCGGTAAAAGCGTGTTCTACGTTAAAATTATAAAGATAAATTGCGGTTTTTATTTGGTCCACCTTTCTATGAACAGCTAATTGTGTTTTCAAGGATTTGCCAGAGCAGTTGGACTCGGAAACTGAAAGAGAGATGCTGAGTCTGCTGATCAGAGTGCACGAGCTGGAGGCGGACAAAGTCGCCCTGCAGGGCGAGCGTCTTGTCGAAACTCATGAGCTGCGACGGAGGGCTGACATGCTGCAGAGGTTCCACAGGCAGCAGAGGCTGACGGATGAGATCATCACCAGGCAAAGACACCTGATCGAAGGTTAGATTTCATTATATTCGTGGTTAGCCATTCAGCTTGACTGATCATGGTTGAGGGGGGGAATATTAAGGCTGCTCCTCGTGTGTTTAATGTGTTTAATATTTCAAAATCCTTGCGCTTTCGCCTGATCAGACCTCCTCAGGAACTAAAAAGTGATATGAGTACCATTATGGTGATGTGATGGTAAAGTGTCATCACATAGAGGTTATTTAGTGTCAAATCTCAACATATAGTAGATAATAATAGTATAGGTTAACGGCGAATAGCATTTATCACTTACATAATATAGGTCCACTATCTTTATGGGTATTATTATGGTTTGATGGCTATGATACAGCAATAAAATTAGGTCACCTGTAATAGAAAGGTATGGTTGGTAATGGAGTTGTAGTTAGGAATTAAATTGTTTATAGGGTTCTGTTTCATACCCGGTTTGTTTGGAGCCGTTACTAGAGGTTGATATTCATATCTAGGTTTCATATCGTGTACATGTTCATCGAGCTGGGCCTGTAAAAGGGGAGGGATAGCAGATTAGCTGAGCATCAAGTAGGGGCAGTGAATAATTGATAGAATGGTGTACAAATGAGTGAGATGCTTACCAGTCGTTTGTAGGTTACAAATTTGGGGATCTTCAGTCTTATTATGAGCAATTCATCGTTAAATTTCGAGGTAGTATTGGCTGCCATGTACCACATGGTCGTCTGGAGCATAGGCTGACTTCTAGAGGTTTGCCTTGGTTTGTGGTATCAATATCGCCTACATAATACATTAAGCTTGTTTAGGAGCTTGATAGTAACTAAACTGATACTATGTTTGGAAAAGATTTTAAAAAGAAAGGTTGTAAAACTGAAGTAAGTAATATAAAATCTGGTGAACTAGCAGAGGGTTGGTGGGACATTAAATTGGATAAGTAAGGATGTACTTATTCTGGTAGGTATTTGCCTAGATGGTGGTACTTCAACTGGTAGAGTCTATGTGTTGGGTTATTCTGGTGTTATTTGAAGGAAGATGATGGCCTAACCGTCGAAATCGATTTAACATTGTAACTCTTTATTTTTCTTGGAAATAGACAACGTTTTTTCACTAACTTCCGTTTTCCTGATTAGGCTGATCAGGCGAAAGCACTAGGATTTTGAAATATTAAACACCTTAAACACATGAGGAGCAGCCTTAATATTCCTCCCCTCAACCTTGATCAGGTTAGATTTCAAATATTACCAATAACATACTAAAAGGTACAGTAATTATTACCTCCTACTATTTCAGGTTCCATTTATCAATCAATGTGGATTCCAACTTGAGGGCTTTGACACCATACGTAGATGAATAGTTTTCATTTTACTTTCCCAAACTTCTCAATGGGTTAGGGGAGAGTTATGTAAACAATCTGCGAGGAATTGAACTTAAGGACATACCGGAAAGATTCGACATTTTACAATAGGTGGTGCAGAACAAGACTTTTATCGGACTCTTTCGGGTGTTATCCAAAACATGATTTAATCCGAGATTTTTGGTTTTTTTTGTCACTTTCTAGACAGAATAACACTCGCACTGGATGAGAAATTTATTGCTGTGAGTTTAGAATGCTGTTGACATCAAGTTCCTACTGAACAGGAAAGGATAGATAGATTAATGACAGTACCAAGGTTGAAATAGCTGAAACCAAAGTTGATACCTTTTGCTATGCAGTTTGCTTCTTTTTTTCAGTGTTTTGCGCATGAGAGTAGTAAATCCAATCCTGGTTAACATAATAATTAGTGTAAACCGGAATTGGTTTACACTTGCAGTATGCTATATTATCAATCAACAGATTTATTTGAATTACCTTACCATTTTACCTTAATAAATATCTTAATATCCATTGCCGCTGAATCCTTTGCTCAATTACCAGAAAATATTCATCAGAAACAATACAAGTCCAAAGATTTGTTCGAATCGTCTCACCCTTGTACTTTAATAATTTATCGCCTAAATTTTAATTATTTCGTTTTTCATTGTGTCACTTGTTTCACGGATGTTGTTATTTCTTCTTCAGAAGGGAAAATCCCACTACCCATGGACTTGATGGAATTGTATACGCTGTATCAGCAGGAAATCCACGCCACCACGTTCAGCACTGACACTGCTGGGATCCCATTTTCAGCGTACGACACGTTGCCTCCCATCAAAGAGTAAGCAATACACACAAATCACTTAAAATCAGACCTATTTGTATATATTCTGCTTTGTACATCGATAGATTCTAGTATATCTTGATACAAAGATACTATGGCATACAGCATTCGCTACAAGTGAATTTCAGTCGTTTTGAAAACGCTAATTCGTAACTGGTAGCCAAAATTATCTACTCGGCATATCTAACGAATATTTTAGAAAAAAATCGAGACATTCAGGTCAGTTTTCGAAATGCAACATTATGTCAATTGATAATATCCTTACCCTCCGAGGACTGTGTGACATATTGTAGAAAAGTTTAGTGATATTGGATTCGGTTGAATTGTATGCAGCTGAATTTGAAATGTCGGCTCACATTTTAAATACAGCACCACCTATTTTACCCAAATAATGCAGATAGTCAACTTAATATGCTGACTGTATACGACCAGTATCCCATTAGATTGGTTAAAAGTACAATATCTATTTACAATGTCATGACCTGAAAGTACACGTTTTCTGATAAATTATTGTCGGTGGACGCTGCTTAACGGTTTCACGTCCCTCTGCCTTCTTTTTGCAAACCACGTCAAAATGTGATGTTTAAAACTTGGTCCAGCATTATATCTTTAAGATCTTATCATTCTTTTCATACTATGTAGCAATCTGCGAATAGAGTAGGAAATGATTTCGCTTTGCGCAAAACTAATGTTGGATGTTGGACCTTTAGACTAAATAGTGCATGAATTAAAGCGTGGAAGTGTAAAAGGGTCCAAGTGCCAAAAACACGAAACTTCTATTGTTGCATTTTACAGGTTTTTGCCAATGCCAATGATATGAAGCAGGTACTAGTGCCATCGGAACAGTTATACAGTTCCTACAGCAAATCAGCCAATGGCACACACCTTTTGAAGTAACACGTGTGTGGGGGACTTCCATAGTTTCTGCTTTCTATAACATTGAATGTCTATGACTGCTACAGTGCAAACTACATAACACTGTAAACTTGGTATAAGTGTTCATCTAATCATAAATATTATCAGAGAAAAATATTTTTCTTTAATTCAGTCATGTTCCTTCAATACTATTCACGTCTAAACATTTGAATTGGTCTGCTGAAAAATTTGGCAGAAGGTACTTAGACCCTTTTGCACTTCCACGATTCAATGGGGCTCCGAACTAACAAGCTCCACCGCTAGGAGCGCTAGGGGGCAGTCCCTTGAAGAAAATGGTCATTGACATGATTTTCCCCTTGTCGGCACCTTGCGTCGCCCCATTTCGCTCTACAATTCTTTCCCCACACTACCAACCTCATCAATCCTTTCCGAAAATGAAAATTATATTATTAATAAATTAATAATTATAATAAAGAAACACATACAAACAATAAAACGGCAAAATAAACAAAAAACAGTAGGTAGGTACCTACCTACTGCACATGAACAACCACACTGACATCCACAAAGGTCCTCAACAACAAAATTGGAGACATCAAACCACACAACCATTTCCAGAGAGACCAGATACCAAGCATCATTTTCTCACGCCCTAGTCGTCAGATCTCGCTCAAATTCTGATGATACCTGGGGGATGACAATTTGATCATTTCATTATCAATTTCAACATGATAGTATCATTAATAGCTACTACGTATGCGCCAATATTAAATCCTTGTAACAAGCTTATTTTTCACAGTTTTCATTCGATCTGGATGACATTTTCTGGGAATGTGCGAGCTAGAGAGTAGACGGTCCCCAGTCAGTTGCATTGTTGCCAAATCAGTAGGTACTTCACTCTGCGCATATGCAAACGTAAATTTCATTATGCTCCATTTTTTCACATTCCAGTCGTTTGATTTTGCTTAAATTTGGATGATAGTTGGAAGAAGATGACTTGATTACCTCATATCAGTTTCAACACGATTGTATCATTAATAGCTACTGCGCATGCGCCAATGTGAAATACTTGTAATGACCTTAATTTCCACAGGTTTCATCCGATTTTGATGAAATTGTCAGCGAATGCGCGAATTATGGCATTTTACGCTACTTCTTGATTTACTCTTTTCCGCTATGGCATTTTTCAAGATCATTTAAAACTTTTCAATGATCTATACATTCATGATAGGTAAACGAGGAAGCTATGTGCCACACCCAACTTGGCAGACGTTTTTTCATTCTAGCATGTATACACGTGTATTAGTTACTGTGATATTTTGCATTCAATCATTTGATTCGTACTGTGTTCTCCAACTGAATCTATACGTCTATGTTATCCATGTTACAATATGAGGAGCTATACTGCCCACCCAACATCGCAGACTTTTATTTTCTTGCAGTAGTAAAATTATCTCATTTAGAGCAATTGGAATTTACAGGGTGGACACTATCCTTGAAAAACGAGGTTACACGGCCATGATACCGCAAACAGCCGAATCAGAAGCTCAAAGATCATCAACAGGGTAAGTGATTTTGATGGTAGAAAATGGGGTTAACTAAATAAATACCAATCTTGTGTAAATTCCACATATTTCATTGTAGGACAGAATGAACTTGTAAGGGTTTTACCCTCGATAATTTGATTCTCTGCTACCAGGAAGATTTTAAGGAGGATTGTTACCAGAAACCGTGGTATGGGTGAAAAGAGGCATAACACAGAGCATAAAGAAATTGAGTGGATATCAAAAAAACGGAGACTTCTTTGGTAAGAATTTAGCAACTGAAGAGGTACAGGGGAAGAACGGGCTAACGGGGAGTTACGGGGGGGGGGGGGCTAACTCGATTTTTTTTCAAAAGTGATTTGAGAATGGTACCTTATGTGTTGTATTGGGGGTTACCAAACACGGTGGTGTGGTCAAAACAGGCAATAAATGAGTCTAAATACTTCAAAACAGCGGGTGAGAACGGCTTATGGAAGCGGTCCAGGGAAAGAAGGGCTAACTTAGAGCTGCCACTTCCCCCATCCTTGTTAGTTCATTATTCAGCCATTGAATCACAGCAGGTTAGCTGTGTTTCATATTGCACATTCTTCCTCTTTTCCGATCTGTTGCTGTCTCTATTCAATATTCATCGTTTGGTCCTGTGTTATACATTAATTTTTTGGCCTGATCAAAATCAGATATTTTGATTGGGCGGGTTTTCTTGACACAAAGTATATTCCTAAAGCTTCAGTGAAGACAAGGCGACTAGAGAAGTAAAATTTCATGTTGATTACCATTGGATAATTTACTATCGTTAGAGCTATAATGCAGAATTTACGAGCAAGTTTTTGACGCCGAATCCGCCAAAAAAAAAACAAAAAAAAAAAAACAGTTCCTTTGAGCCTGACGGCTAAAATTAAAAAACATGAATATGCTTTAGCCGTACACGACTCACTCCTCGTCGATTCTCTGAACCCGACCCCCATCGGCCTCTGAACTCTGTTTATCATTCTGCCATCAATCCTAAAACATGGAATCATGTTTTAGCTCCTCACTCTCACTTTATTATAGAAATGATCACGACCATTGAGCTCTTGTGAGATGATGATCTCCTAATAGAAACTCGCGAGTAAACATTCACTTTATTATAGAAATGATCACGACGATTGAGCTCTTGTGAGATGATGATCTCCTAATAGAAACTCGCGAGTAAACATTCACTTTATTATAGAAAGAGGCTAAAGAGGCTACATACGAAATTACAGCTTCCTATAGTGTAAAGTATAGAAATTACCTATTAAAATAATTTAACCACCGCTTCACAAATCTAACCGTTCTCGCAATATTCGGATCATCTGCTATGAATCACATAATCGAAACACCAGCTCAATGAAATCATCAGAAATTAACAAGCGGTTGCAATCATGTTCACAATATCAATAATTGAGAATGATCACCTGTGTGTAAACAATTATTCATATTAACCATGCTCATAACTCAGCTTGTTGGCCACGCACTTCGCAGTAGTTAATATAGTATGGTTGGATAAATCGAGAGCTTTCGAACGAATGGTCAACGAATTTTGTGGGATGAAAAACGACGAAGTATCATATCCCTAGCAACGACTCGGTTGTAAGCGGAAATCATCACAATTATTGGCGCTACTTTCGTTGCACTCTCGTGGGACATTTTTCGGTAGTTAGGTCACGGCTAAAGCATATTCATGCTAAAAAAAAAAAAGATCTGGCTCAGAAGTCGAAACTTCGACCATCCGAATTTTATTTCCCATCAAGTTCCTACGTGAGAAAAATTTTGATCTCTTCCAAAAAATCCAGGGATTTAATTTATTCAAAAATATTCTGTTCTGAGAAAGCCAGGAGGAATTTCTAGAAATTAACCCGTAAGTAAGTAAGGAAATCACTTGCTGTCAAGGGAGTTATCCTTTTTTTAACATGGAATCATGTTTTAGCGATGGATCCCCCGCCGAAAAGTGAGACTATAAAGTGAGATGAAAGTAGCACCAATAATTGTGATGATTTCCGCTTACAACCGAGTCGTTGCTAGGGATATGATACTTCGTCGTTTTTCATCCCACAAAATTTGTTGACCATTCGTTCGAAAGCTCTCGATTTATCCAACCATACTATATTAACTACTGCGAAGTGCGTGGCCAACAAGAAGCTGAGTTATGAGCATGGTTATATGAATAATTGTTTACACACAGGTGATCATTCTCAATTATTGATATTGTGAACATGATTGCAACCGCTTGTTAATTTCTGATGATTTCATTGAGCTGGTGTTTCGATTAAGTATGTGATTCATAGCAGATGATCTGAATATTGCGAGAACGGTTTGATTTGTGAAGCGGTGGTTAAATAATTTTAATAGGTAATTTGTATACTTTACACTATAGGAAGCTGTAATTTCGTATGTAGCCTCTTTCTATAATAAAGTGAATGTTTACTCGCGAGTTTCTATTAGGAGATCATCATCTCACAAGAGCTCAATCGTCGTGATCATTTCTATAATAAAGTGAGAGCGAGGAGCTAAAACATGATTCCATGTTTTTTTACATTTTAGCAGTCAGGCTCAAAGTAATAACATCCGGGGGGGTCCAGGGGGGCGAAGCCCCCCTGGCGGGGTCAAGGGGCGGAGCCCCTTGCGAGGCCAAGGGCCGATTTTCTGTTCGGCTTTTTTCCCCATTATATTTCGATAAAATTAATTTCATGAGGTAATTAGGCTTTTTTACTACTTTTACCTGCACCTTGACATTATCATTTCGAAATTTCAGATTTTTCGATCGCAGGGAATACATTTTATTGATTTTTTTCGCATTCAAATTTGTTTTTCTCGAAACTATGAAAAACCATGATAGCACGTTCTTCCCCTGTACTTTTCAACTAGTACTCACTGGTACTCTGGAAGCCTCAGTACTTCTGTGACCACGAAGGTTACAAGGCCTGAAACAAAGGGGAGGAAACTGAATAATTTTTAGTTAGCCGGGTGCACTGCCCTTATTGTATCGGACAAGTTCAAGGAGTCTTTTTGGCTCCTGGTGTAAGCAAATATACGGTTTCCCCGGAGGCAAATGGGTTTCATCCCTAATGCCGGTATTGTAATTTCAATTTGTTAATCATAAAGTTTGCATCCATCTTTTAATATAGGTTCATCGTCATCGCAATGTTTTAGAAGGATTTCTACATTATTCAAGGACAGTTATTACAGAATTGAAACGAAAATCGTATACTTTACAAAAACTTATACAAAACCCTAATTGTATTATAATTCCATCAAATTATGCTTGTTACATAGGTAGGTACTATCATAATATTAGGTTCATGTTTAGTGCGAGTTTTGTATGTAATGAAATAATAACAGTAAATTATTCGTCTGTCATAGGACAATTAGTAGGGTAGAAAGACTTAGAAAAAAAGTAAATCAGTGTACTATTGAATGAACACAACGAACATTATCGTATTGCAAATCTGTGCTGATTTCTGTTTCTTCGAAATCAATAGGTATTGAAAACCATAACAATGACTAAAATTTATTCTCAACCTCTCAATAACAAAGTTTCGTATTTAGTATCTTGAAGAAGCAACCCTTAAGATCTTAAATCCGGAAATAAAGCTAAATGTATACGTAGTCAACAGGTGAGACTAAAAATGGGGTCGCTAGCGTTTAACGCCACACAACAATGTTCGCCTCCTTCTATGAAGCTATGCAATCTCAACGCGGGTGAGCATTGCGGAATTGCATTCCAGAGTGCGAACGGCGTGCTGTTTTAGTCTTCGGACATGACAACGAATGTTCTAAATGTTTGCTTGTCCCACTCTGTCTTGAATCAAATTTAAAATGAATAAGGGTCGTGACATTACTCTGATCCTATTTTCAACATTCAAGGTCTCCTAATTTATACGGGGGCAAGGTGTTCATTGATGAGTTTACGTTGGTTCAAATGTAACTGTGTTTTAATAAAATAATTGTTATAAATACCTTCTGTATGTCTGTATCTATTACTGCTTGATGAGTTACCTTGATTATGGGATGACAGCCTCCGAAAGTAACAGAAACATTTGTTTTATCAATACTCGTCAACTATTTTAAACTTGAGGGCCAGTTTCACCGTTTGGATTAATCAAGAATTAGCGTTAACGCGGCATTATGTTTGAGCTTAATCAGACGTTACAGCGATTTTTCTTTCACCTACAGTTGGTTAACTCGTCCGTCAAATTTGACGATCTGATTACCAAAGCTGATTATCTAATTACCCGACCCTCGAGGAATGAAGAGGTTAACGGATGATTAACTTTAAATTGTCATTGTACGGAGCCTTCAATTTCCACTTTTTAATTACTAAAAATATAATATTTAATGGTTTTTAACATTTAAGTTCAACATTGTTTTAAAAACGGCCACAAGTCATTCGGGAAAATGAGTGTTCGCTCACATAACCTCCGCCTTTCGCCCCCATTGACGAGTTTGTAGGTGATGGGGTCGTTTTCAATAAAACGCAACATTCCAAATTTTTCGTACACAAGCTCGTTTCGCATTAATATCAAAGAAGTATGAAAAGTCCGCAGTATAATGAGTTAGGTAGTTGACAAAGTAGACAAGAAATCAGAGATCACTAAGCTCTTATGGGCGGCTCAACAACTTGTTTTGTTTGCTCATTTTGACCAGAGCGAAAAATGAAAGTCCCAACTGACTCCCGAGGAGGAACAAAACTGTTGAAAGGGCCTAGCTGACTACCTGAGCGTATAAATACGTGTTTCCCCCAAATTTTCCTTCCAACTTCACAGACTTTGGACTGTCTCCACGAGAGCGTGCAGGTGTGGTTAAAAGTTTGTTGTGTTAGTCGATGTTAGCAAACATCTCGTCATGCCTACCCTATTCAATATGGAACAACATGTCGTCAAGTAAGTAGAAATATGTTCATAACCACTCTAAATACAAAATGCATTGCTCGCCATCCCTAACTTTTTCCTGTTCGTTGTCAGTGGGGTCGGAGTTTTGAGGATTCCACCTTTCTCTATAGACTGGATTTTTGCGTAAGTCTCAGTCTGAACTTGCTTAAGGGCATCTACTGTAAGGTAAATGTTCGGATGAGGATAATTAAATTCTTTGTTGTTCCACGAATTGAAGTTATTCGTGGTCAACGTCACCTCAGCTGAAGAATAATCCATTAAGATAAGAGAGATATTGAGATATGAGTGAAGATATTCCAAACGTTATAGCCTTACTTATTGAGGACACAAAAAAAGCTTATTCCCAAATCCCAAATTGCCCCCGTCATTCTTAAATCACCCCCTTTGATAGTACTCCTTTTGATAAGGATGTCACGGCCCTCTTCCCGAACAAACGCCGATTTTTGCGGGAGTCAGTTGGGATCTGCGGGGTATGCATTTTCGTTGGGGATGAGAGCCTAAGGGAGTCAGTTACATCTGTCACGTGACCACGTCCTCTCACTTTTGATTCTTTGGGAGTCAGTTAGGTACCATGTTTTCATAATTTTGTCAGTTAGAGTTCGAGTTATCCCTAGAGTTCGGGTGATCTGGGAGGGAATACTTCATTTATTGATCTGATCTTTCAAGCAACCATTCCCTATCATTGCAAAATCAAAACAAATATTACGTTACTCTATGAATGTTCTGATTGATTTGTGTTTCATCAGCATTATAAAAAATGTTCGCCTTATTCATCATTGTTCTCATTATTGTTTTCAAAAAAGGGGTTCATCAAGTAGCATGACGGACTGGGAGCTGCCGAGATTGAACACGGGAAACTACGGCGGATACAACGTTGCCATGGGCGGTTCCAGATCTTCCAAAACACCACCTACGCCCCCGCCAGTCCTTTTCCCCCCAATACATCGAACTTAACAGGTACAAGTATATTTAATGTATTCTTTAATAGGAATAGTTGAAGCAAAAAATCAATGATAATAAAAAACGCTGCAAATTATTACATAAAGGTTTATGTAATAATTAAAAATAGTCCCTTTAATTAAACAAAGTCTATTATTCATTTTCTAAATATATCTTCAGTGGCATAGACACCTACCGAGGAGAAATTAAATTAAAAACACCTACATTTTACTAGTCTTTTGAATTAAACACAAGCTGACCCACCAACTTAAAATTAGTGATATAAAATAAATCACCTACCTACGCTCACAGTTCCATTTATAGGTGACAAAAGTTATAATAATCTGAATTCCTTTGGAATTATATCAGCTGGTACGATCGTCATAGTTTATTAGGTAATTTTTACTATGTTTCACCTGTTGGGATACATCACATGTTGATTTTTTCCCTGTTAAAGTTCTGGCCCTTAGGGAGGAGAGCAAACCTATGTAGTTACCTGGGTGGTTTCTTTCGATTCTTTGGGGTGATATCTATGAATTATTATTAAACCCCGTATATAATAAAGCTGTATTAGATAGCCCTTCACCGCAGAACACTGGTCCAAAAAGATTACCTACCAAACTGAGTCTAAGGTGGATTAACGAAATACTGGACTATGTATCTAGTACTGGACTATGTAAATTATCGTATAACTGGACTATGTCACCTACCAAAAGAAAAATTTACTCCATGCAGATACATCGGTACATGAATATGCCTTATGTTTCCCCCTGTGAAATATGTGTTTTGTGTCTCAAGTTGAAAAGTCTCAATTAAATTAGCTCAGTCAGCTGATCAGAAAAGACCCAATCAATTCGATCGTCTCTTAGTGTCCCAGGAAGTCTCCCTATCAAATCTCAACTCCCTAGGATGAACAGATTTTAGCTCACTCGCTGATTGGGAAAGAGCCAATAATTTCAATCATCTCTTAGTGTCCCAGAGCGTCTCCCTATCAAATCTCGACTTCTTAGGATGAACAGGAAACAATTTAGCTGATTCAGCTGAGTAGGAATGAGCCAATCATTTCAATCGTCTCTTAATTTCAGCTTCAGAGATTGAATACGATAGAAATCATCAGCTTTAGGACCCCATCAGCTTCTGGAGCCGATCAGCTGATCAGAGGTCTATGCATTGTCTAGTACTTACCTACTGCTTACTAGTACCCACTACTCAATAGTATACCTACCATGTAGGTACCTAGTGCCTTCTTTTCGCATTAATAATTCATTATGGTTACTTAGCAATATGAGTTTATAACTTATCGTAATAAATCAGCTTTCCTCGACACTACAATGGCTCTTGGGATCGTGAGGTATTGATGTGATATTGTGCTCTCGTAATAAATTGAGAGCATTCCGAAAATTGGCGATTTTCCTGCTATGAAAACTAAGGGAGTTACACTTCGATAGTAACGCATTGGGTGATCGTGAAAATCAATAGAATAATAGTATAAATATTTTATAGTACAAATTGTCGCACTCACGTAGGCCAGCCAATAGACATATCCATGTCAATAAAAAATGAAGAAACTTAGATTTAGGTAGATTTAGGTATGGAAAATTTCATACAAAGCACCTACTGCATAAGGTGCATAAATTTAAAGCTGAGCCTCTCTAGGACAGGTAGAAGACAATTACAACGTGCGGAACCATCCTGATCAGCTGAGCGATTGAAAAATATTTCTATAGTGTTTTTCAACTGTACAATAAATATTTTTCTGACAACCTGATTAGGGATATATTTCTACCTATGTTTTTCCCAAAACGAAAAATCTATCTCATCTTGTATGCTCACAAAAAGGCTCACATATCAGAAAAACGCTGCAAATTATCACACAAAGGTTCATTATTTCTGTACTATGACAGGTGTCCCACATCAAATGGTACTAATTTCAGGGATCGATTTCAGAGCTCATTTCTGATCAAAAGTATAGCAAATAACATTTAAATTGACTATACCGCTAGATAATTGAAGTATTGAGGAAGATTTCTCCGTAGAGTCATTTCAAAAATAGCTGTAGTGAGAGCAGAAAACTAATTCATAAAGCTTTAATGAATGCGCGGCTTGGTTGTAGATGATCCCGTACCTATTTCATTGTTTTCAACTCATCAGTTCATTCTGTGCTTGCACAAACGTAAATTACATTGAGTATCATTTTTTCGTTTCCTTATTGACCAATTAGGTACCTATGACATTTCACGCTACTACTTGATTTAATCTTTTCCGCTATGGAATTTTGAATACCATTTAAGACTTTTCAATGATCTATACATTCATGATAGGTAAACGAGGAAGCTATGTGCCACACCTAAGTTGGCTTTTTTTGTAATCAGCAATACCAGGGAGGATTGATTTACCTATGGAGGGTGCTGGGCAAAACATGGAAATGTCTCCTGGTGTTGCGGATTTATCGGCGAGCTGTTTAGAATAAATAAGACGTATTCATGTCAAAAGTGCAATTATAATTGTCCTCAGACCAGTGATCTGCGTAGACGGGCTATCTAATAAAAAAATAATAAATAATTGTTATTCAGAACATGTAACTATTCTTATCACAACCACTTTTCAGATGGCTGCAGCGGAGGATAAACAGCTTCGCAACGGAATTTCATACGCTCCCTCTCCGGCCCAAAGGATTTCTTACCTACTTCCATTGTTATCAAGAACAGTCACTTGAAAATCGTGTTCAGTTTTCTAGATATTTGAAATATTTGGTCTAAAATGTCACCCGTGTGGTTTCAACATTACGATACTCATGTTTTGATTATTAAAGAAGCAACAGAACATAATATTTAAAGGTGACAACTACAAATTCTTCAAAGTCATGTACACTCGACCGAACTTGGATTGGTAACGCGAAAATATCTGTACATTTTGTATTTAAATGATTTTTTGTATTTTAGGATAGTAAGTTTGTTGTGAAAAATGTTACAGGTTTCATCTCCGATTATAGAGTGGGGACCAAAACAATGCGATTTCACAATTTAGTTCAAAGTTCAAAGTTGTAAAGCGTTTGGGAAATGCATTCTGGTTCTGTGTAGGTCTTCAGGTCACAAAATTATATTGAATCTAAACTTTCTGTTAGTAGGTACCTAATTTCAAAGAAATAACGAGTATTTTGATAGTTATTAGGCAGCCATTCCATCTTTCACTTTAATAATACATACATTATACCTCCGATGTGTTGAATCATGAAAATGCCGATCGTTCACAAATATTTACCTAAAGATTTTAAAAAACTATATCTCTCTATGTTCATCTGTATATTGATTATAATAGTGAAATTTTGAGGTTCTGTTCTGTTTGAAGATTAGCAAAATTTACTTGCGTTGGTCAACCTAAGTGCTTGTCTGCGCTTCAATTTCATAGGATTTATCCAATTTTATTGATTTGTGATTGGCTGGATGGACGGCTTGTGTACTTGTGTATTACCTTTTACGTTACTTCATACCTACATAATATACAGGGAGTTTCAAAAGAACCCCCCCCCTCCCTCCCCCTAACTTTTTTTCCACAATTTTATTTTTGAGGTGTCGAAGTGAAACTTGGAGAGCGCTTTTGGGGTGCCTGACTAGGTTGGTTTTAAGCAAATAAAAATCAGAAGAAAATCCAAAAGTGTTTGAACTACCCCAAGGTGTACCTACACCTAAAATCATTATTCTATTTTTTGCCAAATGACACCTCATTTTGAAGATTTATTAGGGCTGAACACGATGGTTAAACCAGAATTGGGATATCTGATTCCATTCTCGGATAAGATCTGATCAACCAAGAAGAAGCACATTTTTTCAAGCTTCATTACAACAATCCAAGAACGGACTATCAATTACAGGGATAACTTACAGGCAAACCTCAGGTAGATACCTCGAGTTTACCACAACATATCGAACAAATTTGATAGAGCGTTTATCAATCAACTTTGTCCCCGCAGGTACTGCTCAGATATCCTCGTCTGTGGGAAATAGGCGTACCACAACAACAACAATGGTTTTCCCACAAAACAGCCTTAACAATGGTATTTTTCAAAAGTAGATAGGTGCTTTAACACAACACACGGAGAATGAAGTTAGTTGTTGGTCTTTGGTAAGTATGAGTAATTATGGAAATACACCCGTACAAGTGCTCCACGGAATTTGCCTGCGTACGGAAGTTGTAGAGCATAAAAGTCCCCTAGAACTATAAATTACCTTTCAAACTACGATAGTTTTACGAAAATTTATAAATTGGGCTAATGTTTCCAACGATCTCTTTTTCCTTAATCTTTTCTGTTCAGTTTCTGGGCCAGCATACAGACTGAAAAGAATTTATGACTGAGGGACGACCTAAAAACGAAAGGTTGAAGAATTCTTTGTTGTATAACGAAACATGGAAAATGATATTATAGTTTCCTCTGAAGCCCAGATGAATTTCGCTAGGCTAATCGAAGTTTCGTTTTGGCCTTATTACCTAGGTAGGTATGTAAAAAACTCAGGTGCACCGAAGTGTTTGTTTGCTATTATTACTTATGATACTTATTTGAAATGTCGTTGGTAGGTGTGATGTTGGTGTGGTGTGTGTTGTGTTGATTACTGAATTTTTGTAGAAAATAAAGCTATTGCGATGGATCCAACATTTTTAAAATACAAATTGTCTATCATTTTCTTCATGAAACTCCAACTTTGTAAGTACCTGGTGCATTTTCTACACGTTACCCACAACTTACCTCCAGGATAAATCGCTAACTGAGGGAGATGAGTTTCAGGTAAGGATACCAAGCAGATAGCGGTATCCTGCGGTCTTGCAGGTAAATTTGAGTTAATAAACCGCCAACGAGAACTAATCCGAGGCCAGTTACCTAGAGTTTACCTGGGCTTTATCTGTGATTGATGAACGGTACTGTTAGATTAAGGATTTATGCAAATGCCGTCATGGGTCAATTCGGACGAGCAACATGTTATCGTCATTAGCAGCAATTGCTTTCACTAGATATGCAAGCTGGGGGGAGCGTAGAAATCTCGAAAAGGGGGATTATTCTGATCAAGACGCCCTTTGAGATCGCCTCGCCTCTAAGTTTGCCATTCCCTTTTGATACAAATCATTTCATTTCTTTTATCAGAAGTGGGATTCTACTCAAAAAACCGCTCACTTAAGTTTAATTTTGTGTGTCAAGTTTCGTTTTATGGTCCCACATCCCTAGTTAATGGGATAATTCCAACGTAAAGTAAACCTATTTCCGACCTAGACCTATTGGCGTCCTAGTGACAGGATAGCTTACGGAACCTGACAGCTCATCGTCGGAAGTATTTCCAGGAAATAGTAGGTAATTTTCATCATGGAAGAGGATGGTAAGAATCCCGATTTGGACCCTTCTTCACTCTTGGGTGAGTTAATAAAAGCTTTAAAACATCGTTCTTTAGCCCACCAGCCAGTGGAACTTCCTCTGTTTAACCCTGATAGAAACGATTCTGTGAAATGGATAGAACATGTAGAGAAACTTCAAGCCGAATTTCAATGGTCGGACAACTTTCTTCTTGCGTCTATCGGGAAGTTTCTTCTAAACATCGCTCATTCCTGGTACGAAAATTGGTCCCCAGATTTTCGTGATTGGGAACATTTTTCGAGGGATTTTAAAGAAGCCTTTCCATCTAAGCGTAACCTTGGTAAATTGTTAGAAGAAGCTTCTTTATACACGTCATTGCGTACCAATACATACGAGACCTACGTTCATGAGAAATTATCATATCTTAGAGCTTTGCGCGCAAGTTGGTCCGAAACTGATCTGGTTGAATTAATTGTGCATGGTATTGTTGAGCAAGAAGTTCGTTCAGCTTGTAACCTAAGAAATTGTCAAACCATATCTGAACTTCTAAGTTTCCTCTCAGGATTCCCATCTCCCAATCGTCAGTTTCGCCAGAATGAAAAGCTTTCTGATAGTGCTAGTAATAATGCTCTTTTCCGTGCTTCGGAGCCAATAAAAAGGCGAAGGGTCGAATCTGATCGTCTAACCAGAATATGTCACCACTGTGGCAATGCCGGACATATCAGACGGTTCTGTCCACATTTGTCCAAAACCAATAACACCCCAAAAACAGTTTATCAACGGGCTTCGCCCTCTACAGCCGGTTTGGGAAATAGCAGTTTCCAATCTACTTTTTCAAGTCAGTCTTTTGCACAGAACCCTCAACAGTTAGGTGCCCCAGTCCTCACTAAATCTGATCATGAGGCGCTTTGTGAATTTTGTTTTAAACACGGACACGATGTGAAAACGTGCTTCCTCAAAGCTGGAATAGATAAGAGGAAACAGGTCCGTAGGGCTGCTGCACATCCTTCGACCAATCGCGTCATAATTGTTGAAGTTGATGGTAGACCTTTCAACTGCCTCGTTGATTCTGGAGCCGATATCTCCTTGATGTCCGACCAGTTTTTACCTCTCTTCAAATATAAAGCTGAAAGGTGTCAATTTGTAATTAGGGGCATAGTTCCAGGACAACTGATTGCCGAATGGTCGAGTTTGGTTCAGGTTAGAGTCGAGGAGATAACCATGCATCTGAGCTTCTATTTTGTGCCCGATCCAATCCTTGACTATGACATACTCTTAGGCCTAGATATGTATGAAGATCACACCATTGAAACAACTACTGACTATACTGGGAGTAGGATTATTCGGAAACCATTGTCTGTTATCAATAGAGTAGCAGTAGGAAGTGCTGTCCAAGTGGGAGACCTGTGTGTTCCTGATGAGCATCTCCAAGCCATAACAACGATACTCAATAGCTTCCCTGATATGCTCACATCTGGTACACGGGTTCGATGTGTTAATAACTGTAGTTTATCAATTAAGCTTGAACGTGACATTGTTGTCAACAGGCACCCGTACCGTTTGTCTCTTAATGAAAGGTCTGCGGTCCGGGACATAGTTTCTGATCTTCTCACTAATGGCATTATTCGGGAGAGTGACTCTCCCTTTGCAAGTCCCATCACCCTTGTGAGAAAGAAAGATAGTTCATACCGAATGTGCGTCGATTTCAGGGAACTGAACCGTCACACTGTGAAAGATCGATATCCACTCCCGTTAATTGATGACCAACTAGACAGACTGGGGAATAACAAGTACTTTACATCATTGGACATGGCCTCTGGTTTTTATCAAATAGCCATTGAGGAAGATTCCATACCCAAAACTGCCTTTGTTACCCCAGATGGCCACTTTGAATTTTTAAGAGTACCTTTTGGGCTAGCTAACGCCCCTGCGGCATTTCAACGTGCCGTAAACAAAGCACTAGGTTCACTGCGTCATAGTGTTGTGGTTGTTTATTTGGATGATCTGCTTCTCCCTTCTCGAACTCCACAAGAAGGCCTCGATAACCTAAAACAAGTACTATCAGCTTTAGATTCTGCCGGATTTTCCCTCAACATCAAAAAATGTAAATTTTTGCAGGCATCGGTTGAATACCTAGGCAGGGAAGTTTCAGAGAAAGGAATCCGTCCTGGGCTCTCAAAAGTTGAAGCTTTACAGAAATCCCCTGTTCCTTCGAGTGTGAAGCAAGTCCGTCAATTCATGGGTCTAGCTAATTATTTCCGTAAGTTCATCCCTGTTTGCTGTAAGAACAGCCTGTATCACTAATTTAACTAGAAAGGATATCCCCTTCAACTGGCTTGAGGAGCATAATATTGCCAGAGAATATGTAATTTCTTGCCTCACAAGTCGCCCTCTTTTAGCGGTTTTTGATCATGACCTACCAACGGAACTGCACACTGATGCAAGCAGCTCAGGGTATGGTGCTATCCTCCTCCAGTTACACCACAGGAGGGAACCAAAAGTAGTGGCTTACTTTAGCCGTCAAACTTCTAAGGATGAAAAACATTATCACTCATATGAACTTGAAACACTTGCCATTGTCAGTGCTTTACGCCATTTCCGGGTATACCTGCTGGGGATTCATTTCAGATTAGTGACTGATTGCAATGCTGTTAAAGCAACTGCCACAAAAAAGGATCTTGTTCCCAGAGTTGCCAGGTGGTGGATGTACATGCAAGATCTCGACTTTGAAATCATTTATCGTAAAGGGAGTGACCTGTCTCACGTTGATTTTCTAAGTAGGAATCCTCTTCCCAGTGCCAAGGTGCGACGTGTTAAGCAAGACTCTTGGTTGTACATTGAACAAAAAGGGAATGCTGAAGTACAGGAAATGCTAGTTGCCCTATGAGAGGGACAGCTAGACTCTCATCAATACGAGGAAAAGAATGGGCTATTGTACTACAGGCTCATGGAACCTGATGGAACTGTGTCCTTGCGATGGTTTGTTCCCCGCCAGAGCCGCCTTGGTCTCTTGCGCATATTTCATGATGAGCAATGTCATGTGGGACCCGAAAAAAACTTATGATTCAATAGCTGCTCATTTCTGGTTTCCTAAAATGAGATCATTTGTCTTGAAATATGTTAAACACTGTTTAGTTTGTGCTGTCTACAAAAGTAGGACTGGCCCACGCCAGGGATATATATTCCCGATTGAAAAGCCAAGTGTCCCTTTTCACACATTACATGGGGATTGTCTTGGTCCTCTTCCCACAACAACTGAGGGATTCAAGCACATATTGATAATCGTAGATGCTTTCACTAAGTATTGTTTGCTGACACCTCTCATCTCGGTAACGGAGGCAGAAACTGAAAAGCACTTTTTGAATATTGTTGGACTATTTGGAACTCCAAAAGTGTTTGTTTCAGATGCCGGGTCAAATTTCAGGAACACACATTTTCCTAAAGTTCTAGAATCTCTGAAGATCGAGCACCATTGCGTCACTCCTGATTTACATCGGGGAAATGGTCAAGTTGAACGCTATATGCGCACAGTCATGAACCTGATTCGGATCGAAACCACTGTTTTGTCAGAATGGGCGAGAAATCTGTGGAAAATTCAATTAGTACTGAATAGTACCCAACAAAAATCAATTGGAACAACCCCTTTACATCTGCTGATTGGTGTTAATGGCTCTACACCACTCCTCCAATCTCTACTCCGAGATCTCGATTCAGATATCTCTCCTGTAAGAAGTAGACGCCTAGACCGTGAGCGGGTGGCAGCTCTGATGAATTCATCCCAAACATCTGATCAGAATTCAAGGCGCAGGGACACCCTCGAATACTCTGTAGGTGATTTTGTGCTAATGCATAAGGATAAAACAATGCACAATAGTAAGTTGAATTATACTTTTCTGGGACCATATGAGGTCGTCCAATGCCTCCCTCGTGGACGATATAGCTTGAAGAAAGTTGGTACAAAAATAGTGACTAAAGCTGCCAAGGAGCAACTTCGCCGTTGGCCTACTGATTGGTCTCTTAACTGTAATATTGAGGAACTACTCGACTTCATGGAGCAAGAGGAAATTGATACCACAACTAATAATGTTCCCAGAGGAGAAACTGCAGTAGAGCAGGACGACCGTTCCCAAAGCCCACCATTCTTTGGGTTTGACTCGGATGAAGTGGATATTCAAAAACGAAGTCTTGATTAGTAATCGAAAATTACTTATATGTGTTTCTATCACTTTTTTTCTTTTAATTTGTCTCTCAATTCTTCACTCACACTACTTCATTATGTGTTTTGGGACTGACTACCTTTAATAAACTATGAGTTTCTGTTCAAGCTTTACTATTCATTTCAGGGATATATTTTATTTCTTTTATTAATTTGTTTGGTTATTTTACTGTTTTGGCTGATTTTTGCCAATGATTTTGCCTGAAAGATGGCTGTTTTGGCTGATTTTTGCCAATGGTTGCCTGAAAGATGGCTGTTTTGGCTGATTTTTGCCAATGGTTGCCTGAAAGATGGCTGTTATGGCTGATTTTTGCCAATGGTTGCCTGAAAGATGGCTGTTTTGGCTGATTTTTGCCAATGGTTGCCTGAGAAATGGCTGTTTTGGCTGATTTTTGCCAATGGTTGCCTGAAAGATGGCTGTTTTGGCTGATTTCTGCCTATGATTTCGTTGCCTGAAAGATGGCTGTTTTAGCTGATTTTTGCCAAAATTTTTGTTGCCTGAAATATGACTGATTTCATTTTTAAAAAAGTTGTCATTGAGTTCTGCCATTGATTTTATTACCAGAATTAGTTGATGTCTCAGAGCTTAACAAAATGTAATTTGGAATGTTTTAGATTGAAAAATGCTTTATTGAGTTAGGTGAAGATAACTGATAAGGGTGACCTGGGCGGTGTTGATTGTGATTGTAGTCATAAAGGTCATTTCTATTGTGATAATGCTATCCTAATATTGTGAAATGGTTAGCATGCTAGTGTGCCAAAGTGTACGTATTCAAAAGGCCTGTCTAGTTAACAGTGCTCCCTCATGACCACATTTTCAGTTGGATTGATGGATAACTGCTTGGTGAGTATTGATTTGTCTTGGTATTAGCTGAACAATTTTAGTAGAATAAGTTGTTTTTATGTGGCTTTGAGAACAAAGCTGCTGTCAGAATTGGCCGTGTTAGATTAAGGATTTATGCAAATGCCGTCATGGGTCAATTCGGACGAGCAACATGTTATCGTCATTAGCAGCAATTGCTTTCACTAGATATGCAAGCTGGGGGGAGCGTAGAAATCTCGAAAAGGGGGATTATTCTGATCAAGACGCCCTTTGAGATCGCCTCGCCTCTAAGTTTGCCATTCCCTTTTGATACAAATCATTTCATTTCTTTTAGTACCTAGGATATCGCAATTGTGGTTTCAACATCGTGTTCAGCACTAAAAAATCTTTAAAATGTGGTGTCACTCGGCAAAAAAGCTTTTGGGCGCTCTTCAATGTCTCAAAAATTGTGGAAAGAAGTTGTGGGGGGGGGGTGGGGGTTAATTTTGGAACACCCTGTATGAAATTTTGGGCATACTTGGTACGGACTTGATCTTCATAACTCTCCATTACTCTGACCAAAAGGGAAATGTAGGTACCTAACGGCTGATGTATACCTACATGTTTTGATTAATCAATGCAAAACAACCTATACTATTTTTAATTTCCATACCTGAGCAATTTTTGTGCAGTGATATGGTAAACATGGACACTTTAACCATCGCATCCACTTTATGTTCTAAAATGGAAATACATACAATCATTAATAAATATTTAAATTAACCTAACATGAATTAATGGCAATTGCATATTTCTCTAAATTGAATAACATACGTGAATTGAGGGGAATATTTTGGCCAATCCCT
The DNA here is from genome assembly GCA_030762985.1 of Adelphocoris suturalis. Classification (NCBI taxonomy): domain Eukaryota; kingdom Metazoa; phylum Arthropoda; class Insecta; order Hemiptera; family Miridae; genus Adelphocoris; species Adelphocoris suturalis. The sequence continues at coordinate 11,390,039 of CM061050.1, forward strand.
TTTTTTCGCTGTTTTTACGAGAAAATTTATCGTTAGATAAACAAAACAGTTGATCGGTAGACTTGAAACTATTTCACCGTTGGCCAGATCATTTGAGTGGTTGATCCAATGAAAATGTTATCAAGTTTTGTTAAATTTCAACAACTAAGGAAAGAAACTAATTACTTCACATCTTTAACGAAACGCAAACTGATTTGCCATGAAAGATCGAGACAGCAGAACAAGTATTCACTTAAAAAACTCACAGTGGCCGACAATTATACTTTTCAAGATAAATAAGAGCTTTTTCTTAGATAAATGTGTGCATTTAGTGATGCATAATCTGAAAAAGTTTCAGTACAAACTTCTGAAATCTAGGGTTGTACAAATTACTGTCAATTTCATGTTACGATGAAGACAGCTTAAAATGAGTGAGAGAAATCCGTATCATAACGTCACCATTTAGTTCTTTCATTCAGCACAATAACGACATGTTGCAGTAATTGAGTGCCTACAAAATAGGAAGCGTTTACTCCAATGTTTGATATTCCACTGGTTCTTTAGATAATTTTCCTGTTTTATGTGTTCCTACCTACATCATGTGCAAGGGTGTTTGGTTAAAATTTGTATCTCAAGTATTTTCAAGCCACTTTAGATATAAATGCATGGGCTGCAATCATAAATATTAGAAACAACTTCTTCCTAAAAAATAGCATTGTATCTGATCGAGTTACTCTGCTAAATCCACATTTTGGCGTTAATATTCGTGTACTTGTAACTCGAGTGTACCTATTGTATGCTAACGTACAGAAATTCTCAATAGGCGCTTTCCATGAAACATAATTAGGGTACCAGTTGTATATGCGATCTCAGTTTGACCTGCGATCGACGCGACACGTTGTCTGGACTCAGTATGCGATCTCACTTGGAAAATCGATAACTTGCTTAACGATATGGGGGAAAAGGGGCAATCTTACCTTTCTCAACAAAAATGAAGATCGTCGAGATTAGTGAAGATCGTGACGGGTGCAGCGAGCGCCACCACTCTTCGATCAACTGTCTGTCCAACATACGTCCGCCTCCATTTACTTTTATATCGTAACGCGCTTTTACGTGCCTCCACAAGGATTCTATGGTGTGAGTGTCAGCTCCAGTAAGCGGGTCGATAAAATTTTCTGAGTGGTTTACTGTCTTGTGGGTATACCCCTCGGTTCTAAGCGTACTTGTCCGAAAAAATCACAGAACTAACTTTGATCCCGTTTTCGGTGATTGGCAGCAGCGTCCTTCTGTCCCTTTTCTCTACAATGAAAAACCGACGCTCTGAAATGTCCGCCTGCTTGCAACACATACCGAAGACCCATGGCCCTTGCACTCTTGTGCCATTATTCCGTTGAGTATCATACACATCATCGTCATGGGGTGTGCCTGAATCGGATGTGGCATGCTTCTTAGTATATAATTAGTGGAGGAGCAATTCAATTCAATTCAAATAACTTATTGTGCAGGAAACAATATGTTTATGTAAGCACACATGAACAACAAAAGACAAAATTAGACATGGGGTGTCGTAGAAAAGAAAAACATCAAGTACAAATTATAAATATTTAGGTAAATAAAGGAAATAATAATTAAAAGATAAAGGAAAGTCCATTTCACTGGATACTGACTAGACAGGATACTTACTGGCCATATGAAAAGAGGAGGAACCAACAGATAAAGGCCCGTTTACACGAGCGATTTTTTCCGGCAATAATTGCAGAAAAAAGTATTGCACAACTATTCCAAAAAAGTTGGACAACTATTCTCTCCTCGAAAAAATTGCCGAAGATTGCACGCAATTAATTGACGGGAGTTGCACAACATTTCAGGCCCACGAGCCCTCTCGGCAACTGTTGCATCGTGTTGAAATGAAGTCCAAGGGGTTTGGAAAATTATTGCACTATTGCGGCAATTTTTCGGCCTTGGGTCGGGAGAGGGAACGAAACAGCCAATCACATTGAGAGTTTATTTGTGCAGTATGGCCTTATGAGCAAATATTGACGTGAAACTGCACTGATGGGGTGCAGCATTGCCTCATGAGAGAATTTTAACGTAGGAAAGATAGGAGTTTATTTATGCAGCATGGCCTTATGAGCAAATATTGACGTGAAACTGCACTGATGGGGTGCAGCATGGCCTTATGAGCGAATACTGACGTGAAACTGCACTGATGGGGTGCAGCAGTGCCCCATGAGAGAATTTTAACATAGGAAAGATAGGAGTTTATGTGTGCAGCATGGCCTTATGAGCAAATATAGATGAAAGAATTTCAGAGGTGAGAGCCAAACCACATTCTCTCTGGCTCAGAAACTGGCGCTGCCAAATTCCCCTCTTTTTCCTTTGGTTGGTGTTATGTTGGGAACACTGGGCCCACCGCCAAAAGGTTCCCGGCTCGTCCTAGTAGTTGGTTCAGTCAGTCCATCGTTTGGTTAGTTCAAAGTCTGTACTCAGTTGTAATTGTAAGTCATTGTCTCTCTTGTAAAGTTCATAATTATACTTCGTGCCGTGGTACTTGTTGTGTTTCATTCCAGTTACCCGTTCAGCAAAGTCACTGTCAAGTAAACGACAGTTCATTGGCGACGAAATTCGGACTTTCGTGTGTGATTTTCAGTGAGATCATGTCGTCTCCAGAGCCGTCCCGTCAGGTTGCACAAGACGTTCACGCCCGTCGGAGTGTTGTTTTAGGACATGTCGATCCTTATGTACCGTCAGTGGAACCATTTCAGAACTACCTCGACCGTCTCGAGGCTTTTTTCGAGTTGAATGAAACCGACGAATCCGAGAAGGTAAATTCTCTTGTTGTTTTAATGGGTCCCGAGATGTACTCAGTTCTAAAAAACCTTGTAGCACCAGCAAAACCTAAAGAAAAGTCCTTTGAAGATCTCTGCACGACGCTGAGAGACCATTATGCTCCTCAAAGCATCGAGGTGGCGGAAAGGTACAGGTTTCATTGCCGAAATCAAGGAGCTAATGAATCAGCCCGCGATTTCTTTGTTGCTATCAGGAAGCTGGCAACTTCGTGCAATTTTGGTGATTTTTTGGATCAAGCAATGAGAGATCAGGCAGTTTTCGGTGTGAGAGACCCAGTGGTAAAGAAAAGGCTTCTTTCGGAGAAAAATTTGACTTTCGAGGGCGCTGTCAAGATTGTATCGGAGATGGAGCTCGTCATGGAGCAGGCCAAGGTAATGGACGCAGAACACCATGAGGAAATTAACCGAATGAGTTCCTACACACCCCATGGAGGAGGGAAAACGAAGAAGAAGTTCCAGCCACAAGTCCAGAACAAGAACAGTTCAGCTACAACAACAGATAAGAAATCTGATATTAACCATAATAATAACAAGTATTCTTCAAAATGTGCGAATTGTGGTCGTTTTCATAGAAATGATTCAAAATATTGTCCTGTTTCCAATTGGGAATGTTTTAATTGTAACCGTAAGGGCCATGTGGCGAAGTTTTGTCCTAATTCGCGTAATGTCAATACTGTAGAAGCTACTAATGCCGTAGGTAATGATCGTTTTGATTCATTACGAGATTCCCTTTTTGTTAAGTTGTGTGTAAATGGCATAGGTATTTCTTTTGAAGTGGACTCAGGAAGTAGTTATTCATTAATACCATTGTTTATGTATAGGAAGTTTTTGAGTAAGGTTCCTCTTGTGGAAACTTCTATATCCCTTCGGGCTGCCAATAGCGAAATGTTGTCAGTAAAGGGTCAACTGTGGGTGTCAGTGGTGTATCAGGGGAAATGTTTTAATAGTATGCCCATTGTTATTACTGGTAAAGAATTGAGTCGTCCTTTAATGGGTCGGGACTGGCTATCGGTGTTCAACCCTGGTTGGAGGTCGGCGATGCTGGGGGGCGGCGAAGGTTCGCTGGGGTCGTCGACCGTTGTAGGCCATGTAGGACCTGCACCGGAGAGGGAGGAGGTAAGCTTTAGTGATAAGAATGTTGCAAAGGATTTGGGTGTACCTTCTGAAGTTACTAGTTTGATAGAATCTTATAGGAAACGTTTTCCTAAGGTGTTTGATAAGTTCAACACTGATCCTATTAAAAAATTTGAAGCTTCAATCGTTCTGAAAGATGCGGTACCCATTTTTCACAGAGCTTATAACGTTCCCTACTCTCAGCGGGAAGCGGTCGCTGAGGAACTGGCTGCTTTAGAATCTAAAGGTATTATTAGTAAGGTATCTCATAGCCAGTGGGCGTCCCCGATTGTTTGTGTCAAGAAGACCAATGGTAAACTCCGCTTATGTGTGGATTTCAAGGCAACCATCAACAAATATGTAGATTTGGCCCACTATCCCTTGCCAAAGGCAGAGGATATTTTTCAGTCGCTGTTGAGACATAAATTTTTTTGTGAGCTTGATTTGTCTAATGCTTACCTACAGTTGAAGGTGAATGAGAAGTGTAAAGAGTATTTAACGATCAACACGCATCTAGGCCTCTTTCGTTTTCACCGTTTAACGTTTGGGCTTTCAAGTTCGCCCGCTTTGTTTCAAGCAACTATTGATGCTATTTTGGTAGGTATTCCTAACGTTCGTGCATATTTGGACAACATCATTATAGGTGGTAAAAGTTTAGAGGAGTGTCAGACCACTGTCGAACTGGTTCTGGCCCGTCTTAATGAGTACAATGTAGTATTAAAGGTTGATAAGTGTAAGTGGTTCAAAACGTCAATTGAGCTTTTAGGGTTTTGGCTAGATGGAAAAGGGTTGCGCCCATCCCCTACAAAAATTTCAGCTATGCAAAATGCACCAAAACCCACTAATGTGTCTGAATTAAAATCGTTCTTAGGCTTGTTAAATTTTTACCATAAGTTCATAAACATGTCTGTTGATTTGCTAGAACCCCTGTATGCGCTGACCAGAAAAGAAGTTCCATGGGTCTGGTCCCAAGAATGTGATGACGCGTTCTTGCGTGCAAAATCAGCAATTTCTGATAAATGTTTACTAGTGTTATATGATCCTACCAAACCGTTGATTTTAACAACTGATAGTAGTTGTTATGGTGTGGGGGCCACGTTGGCTCACCTCATTGATGGGGTAGAGCAGCCAATTGCGTTTGCTTCTACTACCCTGTCACCTGCTGAGAAAAATTATTCCCAAACTGACCGGGAAGCTCTTTCCCTAGTATTTGGAGTCAAATATTTTCATAATTTTCTCGCAGGCCGCCACTTTACGTTGGTCACAGATCACCAGTCGCTTCAATCTCTGTTCAAGGAGCGAAAAGGTATACCGTTGCATGCTAACCCTCGTCTTCAGCGTTGGGCGATTATCTTATCAGCTTACAGCTACACCATCAAGTACAGAAAAGGGTCAGAGAATTATGCAGATGCCCTCTCTCGATTGCCGTTGAAAGGTTCAACGGAAGTGCCTGAGTGTTTTGTTGTGTGTGAGGAGTTTGAGAACAATTTCCTCACGTTTCGAGAGGTGGCAAAATTTACGTCTGCGGACCCGGTGTTGGCTCAAGTTCGGGTGTGGGCACAGTCGTCATGGCCTGTCAAGGTTGATAGCCAGTATGCAGTATTTTTCAAAAACCGACTCGCGTTGACGGTCCAGGATGACTGCTTGTTGTTTGGTAGTCGTGTGGTAGTTCCTGCGGCGCTTCAGTCAAGAGTCCTAGATCTGTTGCACAAGGATCATGTTGGTGTTGTTCGTACCAAGTTATTAGCCAGATCTTACATCTGGTGGATGGGCCTCGATCGGGACATCGAACAAAGGGTGGCAACTTGTATGACTTGCCAGCTCACTCAAAATGACACTATTCCTCGGGTGTATGTTCCCATGTCAAGCGCCCAAGGTCCCTGGAAACGACTCCATTTAGATTTTTTGGATGTATTCAAATGCAAGATTCTGTTGTTAGTTGACGAATTTAGTAATTGGCTGGAAGCCTGGATATTAAATCATACCACAGCATTGGTGGTGATCGATAAGTTGCGAGAGTGTTTTTCCCGCTTTGGATTGGCCCAGTGTGTGGTGACCGACAATGGCCCTCCTTTTACATCCAAAGAATTGCAAAATTTCTTTAAAGAAAACAACATTGAGCATGTGTTGTCTCCACCTTACCACCCGGCCTCTAACGGGGAAGCCGAAAGGGGAGTACAAACAGTAAAAAAACTCCTGTTGAGAGCGGTGGTCGCAAAGAATTCTCAGAGTGACATGCAAGGCAAATTGTATGATTGTTTGAATGCGTATAGGTTTACACCATCAGCTACCAGTAAGAAGTCTCCTGCTGATTGGATGCTTGGTTTCAGAGGTCGTAACCAACTTAGCATGTTGCTGCCCACGGATAAAGTGGACCTGAAAGGGAACGTGTGTGATCAGCCTAAGAGAGGTTTTCAGGTAAATGATAAAATATTAGTAAAAAATCCTGTTAAAGGTATGTTCAAGTGGGTACGTGCTAGGGTTATGAAACAAATTGGTCTGGTTGTATATCTAGTTAGATTTGCTGGTGGGGAAATCAGAAAGGTGCACCTTAATCAGTTGCGTTTCAGTTTGTTACCGGATTCTGACCATCCTCCTGCCAGGTGCTGGTACCCGGAGACCTCCCCAGGTCCTCCTATTTCCCCTACCCAGCCATCAAGGGTTCAGAACGATTCTGTGCCCCATCCTAGACCAGAAGTTGGCTCGCCGATCGCACAGCCTCAGACCAGAGCAGGGTTAAGGACGGCGTCAGAGCGCCGCCCACCTAATCGTTTTTCACCCTCTAAATACGATTAATAGTAAGAAGTTTATGTGTAGAATGGTGTACCTTGTATATTATGTTCTTTGTAAGTATTATGTACATTGTGTAGTATGTTCTTTCTAAGGGGGGGAATGTTATGTTGGTAACACTGGGCCCACCGCCAAAAGGTTCCCGGCTCGTCCTAGTAGTTCAGTTCAGTCCATCGTTTAGTTAGTTCAAAGTCTGTACTCAGTTGTAAGTGTAAGTCATTGTCTCTCTTGTAAAGTTCATAATTATACTTCGTGCCGTGGTACTTGTTGTGTTTCATTCCAGTTACCCGTTCAGCAAAGTCACTGTCAAGTAAACGACAGTTCAGTTGGCAGCAGCAGCGACGACGACCACAGCAGCAGCGACGACCACCTCTTCACCGTCCATGGCGCGAACTGTTGTCGCCCGTGTAAACGAAAAAACTGAGCAATTACTATTGCACAACTTTTTGGTGCAACACAGTGCAATTAATTCCTTGCAACATCTTGACGCAACACGAGGCAATTTTATTGCTTTGTGTTGCGTACAACTTTTCTAGTGCAATTGTTTTGGAGTTGCACAACTTTTGTTGCTCGTGTAAACGGCAATTAAGGAAGGTTAAAGCCGAAGTTTGGCGTTTTGTGTTGAGATCGCATTCAGATCTTTGAGATCGCATATTGGAGGTTGAAAGTGCGCTGATATCGCATATACTACTGGTACCAGAATTAGAACCTAATGTATTGTGGTGTAGATATTATGCAGCGGTATTTCATAACAAATAATTGCTACTAGGAAATACTATAAAACTAACTTCATAGTCACTCTAAACTTGAAAACGAAATAGATAATATAGACAGATGGGTGTACAGATATACCCATAATATAGAGTAGTTCTTAGAATATACAAAATAATGGAACTTCAGGGATCCATCCTAAAATTGATTCCCAACAAAATGGTCCTCTTATTCCATCACGAATTGATCCAGATATAATCTGGATATATAAATATATATATATATATATAAATTCTAACTGCTAATTTGATACGAACGGAGGGTAGGTCTACATTTGCAAAACATCTGAAGGAATCCAATCATACTTACCATTTTGATTTGACAGATATACAGTTTGTAGAATTACTTCTAATGGTTTGAATGTTAAGATCATATTTTGAACGGAAATTTAATGTAATTTCTAATGGTGCCCATATTTTTATTTAATTTATTATTTGTGTTTACAAAGGACCGTTTTGAATTCATCAGGTGAAAAAATCCTATCCAATTTTTATTATTATTAATATATAAAATCCAATGTCTGTTAGTGTGAGCATCAGGGTCGAACGGCTGCTCTGATTTTCAAAGGGCGGGCGCAAATTGACGAGCAAATTCCGGACAATTTACTTATCACATATTACAATCCTCTATCGAGATCAGCTGAGTGAGCTCGTACAGCTAATTTCCATGCTATTCATTCTATGAAGCTGTAATTTCAGCAGTTTAAGCTTCGACTAACCCAGCCATGTGTCGTGCTACGCATCGGTAAACGGCTAGTGAATGCTAAAAATCAGCACAGAAAATGCTTGGAAATTGAATTTTACAATATAATTATCCGCTCGTATACATCTACAAGAAACCCTTTGTTGGAAACTAGATGTAGAATCGATCCCTAAAGTTTCTTCGATCTTGAACCGAACACCCTTTTTTATGTCTGTATTGGGTAAGACATTATACCCATCTACGAAAATAATGCTATTTTTTTCAATAATATACATTTGCAGTGATTATATACAATTTACTATTATAATAACACTTAATAAAGAACACAACATAGTGAAACTGGACAAATGCATTACCATTAAGTAAGAATATCTAATCAAAATACTGCTACAAATATTGTATGATATTGTCTCAAACCTATTCAATAGATCGCTCAATTTACAACATTTTGTTCAATTTATTTCACCTAACTTCCTTCCTAAAGCTCGTATAATAGTGAGAAATTTATTTAATAAGATTTTAATGTGTCTACTGTCTATAAAGACATATTGAAGAGACTTTGTCTAGTATGCTAGAAGAAAGGTTAGTAGGTATTATAGGTAGACCTGGGGCCTATTTCATAAAACAACAAGTTAAGTACAAGTTAACAAGTACGGGGGATGCACGGTAAACTAGAACAAGTGTTTCGCCGAAACAAAGAGTACAAAGAAAAATGGCGTGTGGGGACAAACGAAAAAATTTGATTTCAATTAACTGAATATTGTTTTTGTTAAAGGTTGTTTATAGTTATTTTATATATATATATATATATATATATATATATATATATATATATATATATATATATATATATATATATATATATATATATATATATATATATATATAGAAAGTGTGAATGTATTTATTGTGTGTGAGAGTGATTGTGTGCAAGGTCTGTTCCTGCGATGTCGGTATGGGGTTGCTTGGTCGGAACTGGGGGCGGCCCTGGTATGCTTTGAATCTCTTTTGAGATTTGATTGGCCGGGCATCTGTCTATGACGGATGCTCGACCCGGGGAGCCGCCGTGGTGGGTGGGGCCTGGGGTCGGCCGGGTGGCTTCTGGCCGGCGGTTGGGGTGACTTCACACCAACATTCGTCACACCAACATTGCTTATTAATGCTAAATATGTTTTTACCTACCTTCGTCTACTTTTCTTTTATGATTATATTTCTGTTGACTTTTGTAATGCCAGTTTTGGCCGCTACAAATAAAAACGATTTGATTTGATTTGATTTGAAATGAACAACGCCAAGCGGGATGCCGAAATTGAAGTTTTGTCAGCGAATCATAATATAAAAACTGTGTTAAGTACACGATAGGATGTTTATCGTACATGACAAAGTGTAATGATTGGAAGACAGACTGAAAAGCGGAGAAAGTGTGTATTTGATTTCAACTTATTCTGATGGCTAAAACAATCGGATTTTTCTCCTTCATTCAGCGGAAATGATTAATCAGTTTATCAATTACTTTATGTTGTTGGGTTAGGAATGTCATCTGTAACTGTGGTGAAAACCACCCCCTCTTTTCAACAGCCCTTTTCAGGGCTACCAAAAAGAGGTAGACACAACACAAAAATATTTATAAGACGTCGAGTTACAACTCCGTCAAACAAAAATATTTCACCAGAGAGAAAATACGAATTTCTCTCTCAAAAGTGAAATATTAACTAATAACATACAAGGCGACCTCCCTAGACACTTACTGGGCGAGAGAGATGCGACAAGTATCTCGAACCAAGTCGCCTTGAACGAGAAAACTCAAACAGAAAATCAAACGTCCTCTAAAACTAACAAGGACAATTCAAACAAGCCTACTCGCCAATCAGAAACACTGATTACACGAGAGACAATAGGCGAACCAACCAAGAGGCGGCAAGCAACCACCTCTGGTCCAGCAGCCACCCCGGGGACCCCGTCTGAACAACGGACGCAGAGAAAGCACCCGAGGTCCCCGTCTAAACTCAAGGTCGTCGGCTCCGCGACGGACGCTCGTAAGCCACCCCCGGGGACCCCGTCGCAGCGACGGACGTGGGGAAACCACCCCGGAGGACCAGCTCAGCTATCATACTCGCAGATACTGAGAAAACAATGTGCGAGCCAATGAGATTACACAGTCGAATTAACGAAATTAAGCGGACCAATCAGGAGGCGGCCACCTCCCTATAATTACCCCGCTCGGAGCCCTCCGAATTCATTCCACTCTCCGCTCTCGACGACTACACTCAGAAGTACGAAGATTTCTACACGCTCTACGCTGACGAACCTTCTGCATCCCGAGTTCATCTCAAGAACGGCTTCCTACTGCTTTCTAGAAGGCCTACCTTCTCTCCACACAGATCTCGCATTGGCATCTACGAGTCCAGTGATTATTCATCCTGCTCATTGCCCAACGTAGTTCATCTGTCAGGACGCCACCCGGTACATCTATCGATATTCTCTTTAGATCGTACGCCCGCTGGGACGTTCCTAGTCGTGTCGCCCGGGTTTCGTAGCACTAGGCTCGTCACCGACCGCTGTGGGCACGCCGGTAAATTACTCAGCTCATACGCTCTAATTTACCGTCCAAGGAAGTCTTTTTCAAGACTACAAGGTAGGACCCTGACATACGAGCAAAGGAAAGAAGCTCTGTCAAGCGAGTCCACCTTCTAAACCCTCTATTTCTATACATAGAGGCATCGAAACGAGCTAATAACTCGGATATTTCGATGGAACGTCGGCCGTCCTATTTCCTCATGCAAGGGGAGGTAGACCAAGGTGCGGCCGGGCCTCTTAGTCCACGCAGCGCTACCTACACGCTGCCCGGCCAATCCGCCGGTCCCAGCGACGGCTCAAGGCTCGATCCTCACGACGAGATCGCCTTCTCACCTAACGTATTCACGAAGGAAACGTTAGATCAAGCCTCACCTATACAAAAGATCGAGGATACCTTTCAGACCCGCTCTGAAGTCAATCATTATGATTCGACAAAGCTTTCCGAATATCCACGATATTCGACACAAGGCTACCCGGCCGATCCGAGTGTCAAATACACTCCAAATGTACAAAAAACAAAGGATACTTTTCAGTACCTCAACCAAGCTCAACATATTCCTCCTACAGATATAAATCTTAGGCCGGAATATTACAAAACGGCTCAGTACCAAACTGATCGAACCCAGCACCCACTATGCGAGCCCAGTGCTCCACGCGGCTGCGACACGAACTATCTCTCAGTTCATCCCGCCAAGCAAGCTGACCTTGACGGTTTCGCTCACATTCCTTACAGGAATAACCCAGGGACTGACCCGCATAATCAGAATATAAATGTCCCACTTGGTCTACCTACACCAAGTAAAACATATTTAAATCCACTACAAATGGTGACCCCGCCTTTGAACAGGCTTAACACGGAGCATTTCGTTCCCTCTTATGAAGCTAGTGGATTTCAGGGAACCACTGCGGGCGTGCGACCCCCGCCGGGCCTCTACGCCCCACATCTCACTCAACAACCCTCTACACAAAGTGGCTTTCGAGCACTTTTAGAGGAGATGGGAGATTATCAAAAACCAATCTTCCAAAAGAAGAATATCGATCGTGCACTCGCCGAGTTCGATCAATACTGCGTGCGAAAACACCTGAGAACGCAGAACGAATGCTTCTCAGCTATATACAAGTGGGTACCAGAAGAAATGAGGGAAGCTATCGACTCAGCTTACCTCACGGCACCCCACGCACCTTATGAAGAGGCCAAACAGCGCCTACAGCGAGAATACGGGTTGTCCTTACAGGACAGGCTCCTCGCACTCGCCAAAAAACCCAGCACCAAGTACCACGAAATGTACTCTAAAGCTGTTGGGTACTTCTCAGAGGCTCTGATCACTCAAAAGTGGATCGAAACTCTACCTATCGAAGCACGAGGTATGGTCGCAGCTCAGCCTACCACGACCGCCCGGCTCGACCTAGCTGATACGCTACACGCGTACAAAACAGAGAATACCTCTCTCAACATACGAGGAGTAGAATCTACTCCGAAACACATGAAAACTGGTTTCAAAAAGGCCCTCTCACAACAAGCTGAGTTCAAACCCCAACCAGTAGAGAGTAGGCCTCACAAACCGACGGCCTATGTCTGTCGAAACCACGCACGTTTCGGTAGCGAAACTCGCAAGTGTGCAGACCCAGAACACTGCACTTGGAAGGCAAACACTGCTTCCAAAACTAGCAAAAAGGCAGCGACTATAAGCCAGCCTAAAACCTGGGTTTCAAACGAAAATACTCAGAGATCGGTACAAGAAAGTACCGTTCCAACCTCCGACGTAGAGAGCTCGGAAAACGAATAACTGCCAGTGTATCTGAGCCTATACACCGGCAGTCTACTGAGTATAAAAGGCTTTTTTTCAAGTGCAAACTAAATGGCACTGAATTTCTCATCGACACGGGAGCAGAAGTGAACATTCTGCCCCACAATGTCACCAAAAAATTGGGCTTAAAAATTCGTAAGTCCAACGTAAAGCTCACAGCAGCTAACGGAGCCCCTACAGACACACTAGGGCGGGCTGACACGACAATTAACATCGGCCTCGGAGACATGACCACCGATTTTATGATCACGAAAGTCGATCTAGCAATCCTCGGTATACCATTCCTCGAGTCTTGGGATATCGGAATACGGGTCAAACACAAATACATTTATAAAGATAAAATAAAAAGCTATGCCGATCAAAAAATAGCTGCAGTCATGAACAAAAAATTCACTGACGAACAAATAGCAGCTACTATCCCTCATCGTGACAACAGCCCTCAACCAGAGGACGTACAAATCACGGAGGACGAAAACATTCGCTCTATCATTGAAAAATACAATGATAAAATGAACAAACTTCAAGGGAAGTGGAAAAACAACGGGGTTTACCACCGTATAACCACGGAAGGAACACCAGTACACTTCCGAGCAAGACCCATGGCGGGCGAAAAACGGGCTCAAGTCAAAAGTACTTTTGACAAAATGCTTTCCGAAGGCATAATTGCACCATCAGATTCCGAATGGGCATCCCCGTTACACTGCGTGCCAAAAAAAGACGGGTCATGGAGAATCACCGGCGACTACCGTTTCCTGAACGCGAAAACGAAGAAAGACGCCTACCCTCCTCCTCACATTCGCTCTTTCCAAGCGAATTTACATGATACACGAATCTATTCGACAATAGATTTAAAATCGGCATATTACCATATTCCGATGCACCCAGATGACGCTCATAAAACTGCAATTATTACACCTTTCGGTCTGTATGAGTTTAAGAAAATGAGCATGGGTTTGGCCGGAGCGGCTCAAACATGGCAAAGATACATGGACAGCATCATGCGAAAATTTGATTTCGCATTTGTATACCTAGATGACATCCTGGTGGCTTCTAAAAATTATAAAGAACACATGAACCACCTCAAACAAATTTTTGACAAGCTAGGGGAACACGGACTTCGAGTACTTTTTGATAAATGCATTTTTTCAAAACCTACCGTCGATTTCCTAGGTTTCACTATCTCGAAAGAAGGGATAATTCCTAAACGAGATAAAATAGAAGCCATAGAACAATTTCCTAGGCCAATAGACGTACGAAGTCTACGCAGATTCCTAGGTATGTGTGGTTTCTACCGAGCTTGCTCGAGTAAATTCGCTCACACGGCACAACCTCTGTATGACTCCATTCAGTCAAACAAAAAAAATGACAAAACACCTATCGAATGGACATCAGAGAGAGAAAAAGCTTTCAACAGCTTAAAACAAGCAATGATTAAAGCTACATTGCATAATATCGCTCATCCACACCCTACAGCAGAGTGGAGATTAGTCTGCGACGCATCCGACACACACATCGGAGCGGCACTGGAGCAGGAAATTACAGACAAACACGGCTCGAAATCTTACCAACCATTGGGATTTTTCAGTAAAGAAATTCCGGAACAATGGAAGAATAAAGCATCATTCGACAAAGAAATGTTCGTCGTTTACCAAGCTTGCATTCATTGGCACAATGACTTGGACGGCCGATCTTTTCATATTTGTTCAGATCACAAGCCTCTGCTAGGCACGATGCTTAAGAAAAATGCACATTTTTCTAAAATGAGATTAAGATGGCTAACATACATCTCTCAAATGACGAGTGACATTCGTCATATACCCGGAGAGAACAACGTCGTCGTCGACGCACTCTCCAGACCCTTCGATCCAGTTGAAATTCAAACAAAATCGATTTCAACCCAAACTGACGAGGGTCCACCCATAGCCGAAATTTCGCAAATTACGGCTGCAATAGAGTGCAATCTTCTACTGCACATTTCAAATGCACAAATTCGTTCTCCTCCTAACGCAGAGGACAAATTGAAACTCACACGAGTCGAATTTCCTCAAGGAGAAATTTGGTGTAACCTAGACCTAGGACACCCAAGACCTTATATTCCAAACGAAATAAGGCAAGAAATAATCAGCCAAATCCACAATTTGGGACACCCAGGTATACACTCTACAGTGTATAAAGTTAAACAAAGATATTTTTGGCACGGACTCCGTGCAGATGTCTCCAACTGGGTCCGAGCGTGCGAGACTTGCCAACGAGCAAAAATCACTCGCTCCGTGAAGCTCCCTTACTCCGAATTTGAAACGGCTAACAAATTTTCACATGTACACGTTGACATTACCGGACCTTTACCTTTAGCTAAAGGAGGGAAACGTTACATTCTAATGATGGTCGATAGAGCAACGGGTTGGCTAGAGGCAGTCCCTCTTAACAACATCGAAACAGCCACGATCACAAACGCCTTTATCAATATTTGGGTAGCTTCAAAAGGCGTACCTAAATACATCACAAGTGATCAAGGCACACAATTCGAATCAGATCTATTTAATTCCATTATGGAACGTCTCGGAGTAAAACATACCCACACGTTACCATACAAACCGTCAACAAACGGAATGGTAGAACGCAGAAATAGATCTCTGAAAGAGGCTCTCAAAGCACAAAACGAAAATTGGCTCGACGCCCTACCAAAAGTACTACTCGCCATGCGTACGGCAGTAGACCCAGCAACGGAAACTACACCGTTCCAAAAAGTTTACGGAATTGACGTACCACTCCCAGGAGACATTTTCGTAACTTCTACAAACCTTTCGGAGCCTCTCTTCTTCCGGCCTACGCATATTAAACATAATAATACGAAATATGCCGTAAACATGCCCAAAAATTTGGATACATGTACACACGTCTATATCAGAGTGCCCACACAGCTCTCCTCCCTGCAATGTCCTTACACGGGACCATTCAAGGTTATTAAGAGAGATAAGTTTTCGGTTACAGTACAAATTGGCGAACACACGAAAAAAGTTCCCAAACAACAAATAAAACCGGCTTACACTCTAAACTCGGACGAAGCTGTGTCACGAAACCAAAATCAAGCAGAAAATAAGGAGAAAACTCCCCGAAAATCCGCCAGAGGGCGCGTCCCCTCTACCAAATTCGACGAGAAGTGGGTGACTGCACTTGAAGCAGGCCACACCCACTTTTCTCGGGTAGGAACAGTGGGAGATATAAATATGGAACACCCCACGCCAGGAGCTCATACCAACTTTGACCATGGCAGCTCCCACTCCTACAGAGCAGATGATAATAGAGGAAGTGGAGAATCTCCTCCTCGCTGAGGAAATTCCGGCAGTCATCAGCCCGCTACCGCCGTCGCCGGAAAAGAAGACACCGACGGACGCCAGCGCTTCGAAGGTGGTGTGGAAAACACCGGCCGCATACGCGACGACCACTACACCCGCTCACCAGCTCCCCACGGGTCCACGAAAGTGGATCAGCTCGGGCGACGTGCCCGTGCCTCGGTGGGACGAGATGGGCGCAGCGGGGTGGACGGAGCCGGAACGAGCACCTCCGCAACAGCCCAGCCGCGGCCGCGGGCCAAGCCCTCGCGGGTTTGGCTCCCGTCGGCAAAGCTCGGGCCGGCCATGGCCGCCCCGCGGCGGTCGTCGAAACCGGCGAGGCAGGGGCGCACCCCAGGCGCGGGACGCGAGGCCTGCACCTCCGCCTCCGCCCCAACTGGTGAGGGTTTCATACGGAGAATTCCGTGTGGACCTCCCAGTTCTCCCCAACCGGCGTCGTCGTTAGTAACACGACGTCTTGGGGGGGCGCCTGTGGTGAAAACCACCCCCTCTTTTCAACAGCCCTTTTCAGGGCTACCAAAAAGAGGTAGACACAACACAAAAATATTTATAAGACGTCGAGTTACAACTCCGTCAAACAAAATATTTCACCAGAGAGAAAATACGAATTTCTCTCTCAAAAGTGAAATATTAACTAATAACATACAAGGCGACCTCCCTAGACACTTACTGGGCGAGAGAGATGCGACAAGTATCTCGAACCAAGTCGCCTTGAACGAGAAAACTCAAACAGAAAATCAAACGTCCTCTAAAACTAACAAGGACAATTCAAACAAGCCTACTCGCCAATCAGAAACACTGATTACACGAGAGACAATAGGCGAACCAACCAAGAGGCGGCAAGCAACCACCTCTGGTCCAGCAGCCACCCCGGGGACCCCGTCTGAACAACGGACGCAGAGAAAGCACCCGAGGTCCCCGTCTAAACTCAAGGTCGTCGGCTCCGCGACGGACGCTCGTA
Source organism: Adelphocoris suturalis (assembly GCA_030762985.1). Taxonomy (NCBI): domain Eukaryota; kingdom Metazoa; phylum Arthropoda; class Insecta; order Hemiptera; family Miridae; genus Adelphocoris; species Adelphocoris suturalis. The sequence continues at coordinate 11,406,942 of CM061050.1, forward strand.
AGCCACCCCCGGGGACCCCGTCGCAGCGACGGACGTGGGGAAACCACCCGGAGGACCAGCTCAGCTATCATACTCGCAGATACTGAGAAAACAATGTGCGAGCCAATGAGATTACACAGTCGAATTAACGAAATTAAGCGGACCAATCAGGAGGCGGCCACCTCCCTATAATTACCCCGCTCGGAGCCCTCCGAATTCATTCCACTCTCCGCTCTCGACGACTACACTCAGAAGTACGAAGATTTCTACACGCTCTACGCTGACGAACCTTCTGCATCCCGAGTTCATCTCAAGAACGGCTTCCTACTGCTTTCTACAAGGCCTACCTTCTCTCCACACAGATCTCGCATTGGCATCTACGAGTCCAGTGATTATTCATCCTGCTCATTGCCCAACGTAGTTCATCTGTCAGGACGCCACCCGGTACATCTATCGATATTCTCTTTAGATCGTACGCCCGCTGGGACGTTCCTAGTCGTGTCGCCCGGGTTTCGTAGCACTAGGCTCGTCACCGACCGCTGTGGGCACGCCGGTAAATTACTCAGCTCATACGCTCTAATTTACCGTCCAAGGAAGTCTTTTTCAAGACTACAAGGTAGGACCCTGACATACGAGCAAAGGAAAGAAGCTCTGTCAAGCGAGTCCACCTTCTAAACCCTCTATTTCTATACATAGAGGCATCGAAACGAGCTAATAACTCGGATATTTCGATGGAACGTCGGCCGTCCTATTTCCTCATGCAAGGGGAGGTAGACCAAGGCGCGGCCGGGCCTCTTAGTCCACGCAGCGCTACCTACACGCTGCCCGGCCAATCCGCCGGTCCCAGCGACGGCTCAAGGCTCGATCCTCACGACGAGATCGCCTTCTCACCTAACGTATTCACGAAGGAAACGTTAGATCAAGCCTCACCTATACAAAAGATCGAGGATACCTTTCAGACCCGCTCTGAAGTCAATCATTATGATTCGACAAAGCTTTCCGAATATCCACGATATTCGACACAAGGCTACCCGGCCGATCCGAGTGTCAAATACACTCCAAATGTACAAAAAACAAAGGATACTTTTCAGTACCTCAACCAAGCTCAACATATTCCTCCTACAGATATAAATCTTAGGCCGGAATATTACAAAACGGCTCAGTACCAAACTGATCGAACCCAGCACCCACTATGCGAGCCCAGTGCTCCACGCGGCTGCGACACGAACTATCTCTCAGTTCATCCCGCCAAGCAAGCTGACCTTGACGGTTTCGCTCACATTCCTTACAGGAATAACCCAGGGACTGACCCGCATAATCAGAATATAAATGTCCCACTTGGTCTACCTACACCAAGTAAAACATATTTAAATCCACTACAGTAACTTTGAGATGATCTTCACACTTCACTTTGTTCTTCAATGGTAGGGAGATCCTCAATACCCGATCAGGGAAAATTGCACAGGGTCACGCACCATTTGAATCTTTGTCGAAAGACATCCTAAATCTCTCGTTAAACTCAAAAATACCCACGAAATGAGCATTTATTCGTGGCCGAATAAAACTTTGGCGTCTTCTACGCTGAATGCTTCTTTCTTGTCTGTATTCTTCAGCAAAAGATGATTCCCACATATTAACACCGAAACATTGTCAGCTCACAATGCTGGTAAATAACAAGCTTACAGGTGAATGAACTTAGGTTAAAAATCGGCCTTTTTTCACAACTGTAAAACAGTGACTTGTACAAAATGATGGGGAAACACTTGTAACTTGTCAAAATTCGCCTGTACACTTGTTAATTTTCACAGTGCATTACAAGTCTTAACTTGTACCTTTGCGAAACGCTTACACACTCATTTTTACAACTTGTACATAAAATCGGTATGTAACTTTTGTCGCTTTATGAAATAGGCCCCAGAGCTATATTATTATTCACGTACGATTAAATGAAATAATATGTTAATTTAATTACTACTTCATTACCTTTTTCAAATACCAAGCACCTAGATGATCTTGGGGCGAACTTGCCGCCGAAGTGTTTTTCCAAAGTGAAAGGACGAAGAACGCCCTGTTTTAGGGGTGTTGTTCATAACGAGCAGATGAAATTGAATGAGATAGTGGAAGGGGGGGGGGGGGGGGCAGTGCTTACCCGTTTTTCATAAATCTGACTTTGTGATGCTACCATTTCCCTCACACTAGAGTTAAATAATGACTACGGTTTTATTACATTCCCCAGACATTTCTACGTCGAAAAACGCGTGGATATATTTAATTGAAGTAAGTAATTAATTAAGAAGAGGGAAAAACCTAGAAGCATTCAAACAACGCACTGGCCCCCTGTTGAGGGGCAAGTGCGTACGTATAATGGGACAAGAAGGTTTCAACTTTCTACCCTAAAAATATAATGAATTAAAGTAGGTAAACTTTGGGTATAGTTAAAAATTAATTTAAATGAAAAGTAAAACGCCGCAAAATATATAATTTTTAGCAAATCAATATAAATTCATGATTGATAAAATGGTCAATAAACTCATCCACTGATTCGCTGTCGGATGAGGAATGAGGTTTGCGTGAGAGAGAATTTGAAGACTCCAGAATTTCGGAGAATAAGGCCGTGTCCTACGTGGACGACCCAAGGCCCTACAACTGTACGTGGATCTCAGACGGCGCCGAATGCAAATTGAAGAGAGCATTGGCGGACATATTGGGGTCAACTTCACGCGCCCTTTTTAATTGAAATGCTAGCTAGTTTGTGTATAAGTGTTCGTAGAAAACATATTTTTTATTATCTTGATGACTAGTCCATTAAAAACGTCAATTATTATGATGACAACACAGTTTGTAAATGAGGAGCTTACTTTCAAAAGGGGTCATATCCATTTTTCGAAAAAAATCTGTAAAAAACGGATTTTCAATCTGTAGGATAACCAAAATCGATTTGTATGAGCAGTTAGCGTCAAAAAGGAACATATCCTTGTGTATTTGAGGGCCAAAGTTTGATGTTTGGATCCCATCCACAACTGTACGTGGATCTCAGACGGCGCCGAATGCAAATTGAAGAGAGCATTGGCGGACATATTGGGGTCAACTTCACGCGCCCTTTTTAATTGAAATGCTAGCTAGTTTGTGTATAAGTGTTCGTAGAAAACATATTTTTTATTATCTTGATGAAAACTAGTCTTAAATCATTAAAAACGTCAATTATTATGATGACAACACAGTTTGTAAATGAATTTTATGCAATATTTTCAACAGAGACAAACTGTGGGAGCTGCTTGTCTTTGGAATATCTAACCAAATATGACGATTTACAAACTTATTTAGGCCACAATTCTCGTCCGATTTTCGTGATTCTTTTTTTGTTCAACTATGAATTTGGTCTAGTTTTGGGTCTTATATCAGGAATTTCAAATTTGATTATGATTATGAGATTTGATTATGATAACAGTAAAATATCATGATGTTTTAACTAATATCGTCAGATTTTTGTGATTATTTTTTTGTTCAACTATGAATTTGGTCTAGTTTTGGATCTTATATCAGGAATTTCAAATTTGATTGTGAAAAAGGGTGAATGGAGGGGGTAACAGTAAAATATCATGATGTTTTAACTAATATCGTCAGATTTTTGTGATTCTTTTTTGTTCAATTAAGAATTTTGTCTAGTTTTGGAAGGTATATTAGGAGTTTCAAGTTTCATTATGGACGAGGAAGATTGGAGGAGGTAATAGTAGGTAATAAATCATGTTTTAACTAGGTATTCAAGTCAGATTTTCGAGATCATTTTTTAAATTCGATTATAAATTTGGTCTAGGTTATAAAAATATGTCAGGAGCTTCAAATTTCATACTGGAAGTTTTATCATTTGAATTTGCTGTCGGTGGAGGGAGTTAATTGGGGGGGGTTTCGAGAAGTCATGATATATTTGTTTTTTCTCTTATTTTAACTCTCACCAAATATATATAAAATCCATTCATAGGGACGTCCGTGTAATGTATGCATTACTTACCAATTTTTGAGTAGTGGCGATATTGTACTTTTCATACCTACCGTACTTATAATAGTTAAGGCATAAGTTAGTTAGGTATTTCAAAGTGAAAGATCCTTCCATTATTCAAAAGCAATTATCTCAGAACCATTCTTCCAAAGTAACAGAAGAATCGCTCTGCATTTCAATATTGAGACAATATCTTGTACACAAGACACAGTTTTACTAACACCATGGGTTCACCTGGGCAAGGAGTATGATCAGAGGAGCTGAACAATTGAATAAATTAATAACTACTTCATGGCACTTTCTATGTTATTATATTATTTTCATTTTACATACGATTTCATACAATTCTGTCAATACAATACAGTACAATATACAATACAATGTCAATACAAAAAACAATTTCATACAATTCTCTCAATTTCTTGTTTAAAGGAAATCTGTGGAAAAAACAAAACAAAATTTAGATCAATTTGAAACGTTGGAGCTTATGCATATTGATATGTTAGAAAAAGGAAATTATTATCAACTACAATAGGTACTGCGTTACCACATCTAGAGGCCTACAACGGACCAAAATAATCTTTAGGAAATCGTGAAAATCTATACTTACTTGTGAAATGAGAGTGTGCAGTCTTCAGTTTCTCGATTTATGCAGTTAAATGCCGCACACACTTTAACTATTGTGCATTATCAAAGAAATTTCATGAGTAGATGAACTATAATACAATCTTCATTGCACATAAATAAACGATGTTGCCCCCAATATGGCCGACTACAGACCGTTCAATTTGCAACGCGACACTAGCGCTACGAGTGGGTCTAGTTTACTATTACAATGTCTTTGGGACGACCAAACAGCGCGAGCGAGCGACCAGCTGATTCCAAACAAGGTAAACCGAACGAAGTGTCCTACGTGCCACCGCCCGACGCCGCGAGTCGGGCTGAGGTCGCGCGCTCGGGTTTGATTTTGGTCGCGCGCTTACCTGGTCGCTCTGCCGGGAGGATACATTTTTGTGTTCAAGTTTTTGTTTGTGTTCCCGTATTCTTCTCATTTTTCCCCTGGAAATGGATGGGACAGCGAGACAAGAAGACGAAGACACAAGTTTTTTGTATTCCCTTCTCCCATACTTCAAAAACTAAAAGTTAGGAATGAGTTCGAAAGGATTCGAAAAGAAAACTCCCTTGACGATTAATAAACTAAATTAAAAATAAAATGTTTTATAATTTATTGCGTGAGGACTTGCCTGATTGTCAACTTCAATCTTACCTCAGCTCCTATGGGCCTTTGAAAATTGGTATCTTGATGATTGAATTCTCCTTCAATATGTTCAACAATATAATCGAAGGTGGATATTTTCATCCTGAAGTAAGCAAAAAATGCCGCCCCATCGTTCCTGAGTGGCGGGAACAAATGGTGGAACTCACCGTATTGTTCCCTCGTTATGGACGTCCTATTAAAATAGGTTTGAGACAAATAGGCTGGGCTCCAATCGTTGAATTCGCTTTAAGGACGTCCCTCTGAAGCTAGGTAATATTAGCAAGGCTTTTAATATTATAGGAGGGACGCCCTATTGAAATTGATGAGCGTGACGCATTTTTATGGGTTGTATTCGTGTAATCACCGACAGACGAATACGATTACACGAATACGAATATAATCGCAGTTGACTCAGCATCAATGAATAATTATCGCGATTACAATCGTATTCGATGATAAGATTATGCCCAACACTGCCGCTAATGACCCTTATGGCCACTAATAAATGGCTAATGACCACTAATAAAAATACACTGCCACGGAAATGGCACATGAGCTTCCTCGTGACCTTCACAGTACGTCACCATTAAATTCCAGAAAACTAGAAACGACCGGTTCTGGCATCAGGGAATTAACAAGGTGGGAAATTGGAAGCTGAATGGTACATATAATAAATGAAATTAATAAGGAAAATTTTGATTTTAATATGGGACCATCCAGGATGTAGTCCGCATGTTCCTCATAACTAAGCTGTGACCGTAACGAAAACATCACTTTCGCGCATGCCCCTAGCGTACCGCTGCTGATGATCGCGAAGAATGTGATACGGGACCTCAAGAAACCTTGCCCGCATCATCCCTGAAAATCTGACCGAAATCCGTTCACAATTGCCTGAGTTATGACCGAAACAAGAAAATTTTGTTTGCGCCTGCGCAGAGGCTACCGTTGATTCGATCATGAAGGAACTGATAGGGGACTATGTAGAGCTATACCCGCACAATCCCTAAAAATTTGAAGAAAATCGCATCAAAATTGTGGAAATTACGGCTGTTGCAAGGACCGTAACAAGAATATTTCGTTCACGCTTGCGCGGAGCGTACCGCTAATGCAATTATGATGATTGCCTTATGGGACCTCAAGGAACCTTACCCACATCATCCCTGAAAATCACAAGTCACAAGGAATTCACGTTAGCACCTGCGCAGAAGCTACCGTTGATTCGATCATGATGAAGTTGATAGGGGACCATCTAGAGCTTAACCCGCACAATCCCTGAAAATTTGGTTAAAATCGGATCAAAATTGTGGAAGTTATGGCTGTTACAAGGAAATGTGGACGGACAGACAGACAGACACGGAACCAAATTTGTTCGGGAGGCTCTGAACCGAAACTGCGAGTGGAAATTTTGATTTTGGAGGACAATTTTTTTTTTTTTTTTCCATTTCAAAAGTGAAAACAAAGCTTCCGCTGCCTTGCAGTCTCGGAAGCAAAAGTGGTACCTAAGCGAAAACCCTTAGTCCTAATTAGTACCTAGTCCGCCAATTTAAAAAGGTCCCTCTCCTACATAATGCACATCATTGTCTTAAATATCGACAAAATTATTCTACAAAGCTCGTCCCATGCTGTGAAATAAATAAATGCATAATCAGCCCTCTCATAGTTAAAGATACGAGTACAAAGCGTAGGTACTCATTCTATTCGGTACTCTACTCTCTACCCGGATCAACATCCTTATTTACGACGACGAAGAGTCAACATTATAAAAAAGAGTACGCTGACAGAAAATAACATCATGGTCGAATGATCAATGATCGATCGGAATTTCCCAACTGTAGACGAAAAACTGTTTGGTGAATGACTTCTTTTTTGCGTGCTTTTATTAGTTATTATTATTTTCTATTTCTTCTCCGGGGAGGCCCTGAGATTCCTCGGCCGTCACCTGCCCAGATGTTTAGAATGTGACGGAGAGCTCATATTTATATGAGTGATGATAGAAGCGGGTGACTTGCTTGTTTACGAACCCTCGAGCGACAGACGCTCTGCAGACGCCTCGCGGTCACAAACAAGACGCTGGAAGACCTCAGGGTGGAAAAAACGGTCTAGGGCACCTCCCGAGCTTCTTTCACTGGATGAACGATCCTATCCCATATGACTCTATCAGGAACGTAGTTGAAAACGACTCCCGAGTTGGGTGGGTGCTACAGCTTCCTCGCGTACTGTAACCTGAACGTACAGTTGGAAACAGAAAATACAGTAGTCGCCACGTAATTCGATCAATAAGGTCGTACTGGCTTTGACCGGAATAGCCGAAATAAACGGCAGAACCGAATTAAACGTAATAAACAAAAAACCAGCCATGCAGCATGATCGTATGAGCGAATTTTGTCGTATGAGAAGTTCTTTTCCCTTGAAGTTCTGGAATTTCAAAACAATTTTAACATAATGTTGTACGATTATTTACGAAAATTAGCTCATACGATCATGCTGCATTACTGGAACTCTTGTTGTTTGTTTAAAGGTATCGCAACTCAACCAGAAGGGTCATTAGTGGCATTGAATAAGGTGTCTCAAGAGACACTGCAAGTGGTACGATTCTAAGGGGGGCCATGTTTGCATCCTTGACTAAATAGTTGCGCCATCATCCCATCATGAACTCCACTCACAAATCGGAGGGGAAAAATGAGGGGTAGGTACAGTGATGGCCTCTCATGTGGATAAAAAAAATAAAATAATACAACTAACACTGGATGTAGAACTGGTTTATACATATACATGCTACTATATACAATCAACAAAGTGAAATAAATGCCTGACTTAGTTATTTCAGAATTTAAAAGAAACGGTCCTACATTTTGGAACATGGGATAGACACAAGTTTATTTTGAAAATTGTTACGTAAGAAGGCTTCATTTGTGACCCATCAAGTGGCAAAGATTTGTTCTTTGTTAAATATCGCATGATTAACCTTTTTGTCTTTAATTGAAAAGTTGGGAATTGGAAGATTTTTCCACAATTCAAACGTGTATACCTACTATCACAAAAACTACAGAACCAGTGTCCTTTCTTTTGAGACGAGGAAGTTGTCTAGCTGGATTGGATTTTTGAAACAGTGGGCGACGCTAACAACTGATGGCAGGGGAGGGCAAAAACCCGCATTTGTGAGTCAGATACGATTATTTCATTAGTATTCAGGTACATACGAATCGTGACACTCTTGAAGTCCAGATAATAATTTATTTCTTAGTATTTTAGGACTCGTGTCGTCTGATGCGATTTCGGAATCAGTGGCAGATACGATTTTTCTTCCCAGAATTTTGATCATAGGAATGTATTTTCTCTTGTCAGATCAGATACAGTTTTCGAAGGTTGGCAACCACGATTATTTCTCCTACTATCCTGCAGATACGAGAAAGTAATTTTTTTCGCCACGTAGAGCGGTACTAATTTTGTATTAGAAAAAACGTATCAGTCTTATCAGAAAACGAAAACTCGTATGTTCACCAGATACGAGGAAATCGCCTAATACATATGTTCTACGCCTGTTTTTGCAATTTTCTGACCAAAATAATGTTTTTTCAGCCACACCATGCGATTCAGCGAGAAATTTCCTTTAGAATAAGCACTTTTGGAGTTCGAGAAAACGTAAAATAGAGCTATTATCAGGAAATTTCGACTCAAAACCTAGAGACGTATTTTCTTATAAGAAGGGTTTAGTCAGATACGCTATCTATTGTTAGTACGGTAGAGGGACCTACCATCTGAAAATAGCTGTATGTGTAGATCATTGTAATGGTTTTAATAGTCATTAAAACCTCCATAGGGGAATATAGTCAATTAAGATGAAGGTAAGAATACGAGAAAATGATGATTGAAATAACTTACGTTAGCGCATGCGCAGAATGGGGTAATGATTTGTGATAAATGAAATTGGTTTGAGGAAAATCTGCCGCCTGACCCGCTCATTCCCAGAAAATGTTATCAAAATCCGTTGAAAACTAGATGTGAACCTTGTTCCTGGGATTACACTTTCGCGCGTGCGCTGGAACTGCAAATGATGCAATCGTTTTGACATTATTATGGAATAATTACATCCTCTTCCCCCAACTATGCACTAAACTTGAGCAAGATTTGACCATTAGGGCGTGAAAAAATCATGCTTGAAGTAATTTACGTTGGCGCATGCGCAGAATGAAGCATTGATTTGAGAAGTATGAAATTATTAGGGGACCATTTACAGCCTAAACCGCACGATCCCTGAACAATTCATCAAAATGAAATGAAAACTGTTGAAATCAGGTTCGTTAGAAAGAGTACACATTTGCACATGTGCAGTAGAGTGCCCGCTATTTTGAGAAAAGTGGAATTTTGAGGACCTCCACCTGAAATTTGGTTTAAAATTTCAAAAAAAGATCCCTGAATTTTGTCAGATTTTTTTCATAACAAAAACCTACGCCGGTTGCTCGATTTTGGTTTTTGAAATACGCTTTTTTTGCCAATATCAAACTTTTGAATATAACTTTTGCAAACTTCTTTGTAAAATTGTGAAACTTCGTATACTTACGTTTTCGGGGTCGCTGAACTGAATATGCAGTCAAAACAAGTCGACAGCAACAACTTTTGATAGTTTGGAATCTCAAAATCATGTCAAAAAATTACAATTTTTCAAAATTCATTGTAAAGTTATGAAAATTAGTATTTGTACATATTTCTGTTAGAGTTTTGATTTGTTGATAGCAAATTCGAGTTCAGAGACTCGAAAAACAAAAGAATGTAAATTTTCATAATTTTACAATGAATTTTGACAAATTTTCATTTTTTGACATGATTTTGACGGTTGAGATTCCAAACTGTCAAAAGTTGTTGATGCCAACTTGTTTTCACTACATATTCGAGTTCAGCGACCCCATAACGTAAGTATACGAAGTTTCACAATTTTACAAAGAAGTTTGTAAAAGTTATATTCAAAAGTTTGATATTGGCAAAAAAAGCGTATTTCAAAAACCAAAATCGAGCAACCGGCGTAGGTTTTTGTTATGAAAAAAATCTGACAAAATTCAGGGATCTTTTTTTGACATTTTAAACCAAATTTCGGGTGGAGGTAATCAAAATTCCGTCTTTTTCAAAATAGCGGGCACCCTAATGTGCAGTAGCTATCAATGATAGGATTATATTGAAATTGCTAGGAAATGCTCAAATTAATCTCTCTCGCCAATTCTTCAAATTTGAGCACGCATTTCCCCAAAAGTAGGGCTTGGTTAGATACGGGATCTATTCTTAGTATGTCGGAATACACGAAAATCAAATTATTTGTGGAGTGCAAAGCGCAATTTCGTCTTGTGAATGGACTCTTGACGCAAGGAATATTATTTCATTCATTCAGTAGTAGGGAAAAGACTCGTGCCTGGGGGTTTATCGCAGGAGAGCGTGGGCTCCTTCACTTCCACGTTTTATCAGCTTCCTCTCCCGTCAACCTCCGTATCTGTCGTGTAGCTCACACAACAAACAAGACACCACTAGGAGCTTCTATTCATTTAAATTGAATCCCCCCATTCAGAACGAGATAATCTGGGGTGGGCTGAGATACCGCGAGATTGAAGAGTACCAGCACTGAAAAAAGAGTTGGGGGTGAATAGAAAAAGTTCCAGTCATAGGTACAGCATGATTGTAAGAGCGAATTTGAGCAAATCGCCTGTATCAATAAAAAATAAAATTGTGTATGTTTGTCCTTTATGCGCGACCGAAATTGAAGACCGCCATATTCAAAACAACCTAAGTGCCATTTTTTGAGAAATACGTTTTTTAACGGATTCGGACCTTATGTCTTATAAGACAACTGCTCATGAAGTTTCTGAGCGATAGAAGAGCTCCGGGCAGTTCGTTTATCAATTTCAAACCTAGGTACCCATTCTGTTGCCTAAAGTTACCTGCGTTGCTATGCTTCCTCCATGATCCCCCGATTGATGGTTTTTACACGGTAACGAAATAATAATACCTAAGTGAAAAATAAGATTCCCTTCATTCCTCGGTTCAATGAACTATCCCTCTCACCGTGGTCTCTTACTCCTACTTCATAAAGACCACAAAACTTGATGAATAATTTCAGCCCCTGATAACCTAGATGGTTCACTGTAAATTCCATTGAATTCGGACATGATAATAACCCCTACACATACGCAAACATGATATTATCTCAGCAACACTCAAACATAAATTCCAATTGAACTCCTATTACCTGCGTTCAATCTAAGATTGTACCTTACAAACATGTCTGTAATATATCGCCACATTAGATACATACAATACAATAATGTAGTGTGGGCAATAAAGGATGAAACCTAACAATCATTTGCTGATTTCACTGTAGAATTCAGATAAATCAGACGATAAACATATTATATTAACCTGAATCAATTGAAGACCGCCATTATGCAAAACAACCTAAGTGCCATTTTTTGAGAAATATGTATTTTAACGGATTCGGACCTTATGTGCCATAAGACAACTGCTCATGAAGTTTTTGAGCGATAGTAGAGCTCCGAGCGGTTCTTTTATCATTTTCAAATCAAACAAACCTAAATGCCCATTCCTTGCACAACGTTACCAGCATTGCTTCCTCCATGATCCCCCGATTGATGTTTTTTACACGGGAACGAACTAATAATAAAACAAGTGAAAAATAAGATTCTCTTCATTCGGTTTAAGTTAAATTGCCCACATCCCAAATGTATTGTAGCAGACAACTGACGTGAATCAACATTGGGATTCATATCGACGATAGCGGTGAAGACTTCTTCTAATTTTAGGACGAGACAGAGGGAATTCGGGGCTGTAAAGAAATCGGCACCTGTATTCATAACTATTTATAGGTACAGCAAATCTTAAATCGCCCAAAACAAAAACAATCTTCTGGTCAGATAATGGTAGGGGTGCAATAAAAACAGGGAATTTCGGTCATGTTTGTGCTAAAGTCGGTAGTTTTTACGACTGGATGACCATTGCAAAAGACAGCGGATCCTCAGTCCACTACCCTTCCTCCAAAAAATGGGCTGCTGGGAAGATGAAGGGCGTTGCAATCATGGTGATCCCCAAAAAATCAAGTTTTTATTTAGACCAGCCTGAACAACATCTGCGGGTCATTTTTACCAGGTACCTTGTCATTTTTACCCAGCAGTCCCCAAGAGGCTTCAACTCGAATTTCAGCAATCAAGTTTCAAGTTGTACCTGCCTAAATAATTTTTCAACTAAATGTCCCCCTCAATATAACCAACTCATTGTAACCTCAGTTACATTAAAACTATCCCCGACCAACATTGCTGCAGTTAATAAGGCGTTTTGAATATCAGTTTTTGAAAAGGTATCTTACCAATAAAAACTGCTTGGCTCAGCCTACCAAAATCGTTTTGGTATCGTCGAATTCGTTATCGAAAGTCCTTTACCCGTGAACCCGCCCCATCCTAATTTGACGTAAGTTCGACGCATGTCGGCTTTTTTCTTAATTACAAAGTTGTTTATGTTCTTACCGGGAAAGTCGAGTTATGAAGGAGAAAGTCTAGAGGATTGTAATATTATAGCCAGGAACCCTATGAATGTCCATGTACGATTTCAGCTGAATGGGTCCAGTAGTTTTTACGTGATTGAGTAACACAAACATACACACCTTTAGATCTTTATGTAGGTAGTTAATAGTATAGATTATATAAAAAGTGAGAAAGATTGAATGTTTTTATTTTTTCAAACTGTTTTACGTCTCATGCTTTCTTTACTTTCTAATTATTACTTCTTTTAAACACAGTTGGTGCAATAAAAGTTTTAATGGCCTACCTACTTCATATTCAACCCTTTCATAAACATTGTGTGATATAAGAATTAGAACACTGGCTGAAATGTATTCAATAAACTAAAATTTGACCTTCCTGGTTACCAAAATAAGTTATGCAAGGGGATGGGCACTTAGGGTACCGATTTTGATGCTGATTTTTACAGCATGCCCTTCGAATTACGGGAATTTTGCAACGCACCCCTTTCAGCTTTGAAATCACAATTCTTTTGAAAAACCGCTTTTGCTTCTTGCCTCATTCTAAATGATTCACTTCAACAATAGAGAGTTCCTAAAGCGATAGGGGAGATAGAGATGAGGCGCCTTATCGAATGGAAACCACTACTGCGCATGTGCGGGCAGATGAGGATGAAGTTAAATTTATTTCACCTAAACATAAGACGCATTATCCCAAACCAACCTATCTCATCTCTTCCTCCCTATCGCAAAGTAACCTTACACATTGATAACAGTGATATTTATTTCTTGTTGAAATGGGGGATTCTGAGCACTGTCGGAGTTCTTTACCATCTACTGACTCATGCAGTGCAGCAGTGAACTCAGCAGATGAGCTGGGTTTTGGAGCAGTTGGTGTTGTTCGATCGCACCACAACAACTGCTGCTGGACAAAGTCCAGGTCAGCAGCAGTGCGGGCGACCCCCCAGCTCGAGCCCCTAAGGGCAAGCAGGCGCTGGCAGCGTAATGATGGGATGCTGGTTGAGAGAGAGACAATACCGAGCCCACCGGCCTTGACAGGTGCATGAATATAGGCACTTGGGACACCAGGTGGGAAGCCTAGCCAAGAGTGCCCAGCAGAGCGAACTTCACAATCTAACTCAAGCAGCCTCCCCACAGTGAGCCTACCAAAGACTAACCCATAGGTTAGCTTTGGCAGTAAGTATGTGCGAAGAAGGCACAAATTTTGCTGTGGAGCTCCACCAAGGTCCACACGGCTTGTGGCAAAGGTGGCGACACCAATGTAGTCAACTTCGAGGTACCGCCAAACCTTCAGCACTGATCGGATGGGGATGGGTGACTGTCCATTGACAAAACACTTCTCATCTATCACCTTCACCTGATGCTGGCGACCTGATGGGACCAACGAGACTGACCCTCACTTATCTGGGTTAACCACCAGACCACACTTGGCTGGTTGCTCAGCAAAGGCATTGAGGGCGATCTGAAGCCCTCGGGGGTTTCAGCAAATAGGATGACATCATCAGCAAAAGCCCATACACCTACTCGCGCCCCAGGATCGAGATCAAACCCTCAGATGGCTGCTTACCCAAGGCCGAATCCACGACCAGGTTGAAGAGGAGTGGCGACAGAGAGTCCCCCTGGCATACCCCGTGCCTAATGACAACATCCCCTGACATCTCGCCTCGTGCCTTGAGGACCGTCCTTCATGGTACAGATAGGCAACATACTCAATTAAATGATCAGGTGCCCCGACACCCCGATGACAATTGGTATGGGCGAAATGGCTTACAGTGTCAAAGGCCTAAGCGATGTCCAGAGCGGCAAGATGGAGCTGCCGTTTCTTGATACGGGCCAGCGAAATGTCAGTTTGGAAAATTTTCAGGTTCTCCTCTATGTCATCCACTGGCCGAAATGCTCTCTGAACGTCACTGATGACACCAGCCACTTGGAAGCGAGATGCCAGAATCTTTTGAAAGTGGCAGAAAACTACCGAAGATATTGAAATCAGGCAGTAGCCTCCAGGCCTACTTGCTCCTTTCTTTGGGATGAAGATGGTCCGGGCACGGGTCAACACTTTTGGCCCCTCAACAGCCCACCTCGCCAGTTCCTGCAGATAGGCGCTCTCATAACCTTCAATGCGGCCTACCTGCTCCCCAAACCTCAATACTTCAGTTTTCAAGAAGATCGGAAGTGTCGGGGAAGGATTGCTGAACAGCGGGCTGCTGCCCCACGCCTGTAGGAGATGCCGCTATTTGCCAGGATCGCACCCTGGACAAAATGCTTGTAGTGGGGCCTCAGGAGAGGAGATTGAATGGCAGAAAGCGTGTGCATGGGAAATCGTTGCTGCAAATAAACATTTATATGACGTCATACGCCATTACGCACTGCTTCTGCCTCCTCTCCTGCCTTTCCCTGCAAATCCTCAGTAGCACACCTGGGCCACTCTCGCTCTATGTCAATTGCAGTGTTGGCCTCCACAAGATGCTTCTGCCAGGCGTGGGCACTGAGGCCTCGCTTGGAGGTAAAATCTCTATCACAATGGGCACACTGGTGGGCATTTACCGGGGTCGTAGAAGAGGATGAGGGATAGGAAGACAAGGATGAAGAAGAGGGAGAGGATGGCCGACACCCCTGCCTGGAGCGCCTCCCCTAGAACCTCCCGTGCCAATGAGATGTCTTCATAATAAGGGAAGCGCGTGTAAGGGACGGGAGACCCATTGGCACGAGCGTACCCCTAGCGTAGTGGGTCAGTTTGCCACCCTCTGTTCACCCAGAGGGTGCCTGGGTTGCATGACGGAGACGTATTACCTTGACTTGGGTAGGGATATGAAAGAGCTCCGAAGAGATGAAAACACCAACAGTTACCCTACCCCAGCTACACACACACACACACACACATTTTTTTTTTTTTTTTTTTTCCGAGCGAGATCGGACAACGGGGGCGTGAGAAAATGATACTTAATGGAATTTACGTTTGCGCATGCGCCGAGTGAAGTATTGAATTCGGATAGTTCATGAAGTTTGGTCTATTGATTCCAGTGAGAAGCTGTGGACGGCGGACTGACGGATTTTTGTTTGTTTGTTCGATTTTTGGATTCTACGCATCTTGAAACGTAAACCAAAAAATTTTCCGAGGGGGGAGGGGGTAATTTTTTTTCCCCCAATACAAAGGATCATTATTGAAAATAATAAACCAAAAGACATCCTGTATTAGGGTTGCCTGATCTACTTTAATTTAAAGTATCCTACTTCATTTTTGTTCAAAATACTGTATACTTTATAACAAATTTAAAGTAGACCAAAATGCTTTATATTTGAAACGAAGAAAAGTTCAGCTCCCGCACCTACTTACTAGTCAAGGACAAGGTCTAATTTACTTTTTTGTCAAGTATATAAATTTCTTTCAAATTGTCAATTTTCAGTTTTTCTGAATTTTTGTTTTCCACAGCTCTTTTCCACATTTTTAATATTTTATAGGTACCTACAGTGTTTCAGAGAAAGAAAGAGGGACTGAATGAATGTAACTTTTCGAGTTCCTAAAAAGTTCCTTATGTAATACAACCTTACTGAAATATGGACTCGTTAAGATTGAAATGTCTAGTAATGTTTTCTTCGGAATAAAAATTTTGTGACCTACGTACAGCAAAAAAACGCTGCAAATTATTACACAAAGGTTTATTATTTATGTATTAGACAGCCCTTCTACGTAGATCTCTGGTCCATAATTATTAAACGCCGCTTATAGTATATTTAGTATCGGAACTCGGAGCTTCGGACCTCACAAATGGGTTCAATCCATTACAGCAGCAGAATCTCACAATTTTACGCTTTTTAATATAGTTGATAAACAAAACAATTTATTACCAAGTCATCTTTCCAACACATAAAAGTGTTACCTATACTGTATATTGATATCATTTAATTGGTCAAATTTCAAAAAATGTGCTGACAAAATCACTGAAAATGGCTAAGAATTGTTAAATTGATATTTTTTAGCATAAGATTGGTCAAATAAAGTTTATCAACTATGAAATAGAACATTCAAAAATTTATGTACGAAATTATGCTAAAAACTTGAACTTCATTAAATTTTGTTTTAAAAAATCAATAAAATTGCAAAAAATAGCCTAAAATCCAAAATCTCTTTTTGAATAGAAGAGTATCATTTAGAATACTTTTTTCCATAAAATTAATAGCTAACATTTTCTTTTCACTCATAAATCTCCAATTTCTATACAACTTGAAATACAAAAAAAAAAAAAAAAAGACACTTTTTCACCTATTTTTGG
Source organism: Adelphocoris suturalis (assembly GCA_030762985.1). NCBI lineage: Eukaryota > Metazoa > Arthropoda > Insecta > Hemiptera > Miridae > Adelphocoris > Adelphocoris suturalis. The sequence goes on from CM061050.1 coordinate 11,423,981, forward strand.
CTCATAGCACCCATGGGTGTGGAGCGATCGAGCTGGCGAGAAGTTAGTACCAACTAGACCCCAAGAGGAGTCTATGTGCGGAAGAACAGATTTTTTAAGTCAATTCTAAGGCCTTTTATGGCCCGGACGGTGGACGGCGAACGGCGAAAGGCGGACGGACATTGCAAATTTTGATTCTACGCACTTTGAAACGTAAAATGACAAAGTTTGAGGGGGGGTTATAAAAATTTTTTGCTTTACGATCACATAGGCTTATTATTGAAAATAATAAACCATTATTATTGAAAATAATAAACCAATATTATTGAAAATAATAAGCCAATATTACTATCTATGGTTCTTTTTTAATTTCTCAAACCTAACTTTCTTATTTTCAGTAATCTGACAAATTCAAGCCCTTGTGTACAGATGCCGAATGAAAAATACCTTAGTGTGTAAGTCGAGAACGTTAACTTTAATGTATACTGGTTGTGGCAGCCAGGATATACTTTATATGATCCGAAAAACTCTGACAACCCTATCCTGTATACAACTACCAATAAAGTATTTCGATTCCTCATTTCCTGAGCTCAAGGTCTAGTAAACTTCTATCACCCCATATTCGTGACAAGGCCGAAATCAGCCCACGAGCTGAACTCTTATTTTATCTTTTAGGGACGCTGAATCGAGCGAGGGAAACTAAGATATTCGCGGAAGGGAACAACGGATGTCCGTTCGCTAAAAAAAAAAACACAATTTTGTCGCTCTTTATCTACTCGTTAACGAGGTTAGTACGGAGTTGAAGTTGATTCAAGTTTCAGAAAAGGAAGGATAGTGACGTACCAAGCCAGTCACTCGTTATAATAATGAGACTAAGGCTATTAATAAGATGTGACTTGTTATGAAATTCCCAGCCGCATTTTTCACGTTTCTCGATGCAATTCGACGAGTTCTAGGTTCCTTTGTTACTCTGGTTCATAGATCCCCCTATCATCCAGCTGGTAATGGCTTAGCAAAAACAAAAATTCGGGATATGAAACAATTCTTGTGTATTGTAGTAGGTATAGCTAGCTAGGTTCGTTCAGTAGTTATAGCTGTTTGGGGTTGTCATGAAATTTTGTACCTGATTGAACCCTAGAATACTAACACGAGACTCTCTAGATCGATCAAGTTTGTCCCCCACCCTGGCAACTACTTGGAACCGTTCCCTACAAGAAGAACTGTGAGTTCTTCAATTCCGTTCAACCTGTTTAGTGGACATGTAGGTCAGAATGAAGTGTATAGTTTCGTGGTCTCATAACACGATCACATAACAGTTTAGAAAAGTAAATGTGACTTTTCATTTGTGCCTCATGAGCTGCTCCGCGTTGATCTTCTTGTAGGGAACGGTTCCAAGAAGTTGCCGGGGTGGGGGACAAACTTGATCGTTCGAGAGGGTCTCGTAATACTAACTAAATAAAAAACTGCTTGTTACTAACTATACGTCTCTTAGACGTAGGGTTATAAAAATGCATTTTGCTTCTTGAAATGATGTGTTTTCTAAGAAAGGACAAGGGGTTACTGAATACTTTCCAGCACATTAAATAAAAACGTAACGTTAATGACTCTTTTACGAATAAATTGGCACGTTTACAACAGTCTATAATGCACATAAATATTTTTAGCCAATGTGCTTATCAGTTTTCAGACTTGTAAATCCCTTAATATCTGACCCTATAAGGAATTTCAACATTAAAATTAGTTACCAACGTAAAATGAATAGAAACACACTCGAAAAGTGATCAGTAAAACTTGTACGAAAAAAATGCAAAATGCATCGTATTGAGTTGACTGAAAAAAAAAAAGCAAATAATCAGTAAGCAGGTATAACACAGCAGAATTGATAAAAGTTGAGAACTGTAAAACCTAAAAGACTCAATAGTAGAGTGAGTGATACACCTAAGATTACTAATAATAAGTGTAAGAGACTCATAAACAAACATGTATGATTAGTATCAATACGTCTGACAGGTGTAGAAAAATACAGTTATCATTACTAACAATACATCTGAGAGATGTAAGAAAATTTACGTTAGATACTAACTATGCGTCTCAAAGACGCACTAGGTTAACAAAAATGGTACAGTACTCCACCATATGTGTACAGGACCGTGGTTGGGGCACAACTATGCTACTTGAGGCATACATAGAGGGAGGGGGAGCTGACTTCAAGGTCAAAAGGGCTACTACTTGTTTGAACTTCCTACTACGTTTCTGAGACGTATAGTTAGTATTGTAGGGTTAATAAAAAGTTCATTCGCTGTTGAATGGTCAAATATTCTGAAAAGTTATGCTACAATTTAGAATAGTTCTTAGAGTGCTTCAGTGGCGACGTTGGTAAAAAGTAGTAAAAACCGTAGAAGGAGGTCAAGTAAGAAGGAGTAGAGTGAAGAAAGAACTAATGTGGGGAGCAGCTCGGAAGATGGCGAGGAGTGTAGACGATCGGACATACGGTGGGAAAGAAGAAAGGATAATGGGAAGAGCAAAATGTGTGAATTTAGGTTCGATCGGTTCGACCAAGAGACTCAGGAATGGTCGTACTACGTCAAAAGGTTTGAAATCTGATGTCAAAAGGTTTGAAATCTGATGTCAAAAGTTTGAAATTGTGTATTGTAACAGAGTTACCTCCTGAGAGGTCCATCAAGCTCCCGTCAGAGCACCAGAGATAGCGCCGTCGGCGTTCCGTTGATGAAGCAATGGGCGCTGCGGTCTGTTCTCGATCTTATTGACAGCTGAGTTTGGCGTTGGATGGGATTCCAGGCGACTGGGAAACTAATCTACTCCGAACATGGCTCATTAAAAGCTCATAAGTAGGAGTGGGTATCTCTCTGGCGGGATGCCTGTTACTCTCCTCTACCTTTTTATGAGGATTTAGGCCCCCATTGCACCTCGGGGGGGGGGGGGGGGGGGGGGGGGGGGGGGGGACCTAAATTCCTTATAGTATCTGATTTAATAAAAAGTTCATTCGGTGTTGGATGGTCAAATATTCTGAAGTGTTATACTATAATTTAGAATAGTTCCTAGAGAACTTCATGTATGTACCCTAATTTCAAAGGAGAATGGAAGGTATGTCTAGAGGCAGCAGTGAAACACAGGAATCGACCCCACATTTCAGCTACTAGATGTTCTCCACACCTCAGACCTTAAGAAGATGTATAACTTTCGTAAGCGTTTTCTTGCTTACACCACAAGGAAATAAAGCATTTCTAGACTTTGAATAAAGAAAACATGCAAATTGGAAAACCACTCCAAATCTCTTTTCGTTTTAGGGCCGGTGCTACGTTTTCACATCTGTTTTGCTGCATTTTCGCATCTGTTTTGCTATTTCCTACGTTTTTCTACATGTACGAAAACGATCCAGAGAGGATTGATTAGAACATTCGTTTTGAAGACGGATAAGACAAGGATGATATTAAGACTTTACTATTCACCGTCGTCGTTGGATTAGAGAGAGAGTACGGCCGTTCAATCTCAATGAAATCGATTTTCTGAGGAAGTACCAACTTTCAAAAACTTCTGTTTCGTCAGTCCTTGAATTGATGATAGCATCGAATACACAAGTCACGGGTAGGGATATTGTTACATACATGGAATGTACAAATACAGTTGTAAAATACCTTGCGTATAAAATAGTCAACGGCTCATCACAATATAAAGTTACACTATGAGCCTTAATAGTGTCGTAGGCTGCTGGGATTGAAATGATGGGAGATACAAACATGAAAATATCTTGTTATGCAACTTGACAATAATATATTACAAGACCTGTTTCCTGCGCTTTTTGAGTCGAAATAACTGTCGAATCTCGGATTCTGCAGTGGCCACAGTTATAAAATCCATCGAATACCAACCACCGCTGTTTTAAGATTCCGACTCCCGAAATTCGTAATGGAGACGAATCAAAACCGCGCTAAGATGGAGTATTCTAGTGTTTCGAAATTCTGCAGTTTTTACTTCAAACACAAATCCAGAATCCTTGAAGAGACCATAATATATTATTATGCGTGCACTAGTGTCGAAATGATAGGGCAGTAAAGGACTACCCCTTCGATTTTGTAAAACATTATGCCATCAGAATTGATTAAAAAATAAAGAAGCATTCAAGATGTCAGGTTGGAAACAGCTGTCCCCTCACTATTATCTCGTTATCACCCTCATTTTGCGGACAAATGCCTCCAGGATATCGTCTAAATATCCATACATATGATAGGGCAGTAAAGGACTACCCCTTCGATTTTGTAAAACATTATGCCATCAGAATTGATTAAAAAATAAAGAAGCATTCAAGATGTCAGGTTGGAAACAGCTGTCCCCTCACTATTATCTCGTTATCACCCTCATTTTGCGGACATATGCCTCCAGGATATCGTCTAAACTTTTAAACTTAAATCGACGTTTCACGGAAACGCTGTAAATCGATGTTTACTGATAACAGTTTAACCATTGATTACCTTGGTGAAACCCGTTTGTTTTGAAACCATCGTTCAAAACTCTGGTTCCGTAAAACAATGATCAACTTTAACCATGGTTAAGGATTGTTGGTGAAACCGGCCCTTAAAATCGTTTTAAATGCCAACCTCCGATTTTGATGAAACTTGGAATGGATGTAATCTACAACATGGCGAGGATATAGATGTATCAGGGGCTGTTGGCGCATGAGAGGTCATTGATCAGCTGAGTGAAATCCAAAGCCGCTCCTATTCGACGCAGGAAGCTGACATTTGAGAGGGAGGCTGAAGGAAGAATGCTGAATACTTCTGAGAAGTCGTTGATCAGCTGATTGAGCTCCAAAGCCATTTTGTCTCCTATTCAACGCAGGAAGCTGAAATTGGAGAGGGAGGCTTCGAATCAGTAAATAGCCGAAAACTTTTGCGACAAAAATGACGATATTCAGTCTAGAAGAACTAACTGAAGAATATCTCTATCATTTCAAGATTATTCACCTCCGTCTAAATCCGAAAGAGCAAATGCACAAGTAATAGGAAACGGAAGGGTTCGAGATTTCGTTCATATGAAATAATGTTTATGATTTAGGACGTTTAAATAGCTTTTTAGATTGCCAAAATATAATGTAACCTAGAGGTCACGGCTGAGTTCGTTGGATAGCAGCCTTTGATAGGAACAACAAAAACTAGAAATGAGCCGCTCTTCCTGTGAAAACTGAACATTTGACATTCAGAGCGATTTTCGCTCGGACAGCTTGTTAAAAGACCGGACTGTCCAGGCCAAAACCGGACACCTGGGGCCGATTTCATAAAGCAACAAGTGACAAGTTACAAGCCGATTTTATGTACAAGTTGTAAAAAATGAGTGTGCAAGCGTTTCATAAAGGTACAAGTGTAGACTTGTAATATGCACAGTGAAAATTAACAAGTGTACAGGCGAATTTGGACAAGTTTCAAATGTTTCCCCATCATTTTGTACAAGACAGTATTTTACAGTTGTAAAAAATGGCCAATTTTTAACCTAAGTCCATTCATCTCTAAACTTGTGATTTTCTAGCATTATGAGTTGACGATTTTTCGGTGTTTAATATGTGGGAATCGTCTTCTGAAGAATACAGACAAGAAGCATTTAGAGTAGAAGACGCCAACGATTTTTTCGGTCAGGAATAAACGCTTATTTTGTGGGCATTTTCGGGTTTAGCAAGTGATTTGGATGTCTTCCAAGACCCTTGAATGATTCAAATGCTGCGTGACCCTGTGCAATTTTTCCTGATCGGGTATTGAGGATCTCCCCATCATTGAAGAACAAAGTGGAGATAATTTTGAAGTTACACATGACATCCATAACCCAGCAGCACTTGATGAATTGATTAATCATTTCCGCTGAATGGAGGGAGAAAATCCGATTATGCCAGCCATCAGAATAAGTTGAAATCAAATACACACTTTCTCCACTTTTCAGTTTTTAATTTGTCTGTCTTCCAATCATTACACCTTGCCATGTACGATAAACATCCTATCGTGTACTTAACACCGTTTTTATATTATGATTCGCTGACAAAACTTCATTTTCGGCAATCCGCTTGACGTTGTTCATTTCGTTTGTCACCACACGCCATTTTTTCTTTTCTGCTACACTTGTAAACTTAGCTTCTACAAGTGTAACTTTTCTACAATTGTACTCTTTGTTTGGGTGAAACACTTGTTCTAGTTTACCGTGCATTACAAGTACCTGTACTTGTTAACTTGTACACTTGTAACTTGTTTTGCTGCAAGGCCTATTTCATTCAACTGTTTGGTTCGAGGAAGATGTCAAACCCACCCCTTCGAACATCCCAAGCCGCTCGCCTCACACAAAAAGTCTTCGTTCTTTTTAAAACGTCAATCCAAGAAATTCAAGGGACACCCCCAGTGCAGCGACCAGCATGCGACTCTATCAACAAACCTTATCTGCCCAGTGTAGCCGGAAGGAAAGGAATTCCCACAAAAGGTTATGATGGATGATAAAAGACGAACCTTCAAAGAGAATTTATGGGGTACGATTCAGTCCGTCAGATAATGAATTGTTTATTAACACCGGAGCCTTTCAGATTTTTTTTTACCGGCCTTTCTGTGAGAAATATAATCAACCGAGGTTTTTTACTCCTTTGACCAAGTTATTCCTTTGTCGGGAAGGGCGGTTGTCAAATCGGATTCCTCCTTAAACGGTTGTATATCTAGTTATCCACGGATGCGTTTTTTCCAAAACTCTAATTCCCGAGGTGAGTTTTTTTCGTTCATACCCGTGAATTAGCGGCCTTTATCCGATTTCCAGAATTTAGTTAGAAAAAACAATAAATGTATATGTAAAATGAAATCAAAATCAAAGAGATAACTATTTAAAGTGATTTACGCTCACTGTTTGAATTCATTCATCACAGCATTCTTAATTTATTAATATTGTTACATCAGATGTGTAACTGGTAAGCGATATACAAGGCCAAATTGGGACATTCTTTAAATCTAATAATGGCTTATTCACACATATTGAGATAAGGAGGTCTCTTTCACAGATGAGGGTAATTCCACTAAAAGTGGGGAATTTCGCTCGAGCAAATCTCATAATTTTTTGAACAAATTCTGAGTGTTTAAACATGAATATTTACTAGAAAAAATACTAGAAGAATACCAGAAAAATTCGTAAAAAATCTGTTATATTCATACCTTGAAAGAAACAACTTGATAAACCTTAATCAATATGGTTTCCGCAAAAATAAGGGGATAAATGATGGGGTATTTGCTTTAACAACGGACCTTTATGATATTCGAGATAAGAAGAAGAAAGGTGCACTCATTGCAAAAGCGTTCGATGCCATTAACAGAGAACAATTGATGTACAAGTTAGTGAAACTGGGAATCATGGGTACTAGCTTAGAATGGTTTAAGAGCTACTTGAATAACCAAAGAAGAGTGTCAATAGGCTCTAGTGAAGATTGTTACAATGACTTCGGTGTAGTCCAAGGAAGTACATTAGGACCAGTATTGTTTTTGGTGTGTATAAACGAAGTGGCCATTCTAGAATTAAAAAACACTAAGATGTATCTACTTGCGGATGACACTGCCGTGTTAGTTGAAGGTGACACATGGAAAAATGTATTTGCCAATGCAAACGTAGTGATCAACGTGGTAGGAAAATGATTCGATGAAAACTATCTAACTTTGAACAGAAAAAAGTCAAGATTGATTATCTATGGAGGACACAAAGCATAAATATGTTGATGAGAAAGATTTATGCACCATCTGTTCATGTGGCGCAATAGAGCACGTTGCCATGCACAAGTATCTTGGTATAGTCTTGGACGAAGAGCTAAATTGGAAACCCCATATTGACTATACTCACGATAAGATTAAGAAATTTATGTATATATTTTTAGAACATTAGACACACTTCCGAGAGATATGATAAAACTCATGTATTACAGCATGCTACAGTCTGTGCTTCAATATGGAATAATAGCATGGGGGGGGGGGGGGGGGGGGGGGACATACTCCTCACATATAAATAAATAGAGAGTTTTTGTTCTTCCCGTAAGATTTTCTCCCGTTGACGTGTAGAGCAGCGTCTAGAGCAAGCAGCTGGAGATGCTAGCTCTTCACGTGATTTTTACGCGTATTTCTACACGTACCTATACGCGAAAAACCAAACGCTAACGTCACGTTAACGTCTCTGTAAGTGTTTCAGAAGCTGTTTCGTATTCTTTTCGTACAACCTATTCTTATTTAAATAATCAATTGCTTTATAATTATTTATAAATATATAATTATAAATACATTTATTGCTTAGGTACCACCTTAAATGGCTGAATTTTGTAGCGGAGCACTTCACTATAACCTCTCAACTTGTTGACCAACCAACGTGTTGTTAGCAACCACACAGTAGTTACCTTTGCTGATAACTGCGTAACTGCGGTTACCTTGGTCACACTGATTACCGGCAACTGTTGTTACCTTTGCGTCAGGCTATGATGACTACCCGTAGACCGAAATTCCAACGAATGCATTTTCCCGTGCACGTGCAGATAGGCCTTTTCCCCGTACACACGTAGTTCTACACGTTGACGTGAAGATTCGCGCATGCGCAGTTGGTATTTCAGTCTTTTCACGTACACGGGTAGAAAATTACGGGAAGAACGAAGAACAAAAACTCTCTAATTACACGTACGCCAGAAAATCATTATGAAAATAATGTTGTCATTACCGCCTAGGACGCCATCTATAAATGTATATAATATAGCAAAGCTGTTTACCATAAGGCAACTATATTTTAAAAATTTACTTTTGCAATTCCATAAGTATCCACAAATAATAAATTCACAGCGTAACCATAAGATATGTAGTCGCAGTGATTGTATTGCACCAAGACCATGATTAACGCTGTCAACACACAGTCCAAAATTTATTGTGCACATCATTCACAGAGCGCTAGGTAGATAGTCATATGAAAAGAGCTCAAAAGTACACTAGACCAAACTACAAAATGCAAATTTTAACTTGGCTTATGAAAAATGGGGCAGTGGATTGTGAAACTATGCGTAACAGCTTTTGTGGATAATATTATAAAACATTAATTTTACTATAGAAAGTTTTTCTACTTATAGAAGATAGGGACATCAAATACAATTTTAGTTATAATATATAAGCTATGTGTAGTTTATGTAAAGCATATGCGATGTTATATATGTCAACGTGCTATGTTTGAAATTATGGGCAAACCGCCTAGACCTTAACCAACAGCACGGGCCGTTTGAAAAGTAAGCTAGGCGAGTAGCCTAGTTCTACTTTTGTACTATCATCATATATATGTGTCTCTATTGAAATAAATAAATCTATCATCATTAGGTATGTCTATTGGCTGGCCTACGTAAATGCCCTAATTTGTACGCTAAAATGCAACGATTTTTTAATATTTCTATTGATTTCCACGTGCACTAATGCGCGACTAGCGAAGTGTGACTCCCTCAGCTTTCATAGCAGGAAAATCGTTCGCCACTTTTTGGAATGGTCTCATTTTATCACAACATCTCATGATCCCCAAGCCATTGTAGTGTCAAGGAAAGCTGATTTATTACGATAAGTTATTATCGTAACCATAATGAACTAATAATGTGAAAAGTAGGCACTAGGTACCTGCATGGTGGGTATAGGTACTACTGAGTAGTAGGTACTTGTAAGCAGTAGGTACTAGACGATGCATAGTTGATGCTGATGGGCTCCTAAAGCTGATGATTTCTATCATAATTAATCTCTGAAGCTGAAATTAAGAGACGATTGAAATGATTGGCTCATTTCTACTCAGCTGAGTGAGCTAAATTGTCTCGTGTTCATCCTAGGAAGTTGAGATTTGATAGGGAGACTCGCTGGGACACAATGAGACGATTGAAATTATTGGCTCTTTTCCCACTCAGCTGAATGAACAAAATTCTCTCCTGTTACCCTTAGGAAGTTGAAATTTGATAGGGATACTCCCTGGGATATTAGGAGACCATTGAAATGATTGGCTCATTCCAAATCAGCTGAGTAAGGTAAATTCCCTCGTGTTCATCCTAGGAAGATGGAAATAGATATGGAGACTCTCTGGGACATTTTTAACTTGAGACACAAAACACATATTTCACAGGGGAAAAATAAGACATATCCATGTACCTACCGATGTATCTGCATGCAGTGTAGACACTCAACATCAGTTTTTCCTGTAATTTTCAAATTTCAATTCGTACATGAATTTTATCTAACCAACTATGAATAAATGTCATATTCTATTGAAATTTCATTATAATTGGTTTTAATTTTTCAAATTCTAACTTCTCTAAAGCTCTGGGACACTAAGAGAAGATTGGATTGGTCAGGTCTTTTCTGATCAGCTGACTGAGCTAATTTAATTGAGACATTTTTAACTTGAGACATAAAACACATACTTCACAAGGGGAAAAATTAGGCATATTAGTGTACCGATGTATCTGCATGTAGCGTAGATACTCAACGTCAGTTTACTGATTTTCCTCTCTCGAAGGTGAAAAACAATGCTTCCGCTACACTATGTTAATCAGTCTTTGAGCAGCATAAGTTATCATGGGCGCAGGTTTTTGGTATCGAATTATTCAGTGTACATCCCTGAATGGAACCGATATATGAGCAACTCTACGTGCTGACTTACGGTGGAGAGGAGGGAAGTATACAAATCAGTGATCCAGGGGAATGAGAAACCATGCAGGGGAATGATAAAATGAATTTCTTGCGGTATCACAGTGTTTCTTCAGCGATTTATAAAAGTAACTTAGCCAACTCTCCAGAAATACAATCTTCGTCAATAGTCAATACCATTTGGTAGATCTTAAGTTTAAACATGATAAATTACATAACTATAATCACAAATTAAGTAAATCTTTCAATTAAATCACATCAGTATTTTTTTGATTTTTCATTTTTAAGAAGCCGTATTCTCGTTGCTCCATTTTTTCTTTGGTGCCATTCTTCAAACTGTGAAAGGAGGAAATAATGTATTTGCTCCATCGACGTTAATAATGAAAGGAAGCTGAAGTATATCAAAAACGTGCAAAACATGTATTGAGGATTATCCTTCACCTGTGAATATATCTTCCTCCTCTGAAATGCCCGAAAGTCTCATTAACCATGGGAATGAAAAATCATATGTGTTTTTTACATTCCCCCTTTATTTACGTTTCTAAAAAGATGCCATAATTATGAATGGTTGTCAACCACCTAGATGTAGATGTAGATGGAAAAATATCTACATCTACCACCTAACCTAAACAAAAGTGAAAGAAAAAATATTGGTGAGTAATGCATGCATTACAGGGACGTTCCTATGAATGGATTGTATATAATTTTAGTGAGAGTTAAAATAAGACAAAAAACAAAAATATCACGACTCAGGTGTTACTGGTGGATCGAAAGTTGGGATTGGTTTGAGGAAGCCATCGTCTCCCCTACTCCAGCCCCAATTCTGCAGAATATATTTTGCAGCTGCACCAAAAGCTGCGGTATTGGTCGATGAGGATGCCACAGAGCTGGCATCCACTGCTCAACACTCTGCTCCAACTGTTCAGGTTCCTGCACAAACAACCCACCGCTTGCTGACGATGGTTCATTTACAGAAGATGATGAAACAGACATGGAACCATAGAACCATACTACCCACTCAACACATATGCCATCGCTATGTAAGTTTCATCCTAATCATCTGCATGAACTTCATCTATCTATCAATATAAGATTGTATGCACCTCACTGTAATCCGATTTTGAATTTTCAGTTTGACTGTGGATGGTGATTCTCAATGGATGAAGAGCAGACACCTGTGAAGATTGATGACCCCTTCCCCCTCCCACTCCTTTTGTGAATATTACTTTAGCATGCTCCTTTTGCTTTGTCCTTTAGTACTTTTACTGTACCTCCACATTAAACATTTTTTGTTGAAACGCAGCTCATTTTCTTTAGTTCCTTTTTTTCTTTTCTTTTTTAGAGCCACTGTGTTTTATATACATATATATTCACTGATAATTCACAGTGAGTTGGTAAGGGTGCTGAAAATATGTTATGGTTATCACAGTTTCCGGGATGTAAGCGAAGAACAGAAAAAAAACATAACATGAAACCTGCTCAAGCCACTCTCCGAGCATCACTGACGTTCGGAAAAACAAGTCATGATGTACTCTAAGTCACCCAGAAGCTTCATACGAGAGCATGAAGGCCTTTTTGCTGATTTTTTTGAAATTATACTACTTTTCAACGCGCTCTAACGGCGGAACGCCTAATCGTAAACAATGATGTCAGGAGTGCAAATTGTAGGAAATTTTATGCACTTTAATTCTGGTAATAGTAAACCAGTCGCTAGAACGCTTACTTTTCGAGTTATAGGCAAAAAACCGAAAAAAATTCGAAAAAAGGAGAAAATCACCCCCCCGCTCCTCGAGCTCACCCCCCATACTAGGGGACTTTTGAGATATGATTTACGACGTGTGAAGGAAGAGCTTGGTGAAGAAATTTCTTTACTATGAATTATTTCTCCTGTTTTCTCTAATTTGACTGGGCTATAATACCAACAGTGTCTTTTCCACAGTATTTGCCAGATTTTGCAGGGGAATGTGATGAAATATCAGGGACACACCAATATCTTTTGAGCTAACACTTTAAAAATTACCACAGTAAAGGGTTTGTTACACTTGAATATATGCAGATAATAAGAGTTACAGTATTTGTTCAAAAGCATGAACTGGTTAACTGTGATGGGGACAAAACTATGTGAACCTATGGCTGGGGACACACCAAGGGTCAGAGAAATCGGCAATGTTGCCATTTTTCCTCAGCTATCTACTAGTTGCGTCCAAACAGGAGAAAACCCAATGTAGAGAAAGATCTTCTGTATCAAATGCTTTTGCTTCCGAGTCTGCCTAAAGGTAGCGGAAGCATTGTTTTCACTTTCGGGAGAAAAAAAATTTTTGGTCTCCAAAATCAAAATTTCCACTCGCATTTTACGTTTTAGACCTTGAACAACTTTGGTTCCGTGTCTGTCTGTCTGTGTGTCTGTCGTTTGTCCGCAAATCCTTGTAACAAGCTTATTTTCCACTGTTTCATCCGATTTGGTTTTGAAGATGGTGCAGCGATTGGCCTCCGAGAAGAGTGTGAGGAAACGATCACAGAAGAAAACATTCTATAATAGTAGAAGTCAGAAGGGAACACCTGCGTATGACCGAATTGGCACATATCTACCTCTTACTTTTGATGAATAAATTGTTTTTGGTATCTTCAGGTTCTGTGATTATAATCGTAATTTCAATCACAACTCTAAAACCCTATTATCGTAACTATGATTACGATTACACCCAACTCTGCTTGAGCCAGTGTCGATCGCAATACTTTCCCCGCACCGTTCCGGTCAAGGGAAAGTAAACTATGTCCCGATCCAGTGAAGACGAGCAGGTTGAAGTCCTAGGGGTGAAGACAAGAGGTCGTGGGTGTGGGAGCGGTGGAGGAAATTAAGGTCATTACAAGGATTTGTAATGACACACATTGACGCATGCGCAGTAGCTATTAATGATACAATTATGTTAAAATTGATATGAGGTAATCAAGTCATCTTCTTCCAACTATCATCCAAATTTAAGCGAAATCGAACGACTAGAGTGTGGAAAAATGGAGCTCAACGGGATTTACATTTGCGCATGCGCAGAGTGAAGTATTGATTTGACAACAATGAAACTGATAGGGGACCATCTACAACCTAAGCCGCGCATTCTCGAATAATTTCATCGAAATTGGATAAAAACAGAGGAAATTAAGGTCGTTGCAAGGATTTTACATAGGCGCATGCGCAGTAGTATTATTGGTACAATCATGTTGGTTTGCGCATGCGCAGAGTGAGGTATTGAGTCACGAATGATGAAACTGGTAGGAGATCGGATGAATACTGTGGAAAATAAGTTTGTTACAAGGATTTGCGGACACACACACAGACAGACACGGAACCAAAGTTGTTCAAAATGGTCTAAAACGTAAAATGCGAGTGGAAATTTTGATTTTGGAGATCAAAAATTTTTTTCTCCCGAAAATGAAAACAATGCTTCCGCTACCTTTACGTAGACTCGGAAGCAACAGTGAAAAGTCAGAAGGAAACACCTGCATATGACCGAATCGGCACACACCTACCCCTTATTTTTGATAAATTGTTTATGGTGTCTCCAGGTTCTGTGATTATGATCGTAATTTTAATCCCAACTCTAAAACCCTATCATTGTAATCGATATCGTAACATCGATTACGATTACGTCCAACTCTGCTTGAGCCAGTGTCGATCGCAATACTTTCCCCACACCGTTCCGGTCAAGGGAAAGTAAACTATGTCCCGATCCAGTGAAGACGAGCAGGTTGAAGTCGTAGGGGTGAGTGGTCGGGGGTGGGGGAGCGCGCCCACCCCCTCCCTCCACACCCCTGAGCCGGCAACCAGCGACGCTTCTCCCAACGACGCCGGCCGCCAGTTGAGTTGTTGGTGCTACGAAGTTCGGACATGAAATAAGGATGAAGGAACTTCGCGAAATATTAAGGTAAGCACGAACATGAATTTAAATAAATATTACATATTATCACATACCAGGGCATACAGGAAGCTGAATTCCGAAAAATCACCAGCGGAAAATTTTTTCCTTCGAAATAAATACGCTAACACAATTAGAAGCTTTTGAGAAACCAAGATTTAAAAAATTAAAACCAATCATAATGATATTTTAATATAGTACGGCATTTACTTATAGTTAGTTAGATAAAATTCATGTAGAAAATTAAATTTGATAGTTTGTAGGGGGTGGGAATTTTCAAATTGAACAACTATTTTTTTAACGTTCCGAAATGTACGAAGGTTTTAAATGTGCGAATGCGCATATCCATACATATATTCATGTAAATGATGTATAATATATTACATATACCACAATATGAATACAATACAAAATCACAAATTTCTTAAGAAATTCGAACGGAAAAAGATCTTTCGAGTTGAGTATACAGACACAATTTGGTGCAAGAGAGAAATCAAAATTTGAAGAATTAAACCAATGATAATGACATTAAGGGAAACTGTTTGAAGATTCTGATTCTATTCATACGAAATGTACGTAGAAAATAAATTGTGAAAATCTGAAAGGGGTGGAAAATTTCAAATCGAACACTCTCCTTTTTTGCTCAAAAATCAATCGATAATTTGATCCTCCAAAATCAAAATTTCCACTTGCTTTTTGCGTTTTGGAGCTTGCTGGTCAATTTCGGTTCCGTGTCTCTCTGTCTGTGTGATACCAGCCTGTGTGGTAAATCCTTGTCAAGCCCAAAACCACACCAAGTTTCAGTCCGACTACGATGAAATTTTCAGGGTTGGTGCGGAGTAGGTCCTAGACGGTCTCCTATAATTTTCAATGTCGTTTAATCAATAGTAGTCTTTACGCATGCGCAAGTGTGAATTTCTTATAATGTTGATTTCTTATCTTGTGTTTGTCCGATTTCGTTATAACTCGGTAGGTAGTACGAATATAAATTTATACAAATAATAATATAGGTATTATCACATACCACGGCGTGCAGCACACAATCATAAATTCCGAAGAAATATCAGCGGCAAATTTTTTCCTTCGAGTTAAATGTGCAAATAAATATACATTTCGATGCTTTAGGAAAATCAGAATTTCACATATTAATAAAACCAATTATAATGACATTTTAATATAGTACGGCATTTACTTGTAGTTAGATAAAATTCATGTAAAAATTAAATTTGAAAATAGGGGGGTGGGGGTGGCAATTTTAAAATTAAACCCTTTTCTTTTTTCAACTTTGGGAAATGTCTAAAGGTTTTAAATTTGCAAACGCGCATTTACATATATTTATGTAAATATTATATAATATATTCCATATGCAAAATGTGTACAATACAAAACCTCCAAATTCGAACGGAAAAAGTTCTTTCGAGAAGTATGCGGACACAATTTGATGAAAGAGAGAAATCAAAATGTTGTAAAATGAAAACCAATGATAATGAAATTAAGAGAAACTATTTGTAGTTAATCAGATGAAATGCATTTCGAAAGTGAAATGTGAAATCTGAAAGGGGTGAACATTTCCAAATTAAACAGTTTCATAGCAAATTTTCGTAGGAAAATGAAACTGTTGCAATGGCTCCAAAAAATTTTGAATAAAAATTTTCAAAAATTTTCATTAAAGTTTTCTTTTTCCTTCATTGAAATCCGCTGAGACGTTCTGAAATTAATCCTAGAGTTTGCTTTTTTATATGTATATATATATGACCACAACTCTTCTTAGAATTGAGATAAAAATTCCGTTCTTAGGCCAATAAATCAAACTCTCCAAACGAAAGGATGAAGTCGTTGGCCAGCACTTTTTGAGCAAATTAAATTGGTAAAATTTAAAAAATGTACTAATTAAATCACTATAAAAGGCTAAAAATCATTAAATTTATATTTTTTAGCTGAATTTCGCTCAAATAAAGTTTGTTAACTACTAAATAGAACATTCAAAAATTTGTGTACAAAATTACGCTGAAAAATGTACTTAAAATTCGCAAAAAAATCGATATAAATTGCAAAAAAAGCGATAAGTTCAAAACTTTTTTTGAATAGTAGGTTATTATTAGGGATACGTTTTTTGCCATAAAATTGGAAGCTAACAATTCCCTTGCACTCAACATGCTCAAATTTCACAAAATATTACCATTATACAATAGGTACGATAATTTACGAAAATTTGCTCATACCATCATGCTGCATGACTGGAACTTATCCTTTCTCACTATCGAAGGTTGGACAACTTTGTATTCGTGAAAAAAGTCGAAAAGAATTATTGCCCTCCAAAATCAAAATTTCCGTTTGCTTTTTGCATTTCGGAGCTTGCTGATCAATTTTGGTTTCGTGTCTGCCTGTCTGTCTGATGTTAGTCTGTCTTTGGTAAATCCTTGTCACACCCAAAACCGCACCAAGTTTCAGTTCTGTCTGATTTCGATGAAATTTTCAGGGTTTGTGCGGGGTAGCCCCTAGACGGTCTCCCATAATTTTCAATGTCGTCGGATCAATAGTAGCTTGCAATCTTGCACAAACGTATATTTCTTATAACGATTATTTCTTATCATTTGTCGGTCCGTTTTCGTTCAAACTTGGTATTTAGTACGAATATAAATTTATACAAATTTAATATAGGTACTATCACATTCCACGACATGAAGCACACAATAATGAATTCCGAATTAATATCAGCTGAAAATTGTTTACCTTCGAATTAAAATTTGCAATTAAATACACAATCTGATGGTTCAGGAAAAACAGAATTTCAAAAATTAAAACTAATTATAATGACATTTTGATGTAGTATGGCATTTAAATATAGTTAGTTAAGTTACTTATAGTTATTTATTTACTTATTGTTAGTTATTTAGTTAAGTTATAGTTATTTATTTACTCATTGTTAGTTAGTTAAGTGATAGTAATTTATCGCCTTTTGCGTTTTGGATCTTGCTGATCAATTTTGGTTTCGTGTTCGTCTGTCTGTCTGATGTCAGTTTGTCTATTATAAATTCTGCTCACGCCCAATACTTTACCAGGTTTAATTCCGATTTCGATGAAATTTTTTGGGATTGAGAGGGTTAGCTCCTGGAAAGTCCTCTATAACTTTCATTACTGTCGCATAAATATATAATTATAATTATTAATATCAATAATTATTCCCATGCGAAAACGATAATTTCTTATACTGTCGATTTTTTACCATCTGTTGGTCCGATTTTGTTCAAACTCGAAAGGTGGTTCGAATATAAATATAATATAGGTATAATCACATATTGCTGCATCAGCAAACATTCATGAGTTCCGAAGAAATATCAGCGGAAATTTGTGTTCCTTCGCATTGAATATGCTAACACAATTCCATGCTTTAGAGAAGTCAGAATTTAAAAAATTAAAACCAATCATAATGACATTTTAATAGAATATGGCATTTACTTATGGTTGATTAGATAAAATGCATCTAAGAAATGAAATTTGAGAATTACAGGAAAGACTGATGTCGAGTATCTACACTACATGCAGATACATCTGTCTTATTTTTCCCCCTGTGAAATATGTGTTTTTTTTCTCAAGTTAAAAATGTCCCAGAGAGTTTCCATGTCTATTTTCAACTTCCTAGGATGAACAGGAGAGAATTTAAAAGGTTATAAAAAAGTTCGGGCTTGGCTAAGATGTTTTCTAGTGTGTGGACTGGGTGTATGAATGGAAATACGCATTTATACATTGTGGTGTGTTCCAGTATCCGAACATTTCTGCACTCCAAAGGTATAGCTACGTCCACGTCAAGCCCTTACAACCCGACTGGTAACGGTCAAATCGAGAGAGAGAATGGCACAATATGGCGCACCATTTTGTTAGCTCTCAAAACAAATAATATGGAAACTTGTGATTGGGAATTAGTACTCAAAGACGCCCTTCACTCAATTCGGTCCCTTTTATGCACGACGACAAATGAGACCCCGCATGAACGGATGTTCTCACATCAAAGAGAATTGTCAAATGGAAGCACACTGCCTTCATGGTTACTGCCACCTGGAAAAGTATTTATGAAGAAACATATTCGCAAAAGTAAGTACGATCCTCTGGTGGAGGAAGTAGATCTGATTCATGTCAATCCTCAGTACGCAAGGGTGAGACTCAGGGATGGCCGAGAAACTTCAGTTTCATTAAAACATCTAGCCCCAAAGGGGGAAACTGTGGTTGAAAATCATTTTCCTGACCTTCCTCTCACCTCATCATCAGATCCTGATATCACTGCTGATCCTTTAGTATCATCACCAGACGAAGGTTTAGCAACATAGCCTGAAGAAACTATCACCCCCATTGATGTCATTGAGCCCCAACGGCGATCAACGAGACCCAAGAAACTCCCCAGCAAGTTCACGGACTTTGTTCTTTCATGAGGAGAAGAATGTGGTGTGTTCCAGTATTTATGATAAGATCATATGATTGTTCAAGAGTTCCTAGTTACCCCAGTTCACAAATTCATTATTCTTTCTATGTCGAATAAAGCCTTAAATCGCAAGGTTTTTCTTTACATACATGGTGTCGTTCAGGGAGTAAAAATGCATGATGCTTGGTGTAAGTCATCCCCCCCAACTATCATCCGAATTTGAGCCAGATCGGATAACTAGGGCGTGAGAAAATTATGCTTGGTAGAATTTACGTTTGCGCATGCGCATAGTGAGGTATTGAGTCAAGAACGATGAAACTGATGATAGGTGACCGTCTACCTCTTAGCCCGCACATCCCCTGAAAATGTCATCCAAATCGGATGAAAACTGTGGAAAATTAGCTTGTTACAAGGATTTGGGGACACACGACAGACTCACAGACAGACTGACAGACAGACACGGAACCAAAGTGGTTCAGAATGGTCTAAAACGTAAGATGCGAGTGGAAATTTTGATTTTGGAGACCAAAAATTTTTTTCTCCCGAAAGTGAAAACTATGCTTCCGTTACTTTAGGTAGACTCGGAAGCAATAAAATAAACAAATAAAATAAAGTGACACTAGGCCATGTCACTTCAAAACCCCTATAGCTTCTCGCGAAATCCTATTGTCAGCTGACGACGCATCATGTAGTGAAGTCTTGTTCAGCTGGAATTATAACTAGTCATCAAATAAGCAAACCTCACGGAGTAGATGGATATCCATCTTGAGACGATCGGGTGTCTATGAACAGGACGGGATAGCGTGCGTCGGACGTTTGAGATCTCCATCGCCATTAATTATTATTACTCTCCTAGCTCAGGAAGCAATGATAATAAATCATTCACGGCCGGACAACGAGCCCATTCAACAAGTACCTTCTCGAACCGTCTCATCAGCGTTGGTCGGAGAGCGCCTATTACAGCAACACTGCGAGCGTACAATATGTGCAACGCAATGAATCCACCAAATGTATTTAAGATACCTTATGGGAGATTCCATCAGATATTCCAGATTCATGATGTTCTTTTGTGGAAACTACAGAAGTAATGTTTGTTACAAGCATTTAACATTCTCGCATACAAAGTAGCTACTAATATTTCCCTTCAAATTCCTGCAAGATCCACACCTTGTATGGTTCAGATAAATCAATGATTAAATGCGCTAAATCAACGATCAAAACTAACCTGCCAAATTTGGGTGGCTAGCGTTCAAATCATCGATTTACTAGGTAGGTAGTTCTTTTCGCCATCTTTGTTTACATGACCAAAATCCTTTTTTGCTACGTTTTCACATCTAATTTGCTACATTTTTTTCTTAGTCATTTCCTACGCACGAAAATGAGCCAGAGAGGATTGATTAGAGCATTGGTTTCTGAGGATGAATTTGACGAGGATGATATGAAGACTTTACAATTCACCGTCCTCGTTGGATTAGAGAGAGTACGGCGGATTTCAATCTCAATGAAATAGATTTTCTGAGAAACTACTGTTTCGTCAGTCCTTGTAGAAATTGATGATAGCATCGAATACACAAGTAACTGGTAGGATTATAAGTACATACATGGAATGTATAAATACAGTTGTAAAATAGTGCTATAAAAAATAGCCAACGGCTCATCACAATTTGAAATGAAGCAATGCGCCTAGATGGTGTCGTGAGCTGTTGTCATTGAAGGTATGGGAGATACGTACATGAAAATATTCAGTTATGCAACTTATAACCTGTTTCCTGCGCTCTTTGGGTCGAAATAACTTCGGAATCTCGGCTTCTGAAGTGACTACAGTTATAAAATCTATCGATTAACAACCCCTGTTTTTTAGGAGACCGACTCCCGAAATTTCTAATGGAGATTAATCAAAATTGTGTTTGGATGGAGCACCTATTCCAGTGGTTTGAAATTTCGCGGTTTTGACATTTGATGTCTTTACTATGGCACATAACTCAAAAAGTGTGACGTTCCGGTGTGACGAAGAAAGCGTAATGAAAAATTTCTAATGATTTTCACGTACAACCGATTCGTTGCTACGGAACTTTAACTTCGCCAGTTATCATCGTACAAAAATCGTTCACCACTCGTTGGATAGCTCTCGATTTACCTAAACATATTACGTTAACCACTGCGGAGTGCGTGGCAGACAAGCTGCGGTATGAGCGTGATTGTTTAAACAATTGTTTACACACAGGTGATCATTCTCAATAATTTATATTGTGAACACGATTGCAAGCTTTATATAAGTAAAGACATAATTTTAAGACCAAACAACCGATAAACGAATTACCTGTTGGAGATGTACGAGTCTTAGAGATGAAGCTTGGACTGTGTTTATGTTTTACAAAATTTTTATGAAGTGCACTCGTGAGTGTGTGTATTTAAGAAGCTGTGTATAAGGCAAGACCAGTTACGACGAAACATTACATGGAGCATCAACAATCATCCAAAGGGCCATCGACGAAACGGAAACTTCCCAAATCGGCCAAGGAGCTGATGCGTGAATATCGTTTGCGAGTACGATGTACGTGGTACGTGGTGTGGGTACGGGAGGGGGCGCAAAGACATGAAATGTCCCTCGTGGTTGCGTACTTGTACGAAAGCTGTACCCACCGTTTGTGTTTTGATACATTTTACTAAGGGATTGACTTCTTGATGTAATGTTTACTTCATCAAATCCAGAATCCTTGAAAAATCCCATATATTATCATCACTGGACTAGTTTCGGAATGATAGGGCAGTAAACGACTACCCGTACGAGTTTGTGAAACATTATGCTACCAGAATGGATTAGAAAAGATAGAAACATTGATGATTTCAGGTTGGTAACAGGTGTTCCCTCACTATTATCTCGTTGTCACCCTCATGTGAATACACAAGATCCCCAGAATATATGTTTATACAATTGAAACTACGTAATAGTTATTTTTTGATTGGAATTATTTATCGTCCCCCTAAGATAGGAAAAATTGACATGGTATTTGATGTGTTAGCACAGTTATTACCACAGTATCAAAATGTAATAATTATGGGAGATATGAACTCCGATATGTTAAGTGATTCATTTTATAGTAGAGAGCTTAAGAAAATTTTTAATGACCTGAACCTATCTTATTTACCGTTCAAACCCACCCATCATACCGAAAGTGCTGATACTTTGATAGATTTGATCCTTGTAAATTCATTGGATATTATTGTTTCTTTTGATCAGATTCCGGTGCCCGGCTTGTCAAAGCATGACTTGGTGTTCTGTGTATTAACTGTCAAAAGTTCAGCAAATGAACATAAAATAATAAAAATTAGAGATTATAAGAATATAAATGAAGAAGCGTTAGTACAAGCAGCAAAATTAATCAACTGGGATCAGATATATGAGGAAGATGATATTAATGTAAAAATAGAATTGTTCACTAAAAAAGTTATGGAATTATGCGATAAATTTGCTCCCCTAAAAACTAAACAAGTTAAACGACCACCAGCCCCGTGGATGGATGAGGAATTAAAAAATAAAATGAGAGATCGTGACATTCTATATAAAAAATGGAAAAAGTCTAAAAGCGAGAATGATTGGGAAGTTTACAAACGCACACGAAACAAAGTAAAACAAGAATTTCGAAATAAAAAACACAAATACTTTGCAAAGTTATTTGAAGAAAATTATAATAATTCATCGAACTTTTGGAAAATAGTTAGAAGCCATGGGATAAGTTCAAAGAAGAATAAGTTAGAGAAGCTATTGTTTTCACCCACTGAATTAAATAATTATTTTTGTCAAATTGAAACTATTCCTTTAAGTGAAGACACTTTCAATAAGTATAAGAAACATTTGAATGAAAATTTTATCAAAAACAAGTTTACTATGCAAGAAATACCATTGGATAAAATCGAGTCAACATTGAGAAGAATTACGTCTAAGTCTGTCGGTCATGATCAGATTTCTGTTATTTTTTTTTAAGATGATTTTCTCTGTAGTTGGTCCTTTAATTGCACATATTTTCAATTATTCTATAAAAATAGGGGTGTATCCCGATTGTTGGAAGAAATCAACTGTTGTTCCCATTCCAAAGGTATCTCACCCTAAGAGCTTAAATGAGCATAGGCCTATAAATACTTTGTGCGTCTTAGCTAAAATGTTAGATAGAGCAATATATGAACCATTTAATGAATTCATAAATGTAAATAATATATTAGATAATTACCAATCTGGATATAAAAAAGGTTTCAGCACAGAAACAGCTCTAACATGTGTAGTTGACCAGATACGTAGAAATATTGACGATAGAAAAGTTACAGTTTTAATTTTGTTTGATTTTGTTCGAGCGTTTGAATCTGTTAGGCAAGAATTGTTGATTGAAATACTTAAAAGTTTAAATATAGAAGATCGTATGGTCAAAAGGTTTGAATCCTACTTATTTAATAGAAAGCAAAGGGTTAAAACACCTGACGGAGAATGCTCTGAGTGGAGGAACATTGAAACAGGAATACCGCAGGGTTCCGTTCTATCTTCTATCTGCTTTGTAATTTACATAAATAAGATTTCTGAAAGCTTAGGGAAACATTGTGATCTCCGATACATGCTTTATGCAGACGACCTTCAAATTTATGCGTCAACTTATATTGATAATTTGAATACATTGATAGACAATTTAAATAGGGAAATAACCTCTTTGTCAAACTGGTGCTATGATCACGGTCTGAAGTTGAACCCTCTAAAATGTAAAGCAATGATTCTAGGAAGTTCCAGAATGTTGAATTTAGTAGATGTTGGAACTATTGGCAGATTGGTGATAAATGGAATGCAACTAGAATTTCAAGAAGAAGTACGGAATTTGGGTGTAAATTTACAGTCAAATTTGTCATGGGATTCACAAGTGACAGAAATCCGCAATAAAACATTTAAAGCTCTACATCAATTGAAGAAATTTGCATTCCATTTCCCCCAATATGTTAGATCAAGACTTGTTCAAGCACTAATATTACCGTATTTTGACTACGCCTCAGCATTGTTCACGAGCATGACTGAAACCAATAATAATGACCTTCAAAAAGCTCTGAATGCAACTGTTCGTTTTATTTTTGATTTAAAATATGATGAGCATATAACCCCATATTTTGAAAAATTAGAATGGCTGAAAGTTCGAGAAAAACAAGAATTAAATGTTGCCGCTCTCACCTATAAAGTTTTACGATCCCAACAGCCAGTTTATTTATTTGAAAATTTTAAAAAAGTATCCGAAGTAAGACGCCATCCAACTCAATCCCGTTTCGCTAGTCAACAATTAAGAATTCCCATCCATAGAACCCAAGCTTTTAGTAAATCATTTGTTTTAGAGGCAACAAGAAATTATAACGAAAATATATTAATGTTCATTGAATCCGAATCGATTAAGAAGTTTAAAAATATGTACACAAAACGTTTATTAGATAACAGAAAATAGTGATTATACTTATGGCTAATGATTATATTGAACTGTCCACAATCTTGTATACAAATGAATAGGTACTACATATCTACATATGAAATTATATTGAATAACATTAAATTAAATAATATTAAATAACATTCTCAACAAATCTTTACCTGCTCGAAGATATAAATTACTTTAATTTAGAACATAGAATACTTATAGAACTCGATGTAAGAAGAAAATTATTATCTTATATTCTTCAGGATAAACCTGACATTTTGTAAATTTTGGTTTTCAAATTTCTGTATATTTGGAAGAGCGGACCAATGGGTCCGAAAATGTACAGATAAATAAATAAATAATTCAATCAATCAATCAATCATTTTGCGGGCAAATGCCTCCTTGATATCGTCTAAATCAACGTTTAAACTTTAAATCGACGTTTCACGGAAACGCTGTAAATCGATGTTTACTGAATGTTTCATCCGAGATCGGACGATTAGGACGTGAGAAAATGATGCTTGGTAGTATTTACGTTTGCGCATGCGCAGAGTGAGGTATTGAGTCAAGAACGATGAAACTGATAGGTGACCGTCTACCCCCTGGCCCGCACATCCCCTGAAAATGTCATCCAAATCGGATGAAAACTGTGGAAAATGAGCTTGTTACAAGGATTTGCGGACACACGACAGACAGACAGACACACACACACACAGACAGGCAGACAGACACGGAACCAAAGTTGTTCAGAATGGTCTAAAACGTAAAATGCAAGTGGAAATCTGATTTTGGAGACCAAACATTCCGTTATGTGATTCCGTTACCTTTATGCAGACTCGGAAGCAATACTATATTTTACGAAAATTCGCTCATGCGATCGTGGAACTTTTTTGAGCCCTGATATAAACATGAATATCCACAGGTCTCTGAATGACTTACACCAAGCATCATGAATTTCAACTCCCTGAACGACACCCAGTATAAACGCGTATTTCCATTCATACTCCCTCCCTGTCCACATTCCCGCAACACACACTGGAAAACATCTCAGGCAAGCCCGAACATCTCAGCCTCAATCCCCGTCGTCGGCTTTAATGAACCATAAAAACCTCTTTCAGAAACCCCCGGCCTTCCCACCCCGCCGTTTTACTGCCGTTTACTATAGTTTTAAGGAGAAACCAATTACCGGGGGAGGAGAGAGAGAGAGTGAGAGGGTTAAATGAGACGGAATAACCGCCGGTCTAGGGCAGGTCTGAAACAGTCGCCCTTGAAAACGTATTGTTAACCTTCGCAGCCCAGTGAACAGAAATCGTTTAAAACAACGTGAAAACTGATCGCTCAACGAGACTTTTGACGAAAGAAATAGGAGCTACCGAAATCGCTTCAAACATATTGACAATGAAATTCATCTTGGTAAGGGGACGAGAAGTTGTGTTGGGGCTAAATGGGCGTCTCTTGTGAGAACGCAGCAACATCCCGTTATATAAAATCAAATCAAATCGATAGAAAATAATAGTGGATTGTAAAAATTCAATTAACATAGAATGTGGGTGCTCAGCGGAATAAATAAAACTTAAAGTTAGAATGATGAACATGAATTATAATATTCTGTTTATTAATTTTAAAAAATGCAAGTGTATGCAAGTATGGAGTGTTCCTACCTATGGCATGCCGAGGAAATACAATGTAGATTTAGAAAAAAATAGAAAAAAGAAATAAAGGCTGAAACTTGGATCAGGAAATAATAGAGTTTTTGAAGGTTTGAACTTTGGTATGTGTCTATGGTGTTCCGCGGTGTTGTCCAGAATGTAAGGCTGATATAATGATATCCAAGAATGAAGATAGAATTGGTTTAGGTACCGCCCACCCATACTACAATTGAGTAGTGCAAAAAAAGCCTCGAGGCGTAAAAGAGACCGTCATAAGAGAATTCACGGGGTGCTGGTGGCTACCTGTATGCAAAATATTGCATCACGTGGTTTCTGTTGACTTCGGGAAGAAAAATTAGCGATATGGAAAGCTGGAGTTACCGTACGGTCTTTGCTCAAGATTTCTTCTAGGCATAAGCAGTGTTTTGAGGATTTTTTCTTTTAACATGGAATCATGTTTTAGCGATGGATCCCCCGCCGAAAAGTGAGACTATAAAGTGAGATGAAAGTAGCCCCAATAATTGTGATGATTTCCGCTTACAACCGAGTCGTTGCTTGGGATATGCTACTTCGTCGTTTTTCATCCCACAAAATTCGTTGACCATTCGTTCGAAAGCTCTCGATTTATCCAACCATACTATATTAACTACTGCGAAGTGCGTGGCCCACAAGCTGAGTTATGAGCATGGTTATATGAATGATTGTTTACACACAGGTGATCATTCTCAATTATTGATATTGTGAACATGATTGCAACCGCTTGTTAATTTCTGATGATTTCATTGAGCTGGTGTTTCGATTATGTGATTCATAGCAGGTGATCCGAATATTGCGAGAACGGTTTGATTTGTGAAGCGGTGGTTAAATCATTTTAATAGGTAATTTCTATACTTTACACTATAGGAAGCTATAATTACGTGTGTAGCCTCTTTAGCCTCTTTCTATAATAAAGTGAATGTTTACTTTCGAGTTTCTATAAGGAGATCATCATCTCACAAGAGCTCAATCATCGTGATCATTTCTATAATAAAGTGAATGTTTACTCGCGAGTTTCTATTAGGAGATCATCATCTCACAAGAGCTCAATCGTCGTGATCATTTCTATAATAAAGTGAGAGCGAGGAGCTAAAACAGAATTCCATGTTTTTTACATTTTAGCAGTCAGGCTCAAAGTAATAACATCCGGGGGGTCCAGGGGGGCGAAGCTCCCCTGGGGGGGTCAAGGGGCGGAGCCCCTTGCGAGGCCCGAAGGGCCGAGTTGATTTTCACGTACAACCAAGCCGCTGCTGGGGAAATGAAACTTCTTCAGTTTTAACCGGACAAAAATCGTTCTCCACTCGTTGGAAAACTCTCGATTTATCACGCATTTCTTTCGAACTTGTTCTTTTATTCTTGCCGTAGTTATATATTTATTTATGTTATAAATGGATATAGTAAACAATGCCGCTTGTTTTGTTGTCACTGGTTGAGAAGTTAATATTGGTTATAGTAATTGTAGACGCGCACCATAACAGAAAATTACCTAGCTAGGTACTCTGTTCGAATTTCGATTAGTAAAACATTTATGTCGTAGTTTTAAATGTATTTGCATTTGCGAATTGGCGGGACGAAAGCATGTTCCATGTTTTAGCATTTTAGCCGATGGCTCAAAGCGGAAAGCAACCGGTGGGGGGGGGCTAAGCAATTTCTTTTTTGAAGCGAATCTTTTGAAATTTGATTGATTTATTGTGCCCAAACGTGCTGTACAACGAACTCTTTCGATTCAAGAAACTCCGTCAAACGATTTTTTTTGGAGAAACCCCCTTCTTATAAAATCTGGTGAAAGTGAAAATAATATTTGCACGTACGGCCATGCTGCAGTATTAGCACTATTTCGATTCTCACATCCCGGCTCGGATGCAGTTAGAAATGTGCAACGTGCATTCATATGGCGTTGCTTCTAGTGGTGAAAAAAATCGGAGAGCGAAAAAAATACCACAAGTTCACATCATCGTCTATTCAGATGTCGAGGTCGTTGACTTGACTTGGAGACATCTTGACTTGACAGGCCATTCGTTAGTTCTGCATGCAAAGCTCACGAGAGACGTTACTATTATTTTAAACTACTTCTCCGTTCTTATCCCGCAGGTCTTGCATAAGAAAAGGGTTCCGGGAGAACGGGGAAGGCGCGTTGCAGACATCGATGCTCTAATAGACTTAAAATCGAACCAAAGCCTGATAAATATGATAACAGGGTGTCTACAGGTCAAGGATTCCCGCAAAAGTCACGGATTTAATGTTAGGTCACGGATATTTCCGAAAGTCACGGATTTTAATATAGAAGTCACCGATTTTTATGGCGTTGGTAACCAAATCTATTATAATAATAGGATACATACAAAGTGATAACGCTTGAACGCCTGCACCGATTCTCTTCAAATTTTTTTAAACTGACCGGCATGAAGAAAACTGGTGCAGATAATTCTACCAAGTTATAAATCAGATTCCTTCATATTAAAAAACAAGAAAAAGTGCAAAAACGAGGGAAATTCTGGTGCAGATAATTCTACCAAGTTATAAATCAGATTCCTTCATATTAAAAAACAAGAAAAAGTGCAAAAACGAGGGAAAGTTGTAGAATTTGCGACATAATAACTGAATGAATGTAACTTTTTTTAATACAACTTGAATAAATAAAAATTAAGTTGAAACAGAAAGATTTTGCTTTTTTATTTGCATAATTAAAGTTTGTACTTGCATCCCGTGGTGACACGGGCTTTTCCACTTGTAATCATAATATAATGCCAGTACCGGGATTCACAAAACATACGAAAGAATCAATTGTGTTTTTTGAGTCTATACAGAACTGACAGATGCAAGCGTCGGCTACGTAGACTGAAAAGCAAATGCGACTGAAGCAAATGCAGACTAATGCAGCTTTTCAGTATTATTAGGAAGAAGGCAGTGCATGAGATAGCACACTGCACACCTACCTATTAACTCTCAACATCTGAAGCACAAAAGTTGTGAGTTGTTAACCTGAGGTTTAAGAGTAACTAGCTAAACTCGGCGCTCCGCGCCTCGCCAGGAGGCAAGCCCCCTGGACCCCCGGTTACGTCTATTTACATACTTCGGACGAAATTATTGAAACACAGAATGTGTTTTAGCTCACGCGTTTCACATAAACCCGTCTTCAATCTTCGGTAATTTTGCGAGTAACAACTGGAACTCCAACGATTTTCGTATATAAAATGACTCACAAACGGGTCTGTCGCGACTACTATAAATGGATGTAAAAACCAGGCGTTCAAGGTCGAGTAATGATTCACTAATACCGGTGATGATTTACTAATCAAAAGTGATATGTAACAAAATATCGCATAGGTTACACCAGGTTACACGATCCTTAGTTCCGTATCATCAAAACATATGATCAACGGTGTCATTGGTTAACTTCCTCCCACTAAATCAGAATTTCGCTACTTTTCTCCCACTAAATCAGAATTTTATATAACAAGTGGAAAAGCCCGTGTCACCACGGGATGCAAGTACAAACTTTAATTATGCCAATAAAAAAGCAAAATCTTTCTGTTTCAACTTAATTTTTATTTATTCAAGTTGTATTAAAAAAAGTTACATTCATTCAGTTACAAAATTTATTCTAATGCTTCAGGAAATATAACATTGCGGGTGTATACTAAACCACCTCTACCGGCAAATTCTACAACTTTCCCTCGTTTTTGCACTTTTTCTTGTTTTTTAATATGAAGGAATCTGATTTATAACTTGGTAGAATTATCTGCACCAGTTTTCTTCATGCCGGTCAGTTTAAAAAAAATTTGAAGAGAATCGGTGCAGGCGTTCAAGCGTTATCCCTTTGTATGTATCCTATTACTATAATAGATCACCGCGTCATAACAAAATATCGCATAGGTTACACCAGGTTACACGATCCTTAGTTCCGTATCATCGGTATCCATGTTGTCGTCCCAGATTTTGTTACGAAATTTCGTGAGCTTTTTTTGGCTAGTTAGTCCATGGCTAAAACACATTCTGTGTTAAAAACTGTAGTTCTTTAATAATATGTGCTGATAGAACATTAGTAGAGTTAACCACTGGTTATTTCTGTTGTGTACGGAGGCCAGCTTAGCATCTGTCAAGCTCTAGGAATTTATACATATTTTAGGGCAATATTTCATCTAAGCAGCCCCAGTATCGTCACAGCTCTCTCTTTTCAGTATTATTAAGAAGAAGCGTGAACACTTCGTGTGACAAGAGGTTGGGGACAGTGCATGAGGTCTGGCACCCCTACCACAGGACCTATTGACTCCCAACACCTCCAGCACGAGGACATCACAATGGGACACCCTCCGAGTTAGTTCCGCACGTGATTTACGACCCGAAAGTCGTTTATTGCTCTTGCTTCAAGATTTTTTTTTCTTCTTTCTTTAGGAAAGCCTACAACTAAATTATTGTATAAATGAATTTCCATCCATGAGAGTCGAACATAGTTTAAGTGAATTCCGTAGAATTATATTTTGAATTCCATATACATAAACGAAACACGAAAAAGAGGATATACACTCTACTTGATATACACACTCTACTTTTGAATTATTCGTTACCCCGGTCGGAAAAATCAAGAACTGCACAGGAAAAGATAAGTTCGAAAAACTGCTCAGGGAACGTCTACACAGGCACATTCCCTGAAAATGTTATACGAATCGGATGAAAACCGTGAAGACCGTCAAAACACTGCTTATGCCTAGAAGAAAATTACTCGTAATAATCTTTCACATTTTGCCGCATAAAACAGGAAATCTAACTCCCCTATTAGCATATTTCATTGAGCTATTCAATCGCATGATGGGAACAATAAGTGCCAAACCCAACTCCGAAAATTGTTTTTGGTTTATTATTTTCAATAATGAACTTTTTCATATCATCGACTAAGGGGGGAAAATAACACGCTGAATTGCGTGGTGATGTTCTTTAATCGATATTCGCAATACCAATTCCAAAAAACAGCGAAAATTGGTTTCGAACCTTCGTTGTGAATTTACTTTTCGTTACTATAAGAAAAGAACAAACGTAAAGACGAAACGCTTGCATACGAGTCTGCAACACATTGGGACATTTTATGTCTTTAGTTGCAGACTCGTATGCAAGCTCTACGAGCCACTCAGCTGATACGGACCCTGGGCATCGTCAATTAAATGTTCTAAAGAGGCTATATACGAAATTACAGCTTCCTCCTAGAGCGTAAAGCATAGAAATTAGCTTTAAGAGCCACTCATCTGATCCGGACCCTGGGCATCGTCAAGTAAATGTCCTAAAGAGGCTACATACGAAATTACAGCTTCCTCCTAGAGTGTTAGACAAGCTTTAAGAGCCACTCAATTACCTATCAAAATGATTTTGAAATGATGATTGACCGCCGCTTCACAAATCAAAACGTTCTCGCAATATTCGGATCACCTGCTATGAATCAAATCATGGAAACACCAGCTCAATGAAATCATCAGAAATTAACAAGCGGTTGCAATCATGTTCACAATATCAATTATTGAGAATGATCACCTGAGTGTACACAATTATTCAAATAACCATGCTCATAACTCAGCTTGTTGGCCACGCACTTTGCAGTAGTTAACATAATATGGTTGGATAAAGCGAGAGCTTTCGAACGAATGGTCAACGAATTTTGTGGGATGGAAAACGACGAAGTACCATTTCCCTAGCAGCGACTCGGTTGTAAGCGGAAATCATCAGAAAACCAACCGTAACGCTTTTTTAACGGTTTTTGTTAACGCTTTTTTCGTTTATGTGCCAAAGTAAAGACCTAAAATGTCAAAAATTTCGTGACACATCCGCGTAACGTTTTTCGCTAGTTAGTCCAAGTTTCGTGACACTTTGGGCAGTTAGCTCAACGCTTAAGCATGTTCCATGCTAAAAAAATCACCAAAAACGGCAAAAACTGATAAGTATAATATGTTAGATTTGAATTTTTATTAGAATATTATTCACAAAAAGATTTCGAACTATCAATTAATTAAAACATTCAGAAATGTTTGCACAAAATTCTGCTGAAAATGTACCTGTTTCATTAAGTTGTACAAAAAAAAAGATATAACAACTATTTTGAAAAGAAATTGTTAACTTTCAAGTTATATTGCAACAAATTGATTTGTATAGCACTTTTTGCAGTTTTTGATAATTCTAGCTCGTATTAATGAAGTTAAAGTACGAGTACATTTGTCAGCATAATCAATTTTTGAATGATCTTGTTAATAGGTAATCAATTTTATTATATTCTGCTAAAAAAGATAAATTGAACGAATTCCAGCCGTTTTGTTGCGATTTTAGTCTTATTTTGGCTCGTTTTTTGCAATATAGCCCTTATACGGTGAGCAAATACTATAAGGTCCTACGAACCTGAATTTTGTGATGCTTTATTTTTTGGAGTATGTATGGGTTTTTGCCTCAATCCTACATAGACAGTTTGAAATGACACGAATACACACACACTCATGAAACGCATGGAAAGCCATTTTCAGAATGCCTCAAAACCCAAGCAGAAATTTATGCAAAAGAATAGAATAGAATAGAATCATTTATTGGCATATGAAAAAAATATATAAGAAAAGAAATACAAATACTTGTTGTAATTAAACATACGCCCATAAATTTAAAAAAATCATAAGAAAGACAAAGCAGCTTGAAATGCTTGCATACGAGTCTGCAACACATTGGGACATTTTCATGTGTGTTTTCTTATTGTATTTATTACTAGGCAGATCTCACCCGTGCATCGCACGGCGGGGCGTACAAATCAATTAAATGGGTACTTAATTGAATTCGCGATCGTGTTGACTCATTGTTCCGACACCCGTGGGTACTTCATTGAATTCGAGCCAGGCTACATCACCTACCCCCCTGCAGACTCGTATGCAAGCTCTAAGAGCCACTCAGCTGATCCGGACCCTGGGCATCGTCACGTAAATGTGCTAAAGAGACTACATACGAAATTACAGCTTCCTAGAGTGTAAAACATAGAAATTAGCTTCCAAAGCCACTCATCTGATCCGGACCCTGGGCATCGTCAAGTCAATGTCCTAAAGAGGCTACATAAGAAATTACAGCTTCCTAGAGTGTAAAGCATAGAAATTACCTATTAAAATGATTTAACCACCGCTTCACAAATCAAACCGTTCTCGCAATATTTGGATCACCTGCTATGAATCAAATCATCGAAACACCAGCTCAATGAAATCATAAGAAATTAACAAGCGGTGGCAATCATGTTCACAATATCAATTATTGAGAATGATCACCTGAGTGTACACAATTATTCAAATAACCTTGCTTATAACTCAGCTGGCCACGCACTTCGCAGTAGTAAACATAATATGGTTGGATAAATCGAGAGCTTTCGAACGAATGGTCAACGAATTTTTTGGGATGAAAAACGACGAAGTACCATTTCCCTAGCAACGACTCGGTTGTAAGCGGAAATCGTCAAAATATTTACGTTACGTTACGTGACAGTTTTTTGTGCAATGTGCCAGGGCAAAGACATGAAAATGTCAAAAAGAAGAAAATTAAAATTTACAGAATAAGCTATTGAGAGAAAAAAAAAAAAATTTTTTTGATAATAAAAACTTCTTAAAATGTTTCACACTGGTAAAATCCATAGGGTTAATATTATTATAGTAAAAGAATTTAATGGCCTGCACAAAAGAGCTCCGATTATAAAATTCAGTTCTAGTCAAAGGTAACCTTACGTTGCTGTTGCTAGCAGTTCTAGAATGTGGTAAATTTGAAATAAAAGAGCTACATAAACCAGATTCAAATACTCTCAAACAAGAGGATAGTAGAAAGCACTGCTTAACCTTCAATACATTAAAGTTTTTATAGAGTAGCACAGTAGGATAGCGCATAGGTTTACATAATATCACTTTAATTAATGCATTCTGGACAGTTTGTAGAGGTTTCAAGTGAGTTGTACAAGTCCCACCCCACACCACGATACCATAATTAATAATGGAACCAGCCGAAGCCATGTAAACCGATCGCAGCAAATACTTCGGTAAAAAATCACGAACAACTTTGAATACATAAAACAGCATTCTCAAACGAGTAATCAGAGAACTAATATGGTGTTTAAACTTTAAATTATTATCAAACCACACTCCCAAATACTTACAGGTGTGAGAAAATGGTAAAATGTCGCAGTTACACTTGATATCTTGCATGGAACATAAGTAAAACACATACATAAACAAAAATGTCATTATAAACTTTTTGGAGCCATTGCAGCAGCTTCTTTCAACAAAAATTCGCTAAAACTGCAAACAAATATTTAAAAAGGTGAAATTATTTAGTGTAGTGGAGATTTATATTAAGGTTTTTGCCTCAAATTAGATCTAACAAAATTTTGCAAACAAATGGCTCAATAACAAAATTTCACACACATATTGCATTGCCAAAAAATTACGAAATTTCGTTCATATGGACATGTTGCATGACTGGAACTTTTTTAAAAATCTGCATTACGTAAAACGTCAATAAAATAATAACGAAATTTTTACTCAAAAATGTCATTGTTTCAATCGATTGCGAAGTTCATTATTCAAGATAATTAAACAAAATAAATAGATGTGAAACATTAATATTTTAAAATGGGAAGACGTTAGAGGCTATTTCGCAACATTAGGCCGATGTAGAGTTGAAGATGTTAGTGCCAGATATTTCTTTGCACGGCGAAAGCAAACATTGTCTTTCCTAGTTGGCAAATTTGCCTGAGTCAGAAAACAGCGGAAATTCAAGCTGTTTTGGTGTATCCGATGGCGCAATATTTACTCCGGCGTCGTACAAACGTTTCTACGAATAGGGATTCACAATGGAAACACTTAAACCTGAGTGTGGGTTCCTCGGAAATATTGTATTAAATTTGAATCCTCAATCTGGAAAAAGCATATAAGTGACTAAACCGCAGTGGAAAAGTGTAAATCAAGAAGTAGAATGGAACGCCATAATTGTTAATTAAGGAACGAAAAAATAATACTAAATTTAATTTACGTTTGTGCAAGCGCAAAAAGAACTGATGAGTTGAAAACAATGAAATAGATAAGGGACCATCTGCTACCTAAACCGCCCCATTTCCCCCTTTCACCATTTACATTTCACGGAACTTCTTGACTTACTCTTTTCCGCTATGGAATTTTTCAAGATCATTTAAAACTTTCCAATGATCTATACATTCATGATTGGTAAACGAGGAAGCTATGTGCATACCCAACTTGGCCGACTTTTTTTTTTTTTTTTTTACCTTGTTTTATTTTTACCTCTTAATGTGTGTGTGTGTGTGTGTGTGTTCGAAGCAAATAAAAATCAGGAAAAAATCAAAAAGTTTTTGGACTATCCCAAAGTGGAGAGTATAGTGTACTTCGTCGTAGATCAATGATAACTTACTTGCTGGCGCTCGAATCAACTGTAACTTATTCTTGGTCTATTTCCATTTTGCCTGACGATTTTGATATAGCATACAATACATACCTATTGATTATTGCAATCCCACCAGAGTCGATCCATCTACCCCAATAAAAAACCCTGCGGTGTTTTTTCTATTCAAACTGTAAAACCAGCTATTGGTAAATTCCTCTCAGGTTAGTTAGAAAAAGAATCCCGTACTATCCTTTCGGAGCAATACTTTCATCTTTGAATAAAATCTCGAAGTAACCCCCTTTAATCTGCTTACCTACTCATTTTGTCACCTTATTCCTGGTATTCCTTATCTAGAAAGATAGATCCACCAGAAGAAGAAATAGTCGCATAGCAAAAATTTAGTACAACAGGCTCTCAGCTCTTGTTGCAACATGATACTGAAACCAGAAGTTAAATATCTTATTCCTTTTCTCGAATTAGAGCTGAAGAACCATGAAGAAACGGATTTCCTCTAAAAATAGGTAGGTATTTATAGGAAAAATCGTGCTTCTCATAAATTTTCAGTAATTCGACATGCAATTTCTCATAACGCACCGTTCGATAATTGCTTCGGGATGAGTTTACCTAATTGCTTTTAGACCTTACGGAATGTCCTCAAATCGTTGTCCACACAGAAACAACAAAGAAAATGTGTATGAATATTTCTGTGATCATGTTCCATGGTTCTTGTCATTATGATTGTTGAGGAAGAGGAGGTCTTTTATCATTCTTATCAGTGTTGTTCTGATGAATATTGTGGCCTTGTCGCTTTTGAATTTTGATGTTGTGCTAGTAAATCAAATTATCAGTATAATTTTTTGACTGCCGGATGTTATTTTCTTCTTTTTAAATCTTCAATAGACTGGTTTTAGTTAGTTCATTGAGTTGGTGAGTGTTGGTTGGCTGGTGATGTCATGTTTGTTCCGTTATTGGTATTAGCATCCCTTGTATGCAGTTGTTGATTTGTGTACCTGGTCTATTTTAGTACCTGTTTGAAACTTGTGATGAATTCATTGATCAGTTGGTCGCTGAGTAGTGTGTTATTCACGCTGTATTTCACCTCTAAGTTAGCGGATTTTAGATGCAGTTCACCTCTAAGTTAGCTGATTTTACCTATAGTATACCTACTTGTTTCTTGCTGGTGTATATTTGCGTTTATATTTTTATTTATTATCTTTAATGAGTTCGCCGTTTTTCTAGGGGTTGAGCTGTTGTATTGGTTATAGGCCTTGAAGAAGATTATAAATTTATCGAAAGCTTGGCGAAAGAGGATGAATCATTTGTTTGGCCCCATTCCTGATAATTCCACGACGGATTGCTACGTTTGGGTCGATAATAATTTATTCTGAATATCTCTCTTATCCAAGTATATCTATATGGATATTCCTCACCAAGTGGTATGGAGATTGAATTTTCGTGTGACAATCTTTTATAGGTTGAGCAACGGTGGTCAAAGTTTTATTAATATTTGACAATTAAGAGCACTTAATCTAAGAGGATTCGTTTGATGAAGACTCGTCAGAGCTGGTGGTCGTGGTGGTTGAGGTCTCATCGGAAGATGAAGCGTCAGTTTCAGTTGCAGCAGCATCAGTTGTGACTTCAGCAGCAGCATCAGTTGTGACTTCAGCAGCAGCTGACTCTTCGGTCTGCTCGGATTGGGTGGTTTCCTCAGTCTGTGGAATAGCGACAGCAGACTGGATAGCGTTACCTATTTGATTCCATTGTTGTCCCTGAGGAGGTCCTTGTGGTCTTTGTGGTCCACGAGGTCCTTGTCCTTGTTGTGGTCCACGGGGTCCTTGTGGGGGTCCACGAGGTCCTTGTCCTTGTTGTGGTCCACGAGGTCCTCTTGGGGGTCCTTGGGGTCTACGTCCATCTCTATCTTCATCTCCTCTTGGGGGCCCACGGGGTCCACGGTCTTCCCTATCTTCATCTCTTCTTGGGGGTCCACGGGGTCCACGGTCTTCCCTGTCTTCATCTCTTCTTGGGGGCCCACGGGGTCCACGGTCTTCTCTATCTTCATCTCTCCTTGGGGGCCCACGGGGTCCACGGTCTTCTCTATCTTCATCTCTTCTTGGGGGCCCACGGGGTCCACGGTCTTCTCTATCTTCATCTCTTCTTGGGGGCCCACGGGGTCCACGGTCTTCCCTATCTTCATCTCTTCTTGGGGGCCCACGGGGTCCACGGTCTTCCCTATCTTCATCTCTTCTTGGGGGCCCACGGGGTCCACGGTCTTCTCTATCTTCATCTCTTCTTGGGGGCCCACGGGGTCCACGGTCTTCTCTATCTTCATCTCTTCTTGGGGGCCCACGGGGTCCACGGTCTTCTCTATCTTCATCTCCTCTTGGGGGTCCACGTGGGGGTCCTCGTCCTCCTGGCCTTCTTCCTTCTTCGCCTTCTTCTCGTTGGCCTTGCTCACCTTCTGAAATAAACTTTTGTTAGCGCTGATTCATCAATCCAATATGCTAAGTATTAAACAAGATTCCAATACAACAAGAATACAATTCAATTGGTAAACACACAAAATAAGGTAAATAAATTTTTAAATATTAAATATCCATATCAGAAGCACACACAACAATAGCAATGGGGAACTTTCATGTATCCGGATTTCACAATTTCGACCACAGATTCGGATTCAACGCACTTGAAACCCCCCTCGTAGCAATTTTCAGCTGAAAACCCCGTTTAGTTTGACCAATAAAGTGGTATGAAGATCATATGTGGCGTAGCAGTGCAAGGAGCTGTGTGACGTCATCGTGCAAATGAATTTCCAGAGCCATATTACTGGTTAGATACTTATCATATAGCACCTTTTTTGAAAGCTCTCTCCAAGATTTCGGTATTGAGCAAATAAAGGATAACCATGAAAATTCCCCATTACTTGTTATTCTATCAAAATACGGTAATGACCAAACGACCATTAAAGCTCTACCTATTTCGAACATAAACATTTTTCAGCATAATTTTGTACATACATTATTTATTGTTTTATTTTATTGGTAACAAACCTTATTTGAACAATATTCTGCTAGAAAAATATAAATTTAACGATTTTTAGCCGTTTTTTGCTATTTTTAGTGATTTTTTTCAGCACTTTTTTGAAATTTGGACAATTTAATGTGATCAAAAAATGTTGGTCAACGAACTCGTCCTTTTTGGAAAGCTTGATTTTTTTGGCGCAAGAAAATAATTTTTATCTCAATCCTAAGGACAGTTATCGTCTGGAAGGACACACACATACACACACAACACACACACACACACACACAAACACACACACACATATATTGTACGAAAATTCGCTAAAAAACCACATTTTTCAACATTGAAATATAATTTTCTTCCCAAGATAGCAAAGTAAAATTAAATGTGACTAAGCCTTAGGAAATAGTAATAAATGAAGCAGTTTTCATGAGATTTGACAGTTTCCAGGATTTTTTATCGAACAAGTAGTAATGTTTTGAAGGTTTTCAAAAATTTCATCTTTTCTAATTCGCTCTTTGTTTGAGCTGCTGTAATAGGGTCTAGATGGTGCATTTCAGGGATCAAGGCATATTTCACGCTGATTCCAAAAAGGTAGTCAAAAGTTCAATTTTGAAGATGTAAAGTGGAGAAATTTTAGTTTAAAATATTTAAAAAAAAAAAAAAACAGTTTTCCTGAAAGAAAAAAACTAGAAAATGTTATCTCCAGTATAGGTTGGGACAATATTATACGATTGGTGTCATTTCATTCCATGTTTGAAGTGATTTCATGCAAAAATATTTTTGCAACTACCAGCTTATATCAATGAGATTTCATAAATAGGTACTTCATCAACGTAACTAACCTCCCTGACGTCCACCCCATCTGTTGCCCCACTGCAAGCTCGATTGAGAACCTGAAAAAACGGAGGAATGGCAATAAAAATATCTTTCTGCTAAACTTGATTGATAGATACACATAAATGCATGAATGCAAAATACGACTAAAATGAATAACAATTAATCTTACCACTCTGTTCTCGCACGCGTTCTGTAAATAAAAACGCATGTATGAATACCACAACGTTGAACACATGAAATAATTCATAAAATAATATGAATGCCAAAAATAAAAGGTCCAGTCATGCAGCATGATGCTTCGAGCAAATTTTCGTACATTATCGAATTATATTGAGTTACACTGGTTTTAAATTCGTTCACTTGAGTGCAAATAAATCGTAAACTACCGATTTTATGGGGGACGAATCGTTCTAAATGATATTCTGCTATATTTTTAGCTTTGTCTGCAGTTTTTATCGATGTTTTCATCAATGACATGTACGTACATTTTTTAGCATATTGTTTTGTTGATAAATTTTTTTAATGTTCTAGGTTCATCGTTGATAAACTTGAAAAACTTATTTTTACTATAATTCTGGTAAAAAATATAGATTTAACGATTTGTAAGAGTTTTTAGCCACTTTTAGTGATTTTTTTAAATTTGAACGATGTTCTCAAGAAGTGCTGGCCAAAGAACTCATCCTGTAGTTTGGAAAGCTTGATTTTTTGGCGTAAGAACGGAAATTTTATCCCCATCCTAAGGAGAAATATAACCTGGAATGACACATGAATATATATGAAAAAGCGTTAAACTCTCGGAATCGTTACAGAATCCCTCAAAACTGATTTCAATGAAGATACTTTTGGAAATTTTGATTTCAGAATTTTCGAAGCTATTGCAGTCGCTTCATTTTCTATGAAAAAAATCATTTTCTCGTATATGCAGGATACTAAGAGAAATAATCGTGGTTGCCAGACTCCGAAAACCGTATCTGATCTGACATGAGAAAATTCATTCATATTATTAAAATACTGGGAAGAAAAATCGTATCTGCCACTGATTCCGAAATCGTATCAGACGCCACGAGTCCTAAAATACTAAGAAATAAATTCCTATCTGGACTCTCAGGAGTGTTGCGATTCGTATGTCCCTGAATACTAATAAAATAATCGTATCTGGGCGTCATTTTGATGCGTGTTTTGCTCTGGAAAAGGCCAGTTACGGGATTTTCATTAGTAAATCGAACCAAAACGTAGTTAATGCGAGAATTGTTTTCAGTATTTGAGGCATATTCCGTTGAAGTCCGACATCGAAACTAGAGGAATCGGAAGAAACCACCCCCTAAAACGGGGTGGGGGGAGGGGGTAACCATTAGCTCAATATGGTCAAAAATGCAGATACGGAATCTGTTCTTAGTACGGCAGTATATTGAACTACTATAGGCTTGTTTGAGGAGTTACCCATTCTACAATTTTGATCGTATAATGAAAAATATTGATATTAAAACTATGTAAGAAACAATAGTTGATGAAAAGTATATACTTCACACTTACGGGCGTAAGCGATTGCGGCCAAACCGCACAATACGATAAGGAAAGTCTTCATCTTCCTCTGCTTGCTGATCACCGGATTCGCGGACCTTTTATAGCTCTGCCAACTCTCGAAAACAACAGCTGGGCAACTATTTGCTAGCGGTAAACAGCGTTTTGAGCATAACATCTGACTGAGCAAATTGAGCAGTAATCCAAAATATACAAGGGATATTCCAATATAGGATCAGATTGTTATTTTCGTTTGCACCAAACACAAGGTGCACCTGACAGACGTCTCAGTGAATCCATAATCAGCAAATACCGACCTGTTCATGGAAATGAGATACATTTTCCACGAACACGAACCACAGCAGTTTATTTTCAATGATAAACTTTCGTTATTTTCGAACAAGAAAAAAGTCTAGTCATGCAGCGTATGAGCGAATTTTCGCGAATATAAAATCCATTTCAAGTTCTACGATCCGGTCAGTGTTGGGCATAATCTTATCGTCGGATACGAATACGTTTGTAATCGCGATAATAATTCGTTGATTCTGAGTCAACTGCGATTATATTCGTATTCGTGTAATCGTATTCGTCTATCGGCGATTACACGAATACAACCACAAAAACGCTGCAAATTATTACACAAAGGTTTATTATTTATGTATTAGACAGCCCTTCTACGTAGATCTCTGGTCCATAATTATTAAACGCCGCTTATAGTATATTTAGTATCGGAATTCGGAGCTTCGGACCTCACAAATGGGTTCAATCCATTACAGCAGCGGAATCTCACAATTTTACGCTTTTTAACATAGTTGATAAACAAAAAAATTGATTACCAAGCCATCTTTCCAACACATAAAAGTGTTACCTATACTGTATATTGATATCATCTAATTGGTCAAATTTCAAAAAATGTGCTGACAAAATCACTGAAAATGGCTAAGAATACTATGAAATAGAACATTCAAAAATTTATGTACAAAATTATGCTAAAAACTTTAACTTCATTAAATTTTGTTTTAAAAAATCTATGAAATTGCAAAAAATAGCCTAAAATCCAAAATCTCTTTTTGAATAGAAGAGTATAATTTAGAATACTTTTTTTTCCATAAAATTATTAGCTAACATTTTCTTTTCACTCATAAATCTCCAATTTCTATACAACTTGAAATATACAAAAAAAGACACTTTTTCACCTATTTTTGGCTCATAGCACCCATGAAAGTGGAGCGATCGAGCTGGCGAGAAGTTAGGACCAACTAGACCCCAATTGGAGTCTATGTGCGAAAGAGCAGATTTTGTAAGTCAATTCTAAGGCCTTTTATGGCCCGGACGGCGATCGGCGGACGGCGGACGGACATTTCAAATTTGGAATCTACGCACCTTGAAACGTAAAGTGACAAAGTTTGAGGGGGGGTTATAAAAATTTTTTGCTATACGATCACATACCTAGGCTTATTATTGGAAATAATAAACCAAAATGCGTGACGGTCATCAATTTCAGTAGGGAGTCCCTCCTATAATATGCGATGCCTTGCTAATATTACGGAGCTTCAGGTTTGTGTTTGTTTGAAGCTAAAGGTTTGTATTTTTGTTCCCAGCCCTAGCAAGCACGATTTATACGCCTGTTTGCTGGCGGCCACTCCACCAGTGCTCGCCAAATTAATGCATTTTTTAGCTCCCGACCATGGTTTTTTTCTTGTTCCTTTTTTAGTAAGTAAAAAGCAAGCATAATGTAATTCTACTGTACGTGTGCGTTCCCAAGCACAAAGCATCAGGCTAGGCCGATTTGGAGCTTAAAATCAACCATATTCGCGCGTCATTTTCGCGCGTTTTTATGCGAAAAAAACAGCTCCAGGACGATGACGTCAATTTTAATGAGCGTTCGGATGTAAATGTACAGGTTTACCATGTACAGGTAAATGTACCAAAAACGTAAAAGACAAGTGGAAATTTTGATATTAGATACTAAAATTTTTTGTTCTGCCGAAGCTGAAAACAAGCTTCCTGTACCTACAGGTAGACTCGGAAACGAAATTCGTAAACTAGACTGAAAATAGAGTAGAATGCCACAACCGCACCTTCTACATCAATCCGTTCCCCGCAGATATGATTTTTCAAGTTTTTATTTGTATTTATTTATTTATTTATTTTATTTTATTTTTTAATTTTTAGAAAACCACATTTTTGCTATAAAAACCCACGTTCTTCTAGTTAAAAACAACGTTTTTTCACCTTTTGATCACATTTTCGGATTCAGCGTTAAATTTCTGATACGCCTAGTGCATGCTTGATAGACAAAAACGAACTCCTAAGGACCGCAACTGCAGTTTAAACATTGAAAATTGAAAAACAATTAAGTTTCTGAAAATACTTGTACGGTAACTGCATTTCCAAAAATGAAGAAAAACTCGTAAACGAGTTCCACTATCTGCTTTACAAGCAGATACCATGTTACATGAATATGTCTTTGATTGGGGATTTCATAACGGTTGTCCTCGAGAGTTGAAAAAAAATCCTTTAACTTTGGACTGTAGGCGACGAAATGTAGGATAAAGAATTTATTCTATTATTCTTGGAGACACAATAAGCACACATACTATACACACTACACACACTATAGGTACAGACTATTAAAGTTATTTCTCCAATACAGGCGCTATCATTTTTATGTTCATGATAGCCTGATTTTTCATTAATAAATGAAATTATATCATTTATCGTTTCGTTCTCTTACTGAGGACATCTTCAGATCTTGCTTTCTTGACATTGAGTTGACTTGGTGAGCCACTGTTTTATTTGACAAATCCGTTATATTCGGATGTTTATAAATTTTTTCCTGGACACACCAAGATCTGAAGATGTCCTCAGTAAGAGGACGAAACGTTATCAAATAAAGCAATAAATGAAATAATTTCATTTATTTTCCCTGGGCCGCATCCCGACTAATTCCAACGGTTTACTTATAGGAATGTTGAAAATAACTGTGGAGAGAAGCCACTACAATGAGTTGTTGTTTACAGTCGACTGTTGTCAA
This sequence comes from Adelphocoris suturalis, assembly GCA_030762985.1. Taxonomy (NCBI): domain Eukaryota; kingdom Metazoa; phylum Arthropoda; class Insecta; order Hemiptera; family Miridae; genus Adelphocoris; species Adelphocoris suturalis. The sequence goes on from CM061050.1 coordinate 11,467,884, forward strand.
GAGGATGATAATGTTTCCCATGGAGTGGAGTAAATGATGCTATTGCTTTACGTTAAGCATATTGTATATACAATATTGTATATTACGTTAAAGCATATTGTATATACAATATTGTATATTACGTTAAAGCATATTGTATATACATATATTGTATATGTATACGTTAAGAATATTGTAACCGGCTTATTAAAAATGTTTATAGTCCAATCAACTTAGTTTAGGAATGTAGCTAGGTACGTAAGGAGGGGGAAATTGGTAGCTTAAGATGGGAACATTTATCACATAAATCAAGCGCTTTCCATCGAGGGGCGAACGATTTCTGTGCGATGAAAACTACAGAAGTTCCATTCCCCTAGCAACGGATTGGTTGTACGTGAACATCATTAGAAATTGTGACATATTTTTTGCGTCACGAAAATTTTTGGTTGACCCCCCAGAGCAAAGACATATTCATGTCAAAAACGTGCTTGTAATGAGAATGAAAGAAATGCTAGTATTAATCAAACCTAGAATTAGGCTTTATTGAGCATAAATGTCCCGTACAGAATAATTAGGAAATGTAAGAGTCGTTAGTTCCAATGTAAACTTGGAAACGAGATTTAGTTGGTGACACTATAAACTAGTGGTGATAATTTCATCACATTTTCCCCCTGTCAGTTTTCCACACATAGTCCTGGAGATACTTCGGAGGGTTCTTGGTCCTTAATGAACGTTTCGAGGGTTGTGATACTTGCTGTTTTTGGGGTGGCTCAGGAAGGGAATAGTCACGATGATCAGGCACAACATTTGAATGTTCGGGCTCAATTGCATCCGGCTCCTCTTGTTCTATGGACAGTGGTTGGTTGCTATCTTGGGCTACATTCCCCATTGGCGCTAAGTGTCGATTTGAGACAGTGGTCTCCCGCCCATCAGGTAATTTACCATGGGAGTAGTCCTGGATTAGCCTCAAGAAGATCAACTTGAATAAATGCAAGCTGTCAAATTTCAGGAAAACTTGAAAATTCAAGTAGCTTGCGAATAGCATGGTCAAAATGGTGATTCCTTGTCGATTTCATGGAGAAATTCAAGTTTGAATGCGAAAAAACATTAGGCGTCAACAAAAATACACTGCCAAGGACATGGCACAGTAACTTCCAAGTCGCCTTCACAGAATGTCACCATTACATTTTCAGAAACGACCGGTTTACCATGATCATGACGTTTGAGAGATGGGTAACCAAAAACCAGCAAACACGACTAAAATCTGTCCAACATTGACGCACTTATGACTGTCACAAGAAAATTACGTTCACGCATGCGCTGAGCGTATCGCTGATTCAATCATGATGAAACTGATAGGGAACCATCAGGGCTAAATTCATCTATTGCTGATTCAATCATGATGAAACTCGTAGGGGACCGTCTAGGGCTAAATCCATGTATTGCTGATTCAATCGTGATGAAACTGATAGGGGATCATCTAGGGCTAAATTTACACTATTCCTGAAAATTTGATTGAAATCCTATCAAAATTGTGGGAGTTATGGCTATGGCAAGGAAATGTGGATAGACAGACGGACGGACAGACAGACACAAAACCAAATTTGTTCAGGAGGTCATGAAACGCAAAATGCGAGTGGAAATTTTGATTTTGAAGCCAAAAAAATATTTTCATTTCCGAAAGTGAAAACAAAGCTTCCGCTGCCTTGCAGACTCGGAAGCAAAATGGCGCCTGAACAGGTCTTGTGATTTTTCATGTAGGTAAGACAAGAGAAGGTCCCATGATATACTTGTAGGTAGGTAAAATCTCACAACTGTTCAAGTCGATAGAATTTTACTCACATTAACAAGTTTAGTTTTCATTAAGTTAAGGCAGCGTTAACTTGTGAGGAGTAGTCGGATGTACTCCTGATGTATGTGTACGTGTCTTGCGACAACATCCTCGTCATCGAATTTGTCCGGTGCAAAAGTTTTATTTTAGCGAATTTTTGAAGAAAATCAAGCTATTGCTCTCGCCTCAAAATTTGTAGAATGAGAATTTTTGGAAAAAATTCATGCAGAAATCCGTTTCAGGCTATTCTGAATCATATTCTGAAGTTTAACGCATTTTTTTATGTATGTATGTGTCATTCCAGACGATAACTGTCCGTAGAATTGTGCTAGAAACTTCAAACAAATTTTAAAATGTTAAGGACACAAAACAAAAGTTCAAGTTCGTTGGCCAGCATGATCGGATTACATCTTTGCGCTGAAATTTTCAAAGATGTAGTCAAAAATTTCAAAATAGCCTGTTTTTTGCGATTTGTTGTGCGAAATAATTTTTTCAGCATACTAACATGTGGTATATTCGGAATCAGCGTAAAATTTCCTATAAGAATATGTATCAAGTTTTCAAAAATGTCAAAGTTGAATAATCAGTCAAAAATCGAATTAATGCCGTTCGCTAGTTGTAAAAATCGGTAGTATTTGCATGAAACATTGTCCAAATTCAGATTGAACTACTTTTATGGAAGTATCCCTGTATAACCAATCCTAGAACCATGCTGTTTAAAACGTAAGCAGTAGGTAGGTGCTAGTTTAAAAAAAAAAAAAAAAAAAAAAAAAAAAAAAAAAAAAAAAAGTGATCACAACTGATGAAATCTCTGTGAAATATTCCGTCCTCCGATTTCTCTACACGATCAATAGCGACTGAAATGTCGAAGATTTCTTCAAAAATTCGCTCATGTGGTCATGCTGCATGACTGTACTTTTTACCTCTTAATGTGTAAGTGTTTCAAGCAAATAAAAATCAGGAAAAAAATCAAAAAGTTTTTTTTTACTACCCTAGGGGGGAGTATTGGGTACTTACTTCGAAAGAAATTTGTCCTTGTTTTGTCACGTGACACCTGATTTCAGACTTTTTAAAATGACGTGCTGAACACGATGCTTGAAACCAGAATTTGAATATCTTATTCCTTTCTCGGATTAGAGCTGAAGAACCACGAAGAAGCGGATTTTCTCTAAAAATAGGTATTTTTTGAAAAAAAAATAGCGCTTCTTCTTAACTTTTTATCAGTTTCTAGTTATTCCAAATGTGATTTGACATAACGCAACGTTGTTATCTTCTTCTTTTTAAATCTTCAATAGACTGGTTTCAGTTACTCCATTGAGTTAGTGAGTGTTGGTTGGTGTTGTCATGTTTGTTCCGTTATTGGAATTAGCATCCCTTGATATGCAGTTGTTGATTTGTGTAGCTGTCCTATTTTAGTACCTGTTTGCAGCCTGAGATGAATTCATTGATCAGTTGGTCGCTGAGTAGTGTGATATTCACGCTGTAGTTCACCTCTATGTTAGCTGATTTTACCTATAGTATACCTGTTTCTTGCTGGTGTATTTTTGCGTTTATACCTTTATTTATTATCTTTTATGAGTTCGCCGTTTTTCTAAGGGTTAAGTTATTGTACTGTCTATTATAGGCCCTGAAGAAGATAATAAATTTATCGAAAGCTTGGCGAAAGAAGAGGAATCATTTTTCGGTCCCATTCCTGATAATTCTACGACAGGTTGCTGGGTTTGGGTCGATAATAATTTATTCTGAATATCTCTCTTATCCAAGTATATCTATATGGATATTCCTCACCAAGTGGTATGGAGGGTGAATTTTTGAGTGACAATATTTTATATTTTGAGCAACAGTAGTCAAATTTTTATTAACATTTGACAATTAAGAGCACTTAATCTAAGAGGATTCGTTTGATGAAGACTCGTCAGAGCTGGTGGTCGTGGTGGTTGAGGTCTCATCGGAAGATGAAGCGTCAGTTTCAGTTGCAGCAGCATCAGTTGTGACTTCAGCAGCAGCATCAGTTGTGACTTCAGCAGCAGCTGACTCTTCGGTCTGCTCGGATTGGGTAGTTTCCTCAGTCTGTGGGATAGCGACGGCAGACTGGATAGCGTTTCCTATTTGATTCCATTGTTGTCCCTGAGGAGGTCCTTGGGGTCTTTGAGGTCCACGAGGTCCTTGTGTTGTGGTCCACGGGGTCCTTGTGGTGGTCCACGGGGTCCTTGTCCTTCCTGTGGTCCACGAGGTCCTCTTGGGGGTCCTTGGGGTCTGCGTCCATCTCTATCTTCATCTCCTCTTGGGGGCCCACGGGGTCCACGGTCTTCTCTATCTTCATCCCTCCTTGGGGGCCCACGGGGTCCACGGTCTTCTCTATCTTCATCTCTCCTTGGGGGCCCACGGGGTCCACGGTCTTCTCTATCTTCATCCCTCCTTGGGGGCCCACGGGGTCCACGGTCTTCTCTATCTTCATCCCTCCTTGGGGGCCCACGGGGTCCACGGTCTTCTCTATCTTCATCTCTCCTTGGGGGCCCAGGGGGTCCACAGTCTTCTCTATCTTCATCCCTCCTTGGGGGCCCACGGGGTCCACGGTCTTCTCTATCTTCATCCCTCCTTGGGGGCCCACGGGGTCCACGGTCTTCTCTATCTTCATCCCTCCTTGGGGGCCCACGGGGTCCACGGTCTTCTCTATCTTCATCTCTCCTTGGGGGTCCACGGGGTCCACGGTCTTCTCTATCTTCATCCCTCCTTGGGGGCCCACGGGGTCCACGGTCTTCTCTATCTTCATCTCCTCTTGGGGGTCCACGTGGTGGTCCTCGTCCTCCTGGCCTTCTTCCTTCTTCGCCTTCTTCACGTTGGCCTTGCTCACCTTCACCTAATACACAACTAAATATTAATTATTCTGAAATAAACTAGGGCTGATTCATCAATCCAATATGCCAAATATGTAGAAGGCTGGGAAAGGCCATTTCATCTATTTACTATTACGGGCATAGACCAATACAACAAGATTACAATTCGATTGGTAAACGCAGAAATTAGGTAAATAGAATTAGAAATTATAAACATCCATATCAGAAGCACACATAACAATAGCATTGGGGATCTTTCATGTATCCGGATTTCACAATTTCGACCACAGGTTTGGGTTCAACGCACTTGAAAACCCCCCCTAGTAACAATTTTCAGCTAAGAAATAAAGGGTATGAAGATCACATGTGGCGTAGTAGTGCAAGGAGATGTGTGACGTCATCGTGCAAATAAATTGAGGCTTATTGCTGGTTAGATACTCATCATATTGGACCTTTTTGGAAAGTTCTCACTAAGATCTCGCTGTTGAGCAAAAAAGCATAACCATGAAAATTCCCCATTACTTGTTATTCTATCAAAATACGTTTATTACCAAACGACCATTTTGAACATGTACATTTTTCAGCATAATTTTTTACATCAATTTTTTAATGTTTTATTTTACTTATAGTTAACAAACTTCATTTGAACAATATTCTGCTCGAAATACACGAATTTAACGAATTTTTAGTGATTTTTTCAGTACTTTTTGAAATTACCTATACCAATTTAATGTGATCAAAAAATGCTGGCCAACGAACTCGTCCTTTTGATTGGAAAGCTTCATTTTTTGGCGCAAGAAAGGAATTTTTATCTCAATCCTAAGGAGAGTTATCGTCTGGAAGGATACACACACACACACACACAATATATATATATATATATATATATATATATATATATATATATATATATATATATATATATATTGCAATAGCCTCATTTTCTACGAAAATTCGCTAAAAAAAACCACATTTTTCAACATTAAAACATCATTTTTTTCCCAAGATAGCAAAGTAAAATTAAAATTGACTATACCTTAGAAAATAGTAATAAATTAAGCAGTTTTCGTGAGAATTGCCAGTTTCCAGGATTTTTCATCGTACAAGTAGTGATGTATTGAAGATTTTCAGAAATTTCATTTTTTCAAATTCGCCCTTTGTTTGTGCTGCTGTTATGGGGTCTAGATGGTGCATTTCAGGGATCAAGGCACATTTCACGCTGATTCCGAAAAGGTTTAATTTTAAAGATGTAAAGTGGAGAAATTTCAGTTTAAAATATTTAAAAAAAAAAAGTTTTCCTGAAAGAAAAAATCTCATATCTCCAGTATAGATTGAGATTATATTACCTATACAATTTGGTGTCATTTTATTCCATGTTTGAAGTAATTTTGCGCAAAAATTTATTTGCAACTATCAGCTTATATCAACGAGATTTCATAAATAGGTGTGTCATCAACGTAACTTACCTCGTCCACCCCATCTGTTGCCCCACTGTAAGCTCGATTGAGAACCTGAAAAAACCGAGGAATGTCAATAACAATATCATCTTTCCACTTAACTTCATTGATAGACACACACACAAAAATTCGTGAATTCAAATTACGATTAATATAAATAAAAATTAATCTTACCACTCTGTTCTCGCACGCGCTCTGTAAATAAAAACGCAAGTATGAATACCAAAACGTGGAACATATAAAATAATTCATAAAATAATGTGAATGTCAAAAATAAATGGTCCAGTCATGCAGCATGATTCTACGAGCAAATTTTCGTACATTATCGTATTATAACATTTGTTTTCAATTTGTGCACTTTGGGTGCAAATAAATCGTAAACTACCGATTTTATGGGGGAAAAATCGTTCTAAATGATATTCTGCTATATCTTTAGTTTTTTCTGCAATTTTTATCGATGTTTTCATCAAATATCAATAAAATGTAAGTACTTTTTCAGCATATTGTTTCGTTCATAAATTTTATCAATGTTCTAGGTTCATCGTTGATAAACTTAGTTTTACTATAATTCTGGTAAAAAATGTAGATTCAACCGTTTATAAGTGTCTTTAGCCACTTTTAGTGATTTTTGTTTTAGCACTTGCTTTGAAATTTGACCAATTTAATGTTCTCAAGAAGTGCTGGCCAAAGAACTCATCCTGTAGTTTGGAAAGCTTGATTTTTTGGCGAAAGAACAGAAATTTTATCCCAATCCTAAGGGAGAAATATAATCTGGAATGACCCAAATATACATAAATATATATGAAAAAGCGTTAAACATTCGGAATCGTTTCAGAATCCCTAAAAATGGATTTTAATGAAAACACTTCTGTAAATCTTGATTTTAACCATTTTCGAAGCCATTGCAGTAGCTTCATTTTCTACGAAAATCAAGGTGTAGAACATATAATGTACTAGGCGATTTCCTCGTACATGGTGCACATACGAGTTTTCGTCTTGCAATAAGACTGATTTATTTATTTATTTATTTACGGGCAAGCCCAATTACACAAAGCCCAGTCGAAGATTTCCTCAAAAATTCGCTCATGGGGTCATGCTGCATGACTGGACTTTTGATTAGTATTCAGGTACATATGAATCGCAACACTTGAAAGTCCACATAAGTATTTATTTCATAGTATTTCAGAACTCGTGGCGTCTGATACGATTTCGGAATCAGTGGCAGATACGATTTTTCTTCCCAGTATTTTGATCATACGAATCAATTTTCTGTTGTTATACCAGGTACAGTTTTCGGAGGTTGGCAACCAAGATTATTTCTCCTAGTATCCTGCATATACGAGAAAATAATTTTTTTGCCACGCAGAGTGGTACCGACTAATTTTGTATTACATAAAACGTATCAGCCGATTTTTACAACTAGCGAACGGCATTACTTATTTCAATTTTTGACTGATTTGTCAACTTTGAAATTTTTGAAAACTTGATACATATCCTTATAGGAAATTTTACGCTGATTCCGAATACACCACATGTTAGTATGCTGAAAAAATTATTTCGCACATCAAATCGCAAAAAACAGGCTATTTTGAAATTGTTGACTACATTTTTGAAAATTTCAACCAGAAGATGTATCCGATCATGCTGGCCAACGAACTTGAACTTTCGTTTTGTGTGCTTAACATTTTAAAATTTGTTTGAAGCTTCTAGCACAATTCTACGGACAGTTATCGTCTGGAATGACGCATACATACATATATACATACATACATACATACATACATACATTAAAAAATGCGTTAAACTTCAGAATATGATTCAGAATAGCCTGAAACGGATTTCTGCATAAAATTTTTTCAAGAATTCACATTCTCCAAATTTTGAGGCGAGAGCAATAGCTTAATTTTCTTCAAAAATTCGCTAAAATGATCGTATCTGATGCCCAGATTTGGGTTTTTACTCTGGAAAAGGCCTGTTACGGGATTTTCATTAGTAAATCGAACCAGAACGTAGCTAATGCGATGATTGTTTTCAGATTTTGAGGCATTTTTCGTTGAAATCCGACTCCGAGACTAGCAAAATCGAAAGAAATCAACCCCAAAAGGGGGGGTTACCATTTACTCAATATGGCCAAAAATGCAGATACGGGATCTGTTCATATAACGGCAATATATTGAACTTACGATAGGCTTGTTTGAGGAGTTGTTGATACCCAGAGTACCCATTCTACAATCTTGATCATATAATAAAAAATAACGACATTAAAACTAGGTAAGAAACAATAGTTGATGAAAAGTATATACTTCACACTTACGAGCGTAAGCGATTGCGGCCAAACCGCACAATACAATAAGGAAAGTCTTCATCTTCCTCTGCTTGCTGATCACCGGATTCGCGGACCTTTTATAGCTCTACCGATTCGCGAAAACAACAGCTGGCTAAATATTTGCTAGCGGTAGACAGTGTTTTGAGCATAACATCTGACTGAGCAAATTGAGCAGTAATCCGAAATATACAAGGGATATTCCAATACAGGATCAGATTGTTATTTTCGTTTTGCAGCAAACACAAGGTGCACCTGCCTGACGTGTCTATGAATCCATAATCAGCAAATACCGCCCTGTTCATTGGAATGAGAAACATTTTCCACGAACGTGAACCACAGCAGTTTATTTTCAATTATCAACTTTCGTTATTGTGCGAACAATAAAAAAGTCTAGTCATGCAGCATGATCCTATGTGCGAATTTTTGTGAATTTGAAATTCATTTCAAGTTGTACGAGCCGGTTACCCGTGCGTTGCGTGGACCCACATCTACGGGTCATTTTTACCAGGAGCCCATTTCATAAAACAACAAGTTACAAGTTTACAAGTTAACAAGTACAGGTACTTGAAATGCACGTTAAACTAAAACAAGTGTTTCACCAAAACAAAGAGTACAAGAAAGTGTAAAAAAGTTACACTTGTAGAAGCTAAATGTAGCAGAAAAGAAAAATGGCGTGTGGGGACAAACGAAATGAACAACGTCAAGAGGGATGCTGAAATTGTAGTTTGTCAGCGAATCATAATGTAAAAACAGTACACACGATTAGATGTTTATCTTAATTGACTAAGTGTAATGATTGGAAGACAGACAAATTATAAACTGAAAAGTGGAGAAAGTGTGTATTTGATTTCAACTTATTCTGATGGCTGGCATACTCAGATTTTTCCCCCTTCATTCAGCGGAAACGAATAATCAATTCATCAAGTCTTAATGCTGCTGGGTTAGGAATGTCATCTGTAACTTCAAAATTATCTTCACTTTGTTCTTCAATGGGGAGATCCTCAACACCCGATCAGGAAAAATTGCACTGGGTCACGCAGCTTTTGAGTCATTCAAGGTTCTTGAAAGACATCCTAAATCTCTAGTTAAAATCGAAAATACCAACAAAATAATCGTTTATACGTGACCGAAAAAAGCGTTGGCGTCTTCTACGCTGAATGCTTCTTTCCTGTCTGTATTCATCAGCAGAAGATGATTCCCCCATATTAAACGCCGAATGGTCAACTCACAATGCTGGAAAATAACAAGTTTACAGGTGAATAGACGTAGGTTAAAAATCGGCCATTTTTACAACTGTAAAACAATGAATTGTACAAAATGATGTGGAAACACTTGTAACTTGTCCAAATTCTCCTGTACACTTGTTAATTTTCACTGTTCATTACAAGTCTACACTTGTACCTTTATGAAACGCATGCACACTCAGTTTTTACAACTTTTACATAAAGTCAGCTTGTAACTTGTCACTTGTTGCTTTATGAAATAGACCCCTGACGGTAGCGTGAACGAAGGAGTGCGAGAAAAGCCAACTCGTTGTGTTGGTATGTTTTTAACAAACTGCTCTTTGGTAGTGTTTTCTCCCGATTCGGCTGTGTGAAGTATCTAATGTTTTACCTAAATTATCACTTTTTGAATTAACTCGAAAAGGTTTGCCTGTACAATAGAAGCTAAAAATGACTCGGAAGTAAACTCACCATGTCCGTATCAAGTACGATGTTGACTACATTTCCCCCGAGTTTCGTAGTTTTACCTTTCAATTCGTGACTTCTACAGCAACAATTTCGCAAAATTTATGTTCTAGGAGGTAACTTAGGGCATAGTATCCATGTATCACATAAAATCACATACAATTTGTCATATAAAATGTACTCAAATTTTTGAGTTAAATAGTAAAATCGGGATAACGGGGTTGGGGAGATCCGCAAGTGTTACCATTCGATCCAGCTTGAAAAAATACGTAGAAACCCATCCCAAACTCGTATTTTCATATAAGGTCAAGTAAATCCAGAAATCCAATCAAGAAAACCCTCAATTTCGTTGAAAAAACAATGTTTTTAAAAATTAAAACGTAGTTTTCTCCCCTAGTTAGCAAATAACAAGTAAAGTTGACCACACCGTTAGAAAGCTTAGATTTTGGCACATAATTTAGGACTACAGGCTAGATTTAACGTTTGGAATTTTATTATGAAGGTAGTCATTGAATTATGAAGGTAGTCATTCTGAAGATACGACAAAATTCATTTTTCATATTGATTCTTCACCAATTGAACCATCTTGATTAAAAAAACTTTTATGGTACAACAGGAAGATGGGAAATTTAACACTCTTTCTTGTGGTATAATCACATTTGAATTTTCTCAGGTAATTAAGGGAGTTATGGCCGTTTTAGTGAGTTAAGGTCAAAATTACGAAAAAATTCCTAGCCCGTCCATCCCCCGAAATTTTCATCCGAATCGGATGAAAACTGTGGAAAATAGGCTTGTTATAAGGATTCGCTGACACACACACACTCACAGTCGGACAGACACGGAACCAAAGTTGTTCAGAATGGTCCGAAACGTAAAATGTCAGTGAAATTTTGATATTGGAGACCAAAAAAGGTTTTTCTCCCGAAAGTGAAAACAATGCTTCCGTTACCTTTCCGTGGAAGCAAAATCTCAACAAGGAACTTTCGATTGAAAATTAGTTGCAAAATAACCGGATGAAGTCTTCCGGATGTAACGCGAGATACCCTGAGTAGGGTAAGCCTGTACACTTTCATTCGAACGCTCATTGTAATTGACGTCATCATCCTGGAGCTGTTTTTTCGCATAAAAACGCACGAAATCAACTGAGATATGGTCGATTTTAAGCTCTAAACAGGGCTATCCTGAAGCTTTTTTGCTTGGAAACGCACACACACCATCAAGCTGTCCTACCTCAACGTGCGTTTTGTTAAGCTCGTATTACACTTCCATGTGTTGAAGCTAAAGGTTTGTATTTTTGTTCCCAGCCCCAGCAAGCACGAAACGGACACAAATTGGCCAAAAGAGCCTTTACCATCGTATTGAGATATTTATACGCCTGTTTGCTGGCGGCCACACCACCTGTGCGCCCCAAACTAATGCATTTTTTAGCTCCCGACCATGGTTTTTTTTTTTTGTTCCTTTTTTACTAACTAAAAAGCAGGCGTAAATCGTGTAATTTTACTGTACGTGTGCGTTTCCAAGCAAAAATGCTTCAGGATAGGCCGATTTGGAGCTTAAAACCAACCATCTCAGTTATTTTCGTACGTTTTTATGCGAAAAAACAGCTCCAGGATGATGAAGTCAATTTTAATGGGCATTCGAATGTAAGTATACGGGTTTACCCTACTACCCTGTATACTCAACTTAATGTTTCTCCAATTACTGAAGACGCCAAGGGAGTCAGTAAAACAAAATCTACGTGCTTTCAAAAAAATACCCAAAGCCCGTACCTTTAGCCAGCTCGTTGTCAGATAATGGGCTCGTCACCGTGCAAGTTTACGAAAATTATTGCCGCCGCCTAGAGAATATTCGAAATTCTAGCTCGAGAAATGCGGGTGCATTTACTAACAAAAGTCGACGGTCAATAACGACAATACTGAAAGGTAGGTGGGTGCTTATTACATCGGATTAGCCTGACACGGTGGGCGCATTTGCGGTCGGATTATCCACAGAAGGTCGGAGGCGATTTGTAAAGGCTCGAGGTGTCATCTTTAGCGCTAATGGAAACCTTTTGTGCTCGCGATCCCAGGCCAGAGCCCTTGACGTTTTGTCCGTTTTTTCTTGTAGACCTCCGTACGGTCGTACCCTTATTACGGCCTTGGACGCAGACTGGCCAACTTTAAAAACGAGTGCAGCCTTTTGGCATGCACATATTGAAGAATGCATTTTGTTAATTTCCCGGCAACTGAGGGACCGTTTATCAATCACTGCAAGCCCAGGCCAACTCGGGAACTAGGAAACTCATCAACAGGAAACTCCTCAAAAAATCGTAGAACCCCATTTTTGATCAGTTTTCCACGTGGGGTGGAAACTCGTCAAATCTTCATGAACGAGCGACTCATCAAAAAATGGAATCCAATAAATTTATCCGTTTAATTCAGTTATGAATCAGTATAAATTTTTTTCGACTAGAATCCAGCACTGTCGAGACACTCCTCAAAAACTACCTTGAAGGAAACTCATCAAAAAGGAGCTGACGGGAAACTTGTCAAAAATGGTGGTAGTAGTAGACGGATATTGGTCTACTTTGGGTCAACTACCTGCCATTGTTACAGCTCATCGCCACCATGAATAACTACCTGGCCAAAAACCTTATAACGGTTGGGTCTGGCACACGGTGAAGCCTTCCAAAGGTTTGGTTTGATGACTTTCCTTTCGATGAGTTTCCCCTTTGAAGCGATTGACCAGTTTCCACAGAGGACAGGAAAGTCGTCAAAAATAATCGTTAAATACTTTTCCATCTTCCAAATTTATATCCGATTTCTATTTGAAATTCTTTTTGACGACTTTCCCTTCCATTCAGTTTTGACCAGTGTCCCACCCAAAGGGGAAACTCCTCAAAAAGCCTCGACCTCACGTTTTTGATGAGTTTCCGTTTGATGAGTTTGTAGGGACCCGGCAAACTCTAGGTAACCAGCGGCCTCGGATAACTTCTCATTTGCTGTTTATCAACTCACATTTACCTGCTTGGTATCCTTACCTGAGACTCATGTCCCTCAGTTAGCGAATTATCTGGTGGATAACTTTTTGTAGAGAGGTTATAACGTGTAGTAGTAACAATAATACACTGCTAAGGAAATGGCACATGAGCTTCCTCGTGACCTTCACAGTACGTGAAATGAAAATGAAATGAAATGAAAATGAAATTAATTCCTCCAACATTAAAAGAATACATTTGTGGCAATGAGTACAGAAAAAAAAGAAGTGTAAAACACTATTTGAATTAACAGATCCACTTAAATGTCTAGAATTTCCCCACACTATAGAACATTGTTCCGTGCTGTGTGGGGGAGTAAACTCCCGATTTTTACATGGATTAGCATTGTGAACTTGTAACTTCTTACGCACTAAAAATAATCCTTCCTATAGACTGCGCACAATAATAACAGATATAACAGATCATCAACTCCAAAGATTACTCAACATAAATGCTTTTAAATATGTTTTCACAAATTGTATGTCCCTGCGAAATAAGCCAACTAAAAACAATTTTTTTATACGCTGATCTTGAAGCGGGGATGTGGAAAATAAAGGCATTAAAACGGGCTCCCGCCCCCCTCTCGCCCTACAGCCAATAGTTCGGGTGGGCTTCGACAATTTTAAAATCGCTTATACACCCTTTCGGAAAATCCCAAGAAGATCCTACCACTCGTAGACTCCTGCCACTCAGCCGTTTGGCCGTGCATAGCATGGACAGACAGACAAACGAAACAAACAGACGGAGTTTCATTCTTATAAAATAACTAGCCGCTCCGGCTCGCTACGCTCGCCTCCACGTCCAGCCGGGGGCAAGCCCCCCGGACCCCCCTTTAAATTGCTCGCTTCGCTCGCAAAATGTGGCGTGTAGGGAATTTTGCTCGCTTCGCTCGCAAAGTGTGGCTGTATACATGCGATGTATTACAATTGAAACATGTAGGGGATGTTGCTCGCTTCGCTCGCAAATGGTAGATCCCTAAGGGTAGGTTTTACTTCTGTAGGGGATGCTGCTCGCTTCGCTCGCTTGAAGAAGTTATACTGCCCACCCAACTTGGCAGACGTTTTTTTCTGTTGGAAATTCTTACAAACACATTAATTCTTATAAAACTACGTGGAACCACGAAAAGTTTATTAGGGAATGTTGTACTGCCCACCCAACTTGGCAGACGTTTTTTTCAGTTGGGAATTCTTACAAACAAATTAAATCTTATAAAACTACGTGGAACCACGGGCCCGGGTCGATTAATTTCTCATATTAAACGGTTCCCCTCGCTTCCGCTCGTGATTTGACCGACTGCCCGTCACTTTTTTCGATATCCGATTTCGGATTCAGATTCGGCGGACGCAAAGCTGTATTTCGCCCGCGAAAACCGTTCCGAAAAACGTACCTTTATGGGGTATATTTTAATCGGAAAAAACCAAGTTTTTCGGCGGACTTTTCGAGAAAACGGGTCCGTACTCTCGCATTTTTTTGACGCATTTCCCGATACTTTTTTCGCGAGCCGATCGCGCCGTCGTCTTCCTCGTAGGAAAACCTACGAAACCCGTATTTTTCCGGAATTGTCAACGGCCGTTTAGAGGGGTAGGGGAAGCGGGGAAGTGGAAAAACCGCACATTAATTCTTACTTCGACCCCCCTCCCGCCCTACGGCCCATGGTTCGGGTGGGATTAAACAATTTTAAATTCGCTCGCTCCACCTTTCGGAAAATCCCAAGAAGATCCCCCCACTCGTACACTCCCCCCACTCAGCCGTTTGGCCGTGCATAGACACGACAGACAAACAGACAAACAGACGGAGTTTCATTCTTATAAATAATTCATTCTTATAAATAGTATAGATAGAGATATACATATAGATACTATTATAATAATATATAAAGTCATATTACATAAAGTCATAATGTACAACGACGTTGACTTGATTGATTCCGATTTTTCGGATGAGGAAATCGTTCAATTCCTAGAATACAAAAGAAGACCTTATACGGTTCGTCCACGTCCGGATTATTTTAATTTACTCGATAATGTCGATTTTCACACACGTTTCCGACAATAAAAATTAACGACGATGTTTGTGCTAGAATTGATTGAAGGGAAATTAGAATGCCGCAGTGATAGAAAAAAACCATTCCATATCACCGATCACAAAACTCCTCCTTACGCTCAGATTCTATGATCTTGATGAGTAGTTAAAGTTTCTACCTAATAATGTACCATAATGTAGCATAAATGATAATGAGATCCCTTGGTATCAAAGATGAAACCGAAAGGACAGGAGTGTTGTTGTTTCGTTATGCTATACCTACCTATCTGTTTTTTACCCATGGACGTCACAAAGAGCTAAAAATACCAGTGTCGTAAGGCTGTTTTGAGGGAAATTATTGTTGTAGTAGTGGTACCCCTTTTTTCCACAGACGAAGTTATCTGAACTTTCTGTAGGTAGCTATCTGAGGGCATAAAGTTGATTCATTAACGCACTACCAAATTTGTTCGATAGGTTGCGATAACTTCTAGGTAACTGCCTGAGGTTTGTCTGGAAGTTACCGCTGTATTCGATAAACGGGTCCTGTTTGAAACATCAATGGAAAACAATTCTCTGGTTGTATACGTATTTGTATAGTACGTACGGCTTACACGTACGTTGTATACGTATTTGACAAAGAATGCAAAAACTATACGCAAAACGTTATGAAAACGTTCATTTGATGACATTTTTGAACACACGATAGAATGTGTTACACATGCTTACTCTATTAGAAACTGATTTTGCCCTTCCTATTCGATTTAAATCTACTTGACTACGTTTACTGTGTGTTTGTTGCTCAACTGGCACACATACACCACCCACACACAAACATACACCTATAGGTTTTCTAACGGATTCGGTCTTGGAATGGTCTGAAAAGGATTTGTATGCAGTTATTTGTTTTCTCATGATTGGGTTGTCCCCCAACTCCCTGGATCAATTCCAATAGGCGTCCCTCTAGTTAACGAAACCTTACCTATAAGACTTCGGAGGGACGTCCTAAAAAGATGTCTGGTAATTTGTGTACGAGCAGTAGCTGTCGTTTTCCGCTTAACTTTTTACGCTGAATCGATTAGGGCCATTCCTAAGGTTGAATACTTTTATTTGAACGGAACGTGAGTAAAAAAAGTCTGATTTTCTAACTAAAATTTTGCTTTCATTATTAGTCATATAAGTTTTAATATTGTTGGTTATTATTGTTTTATTGTTATAAAGTAAGGATATGTATGAAAGCGCCGTACAGCGAGCCAACAAATGGCACACAGCGCATTTTTTTTTCTGTAACTTATTCATTTATTTGAAATTCCAATTCAGAATAATAAGAATTAATACAAGAAATTGGTAATAATAAGCAAAGAATAAGAACTTGAAACTAAAAACGTTAAGTTTCGAGTAGGGCTTAATTCGTATGCTTAATTGATTATATAAAGGTTTATTATTGAAAATAATCAACCAAAATTGTGTGCATCAGCCAACAACAGTTAGGTTGGAATACTGGGGCGTAGGTCCCTCAGCTGTTGTTTCCCCTTTTCCAGCATCTTTGTAGTTTTGGTTGGTAGGTAATAATTTCGAAGACCACATGTTTTCCTAGAAAAAGGGTGCAGTTACTGTGAAGGGACCGACCACATGTGACACTTGCCATCCTCTTTTCATCGTCTGTTCTCCAAGTTTCCTTAGATTGGTGGTTATCCCACATATGACAGTACACAACTTCATTATCACGCATGAATTATGTATTTGGTAGATCAAGCAAGTTCAAAACAGCAAATGATGCAATATATTATAGGAAACGAGAAAGTCGGAGAAAGTCGGTCATTAAGCTTGAATCCGGGGATTTAGGATATAATCGACTTATACGGGATTTTCGATCCTTGTTTCATAAACTTTGGTCCATCAGTTTGTGAAAAAAGCTCTGGACGGAGCACAATGGGACGAATGTGCGGGAAATTCGGACATTGGGGAAAACAAAGTTGGAAATATCGTAGATATTGTACACACATGTATTGCGCATGTATTCTACAGGTCGCCAACAATATTTTTCTCCGTAAGTAAATAATAATTAGCTCGTACGATTCAAGAGGACAGAATCGGTATTTTGATAAAACAATGTAGTTCGAGGTTATATTATTAAAAGTCGAAAAACTGCAGGTAATTTTTTTTTTTTTTTTTTTTTAGAATTTGACAACTATCAATTATTTACCATCATCAGTGAAAGAGATGAGGAGCAATTTTGAGTTCCACATAACTTTTGAAATTACAAAAATGTTGGCACGATTTTTTCTTCTAAAAATTTACGATTGAATACATACTGTTTCGTAAGTTACTAAGGGCCCAACTTTTTACGTAGGCAATAGTTGAAGTGCATTTGAAGCCATGAGAGGCCTGCTGTTTGCATATTTGTTTGGGTGGGCTGCATCAATATTTCATAGTTGAATTCCAGCCGAATTGCCTACATCATAACCCGGTTCAATGTTGTTTGTTCTTCGGAGTGATGATATCCCCAACTTATATACAAAAATCGTGCATATGTCTTTGTACAGAACTGATCAACAGAAGAAAAGGAAGATGCGTATCTTATGTGAGATTCAGTTGTATTACATAGATGTAGCCTAGATGTAGTCTACAGCAAAGATACAGTCCATTGGAAGCTGGTTGACTATTGTTTGTTCTTCGATGTGGTGGCGATATCCTCAACATATTTTATTCAAACATCGTGCAAACTTTCATGAACTGATTTTTATGATATTCATTTCTATTGCATAGATGTAGCCAAGATGTAGTCTTCATCCCCGACGTATTTCATTCAAACATCGTGCAAGTATTGATAGCCTAAGTAGATGTAGTTCATTGGAAGCAGATTCCTTGCGTTCTTTCAATTGGATGTAATCTGCAGAGTAGATGAAGTCCTTGGAAGCTACTTCACTGCTGTATGGTCTTCAGTGTGGACAAATATCCCCAGTAGATTATATACAAACATCTAACGAACTTTGTCGCACAGCTATCTAGCGTTAGTAGGCCTGAATACCAATCTGTACGAGATTCAATTCTGTTGCGTAAATGTAGTGCAAGGTGGTAATCTACACCGTCATTGATACAGTCCTCTTTGCAGCTGTTGTCCGATGTGTGAAAATATCCCTGACATGTATTACGTACAAACATCCATCTACAGCACTGACCTACAGTAGAATAGGTAGATCCCAATCTAGCGTGAGTAGGTCTGAAGACCGATTCGTATGAGATTCAATTCTATTGCGTAAATTCAGCGCAAATGCATTCTATACCATGGATGAAGTCCGCTGAAAGCCTCTTCGCAGCTGCTCTCCGATGTGTGAAAATATCCCTGACATGTATTACGTACAAACATCCATGTACAGCACTGACCTACAGTAGAATAGGTAGATCCCAATCTAGCGTGAGTAGGTCTGAAGACCGATTAGTATGAGATTCAATTCTATTGTGTAAATGCAGTGCAAATGTAGTCTATACCATAGATGCAGTCTGCTGAAAGCCTCTTCGCAGCTGTTCTCCGATGTGTGAAAATATCCCTGACATGTATTACGTACAAACATCCATGTACAGCACTGACCCACTGTACAATAGGTAGATCCCAATCTAGAATGAGTAAGTCTGAAAACCGATTCGTATGAGAGTCAATTCTAATGAGTAAATGCAGTGCAAATATAGTGTATACCATAGATGCAGTCTGCTAAAAGGTTCTTCCCAGCTGTTCTCCAAAGTGAGAAAATATCCCTGACATGTATTACGTACAAACATCCATGTACAGCACTGACCTACTGTAGAATAGGTAGATCCCAATCTAGCGTGAGTAGGTCTGAAAACCGATTCGTATGAGAGTCAATTCTATTGAGTAAATGCAGTGCAAATGTAGTGTATACCATAGATGCAGTCTGCTAAAAGCTTCTTCGCAGCTGTTCTCCAAAGTGAGAAAATATCCCTGACATGTATTACGTACAAACATCCATCCTACTGTACAATAGGTAGATCCCAATCTAGCGTGAGTAATTCTGAAAACCGATTCGTATGAGAGTCAATTCTATTGAGTAAATGCAGTGCAAATGTAGTGTATACCATAGATGCAGTCTGCTAAAAGCTTCTTCGCAGCTGTTCTCCAAAGTGAGAAAATATCCCTGACATGTATTACGTACAAACATCCATGTACAGCACTGACCTACAGTACAATAGGTAGATCCCAATCTAGCGTGAGTAGGTCTGAAAACCGATTCGTATGAGAGTCAATTCTATTGAGTAAATGCAGTGCAAATGTAGTGTATACCATAGATGCAGTCTGCTAAAAGCTTCTTCGCAGCTGTTCTCCAAAGTGAGAAAATATCCCTGACATGTATTACGTACAAACATCCATGTACAGCACTGACCTACAGTAGAATAGGTAGATCCCAATCTAGCGTGAGTAGGTCTGAAAACCGATTCGTATGAGAGTCAATTCTATTGAGTAAATGCAGTGCAAATGTAGTGTATACCATAGATGCAGTCTGCTAAAAGCTTCTTCGCAGCTGTTCTACAAATTGTGAAAATATCCCTGATATGTATTACGTGCAAACATCCATGTACAGCACTGACCTACTGTACAATAGGTAGATCCCAATCTAGCGTGAGTAGGTCTGAAAACCGATTCGTATGAGAGTCAATTCTATTGCATTCTATACCATAGTATGTCCGCTGAACGCCTCTTCGCATGCAGTGCAAATGTATGTACAGCACTATACCATAGGTAGATCTAGCGTGAGTAGTCTGACCGATACGTAAAGCAATTCTATTCTTCGCAGCTGTTCTCCGATGTGTGAAAATATCCCTGACTTGTATTACGTACAAACATCCATGTACAGCACTGACCTACAGTAGAATAGGTAGATCCCAATCTAGCGTGAGTAGGTCTGAAGACCGATTTGTATGAGATGAGTTTTTTCCCAGCTCCCGCCCTCCCAGCATCTCAAACCTAATTAACTCGAACCCTTTAAACCTCTGTGACATTGACGAACGGGCGGATAATTTTTTTGGGGCCTCCCAAACCTGAAAACAAAAAAACATTTCTAACTACTAACCTCGTGAAGCGGGTCAGTTGTATTTCTATAACTTCGTTGCATCCTTCCGTCGCTCACCGCTACCGCTCGAGTATTGATGAATCGACCTTCCGCGGCTATTGATTTCGTTATTTAATGGGAACGAATTTATTTGTAATTTATTCATTTCATATCGAAGCAATTTGTCTGAATAAGAAACGCCACTCGGCTCACGCCCGCTTCCGTCATGAATTCACTTCAAATATTGTAGATAGTTCACTTTTTATGTACACCGTAAAACCAAATGTAAGGTAGGTGTACCCATGGTTCGCACCTCTAGACAAATATTGACTTTCAATGTATGAAACCCCTACTGGGCATTTAATTTTTATATTTCAAAGTTACTCACAGTGTGCACTAGGTATCTCTCTATTAGGAGAAATAATAATTATCATTAAAACTACTTTCTGGGAAGATGAAAACGGATTTTTTCAATTAGTGGAATTTTTCCAGTAGTCGACATGGCATATCTCGAATTTCCCAGAAGTCGACATGGCCGATGTACCAATAGTCGACATACAATCGTCAGTAGTCGACAGAGGGGATGAACCAATAGTCGACATAGCAAGTAGTTTCAACAGTTTTTATTATTTAAAACAGAGAACAATGAAAAAATAAAATATTTACCTACATACTTAGCTATCCCAGTCTTAATCATCAGACTTTCTCTTTCAAAATCACAGAATTGTCAACTTAGGTAGAGAGAACCAATATAAAATAAAGAACAAGCAATATAAAATAAAATATCAACTACTACCTGTTTCAGCTTTTGCTTGAATCATTTTTGACTGAAACATCTCGAATTAAAAATACTTATTGTAGAATTCTTTTAAAATTAGCTAAGACTAGCTTGAAAAACTTGGAGTACCTTCTTAATGAGACGGTTGGGAAAAGTTAAATTTCCTTTCAAAATATGGCCCCAACTTTGATGCAAAAGTTCTTTCTGCTGACAAATAAGATCTGGAATTTTCGCAAATTCACTAAATATTTAAGCTATTTTCAAAAAATGAAGCTAATGCTTTGGTTTCAAATTTCGGACGATTGAATTAACAAAAAATGTGCATGGGCTTTTCAAACGAAAGGATGAGCTCGTTGGCCAGCAGTTTTTCAGCACATTTAACTGGTAAAATTTCGAAAAATGTGCAAAAAAAAAAAAAAAAAAAAAAAACAGTAAAATGGCTAAAAACGGGTAAGAATCGTTAAATATATATCGTCTTAAGATGTTTATCAACAATGAACTTACATGATACATTGAAAAATGAATGCGCCAATTTATACTGGAAATTTTACTTGTTCTACAAAAATGTGACTAACATTTGCCGAAAAATAGATTAAAACTGCAAAAAAACAAGCTTGTATTGTGACTTTCAGACAGAGTAAAAAAGATTACACAGAGGAAAAAAAAGAAGAAAAAAACCTTCATTACCAACCAAACAAAACTGAATTTCCCGGCATGGTTTGGTTTTTATGTCAAAAAACTGAACTCTTCCATTCTGAAAACTAAATTCGCTAAATCTGAACTTGGTATTAGAACCTCTTGAAACTCATACGGTGGATACAGCTTTCGTACAAGTACGCAACCACGAGAGACATTTTATGTCATTGCGCCCCCTTTCCCCTTCCTATAAAACCCCGTATTGTACTTTTGTTTGTGGAAATTTATTGCAAAAACACGTTTTAAAAAAAAAATATTTTTTTTCATTCAAATAAATTTCAAAATACAATTTTGTTTTACTCATTCTATAATTACATCATTATTATCATCAGATTTTGTAACGAAGAGTAATGGCCGATGATGAGAAAAGTACGATGTGTAGGCTAGAGTTTATTATGGAAAAAACTGGATTCTAGAGCCACTCAGCTGATCTGGGATCGGTCAGTTGTGTTCAGAAGTCCCTCAAGGGGCTACATACCAAATCTCAGAATCGTGGGATCATTATGGAAAAAACTGGATTCTAGAGCCACTCAGCTGATCTGGGATCGGTCAGTTGTGTTCAGAAGTCCCTCAAGGGGCTACATACCAAATCTCAGAATCGTGGGATCATTACGGAAAAAACTGGATTCTAGAGCCACTCAGCTGATCTGGGATCGGTCAGTTGTGTTCAGAAGTCCCTCAAGGGGCTACATACCAAATCTCAGAATCGTGGGATCATTAGGGAAAAAAACTGGATTCTAGAGCCACTCAGCTGATCTGGGATCGGTCAGTTGTGTTCAGAAGTCCCTCAAGGGGCTACATACCAAATCTCAGAATCGTGGGATCATTACGGAAAAAACTGGATTCTAGAGCCACTCAGCTGATCTGGGATCGGTCAGTTGTGTTCAGAAGTCCCTCAAGGGGCTACATACCAAATCTCAGAATCGTGGGATCATTAGGGAAAAAAACTGGATTCTAGAGCCACTCAGCTGATCTGGGATCGGTCAGTTGTGTTCAGATGTCCCTCAAGGGGCTACATACCAAATCTCAGAATCGTGGGATCATTAGGGAAAAAAACTGGATTCTAGAGCCACTCAGCTGATCTGGGATCGGTCAGTTGTGTTCAGAAGTCCCTCAAGGGGCTACATACCAAATCTCAGAATCAAGGGATCATTAGGGAAAAAACTGAATTCTAAAGCCACTCAGCTGATCTGGGATCGGTCAGTTGTGTTCAGAAGTCCCTCAAGGGCCCACATACCAAATCTCAGAATCGTGGGATCATTAGGGAAAAAACTGGATTCTAGAGCCACTCAGCTGATCTGGGATCGGTCAGTTGTGTTCAGAAGTCCCTCAAGGGGCTACATACCAAATCTCAGAATCGTGGGATCATTACGGAAAAAACTGGATTCTAGAGCCACTCAGCTGATCTGGGATCGGTCAGTTGTGTTCAGAAGTCCCTCAAGGGGCTACATACCAAATCTCAGAATCGTGGGATCATTACGGAAAAAACTGGATTCTAGAGCCACTCAGCTGATCTGGGATCGGTCAGTTGTGTTCAGAAGTCCCTCAAGGGGCTACATACCAAATCTCAGAATCGTGGGATCATTAGGGAAAAAAACTGGATTCTAGAGCCACTCAGCTGATCTGGGATCGGTCAGTTGTGTTCAGATGTCCCTCAAGGGGCTACATACCAAATCTCAGAATCGTGGGATCATTAGGGAAAAAAACTGGATTCTAGAGCCACTCAGCTGATCTGGGATCGGTCAGTTGTGTTCAGAAGTCCCTCAAGGGGCTACATACCAAATCTCAGAATCGTGGGATCATTAGGGAAAAAACTGAATTCTAAAGCCACTCAGCTGATCTGGGATCGGTCAGTTGTGTTCAGAAGTCCCTCAAGGGGCTACATACCAAATCTCAGAATCGTGGGATCATTAGGGAAAAAACTGGATTCTAGAGCCACTCAGCTGATCTGGGATCGCTCAGTTGTGTTCAGAAGTCCCTCAAGGGGCTACATACCAAATCTCAGAATCGTGGGATCATTAGGGAAAAAACTGGATTCTAGAGCCACTCAGCTGATCTGGGATCGGTCAGTTGTGTTCAGAAGTCCCTCAAGGGGCTACATACCAAATCTCAGAATCGTGGGATCATTAGGGGAAAAACTGGATTCTAGAGCCACTCAGCTGATCTGGGATCGGTCAGTTGTGTTCAGAAGTCCCTCAAGGGGCTACATACCAAATCTCAGAATCGTGGGATCATTAGGGGAAAAACTGGATTCTAGAGCCACTCAGCTGATCTGGGATCGGTCAGTTGTGTTCAGAAGTCCCTCAAGGGGCTACATACCAAATCTCAGAATCGTGGGTTCATTAGGGAAAAAACTGGATTCTAGAGCCACTCAGCTGATCTGGGATCGGTCAGTTGTGTTCAGAAGTCCCTCAAGGGGCTACATACCAAATCTCAGAATCGTGGGATCATTAGGGAAAAAACTGGATTCTAAAGCCACTCAGCTGATCTGGGATCGGTCAGTTGTGTTCAGAAGTCCCTCAAGGGGCTACATACCAAATCTCAGAATCGTGGGATCATTAGGGAAAAAACTGGATTCTAGAGCCACTCAGCTGATCTGGGATCGGTCAGTTGTGTTCAGAAGTCCCTCAAGGGGCTACATACCAAATCTCAGAATCGTGGGTTCATTAGGGAAAAAACTGGATTCTAGAGCCACTCAGCTGATCTGGGATCGGTCAGTTGTGTTCAGAAGTCCCTCAAGGGGCTACATACCAAATCTCAGAATCGTGGGATCATTAGGGAAAAAACTGGATTCTAGAGCCACTCAGCTGATCTGGGATCGGTCAGTTGTGTTCAGAAGTCCCTCAAGGGGCTACATACCAAATCTCAGAATCGTGGGATCATTAGGGAAAAAACTGGATTCTAGAGCCACTCAGCTGATCTGGGATCGGTCAGTTGTGTTCAGAAGTCCCTCAAGGGGCTACATACCAAATCTCAGAATCGTGGGATCATTAAAGAAAAAACTGGATTCTAGAGCCACTCAGCTGATCTGGGATCGGTCAGTTGTGTTCAGAAGTCCCTCAAGGGGCTACATACCAAATCTCAGAATCGTGGGATCATTAGGGAAAAAACTGGATTCTAGAGCCACTCAGCTGATCTGGGATCGGTCAGCTGTGTTCAGAAGTCCCTCAAGGGGCTACATACCAAATCTCAGAATCGTGGGATCATTAGGGAAAAAACTGGATTCTAGAGCCACTCAGCTGATCTGGGATCGGTCAGTTGTGTTCAGATGTCCCTCAAGGGGCTACATACCAAATCTCAGAATCGTGGGATCATTAGGGAAAAAACTGGATTCTAGAGCCACTCAGCTGATCTGGGATCGCTCAGTTGTGTTCAGAAATCCCTCAAGGGGCTACATACCAAATCTCAGAATCGTGGGATCATTAGGGAATCTCCGCGTAACGCTCTCCGCGTGACGCTCCCCGCGTGACGCTTTTTCATTTATGTGCCATAGTAAAGACATAAAATGTCAAAAAAAAAAATAAATAAATAAAAATCCAAAATCTTTTTTGAATCACAGAATAGGTATTATATAGCGCGAGTTATTTGCCATAAAATTGGTAGTTAAATATTTCTTTTCACTCAAAGTCCTGAATTTTCAAAACAATTTAACATAATATTGTATGATAATTTACGAAAATTCGCTCATACGATCATGCCTCACGGGAACTATTTTTATTCATCAATATGTTTCCAGTTATTTACAGCTTGACTCTTCTTGTCCCAAGCAGAATTGAATGGTAACACTACTGAATCATTCGGACTGATGAGAACGGGTTTCGAATTAAAATTGTGCATTTTGGTTTATCATTCTCAATAATGAACCTTTGTAATCGACCAAGAAGAAAAATTTTTGCGGAAAATTAATAATTTCGTATTGTTTTTGTTACAGGTATGTCGATTATTCAGTCTCTTCAGCCGTAAGTTTGTAGGTATACATAAAATTATTCGAAGGATCTTCTATTTCACAGAATCTCTTTACACGATTTTTCCGTAATCTGAAATGATTAATTCAATCCATTCCATGGATTTATTACTTGTGAAAGAGCACGATTTCATTGTCATTAGGCCAACTGTATTACTTGAACTATCTGATTTTTTTTTTTTTTTTTTTTTATATATAGCATTTTATTGGTTTATAATTTTAAAAATGAACCTCTGTAATCGACCAAGAAAAATTTTTTTAACACCCCCTGAAAAGTTTTTGGTTTACGTTTCAAGACGAGTAGAATCCAAAAATCGAATTTAAAAAAATCCGTCCGTCCACCGTCCGCGGCTTTTTCCGAAAATACTAGACCAAACTATATGAAACTTGTGTTTTAAATCACTTTTGAGGTCTATATGGTCCTAGAAGCTCGGCATCAATTTTTACCAACCCCAAAGGGTTGTATTAAAGGGCTAAACATTTTTAAAAAATCGAGATCTCGAAAACTTTCTAAGTAACAGCAATATTTGTTTGCTTTCAATGATGAATTTAATCCCAAAGAATCTATTAAAACCACCCGCAACGCTGTACGTTGAATAGTTCGCTTTCCCTAAAGGCTTCTACATCTGAAAAACCTTCGAATTACTAAGCACGAGAAGACAGGGAAATCACGCGCTGCTAGCATATCAATTGCGTAGAAGATCAAGCTTTAAATTCCATCAAAGATCGCTAGATAGTAATACTGGAATTCATTAAAATTGCATTGTAAATACCTATCAGCCTAATAATTATAATAATATTGCCCTATAATATTGGAATTATCAGGTGATATAGTTTCAATGGAATTTATTATAACGTTGCGAAATCGAGTTTATTGTCCGTACGGATGTACCTACTAGTGAAGTATTGGTAACTAATTGCTGAATTTCATCTCTTAAATTGCTCCCAAGTCTACCCATAGGTAGCGGAAGCATTGTTTTCACTTTCGAGAGATTTAAAAGTTGTGGTCTCCACTAAAATCAAACATCTATTGTTTTTTTACAGAGCAGGGGTGCCCACAGGGGGGGGGGGGGGGGGTCACGACGCAAACTGCGTCGTTAAAATTTTTTTTTGGGGGGGGGGGGGGGGGGGTTAGACAAATGAGTATTTTTTTTATTTTTTTATGAACAAGTAATAAGATTTATACTAACAATTTGCTAGCGTCAGCTATTTTCAATTCGAATTACTTTATTGGATAATATGTTGTAGAAACAGGTATTGTGCGCATGCGTTGTGAGTGCCATAATGACAGTTGTAAGTAATGACAGTTCTAAGTAATTGATTGTATTGATAGAGACCTTTAGCTGTATTTATAGTAAGAAAATGACGAACCTCTTCATTAATTGCAAGATGGTTGAAAGCCACCTTTGAAAACCACTGGAATCCATTCAGATTTGACATAATTTCTGCAATATTTGGAATAGGGTGGTATAATTTTTCTAGGTTGGTTGTTAATTGTGACTTTATAGTCACCAAAAAGCCTAATGGTTCCGTCACCTTTTAAAAATGGTACTACCGGGGTTGCAAAGTCAGAATATTGTACCTTACTGGTTATTCCTTTTTTTTTTTTTTTTAAATAGGGCGAAAATTGGGTTTTAGGTGGATACGAGCCTTAGCTTCTCTTATTTTGCCATCACCAGGTTGAAAAACATCCTGATATTTGTTAAGAATATATTCTAGACAAATTTTTATGACTTTCTAATCGAAATATAGCGCCTACTTTAGACAAGAGATCTGATACATTAATGTTCAGCACCTTCAACCAATCAAGCTCAAGGATATTAGAAAAATCTCCTGCAATCACATATAAATCTAAAATATGTTCGTTTGCAGCTTTAATCTTGGCTCGACCTCTGATTGGTACTTTTTCTCCGGTGCAGAACCGCAGACTGAGTGATGTAGGTTTTAAGGATTTGTCCGGGAATGTTCTTGAGAATAAATCATAATTTAAAATAGTTACCGATGATCCTGTATCCACTTGGAACTCGACATCTACGCCATCAAGATTCACAGGTTTAATCTTGAGACGACTGCTGTTGTCTTGTCTTCTGATATCTGATTATGGGATTGTTTATTGTAATTTGTGTTCTTGGATTCTCAAATATAAGGACAAGATTGTTTTATATGACCCTTTTTGGAACAAAATCGCAAATTGCAATTATGTATTTACAAAAGCTCGAATCGTGATTTCGGTAAGAACAATGTCTACATGGTTTTCGGGAATTTTGTGGAAATCTTTTTTCCTTGATTTTGTTGATAGACGTATTGGGAGGCGTATTTTCTCCAAGTTTTGCGTGATTTCTCACGAATTCTAGAGCTTTTTCAAAGTGCACCTACCTAAGTTCAAGGATTTTCAGTTTCAGATCGTGGTCGGAGAGACCGTAGACAAATTGTGTAGATAGAACTTCCTCGAACCAATCTGCAGGAAACTTTGAAAATCTCGCGCATTTTTCAATATTATGCAGCAAAATCTTTTAGGGACTCGTGCTCCCGCTGTACCTAGTCGGTTTTGGAAGTTGATGCGTTCAACTAGCACGTTTGGTTCGGGTGAAAACAATTTCGATAATATAGTTGTTAGTTCAGTGAACCATTTGCTTTCGGGATCTGATGGCTCACACATTTCGCAAAGGCGTTCGTATGCTGGGTTCCCGATTGCATTAAGTAAATATAGGGATTGTTTACTCTCTGAAACGTTATATAACTAAAACTTAATTTCTAAGCGCTTCAAATAGAAATTCCAGTTGGATTTAGTAGGATTTAGAAATTCCAGTTGGAAGAAATACAACATTCTTTATCACATCAGTGTATCATTTACATTACCTATTTAATAAATATTTAAGTTGGGGGGGGGCTAGAGTCGTTGCGCTGGGGGGGGGGGGGGGGCTAGAGGGGCTTGGGGGGGGGGGGGGGGGCTAGAGTCGTTGCGCTTGGGGGGGGGGGGGGGGCACCCCTGTCTACGTAGAAGGGCTGTCTAATACATAAATAATAAACCTTTGTGTAATAATTTGCAGCGTTTTAGTATGCTTTGTGCTTTGTGGAAATGTATTAGAAAAATGCAATTCTAGTCAATTCTTCTGTGATTCCCCAAGTTGGTGTTGCAAATATCAATAAATGAACATCACTTCGAGGTTCAGCAAGAAATAATACCCCATAATCATATTACATGTGGCAATTGAATATCTTCAAAACTCAGTATTTCACAATTTTTGCAGTTTTAAAGCGGAATTTCGTCCGTTTTTGAGCATTTAAAAAAATCGAGTGATGGATCATTTCTTCATGAAATTTCACGTAGAACTCGGGGTACTTGTCCGTTATCCCCCCCCTAAGTCAATTTGTCTTCAACACACCCGCCCGATGTTTCCAGGCATTCCTTCTTACTTAGATTACATATTTACGTAGAATGGGTGACAATTTCAAGCTGTGGGAAGAAATTATGTTGTTTAAAAAAAAAAAAGAAGGAAAAAGATAATTACCGTATTTTCAGAAGTTGCCGATGTCGGTGAGGAATTGTTGAAACTAGTTGGCGTGGTTGTGGTTTGATTGCCTCCACATGAATTCGCACAAGTATAATGAACATGAAATGGCACAAATAGATCAGAATGCTGTGTATAAGTTGGTGGACTGGATGCTCGCAAGCTCGCATCTCAAAATTGCATAACATCAAGTAGTCAATCCCTTAGTAAAAATACAGATTGTTGGACATGTATGTCAGAATGATGTATGTACGGTCTGGGTGTATCAAAGTAAGAAGGAATGCCTAGAAACATCGGGCGGGCGCGGCGTGTTGAAGACAAATTGACTGGGGGGGTTATAACCGAAATGTACCGAACTCGGGTCTTCAATAAAAATGTGGGTTTATATTTGAAAAAACACTGTTTATGTCATTTGCGCCACTTCAGGCGCAAGTGGTGTGGGCGAAAGTAGTTTTTGTGAGATGTACGTAAAAAATTATGAAGAAACCCAGTATATATATATATATATATATATATATATATATATATATATATATATAAAGTGCCCCCCCCCCCCCCCCCCCGGTGGACGGTTCAAATGAGTTGCAGAAGAGAGGAAACGGGGGGGGGGGGGGGTTTTCGAGTAGGGTAAATGCACTAGTAGCTGACAGGTGCACCATTACCTGACATCCTCCACGAAAAATTAAAATAATAAGGTGTAAGGGCCTCCTACACCTCTATTTCAAAAATTAGCGGCATCTGTAGGTATTTATTTCTTTATTAGTTGGCAGAACTACGTCAGTTCTGGCGGGAATCATAATCTAATGTCAATAAGTGGTCGGCAACTTCTTCTCAGTTTGTCAAGTGCTCCAGAACCAGACACCTACGAGCAAGGACTCGGAGGTGAGCTTTTGTCTCTGCTGCTTTTGTACTTCATTTTATTCCAAAATGTTTGTGTTATTTCTATTACTGAGTGATTGTAGATTATGTTTAATCTATTTTTGAACCTATTTTGCGATTGAGTTTATAGTTTTAATGGGTGTCAGCTACTGGGTCCTTAAAATGGCCTTTTCACTAGTAGCTGACAGGCCTGTCAGCCACTGGAACATCACATAATTTTCTTCAAACACTCGTAGACGTTATATTTATTTATCCCTAGTTACATGAGTCACACCACTGAACGTTATTTTCAATGCAGATTTTACTTTTCAGTAGCTGACAGGGGTGTCAGGTACTAGAACAGACCATGTCAGCAATTGGGACAACATCCAGCCTCTGGTTTTTTTATGGTTCCAGACGGTTCTCTAAGGCCCACAAAGCCAACAAAATTCTCCAATATTCCTGAAACTCCTCTCAATGACTTCCCAAGCCCTTTCAAAAAGGCATTGCCCTGGCCTGAGCCCCTTAAAAGTAATCTTAAGAAAAAGTTACCTAGGCTTTGCAATTCCTATTCTTGGAAAGAGTATCATACATAGAAGGAATAGAAGAAAACAAAAGACGAAGAAAATAAAAGTAAGAGAGCTGAGGAAAGATTAAGAAAGAATCAAGAAAAAGAAGAGTTACTGAGAAATAATTCGAAGACAAAGAAAGCCAGAGAAATATTGTTATCCCAGAGAGGCTCCCTGTCAATTTGCAACGGTCTACGGTGAATAGGAGGGATTTTAGCTCACTCAGCTGATCAGGATGGTGCTCCTTACTTTGCTCGTCTCTTGTTGCCCCAAAGAGGCTCTCTGTCAAATGTGGACGCCCCAAAGGTAAATAGGAGAGAATTTAGATCACTCAGCTGATCAGGATAGCGCTCCTCTCTTCGCTCGTATCTTTTTGTCCAAAAAGAGGCTCCCTAACGAATGTCGATGGTAAATATGAGAGATTTGAGCACGATTTTGCCATCATAATGATTATTACGGCTCGTATCCAAGTCACCCAAGTCAGCGAGGCACAAGTTCCAACATGGTAATATATCATATCAAAATACCATCGGTTTCGGAGGAGTAGTGAGCTCAAAATTTTGTCCATAAACGAACACACACAGACACACACACATATATATGGAGAAATCTGAAAATGAATCAACATTATAGGTAATCGTGTTCTACTCCCTCTGAAACACAAAGAAAATGCATCCCCAAGTGCTGCCGTACCGACGGCTGTAATACCCCCTTTTCTACGAAAAATTGGGTAAAAGTTAGAATATACCTCGGGTCCGTGACAATAATAATTGGATAACTATAGAGAAAAAATTACCTCCTCTATTCGTTTTTGGTAGAGATTTAAATGTGAGGTACCAGTTTCCTAAGTCCGTTACTAATGTTCCTTTTTATTTTTATACTATTTTAGACTTTTAATTTTAAACAATTTTTATTTAAATTGTATTTGATACATCCATCGCAAGTTACCACTAAGTAAATACATAAATACTTGAGTAAGTTAAATCACCTATTTACCATTACTTACTGACAATTTTCATGATTTTGGATACCTATTTTGTACTCAGTTTCCTATTTTGGATGAACTTAAGGTAGAGCTTAATGTGATACGAAAGAAACACAAGTTCCTACTATAACTGCTCACGTTTTAACATAAAGAAATTCGAAATTTCGATCATTTACTTTCAATATTTCCCTCCCTGTCAGCTACAGGAACATTCGCACTTCGACAGTGTCAGCTTTAGGCGCATCGGAACTTTTCACGAAATTCGCTATTATTTTCACTCTGATTCAAGATTTCTTACTTTTTGAGGGCTAGTTAGCAAGCTGGAAAGTTGCTCTATCAAATGAAAACAAGAAAGATTCAAGAAAATGATTTTTAGAGTTGTAGCATCGCAACATTCCGAGAAAATTTCTTAAGGGTGTCAGCTACTGGTGCGTTTACCCTAACCGAGATTCTCTTTTTTTTTTTAATTCTCACCAAAATTATATGCAATCCATTCACAGGGACGTCCCTGTAATGCATGCATTACCTAACAATGTTGTGTATTTATTAGAAAAAGATTCCAGTGCTATCCACCTCATTCACTAGTCTAGTTTTGATCAAAAGAGAAGTTCCATTAGGTAATTTTAGTTACAGATAAACAGAAGTAACCTGGCCCTTGGACTGGTGAGTCAGAAAGGGAAGGGGGCGGAAAATCCTTACTAGGTATTCCTAATCTCAAAACATTGACCGGGGCCACCCAATGACCACTCAAGCTCGGTTAGGGGGCTCTGTCCAATGACCACTCAAGCTCGGTCGGGGCCCTGTCCTCCCCGAGCGATGTTTTCAGCCATGAGAGTACCTACACGATTTCTACCTCGAGCCCATGTGCCAGGTTAGATCTGTTGTGCTGTACTTCCTCGGGTATTGGTTTATGAAAGTGGGCGGCCAGTCGTTTTGGGGCCGTAGCGCTCTGCCTTTTTGGACCCAAGACGACAGGTCGGCACGTCGTTTTGGGTCCAGGACGACGAGCCCCCCCCTGGCGACCACGACGAGACGCAGCCTTCAGGGAAGTGCAGTACGCGCCACTAAAGAATACCGCTGGCGTAAACCTGAGACTAACCCCATTCTACTATTATGAATAGGAAAACAGGAAAACTGAATTTAAATGCAGAAAAAATGGGTCCCAGGTGGGAATCGAACCCACATCCTCCGGTTTACCGTACCAGCGCCTTTACCATCTTGGCCGCAAGGACCACTGGATGGAGAGAGCTTGGATCTGAGCCGGAGGATGTGGGTTCGATTCCCACCTGGGACCCATTTTTTCTGCATTTAAATTCAGTTTTCCTGTTTTCCTATTCATAATAAACCCCCTGCCGGATCCATACGGCGACTAATTAAATTAAGAACCCATTCTACTACCCTTTTGCGTAACTAGGTCTAGGCTCTACAGCACCTTCAGGGGCATATTCCATAAAGCAACAAGTGACAAGTAACAAGCCGATTCTATGTACAAGTTGTAAAAAATGAGTGTGCAAGCGTTTCATAAAAGTACAAGTGTAGACTTGTAATGCACTGTGAAAATTAACAAGTGCACAGGCGAATTTGGACAAGTTACAAGCGTTTCCCCATCATTTTGAACAAGTCTCTGTTTTACAGTTGTTGTAAAAAATGGCCGATTTTTGACATTTTATGTCTTTACTATGGCACATAAATGAAAAAGCGTCACGTGGGGGAGCGTCACGCGGGGAGCGTCATGCGGAGAGCGTCACGCGGAGAGCGTTACGCGGAGATTCCCTAATGATCCCACGATTCTGAGATTAGGTATGTAGCCCCTTGAGGGACTTCTGAACACAACTGACCGATCCCAGATCAGCTGAGTGGCTCTAGAATCCAGTTTTTTCCCTAATGATCCCACGATTCTGAGATTTGGTATGTGGGCCCTTGAGGGACTTCTGAACACAACTGACCGATCCCAGATCAGCTGAGTGGCTCTAGAATCCAGTTTTTCCCCTAATGATCCCACGATTCTGAGATTTGGTATGTGGGCCCTTGAGGGACTTCTGAACACTGACCGATCCCAGATCAGCTGAGTGGCTCTAGAATCCAGTTTTTTCCCTAATGATCCCACGATTCTGAGATTTAGTATGTGGGCTCTTGAGGGACTTCTGAACACAACTGACCGATCCCAGATCAGCTGAGTGGCTCAAGAATCCAGTTTTTTCCCTAATGATCCCAGGATTCTGAGATTTGGTATGTGGGCCCTTGAGGGACTTCTGAACACAACTGACCGATCCCAGATTAGCTGAGTGGCTCAAGAATCCAGTTTTTTCTTTAATGATCCCAGGATTCTGAGATTTGGTATGTGGGCCCTTGAGGGACTTCTGAACACAACTGACCGATCCAAGAGCAGCTGAGTGGCTCAAGAATCCAGTTTTTTCCCTAATGATCCCACGATTCTGAGATTTGGTATGTGGCCCCTTGAGGGACTTCTGAACACAACTGACCGATCCCAGATCAGCTGAGTGGCTCTAGAATCCAGTTTTTTCCCTAATGATCCCACGATTCTGAGATTTGGTATGTGGGCCCTTGAGGGACTTCTGAACACAACTGACCGATCCCAGATCAGCTGAGTGGCTCAAGAATCCAGTTTTTTCCCTAATGATCCCAGGATTCTGAGATTTGGTATGTGGGCCCTTGAGGGACTTCTGAACACAACTGACCGATCCCAGATTAGCTGAGTGGCTCTAGAATACAATACGGGGTTTTATAGGAAAGGGAAAGTGGGTGCAAAGACATAAAATGTCTCTCGTGGTTGCGTACTTGTACGAAAGCTGTATCCACCGTATGAGTTTCAAGAGGTTTTAATACGAAGTTTTCTGAATTTTGGCGATTATAGCGAATTTTCATGATTAAAGTATCAATTAAAAATTCAAAAACTGAATTTCTTGAGATCACCCCCCTTAATAACTCGTAACAATGCAATGATTCCCAGGTTTGAAGCAGTCCTAGTTAATCTTATTCTTTTCATTGATCTCAATGATTCCTTTTCATTTTCACGTACAACCAAGCCGTTGCTGGGGTTAACCTACGTTCAATCAGCTGTAAACTTGTCATTTTCCAGCATTGTGAGATGACAATTTTTCGGTGTTTAATAATTATGTGGGAATCATCTTCTACTGACGAATACAGACAAGCATTCAGCGTAGAAGACGCCAAAGATTTTTTCGGTCAAGAATAAACGCTTATTTCGTGGGTATTTTTGAGTTTAACGAGAGATTTAGGATGTCTTCCGAGACCCTTGAAAGATTCAAATGGTGCGTGACCC
Source organism: Adelphocoris suturalis (assembly GCA_030762985.1). Classification (NCBI taxonomy): domain Eukaryota; kingdom Metazoa; phylum Arthropoda; class Insecta; order Hemiptera; family Miridae; genus Adelphocoris; species Adelphocoris suturalis. Next base: position 11,502,769 of record CM061050.1, read on the forward strand.
TGTGTAATTTTTCCTGATAGGGTATTGAGGATCTCCCCATCATTGAAGAACAAAGTGAAGTGTGAAGATCATTTCGAAGTTACAGATGAGATTCCTAACCCAGCAGCATTAAGACTTGATGAACTGATTAATCATTTCTGCTGAATGAAGGAGAAAAATCCGATTATGCCAGCCATCAGAATAAGATGAAATCAAAAACACAATTTCCCCACTTTTCAGTTTATAATTTGTCTGTCTTACAGTCATTACACCTTTTCATGTACGATGATCATCCTATCGTGTATGTAGTGGATTTATATATGTTTTACTTGGTGTAGGTAGACCAAGTGGGACATTTATATTCTGATTATGCGGGTTAGTCCCCGGGTTATTCCTGTAAGGAATGTGAGCGAATCCGTCAAGGTCAGCTTGCTTGGCGGGATGAACTGAGAGATAGTTCGTGTCGCAGTCGCGTGGAGCACTGGGCTCGCATAGTGGGTGCTGGGTTCGATCAGTTTGGTACTGAGCCGTTTTGTAATATTCCGGCCTAAGATTTATATCTGTAGGAGGAATATGTTGAGCTTGGTTGAGGTACTGAAAAGTATCCTTTGTTTTTTGTACATTTGGAGTGTATTTGACACTCGGATCGGCCGGGTAGGCTTGTGTCGAATATCGTGGGTATTCGGAAAGCTTGGTCGAATCATAATGATTGACTTCAGAGCGGGTCTGAAAGGTATCCTCGATCTTTTGTATAGGCGAGGCTTGATCTAACGTTTCCTTCGTGAATACGTTAGGTGAGAAGGCGATCTCGTCGTGAGGATCGAGCCTTGAGCCGTCGCTGGGACCGGCGGATTGGCCGGGCAGCGTGTAGGTAGCGCTGCGGGGGCTAAGAGGCCCGGCCGCGCCGTCGTCTACCTCCCCTTGCATGAGGAAATAAGACGGCCGACGTTCCATCGAAATAGCCGAGTTATTAGCTCGTTTCGATGCCTCTATGTATAGAAATAGAGGGCTTAGAAGGTGGACTCGCTTGACAGAGCTTCTTTCCTTTGCTCGTATGTCAGGGTCCTACCTTGTAGTCTTGAAAAAGACTTCCTTGGACGGTAAATTAGAGCGTATGAGCCGAGTAATTTACCGGCGTGCCCCAGCGGTCGGTGACGAGCTTAGTGCTACGAAACCCGGGTGACACGACTAGGAACGTCCCAGCGGGCGTACGATCTAAAGAGAATATCGATAGATGTACCGGGTGGCGTCCTGACAGATGAACTACGTTGGGCAATGAGCAGGATGAATAATCACTGGACTCGTAGATGCCAATGCGAGATCTGTGTGTAGAGAAGGTAGGCCTTGTAGAAAGCAGTAGGAAGCCGTTCTTGAGATGAACTCGGGATGCAGAAGGTTCGTCAGCGTAGAGCGTGTAGAAATCTTCGTACTTCGGAGTGTAGTCGTCGAGAGCGGAGAGTGGAATGCATTTCGGAGGCTCCGAGCGGGGTATTTATAGGGAGGTGGCCGCCTCCTGCCGCCTCCTGATTGGTCCGCTTAATTTCATTAATTCGACTGTGTAATCTCATTGGCTCGCACATTGTTTTCTCAGTATCTGCGAGTATGATAGCTGAGCTGGTCCTCCGGGTTGGTTTCCCCACGTCCGTCGCTGCGACGGGGTCCCCGGGGGTGGCTTACGAGCGTCCGTCGCGGAGCCGACGACCTTGAGTTTAGACGGGGACCTCGGGTGCTTTCTCTGCGTCAGTTGTTCAGACGGGGTCCCCGGGGTGGCTGCTGGACCAGAGGTGGTTGCTTGCCGCCTCTTGGTTGGTTCGCCTATTGTCTCTCGTGTAATCAGTGTTTCTGATTGGCGAGTAGGCTTGTTTGAATTGTCCTTGTTAGTTTTAGAGGACGTTTGATTTTCTGTTTGAGTTTTCTCATTCAAGGCGACTTGGTTCGAGATACTTGTCGCGTCTCTCTCGCCCAGTAAGTGTCTAGGGAGGTCGCCTTGTATGTTATTAGTTAATATTTCACTTTTGAGAGAGAATTTCGTATTTTCTCTCTGGTGAAATATTTTGTTTGACGGAGTTATAACTCGACGTCTTGTAAATATTTTTGTGTTGTGTCTACCTCTTTTTGGTAGCCCTGAAAAGGGCTGTTGACAAGAGGGGGTGGTTTTCACCACAGTGTACTTAACACCGTTTTTATAATTAGGATTCGCTGACAAAACTTCAATTCATCCCGCTTGACGTTGTTCATTTCGGTAGTTCCCACATGGTATTTTCTTTTCTACTACTCTTCTAAACTTAGCTTCTACAAGTGTAACTTTTCTACACTTGTACTCTTTGATGTGGTGAAACACTAGCTCTAGTTTACCGTGCATTACAAGTACCTGTACTTGTTAACTTGTACAATTGTAACTTGTTGTTTTATGAAATAGGCCCCAGGAGGAATATGCTTTTTCGGACGAGGAACTTGAACTTGCTACACCTCTCAAACGTATTCACGTATTTGTATACTAAAATTTGAAAAATGTGTGTTAGATGCATAAAAGAAGTAAAATCCTCAATAAACTGGATACAACGTATAATTGAATAATGCAATGTACCTATACAGGGTGTCGCACTTTCAGGCGGCATCACCGGCTATAGAGTTCGATTCTACTACTAATTTGTGTCTTTTTTGTCCTGTAACACATCTTTTTTAATTCAGGCAAAGACCACTTTTTCACTTTTGAGATTTTTTCGCGTTTTCGTGTGACTAAAACTGTCATAACCCTAAAATTTCAGTCAAAACTCAAATCTGATTATACCATTGAAAAGAGCGTAAGATTTCCTCTATTCCTAATGACTTTTTAAACAATTTTAAATGGAATGAACGGGTTAAAAATAATCCGTAAGGGAAACACTTGTAAAATTCCGAAAATTGTCACTTTCTTCAAAGCTTGTCTCTCGAAACGTCCTGGATGGAAATTTCCATGCTGTAAGCCTAACAGTTACATCACAATCCCAGATGTCCAAACGGTGTGGTCAATTTTTATTTTACTTTGTTAATTGGGGGAGAACAGTATGTTTGTATGTTGAAAAACGTGTTTTTTTCCCTATGAAATCGAGGGTTTTCGTGAAAATTACCCCCCAAGAAAATACTAGTTTGGGGTAGATTTCTACGTATTTTTTCACGCCGAATCAAGTGGTAACACTCGCAGATCTCTCCGACTCCGTTACAACCGAGTTTTACACTTCAACAAGCAAGTTTTTAGTTCATTTTTTTGTGCTCAATTTTATGTTTTTCTAAGGGTAAAACTTGTTAGTTAAATTGTAAAACTCGGTTGTTACGGTGTTGGAAAGATCTACGAATGTAACATTCGATTCAGCGTGAAAAGACCTCAAATTAGTATTTTCTTAGGGGGTTATTGTTCCAATCCTATTTACGTTACTGTATTTTTTCCGGCTTTTGATATCACAACTTCACACGCGTGATACTTCCCCCTCCTCTTCATTCTAACCCTTCTCCAAAACTCTTGATTTCATAGAAAAAACCACGTTTTCCAGCATTCAAACATACTTTTCTCCCCCAATTAACCAAATAAAATCAAAATTGACTGCACCGTTGGAAAGCTGATGAAATGGAGCTTTAAGCTTTTGGGCCCCTCTGGCACAGACCGTGTTTTAATCGAAAAAAATCATCAAAATTTTTGGAAAAAAAAAAAACAGAAATTCACAAATTTTTAAGTTTATAGGTAAAAATACTAGGTACCTATCTGCTCTAGCGTTGAGTTTTTCTGGACTGGTCAAGAGCACATCTAATGAGAAATGTTTCGCTCTTTCCAATGGCACCTTTTAGAATTGCAAAATGTTGTACTAAAACGAGAGGAAATAAACATTATTATTATTACTGAGCCACCTTCCTGGGTTTGCAGGTACGGAATCCACTCAAGCTTGTCCGTGCTGACGTTTTTAGAACGGTTAGTACCAACTTCTCCAGTTATATTTTTTGGTTGAGCAGAGAAGTTGTTTACCTTGTAGGGAAGGAAGGTGTTGCACAGCCCACCTCCACAAGGAATTCTCAGAACTCGGCTAAAGTCCGCCTGGAAACCTAAGCTTCGTTCTCAGTGCGCGTTCTGGGAGTTCGGAACGGTTCTGGGCAAGCGCAGTAGAGTTTTGTCGTTCGCAGTGCCAGAACGCCCAGTTCCGGAACGCCAAGAACGCCGAGTTCTGCGTTCGCAGTGTCTTCGGAACCCAGTTCCGAACGGTTCTGACAGTTCCCGTTTTTTTTCGGAACTGTGAGAACTCGAACGCAAGGACATAGTTAACGCATGCGCACTTCACTATTTTTCGGATCTCATGGAATAAACAACTTTCGTCTTCATCGACTTTATTCATTAAACAACCTTATATCGTTTTATTTCGCTCGTTTTTTTTTTGCTTCATCGATCATAACAATTTCAGCTTCATTCTCTTTCTTTCATTTCATTCTCTTTCAGTCTCTATACGTTACCAAACTATTCTATAATTCAAAATGTCAACTAGCTCGTCAAGTACAGATAGCGATAATTTCGACGATGGTGTTCCGTGGTTTGTAGACGATGAGGACGAGATCGAAGTTATAGTTGGATCTCGTCTACATCCAAGAAACTCAAATTTTTTTGAGAAAATCGTGCCAAGGTTTGACGACGAAGAGTTCGTTTACCACTTTAGAATAAGCCGTGGGCTCGCGGAAGAGTTAGCCCACCGTTTTCAGGCCAGCACCCTCTACCATCACCACTTCGGTCCTTATGGCAAGGTATGTCAAAAAAAAGTTCCAGTCATGCAGCATGATCGTACGAGCGAATCTCGTAAATTATCTTAGTACCTATATTACGTTAGGTACCTACATAGTTTTGAAATTAGAACACTTTGAAATCGTAATAACCAACAATATGGCAACAAAATTCGTTCTAAATAATAATCTGCGACTCAAAAAAGATTTGGGAATTTTAGCTTTTTTGGGGAGCTTTTATCGATTTTCAGCAAATAATAATGAAATGTAAGTAGTAAAGGGATTTTTATCTCAATCCTAAGGATAGTTATCTTCTGGAATGACACATGCGTGTATACATATATGAAAACGCGTTAAACACTAGGATTCGTTTCAGAATGTCTCAAAACGGATTTCAATGAAAAAAATTTTCAAACATTTTTGGACCCATTGCAATAGCTTCATTTTCTACGATAATTCGCTAAAATATGTACTTGAAGGTAACACGAGTTGAGTGAGGTTACAAACAACACAGGTTATTCCACTTCCAAGTTCTGAAATCGTTCGCAGTGCAGAACGCGGTTCCACAAGTTCCGGAACTCCCCGGGACTCCCCGTCCCAGTTCTCATGAGTTCGAGAACTGTTAGAACGCGCACTGAGAACGAAGCTCTAGTCACATCTAGCCTGGATGCGCAGACGGCCCTGCGCAGTTACATCTTTGGCGTTTTGGACACGAGGCCTTCTCGAACGATCAAGTTTGTCCCCCACCCCGGCAACTCTACATGGATCCGTTCCCTTCAAGAAGAGCTGTGAGTTCAACGTGGAGCAGCTCATGAGTCACAAATGAAAAGTCACATTTACGTTTCTAAACTGTTATGTGATCGTGTTATGAGATGAGAGCATCCAGACCCCTAAACTATACACTTCATTCTGACCTACATGTCCACTAATCTGCATTTTTACTAAGGGATTGACTACTGCTCTCAACGAAACAGGTTGAACGGAATTGAAGAACTCACAATTCTTCTTGTAGGGAACGGTTCCAAGTAGTTGCCGGGGTGGGGGACAAACTTGATCGTTCGAGAAGGTCTCGTGTTTTGGACGGTGTTTTTAGTTTGGTCTTCTAGTTTTGTACTTTTGTTTCGCTCGCGGTTGTGGATAGGTCGTGTGTGTGTGTACTCAACAACTAGCTCTACTAGATGATCCCTTTATAAAGTGATTCTTTCTCGAACTCGGCTCGCGTTAACGCGATCGGATGTGAAAAGGCAATTCGTATTTCGTTGTGTTTTGTGAAGTGTAGTGTTTCAGTGTGAAGTGTTTACTCCGTCTACTCCTCACCAATTTTTGGCGACTACATCGATTTCCAAGGTAGATACGTTCATGATTTTCAAATTCAAGTGACTTCGTTCACATAAAAAATGATATTTACATATACTCTAAGGGAAGAGTGGAAATAGTTAAGGGGCGAATGCGGGGAAAGCACAGAAGTGTCTTTTCTGTGTTTTGTGGGGTTCAACTCCCTCTCTTCACCTCTTCGCGAGTGCAGAGAGAGTGAGAGGGGGCAGGGTGGAAAGAACCCAATCTTTCCGCGCGCGCGAAGAGGTGAATATTGGGAATTGTACGGGTCACTCTCGGGGTTGCCAGGTGTCCGGTTTTGGCCCGGACGGTCCCGTTTTTCACCAAGCTGTACGGACGGAAATTTAAAGTTGGTATGAACATGAAATGTCCGGTTTTCTCAGAAATTGTGGAAAATGTCCGGTTTTCATAGTTCTTATCGTTGGTTGGGATCCTTCGACTTCTGGAGGACTTGCCTACATCCTTTATCTGGCAATCGACTCTAGAAAGATATTAATTTAAAACTCAAAAATCATTTGAGTGTTGTCGCTGTTTCAGTTTTAGACAAAGGTAAATGATCTTGAAATATCGGACATGATCGTAATAGTTCTAGACGTAGAATATCGAGATTTTCATTTCGAAATTCCCAGTTACCAGGTAGGTAACCTGTTACGTATATCCCAGTTACCAGTAACGCCCTTTACTGATTCTTATGTTTCCTGACTACTTAGTCTATTACATTATTTTATGGTTTCCATATAACGGATATCAATTACTATGTATTCAGTAATTATAATACTATATTCTGGCTATATGGGAAAGTTCTCTATTATCTTTAGGGATGAATAAAGGAACTAACTGACGGAAATTATCGGTGCACAAAAATGAATTAGAAAAATCACGTAATTATTATTTAAACAAAACTTACGTTAAGTGAAAAAAATATTGAAGCGAAGCTTTTATACGGACCCCCCCCCCCCCCTCCACCGGTAGGAACGCTTGTCGCTCGGGGCTCGGGAAGTCTCCCCGTGAAAATCGTCATGGCCGAAGCGAAGCGTCAGTCATAATCCGAACGATCCCGATCGTACCCGAGGCCTCCCCGGTCTTTCTTTCTGTACTCTACAACGCCAATCCTCACTTTCATAAATATATGTAACTATGAGAATAATGGTGTAGAAATTACTGAATGTACTTCTGATCTTGATGAACAGGCAGATAATTAAGCTTTGTAAATGATTTGGAACTTGTATGTTATATATTGTATGTGAGAACTTGTATGCAATAAAACTGATCTTGCAAAAATTGAAGGATGCAAATTATGAATTGATATGAAATTAATTCCAATTAGAAGATATTGGAGTATGAAAATACTCATAATTCTATTCCACGCTTTATGATATATATCTTCGCTTCCTCCTAGTGAGAGCATGAATATGTTTTTTTCAAGGTCATATTTGTGTGTTAATACCAAAGCTTTTCCTACGCATATTTAATAACATATCCTCTCGACTTATCGTACGTACTCTGATAATGATATTATTAAGGCAATAACTATTTGAATAGATGGGAGCTCAAATCGAGAAATATAAACATGCGTATATAATTATAGAAGTATAGGTTGGGGCAACTCGAAGTAGGACACGCCGAGGAGTCTGGACGGGCCTTATGACGTACGCTAGCCTACTAAAACTACGATGATACTCAATTGAAAAAATATTAAACCTTTGTGAAATAATTTGCAGCGTTTTTTGTATATTTCAAGTTGTATAGAAATTGGAGATGAGTGAAAAGAAAATGTTAGCTATTAATTTTATGGAAAAAAAAAAGTATTCTAAATGATACTCTTCTATTCAAAAAGAGATTTTGGATTTTAGGCTATTTTTTGCAATTTTATAGATTTTTCAAAACAAAATTTAATGAAGTTCAAGTTTTTAGCATAATTTCGTATATAAATTTTTGAATGTTCTATTTCATAGTTGATAAACTTTATTTGACCAACAATATGCTAAAAAATATCAATTTTACAATTCTTAGCCATTTTCAGTGATTTTGTCAGCACATTTTTTGAAATTTGACCAATTAAGGGGGGGGGGGGTCACGACGCAAACTGCGTCGTTAAAATTTGGGGGGGGGGGGGGGTTAGAAAAATGAGTATTTTTAAATTTTTTTATGAACAAGTAATAAGATTTATACTAACAATTTGCTAGCGTCAGCTGTTTTTAATTCGAATTACTTTATTGGATAATATGTTGTAGAAACAGGTATTGTGCGCATGCGTTGTGAGTGCCATAATGACAGCGGTAATGCCTTTGACACTGCCGCGCCGCACTGGGTGTGCGTGGTGAGAGTAGTGTCAATTAAAAATTAATTACTTACATTTGCAAAACAAGAAATACAACATTCTTTATCACATCAGTGAATCATTTACATTACCTATTTAATAAATATTTTAATTGGGGGGGGGGGGGGGGCTCGAGTCGTTGCGCTAGGGGGGGTGGGGGGGGGGGGGCACCCCTGCAGAGGTAAAATTTCCACTCGCATTTTACGTTTTAGACTATTCTGAACAACTTTCATTCCGTGTCTTTCTCTCTGTATCTTTGTCTGTATGTCCGCAAATCCTTGTACAAGCTTACTTTCCACAATATTCAACCGGTTCTTGTGAAATTTTCATGGTATGTGCGGGTTAGGGTGAAGATGGTCCCCTATGAGTTTCGTTGTTCCCAAATCAATACTTCACTTGGCGCATGCGCAAACGTAAATTCTATCAACCATCATTTGGAGGATGGGTGGAAGAGGTTAATTTGAGCATTCCCTAGCAATTTCAGCATAATCCTATCATTAGTAGATATCACGCATGCGCGAATATGTATTCCTTTTTAAATGGACCTAATTTTAACAGTTTTCATCTGATTTTGATGAAATTTTCAGGGAATTGCGGGTTAGGCTGTAAACGGTCCACTATTAATTCCATACTTCTCAAATCATTGCTCCATTTTGCGCATGCGCAAACGTAAATTCCTTCGAGCATCCTTTTGTTACGCCCTAGTCGTCCAAGCCCGCTAAAATTTGGTGCATAGTTGGGGACCACTGGTTTAATAATTCCATGTTAATTTCAACATGATTGCATCATTATATTAGCTCCTGCGCATGCGCGAAGGTGTACTCCGAGGAACAAGGTCTAGTTTTCATCAGATTTTGGTAATATTTTCTGGGAGTTTTCGGATTAGGCTGTAGATCCCTAACAATTTCATTTTTCTCCATCTCATTACTCTATTATGCACAAGCGCTAACGTAAATTACTTTAAACGTCTTAACTGTGAAGCGTAAAATTGCGGGGTCTTGGAACTGTAAATGTGTGAACCCTTCTCAGAGACACGATGCCCCATGTTCTGATCATATATTATTTATACCTATGGGTTTTAATAATTATAGACCAATGATCTGCGTAGAAGGGCTATCTAACACGGAAATAATAAAAAATTGTGTAATAATTTGCAGCATTTTGGATCTAACTTCCGCCATATTAACATGAATGTTTTTGGGCTGGGGGTCATTCTAAAATTTTCGTAACGACACCAAAATTTGTGACGACCCGGCACTTTAGATTATTATTAACTCGAAAAGTGATTTTCTATTGATTTTTCACGTGTATCCAATGAGTTACTAGGGAAGAGTAACTCCCATAGTTTTCATAGTACGTAGGAAAATCGTTCGCCACTTTTTGGAATGCTCTCATTTTATCACAACATCTCATGACCTCTAAGCAGAGTAACCTCTAAGTAGAGTAACTCCCATAGTTTTCATAGTAAGTAGGAAAATCGTTCGCCACTTTTTGGAATGCTCTCATTTTATCACAACATCTCATGACCTCTAAGCCATTGTAGTGTCAAGGACTGCTGATTTATTACTCTAAGTTATAAACTAATATTGTTTTGTAACCATAATGGAATAATCTAGTGAAAAGAAGGCACTACATGGTTGGTATACAATTGAGTAGTAGGTACCTACTGGTAAGCAGTAGATACCAGACATATCCATGACACTATACAAGACATATTGCTCGATCCAGCAAGGGAGAAATTCTTGTGATAGTCATAAGTCCGTTTTTTATTGAACTGTTGATGAACTATGTAATGCCGATGGATTTTCCAAAAATATTATTATATCAAACAACAGCATAACATTCCGTTTGTAACAAAAGTTATTTGGTTCTTAAATCTCGAACATCGCTCCGCCCCAGCTGCTTTGTCAGAGAGTGGACTTGAGGACGTCCTTAGCGTCCAGGAGATCACACTGCTTCCATATTAATGATTTGTATCAACTGGAACTTCAAGCTGAACTTGGACAAGATGCATGGGCACATTGTATGCGCAAAGACTCTAACAGACGAGACAGCTGAAAAATAAATCAACCTTGTTGCTCTTTATTTAAATAACCACCTTGAAATATCGGTTTCGGATATCCAGCTCTGGAATACATCATTCTTTGGCGTACAGTTGGGCCAAGAAAACGAAATTCGTTGTGCATTGATGATGGTATTTTTGGTACTTTTCCGTTATACCCCCCCCCAGTCAATTTGTCTTCAACACACCCGCCCGATGTTTCTAGGCATTCCTTTTTACTTAGATTACATATTTACGTAGAATCGGTCGGTGACAATTTCAAGCTGTGGGAAATAATATTATATTATTAAAAGAAAGAAAAAAGAAGGGGAAAAAGAATTACCGTGTTTTCGGAAGTTGCTGATGTCGGTGAGGATTTGTGGAAACGAATTGGCGTGGTTGTGATTTGATTGCCTCCACATGAATTCTTACAAGTAGAATGCACATGAATTCGCACAAATAGATCAGAATGCTGTGTATAGGTTAGTGGTCTGGGTGCTCGCAAGCTCGCATCTCAAAATTACATAACATCAAGTAGTCAATCCCTCAGTAAAAATACAGATTAGTAAGACATGTAGGTCAGAATGATGTGTATTCTTTGGCGGTCTGGATGCTCGCAAGCTCGCATCTCAAAAATACATAACATAACAAATCATAATCGAAGTAAGAAGTAATGCCTAGAAACATAAGGCGGGCGTGTTGAAGACAAATTGACGGGGGGGGGTATAACGGAAAAGTACCGTATTGTTTGCAACACTTCTCGAGATTTCACTTTGTTCTTTGAAGATTTTAGAATTACAGCGGATACAAATATTTCAGGTGACGAAGTTTTATGAGCATGGAATTACGCTTCAGTCATCAGCTGCATCCATGACTGACCGAAAAGGTCAAGGCATCTAGGAACGATCTTGTTACTATAGTTTGACAACTAACAGTAGCTTGTTAGTTATTGCTACTAACGATGCCTTGGAACAAAATTAAGCCTTAATGCCAACACTATTAGAATGTTTTGTAGAGCGAGAGAATCATTTTTTGATTGTGAGAAAAATTCAATCCCCTTCTGATAAACTATTGACATCAGCGTTTTGACATTTTATGTCTTTACTTTGGCACATAAACGAAAAAAGCGTTACGGTTGGTTTTCTGATGATTTCCGCTTACAACCGAGTCGTTGCTAGGGAAATGGTACCTACTTTGTCGTTTTTCATCCCACAAAATTCGTTGACCATTCGTTCGAAAGCTCTCGATTTATCCAACCATATTATGTTAACTACTGCAATGTGCGTGGCCAACAAGCTGGGTTATGAGCATGGTTAGACGAATAATTGTTTACACACAGGTGATCATTCTCAATAATTGATATTGTGAACATGATTGCAACCGCTTGTTAATTTCTGATGATTTCTATGCTTTACTCGAGCTCAGCTTTTTCGGAATCGTAATTACGAGACGACAACTTGTCCTTTCTCTAGGATAACCTTAACCGCCTAACTTAGCAACTATCATGCAGTTGGCACGGACACACATCGCCTGACTTTTTCCCGTGCCCTCTTTCGTTGTTGGTGTAACCTTTGTATTTGTCTTTCTTTCGTGTTTTTTTCCTTGCACCTCAACCAGAAGGGTAATTAGCGGCATTTTGTTCTTGCTTTCGATGCTTTATCGACGATGTCAGCTTTTTCATTCTCAAGATTTCGTTTCAAGATTCATTTTACACGTTTTAAATATTTGTGTTCTTCACGTCAGAATATTTTTTGTATGATGTAGTGGTAAGTTTTTATTTTTATTTATTTTTTTTTTTTTAAAGCTTTTATTGCACCGAGTAATCTCATTAACAATATAAATCTGACTTATATTACTACAATACACTATTCAGGACCTAAGATGCATAACTTTGTCCCTTGTATCTCATACATATCACATTCACTTCCTAAACAAGCTCATGCAGTTTCAAACGCTTAAGGCGTCGAGTTAGATCTTGCACATCCAGGAGTTTTACAGCTTCCTCATTCACATGATCTTTTAGTTTGCTCGCTTTTTGATCACCTCATCCACACTGTCAACTTGAAATTCACGGTGGAGTGCCTCATTTCGGAAGTACCACGGCGCATCAGTGATACATCGTAGTACAGAGTTCTGGAAACGTTGAATGATCTTTCTATTGTTTGGAGCTGTGCAGCTCCACAACTGCTCTCCATACTTCCAAACTGGCTTGAGTACTTGATTGTAAAGAAGCAGCTTGTTATGTTACCAATGGTCATGGTGGATCGTCGGCCGATTAGCCAATACATAAGTTTCAATGCGAGCTCAGTCCTCTTCTTTTTGACATGTTCCTTCCACCTGAGCTTGGCGTCTAGCATCATACCCAGGTATTTGGCTTCATTCGCGTAGGGAATTGCCACGTTGTTGAGGAAAGCAGGGATGTAGTTAATCTTCCACGTAGTAGAGGTAAGTGGTCGTTGTTTCTTAATTCATTTTATATTTTGGAAATTGTCTACTGTGTGTTTTGAGTAGTGATTCACTACAACAGTCACGTTAACGTCTCTATAAGAGTTCTTTTTCTCTAGGGCTTATGGCCGTATCGCACCAGCATTTTTTCCGCATTTTTAATGCCTAAACGTGAAGAAGATGAAGTGCTTTTTCGACCATTGCGCATTCTGGCGGAGCTTTTTTAAACTCACTTGGGAAAATTAGAACATGTTCTAATTTTTACCTCCACGCAACAAAAATGCTAAAGATAACCCTTGGGGAGGTAACAATTCAATGAAAACCCCTAGGAGCCCTAAGCTGACAGATTTAATAAAAATGCATTCCGCCAGAATGCACTGTTTTTGCACTTATTCCTCCTCAACATTCACAGCTGACCTTGGAAAAAAGCACTTCGCCTTCTTCACGTTTAGGCATTAAAAATGCCGAAAAAAATGCGGAAAAAATGCTAGTTTGATAGGGCCTTTACGAAAAGGCTACGAGAAATCAATGAGAAAGGTTAGCATTCATCGTGCTCACTCTAACAGCTTGTTTTCGTGTTTACGAGAAATACTACTACGAGAAATCAAACTTGAAGGGGCACTTATGTCTTGAAATAAAACTCATGTCGGACCACCCTTCCTGAATTGCACCACAGGACAGCAGTCAGAGGGTTAAACTAAAGGAACTTTCATTTCGGACGTTATTTAGGCCCCTTCGTCACAGCGGTCGAGGAGGGTCAGGAATCCGTAATTTAAGTCACCTGATGAAGGAAGGCGGTCCCCCCGGGACGGGTTCTTATGGACACCCTCCCCGTCCGAGGGTTAAGAGCGCCCTATCAATGGGCTTTGAGAAGACAGGTGTAACACAATACCTCCAGGGGGACCCCCCCCCCCCCTTGCAGGTCTACCAACACCTTCATCCCCAAGATCCTAAGAACTAGATCTTTCATCCTTCCACAGGATTTTTTTCTCGTACTTTTTGCTTTTTTGCTTTTTTTTCTCTCTCCAATTATTTTTTTGTTACCAGAGTCCATCCCTCCCCGCGTTTTTCTAAAGAGTCTTTTAGACTCCCTGAAGTCACGGCTTGTCACGTCAACAGGTTTTCTAGACCCATAGCTCATCAGATTTGTGGCGATGATGCTTTTAAAAATGCGGATGGACCTACCTGGTCAGTTTCTTCAATAAAAATTAAATTCGGAATTAGATGAAAACTACATGAAGTAGGTACTGGAGCCCGTGGCCTGATGCAACACTGTGTCAGATACATTACTATTACTATTTGTGTAACATATATTCAACTGATGCCTGAAATGAAGTCGGACTCAAGTTAGACAAAACGGATCCCTGCAGAGTGAGATTGTGTGTGTGTGAGAGAGAGAGAAAGAAACAGACTAAAACAAAGTGCGAGTGGAAACTTCAATTTTGGAGACTTCTTTTCCATCTCTCGAAAATGAAAACAATGCTTCTACTACCTGTAGGTAGACTCGGAAGCAATGCATGTAGCCCAACTACTTCCTAATCCCAGTCTATTCCGTTTTCTTTTATTCGAAATGTTTCATTTCACAGAAAATGAGAACCTTATGCTGGGATTGCTCTTATTGTATTGAATAGAAAATTCCACATGATGCGTTTGGATTTCGAACTCCTATACAACAACTCTCTGGGTGGATTACCCAACCTGTATTAATAGAAACGTAATTATTTCTGTCTTCAGGTTGATTAGAATCATGAAATTACACGTTTCGTGTTAGCTGCAGAGGATCGGCTTTGGCGCCATTACCTCCACTTTGCCCGCTCTTTCCCGTTCGTTTACTTATCTACTTTTCACGGCCACAGAGATCATGCGATAAACAGCAGTGATTGAGACTAACTGAAATTACAGGCCGTTTTTCTCCCAATAGCTTCAACAACATACCTCTTCAATCTACCTCTGGTTGGTTTTTTATTTATTTTTGGTTTATACCCATTTGTTTTTGTGTGTCCATCGTCCTGTTTTTAGGGTTTCTCTGTAGTACGAGGCATCCAACCTTTTTCGATTTAGTTAGGAAGGGACAACAACCAATTAAGGGAGAAAAACACAGCCGTAAATCCTTTTCAGGACTTACGGAATCCAAATGTATGAATTCAATTAGTAATGTTATGCAGGTACATTAAGTGCATGGACTGCAGAGTGGGGAAAAACAAGAATTGAGGCTTTTCTCTGAGGCTATATCACAGGCAAGGCTTCATCGACATAGGGACGCCCTATTAGAATTGATCGAAGAGGTGTAAGACAACCCAAGCAAAGAGAAAAAAGTTCCAGTCATGCAGCATGATCATATGAACGAATTTTCACTAACCATCTATCGTATTATAATATGTTGAACTGTATTCAAATTGGAGCAATTTCAGTAAAGAGAAATAGTTAAAAGCCTATTTTATTGCAAAAAAACTCATACTAGGTATATAAAATTTGGCAATTCCAAAGAGATTTTAGATTTTTAGATTTTTTTTTTGCAGTTTTTATAGATTTGTAACAAATATTACCTAATGAAATTTAACCACTTCTTTCAAGCAACAATTTTTAAATTACCTAGTTAAGCGTTGATAATTTAGTCTTGACTGAAATTCTGCTAAAAAATATAAATTTAACGGTTTTTGGCCTTTTTTAGCCATTTTTAATGGTTTTTTTTTTTTTTTTTTTTTAGTACATTTGCCGAAATTCGACCAACTTAATGTGCTCAAAAATTGGTGGCCAACGAATTCATCCTTTCGTTTGGAAAGCTTTTTAGAACTTGTACTTAAAATTGGTTTGTAACATGTCACTTGTTGCTTTATGAAATAGGCCCCAGGGTACGATATGTGAGGAAGCTATACTGCCCTCCCATCTTGGCAAACGTTTTTTTTTTCTCCGAGACGAACTTTTTTATTGCTTTAAACGGGAGGAACAGCCTCCCGAAGTTTGTTTAATTTATCACCAGCCACTTTATTCTGAATTTGTTGATACAGCATTCATTTGTTTCATTTATGAGTTTCCATTACAAATCTCCTTGCGAATCCGTCGAGTAAAATCAACGATCGGGTTCGAATGTCAAGAACGTTTTCGCAGATTGAGGACAGTCCAAGATCGTCGTATGATTTGAACCAATTGACAGCTAAAGCCTAGACGTCTGGAATTTAGTTATTTACAGTCGGGATTCAGCCAAGGTTGATGATGTAAGCCTCACTACTTGTCTACGTTTCATTTTGAGCAACGTTTCGGGCCACACCTTGGCTCACCTTCAGGGGAAATCCAATACAGTAACCTCCTCCCCCCTCCCAGTCCTTGATTAATCATCTAATAAACAAACTATTAAAATTTGAAAATCAATTAACACCTTGAAGGGGGAAAAAATACCTTCTGCGTCGGTAGAAGAGGCTCCCTACCAAATGTCAACATCCTAATCATGAATTCATGCGGTCCAGTAGGTGGATGCCTACGTGAATTCTACAAGACGACTGCGCTGGTTTGTCCAAAAAATTGAATTTTCCTAAACTAAATGTCATTATTAGATATTTGTTTAAAAAAATTTATAATATAACTGCAAACAAATCTAAGAATTCAAAATCTCCGTTGAATCGCCAAAATGTATTAGTATGAGTTTTTTGCCATAAAATTGGTTTTTAACAATTTCTTTCGACTGCAATTGGTCAAATTTCTATACAATTTAACATATTAATAATACGATTATATCGTTAAAGGAAATTCGCTCATACGATCATGCTGCATGATTGGTACTTTTTGTTCCCGCTTTCACTCATAGCACCCATGGGTGGGGAGTGATCGACTTAAGACCCACCTTAATCGATTCTACGCCCAAAATAACATCGAAAACGACAGCCCACATGCCTATGTGCATCAAAAAACGCCGAAAACCCATTCGTACGCCCATTTTTCACCCATAAGTGTGGAGTAATCGGGTTGGCGAGATGTTTGAACCAACTAGGGACCAAGCCGAACCTTTGTGCCGAATTTCAGATTTTTTCAACGCTTCTGGGCGATTTTAAGAGGTTTTTGCCGTTTTTAGGATCCTGGACCTCAGTGCGACATGCTGTGTCGTAGTATAGTATAGCTTTATTGATTTCCATAGATCACGACTACGTGTGAGTAGAAACCGTCGCACAAAGTACAATATTATTTTAAACAAAGAACAATATTACAAAAAAGTTTATATGTAGAAATACCAAAACAACAAAGCACAATAAACTAACCGGAGAAGAAATCAATGGTTAAAAGATGCACTAAGAGAGTAAAACTCTTTGTCCACGAGAAACAACTTCACATTCTTCTTAAATGTAGAAAACGAGCTACCCCCAATTCGGAAATCCAGGAATTTATTGTGAACTTTCACAATCTGGTAAAGTGAGCTACCTTGAAATAGAGAGGCACTATGCTGAGGAAGCCGAAGAAGACCAACACTGCGGGTAGAATAGGTGTGGTAAAATTTAAATTCCTCGAAACAGGCGGAGTTTTCCATGTAGAAAATCAAGCATTGCATGAATACTGACGGTATTGTTAGTAAACCTGCATTTCTGAATGGTCCTCTACAAGAAGAAAATGGTTTTAGACCTAGGATAATGCGATTCGCCCTTTTTTGCACTCTGAACACAACATCAATATTTTTTTCATTACCCCAATAAACTAGGTATGCCAAAAAGAGCCTTACTCATAAAGAGAGCACGGTAAGCATTCAGTACGATTCCTTTCGTACAATCAAGAAAAGCTGCTTACGAACCGCTGACACATCATCATCAAATTTCATATTGCAGTCGATCTGCATACCAAGAAACTTTGTGAAGCAACCACCGCAATGCTCATGTCATCCAGCTGCAATGAAGCTGGGGGATTCAAATGAGAGCGTAGAGAACGGAAGAACATGCATTGAGTTTCAGCAACATTAAGGGACAAACCATTCTCGAATTCTACGAAGGACTATGAGGCAAGAATCAATTGCTTCAGGAAATGTATTTTTGACTACAACTACATTTGTGTCGTCAGCGTATTCCACGATTCTTATATTAGGGTCAGAGGTGGACACAAATTCAGGAAAGTCATTTGCAAATGATAGGAATGCCAATGGTCCAAGGATACTGCCCTGTGGTACACCTCTTTGCAGATTCTCTCATCTGATAATTCAATCCCACCTGAGGCGAAATCTTCAACATTCCATGAACGCTGTCCCAAGTATGATTTAAACCACTAAAGCCACAACTCTCACACCGTAGAATTCAAACTTTTTCGAAAACAAGTTTTGGGGTACAAGGTCAAATGCTTTAGTCAGGTCCACGAACATTCCCGTTTGTTTGTGTTGAACGGGAGACCGTGGTTCTGAAAAAACACCTGAGTGCTCCCGTAGAAAAGTCACGCCAGTGCTCCCGCCTCACCTGAGTGCTCCGCTAAAAAAAAAAGCATGAGTGCTCCGACACGCCTGAGTGATCCCGTGTTTGAAAAGTAGCCAGTACAATACGTTTTGTCAATGTAATCAACTATTACTTGCATAGTCATCAGTTGTAGTCGAGATGCGGCCTGTATTTCACAGATATCCTTTTGAAGTAACCATAAGTAGAAATGTCACCGGTCCTGTGGAGGTTAATGAGCTTCTCCACCCATCTTTGGCGCTTTGTGGTCTCGGCTCGTGGAGCTCGTTATGTTAATTATTGCATTAATTATAATGTTGTTATGTCAGTTATTATTACCTGGACTGAATGAGATGGAATTTATACCCGGTGATTTCCACCCGTTGGTCCCACATATTTTGTCTGGCGTTGTGGATCGCGACCTCAAAATCCACGGTACGAGCTACTGGCCATAACCTGTGTTGAACAGGGCCGTTTGCCGGAGGCTATGCAACAAAAATACGAAACGTTGAAAGAAAAACAAAAAAACAAACTTCAACTACTCACACGATCAGAGACGAGCTCCCTAATGTACTTAATGAATTATTTCGTAAGAGTTTTGATGGGGATCTTACTGACCCTCATTACTCACTCTCTCGAAATCTAATCCTTAACGGTTTAAAATCATTTGAACAAATTACAATCCGTTTCGTCTCAGCGTGATCCCTTCACAAGGTTCCCAGTTCTCGAAGGAACACGTACCGAGCGGCTATTGTTCATCTCGCGTGGAATCCTCGTAACAAGTTTGATGTTTGTTATTGTCCTGTACGACAAAACGTTTACTCGAGTTTATCAGGCTCGGAGGATCTCGGAGAGGCTCAGCGTGGAGCCCAAGGAGGCAGGACAACATGGAACGCACTTAGCGTCGTGTCCATTCAAGAAATTTTATCTCAATCCATAAATTACCAGCGTGAAAAGTCCAAGATGTCTATCAGCTCTTCCATAAACCAAATGTTTATGGGTGCGGAACATTATCTTAAGTACTCATTATAGTAATATATATTAATGTTTCTATGCAATGAACTTACCTTAAAACAAAGTATCAGCGCTACCTAACGTACTTTATGAGTGAACACCAAGAAATTTTGAGAGGTGGGTGAGAGGGGAGGGGGGTTAAAATTTTTATTTGTTCGATTACGAAGATTTATTATTGATAGTAATAAACCAAAATACTTATAATCCAAAATATTAGTAGGCATAGCAGATTATTTAATGTTTTCAGGAGGGTGAAGTGGTAACTTTTCTGTAACTACGATTTGACACCTTCCAAGACTTTGGGAAATGAAAATTCCGTCAATGGAATAAGTTCAATCGAAATCATTGTTTTATGTATCTTCTTGTGTTCGCCAAACTGAGATCAAGAACGTGAAGCAGGTACCAACAAGTGTAGCAGAGTTTCGGCCAAGTATATTCTATGCGGCCCGACATTCCGGACCGCGCCTCCGGGGCACGATAAAGCCTTCGTACTCGAGAGTCGCTCCGTAGTATAATTTCGAGGTTTTTAACGACTCGGTTTGAGTTTTTAAAGTAATTGAGACCCGTCGGAGCAAAAATGAAGGCAGGAAGAAGGGCCAGAGGGCTCCCAGAGCCCTTCAAATCACCGACAAATGTGGCCAAAGGACAAAACACTCAAGAACTTGGCATTCTTAGAACACTATTAAATTTGAACTACTTTTATAATGACGGGAATGCTCTTGATATGGTAGAGGTACCTTTGTGAAGACTCATGAAATGCAGTCCTTCTTTTGCCTTCAGCACTCCAGGGTGGTTGAAATTGATCCTATTTGGTAGTGAACCCTTCTAAATGAGTGTATCTAGCGCATTTGATTGTTTCACAACGTTGGAATTGCTTTATAAATGACTTGTATGCAATTGAAGTGATAACTTTCATATACCTACAATTTAACACCTTCCGAGTCTTAGAAAAATGAAAATTCCATCGATGGAATAAGTGCAATCGAAATCATTGATTTATGTGTCTTCTTGTGTTCGCCAAACTGAGATCAAGAACGTGAAGCAGGTACCAACAAGTGTAGCAGAGTTTCGGCCAAGTATATTCAATGCGGCCCAACATTCCGGACCGCGCCTCCGGGGCACGATAAAGCCTTCGTACTCGAGAGTCGCTCCGTAGTATAATTTCGAGGTTTTTAACGACTCGGTTTGAGTTTTTAAAGTAATTGAGACCCGTCGGAGCGAAAATGAAGGCAGGAAGAAGGGCCAGAGGGCTCCCAGAGCCCTTCAAATCACCGACAAATGTGGCCGAGGAACAAAACACGTGCAAACCCCACGAGGGGGCGAAAGGCGGGAACCCACAAAGGAGCTGGAAGAGCCCGGCGCCGGGCGTGAAACAGAAAAGACCAACGAAGAAGTTTTAAGGATAAAGAAAAAGAAATAAAAGGATGACGGGGAAAAAACGTCAAGACTTTTTCTGCGTGGTTTCTTCCTTTGAGGCTTTTTAAGGAAGAATCTCCTCTACGACTATCAAACCCTTTTGCCGCAAGATCTGCATGGCCTTTGGAGCGAGTGGGAGAACAAAGAGGAATTAAATTTGCAAATTCGCCGCCGCTCCTACGCTGGAACGTGAGTGAGGAGACTGATCGAGGTGGTAGGAGCGGAACTACGATTAAGGGCCAGTTTCACCGTTTGAGTTAATCAAGAATTAGCGTTAACGCGGCATAATGTTTGAGCTTAATCAGACTTTAAAGCGATTTTTCTTTCTTAAAAAAAAAAAAAAAAAAAAAACGCTGCAAATTATTACACAAAGGTTTATTATTTATGTATTAGACAGCCCTTCTACGTAGATCTCTGGTCCATAATTATTAAACGCCGCTTATAGTATATTTAGTATCGGAACTCGGAGCTTCGGACCTCACGAATGGGTTCAATCCATTACAGCAGCGGAATCTCACAATTTTACGCTTTTTAATATAGTTGATAAACAAAACAATTTATTACCAAGTTATCTTTCCAACACATAAAAGTGTTACTTATACTGTATATTGATATCATCTAATTGGTCAAATTTCAAAAAATGTGCTGACAAAATCACTGAAAATGGCTGATTTGATAAATTGATATTTTTTAGCATAAGATTGGTCAAATAAAGTTTATCAACTATGAAATTGAACATTCAAAAATTTATGTACGAAATTATGCTAAAAACTTGAACTTCATTACATTTTGTTTTAAAAAATCTATTAAATTGCAAAAAATAGCCTAAAATCCAAAATCTCTTTTTGAATAGAAGAGTATCATTTAGAATACTTCTTTTTCCATAAAAGTAATAGCTAACATTTTCTTTTCACTCATAAATCTCCAATTTCTATACAACTTGAAATATACAAAAAAAGACACTTTTTCGTCTATTTTTGGCTCATAGCACCCTTGAGAGTGGAGCGATCGAGCTGGCGAGAAGTCAGGACCAACTAGACCCCAACTAAAGTCTATGTGCGAAAGAACAGATTTTTTAAGTCAATTCTAAGACCTTTTATGGCCTGGACGGCGGACGGCGAACGGCGGACGGACATTTCAAATTTGGATTCTACGCACCTTGAAACGTAAAGTGACAAAGTTTGAGGGGGGGGGGGTTATTAAAATTTTTTGCTATACGATCACATAGGCTTATTTTTGGAAATAATAAACCAAAAAACGGACGGTAGACCTACGGTCCTACAGTCAGATCACTTAATAACGATTAACGTTTGTTAATATATTATAATTAGAAACTATTTTTCTAGCCTCTTTTTTTATATCGTTTTGTGACGCTCGCAACCACCATAGTCTCGTGACGCTCGCAACCAATATAGTAACGTGATAAAATTTCGATGGTGCAATTTCGATCGTGATGTGACGTTCGAAAACCCCACCGTGACGTGACGCTCGTGACGTGACGAAAACAAATGGAAACGTCCTGTTAATCATTATTAAATGATAAAAATGAATGTTTGTAAACATAAAGGGTTGATAACGTGTCCAAGTGCAGCCAGATAGACTCCTCATCCCACGACAGGAGCTTGCTCATAGTGGGGGAAGATTATTTTGCACCTATAGATAAGCTTCAGTTTTCTATATTAAAATACATTTAACATTAATTTAGTCCATTTACCAGTAATTTAAGTATGTATTTTACTCGAATATATCCTGATTACGCACTGGACATGGAGTATGTAATGCATATCTGCATAAACTACATCCGCAGATTTCTGAAAATTGTGTCTTGTATCGAGAGAAGGACGATCTCGAACATGTGCTACTGAATTGTAGAAAATTTGACAGGCAGAGGACTATTTTGTTTGATGAGATTATTAAACTTATACCATCTCCGTTTGATTATTGTACTATCGTTGTTAGCGAAAACTTAGAAGTATACAAAGTGTTGAACAAATATTTGAATGAAATAGAACACAAAATTTGATGTAAATACATATTTAAGTAAATGTTTTGTGTAAATTGGAAATTATCATGGCTGTATGGAGAAATCCAATGCAACCAAAAAATTCATGATGTGAATACATTATTTGTACAACTAAGGGCCAGTTTCACCGTTTGAGTTAATCAAGAATTAGCGTTAACGCGGCATTATGGTTGAGCTTAATCAGATGTTAAAGCGATTTTTCTTTCACCAACACCCGTCGATGGTAAACTCGTCCGTCAAAACTCGACGATCTGATTACCAAAGCTGATTAACTAATTACCAGACTCTCGCGGAATTAAGAGATTAACGGATGATTAACTTTAAGTTGTGAGTGTACGGAGCCTTCAATTTCCACTTTTTAATTACCAACAATATAATAATATTTGATGATTTTAAACATTTAAGTTCAACATTGTTTAAAAAACGGCCACAAGTCACTCGGGAAAAAGTTATTCAAGTGGCAACGACCTCAAGTCATAAAGGAAAACAATTATTCTCTATAGCTGGATGAAAAACGATGTTGCCAAAGTGTTTTCACTTAACCAGCATGGAGATTAGGTAGATACCTTGATAGGTAGGTAGGTAGGTACCTAACCAAGCTTGATGACCCGATTTGTACGTTCCTATTGAGAAGTAGAGATTTGTATGTATTTACTTCTTATCTGACGAGATTTCCATAGTTTACTGTCACAACCCTTCCATCAACTAGTACCTGTCCTCCTACATATATGAATGTCTCGGAATGTAGGTATGATACCCTTCAGTACCGGAAGATCTACTGTTTAGGCCACCAAAAGAGTAGAAAGATAAATATGTTTTATTTCACTTCACTTCATAGGTTCCTCATTTAAAAAGATTTTCGAGCGCAATCTAGATTTTCGGGCTAAATCGTCCTGCCCCCGTGTGGATGCCAGTAGGCGCTTCTCGCCATTGTAAGTCCAGCTACGGGTCCCAAGTCACCCAGTGCCAGGGCGCTCTCGCTCTGAATGATGACCATATGAATGGTAGGACCATCCATAGGGTGGTCATCCATTCCAATATCATGAAAGAAAAGCCTGCATTTGTCAATTCTGTTACTCACCTCTCGTGCCATAAGCAACGCCAGGTTGCACCAATTACCTTAATCTGGTGAGCTAGTAGATTTGATAACTGTGCAGGTGCATGCGAAGAGCGTTAACTTGATATTTTCAAATTTTGGCAGCATTGATATCTTTAAGTGATCTTCTTTTCGAACTAGAGATTGCTGAAACATCAATAATGTAAGCCCCTGATGGTGTCACCACGAGGAGGTCAGGTCGATATGTACAATCTTTCAGGTTGAAGTGGCGCTCCTACCAAGGTGGCTATCCTTTCCGTCTTGCTCTAGCATGACCACCAAAATGTTTCACATGGATATATGTCTTATGGCTTGGGATTAATCAGACTTTTCCGTTGCAAAATAATGTATCGGAAAAAAAAGTGACGCAACGACCAATAAACAAATTGGGGCTACTTGCTAAAAACTAGGTAGTTATGTTGTAACCAGGTTGTAAGAAAATGATGTAAATAAGGTTCCGCATCAATTGAGAGTTCCTAAACCGATGGGGAGAGAGAGATGAGGCGCCTTATCGTGAACGGAAAACACTACTGCGCATGTGCGGGGAGATGAGGCGCCTCATCTCCAATAAGAAAAATTTATTTCACCTAAACATAAGACGCTTTATCCCGAACCAACCTATCTCATCTCTTCCTCCCTATCGCAAAGTAACCTTACACTCCGATAACAGTGATATTCATTTCTTGTTGGTATTCATGATTCATGAATGTTATTTTCATTTTCTTGTAATAAATTTTCAAAATCTGCCATTGCAAAACCTTTTCGTGAATAAGAAATGAACTAGGAAAGTTAGAAATGCTGGAAACTGAACACAAGGGATAGGCGGGAAAATCCTCTTGGC
Organism: Adelphocoris suturalis; assembly: GCA_030762985.1. Classification (NCBI taxonomy): domain Eukaryota; kingdom Metazoa; phylum Arthropoda; class Insecta; order Hemiptera; family Miridae; genus Adelphocoris; species Adelphocoris suturalis. Next base: position 11,527,412 of record CM061050.1, read on the forward strand.
TGTTCAGCGTTACTTGAAGATAAGATAAAACACTAATTCGACCCTCTTGACTTTGTCAGGTTAGCATACGCTGTGGCTCGCCCCAGTTGATAAGATCCCCAAGCACCTTATCCTAATAAATTGACTTATCGTTGAGGAACTCTCTATTGAAAGTTACAAACACCCGAATTATTCACGAAACACAGACTTTTCCATGCACCGATGTATCTGCATGCAGCGTTGATACTCCTTTGCGCATGCGCAGACGATTAGTTCATCAACAAGTAGGGTTTCGATAAATTCTACAACTTTGAATCTTTTCGACTTTTTCCAATTCTTGTCAAACACAAATTTTCTCTACCTTCGGTAGTGAGGAAACAGAAAGGAAGACATTTTTTTCGGTCAGACGAAAATTTGGAATGACCCTCAGAGCTAAGCCATATACATTTCAATTTAGTTTGAGATCCTGGCTGTTTTTTTTATAGTCTCAGAACCATCAACATCTTTTTTCATCAACATTAATTTATTAAATCATATCCTACAAACGGAAAATATCTTGTGCGTGCTCCGTTGCCTTTTTTGTGGCTGGTTTTGATTGAATGACTGTGTTTAGGGACATACCGGAGGACTCAAGGGTCGGACGTATCGAGCCCTTTGATTAAACTTTATTGCCGGTACTAAAGGGCTCCCTCACGCCTTTCGAGACGTGTTTGTATTACAAGGGGGAAAAGAGCCCTCGTGAGCCTCAGCAGAGGTTGGGAAGGTCAAAGCCAAAGGACGGAGCCCCATCACCTTGCGTCACTCTTTCTGGTCACATATCTCACGATCTTGACAAAAGGGGCTGATGCTTGAGATGACCTCTTCAGGAGGCGTTCTAAAGAGGTCGGGGGTTCCAATATTGACCACGTGGGAGCGTTTGGATACGTAGTAGGTACCTTCACACCCTAAATTTCTACTTTCATTATTTATTCACAATCGAGTTGGTTTCTATATTAGTATTTACAGAGTTCAAATTTGTGTCATAAAGAGAGTTTGGTTGGTTGAGGCTTGAGAATTTACAGGCTTCTTTGTTAATGTGGTTTAATGCTATATGCTGAGCGCTTTCGCCAAATATATGGTCTCTTCAGAGCTTATTATTTGACTGATGTTCTGTATAATGTTTAAGTAAAAGTTGGGATGCCTCCTTGAACATCTTAGTCATGACCAGTTATGTTTGGTGATGTTACTAGGGTAAATTTTGTGCTAAAATCGACGGAAATGCAATGTTTATGTGGATAGACACACATAGTCTGAAACTTGAACCTCTTGTTCTTGACCAGTTATGTTAGGTATTGTTACTAGGGTCAATTTTGTGCTTAAATTGGGAAATGTGCTATTTTTATGGGAGTTACGCATTGTCTGATTGATTGTATCTCTCCTCACAAAAATTGCATTTCCCTCGATTTTAGCACAAAATTGATCCTACTAGCATCACGAAACATAATTGGTCATGACTAAGATGCCCAAGGAGGCATCCCAACTTTCACTTGAACATTATACAGAACATAAATCAAATAATAAGCTCTGAGGAGGTCATATGTTTGGCGAAAGCGCTCAGCATATAGCATTAAACCACATTATCAGAGAAGCCTATAAATTCTCTACCCTCAACAAATTCAAACTACTAAGGACAAGGCAACAATCCATAAAGAGAGAGGAAAATAAAGAAAAAGGGTAGAAAGAGAGAGTGATTAATATAGTGACTTTTATCGAACATTCTTAGGGGTCCAATACATAAGAGGGATACATACATACTACAAAACGCTGCAAATTATTACACAGAAGTTTATTATTGCTTTATTAGATAGCCACCTTCTATGCTTAAAACTGGTCCATAAAAAATTACCTATCAAACTGAGTCTATGGTGCATTATCGAAGTATAACTGGACGGTGTCATCTACTAGTAGAAAATAAATTAATAACTCAAGAGAATGAATTGGGAAAAAAAAATCATGAAAGCAGCCAGGAAAAAAAAATTTAAACACGTATTGCCACCGTTGGGATACGAAACGGGATATATCATTGCAAAGTTTTAGATCTTCTTGAAACACATTCCATAGTGGAAAAGAGTAAATCAAGAAGTAGCTTGATATGTCATAATTGGTCAATTATAAAACGAAAAAATGATGATGTAATTTACGTTTGTGCAAGAGCAGAATGGACTGATGAGCTGAAAACAATGAAATAGGTACGGGACCATCTACAACCTAAACCATTCTCTGACAATTTCATCGAAATTGGATGTAAATAATGGAAATTAAAGTCGTTACAAGGATTTCACTTAGACGCATGAGCTATTAATGATACAATCATGTTGAAATTGAGATGGGGTGATCAAATCGTCATCCTCCAACTATCATTCAAATTTGAGAGAGATTGGACGACTAGTGCGTGAAAAATGGACCATAATAGAATTTACGTTTGCGCATGCGCAGAGTGAGGTATTGAGTCTAGAACTATGAAACTGATAGGAGACCATCTACCCTCTAGCCCGCACATCCCCTGAAAATTGCATCCAAATTGGATGAAAACTGTGGAAAATATGCTTGTTACAAGGATTTGCGGACACACACAGACAGACACGGAACCAAAGTTGTTCAGAATGGTCTAAAACGTAAAATGCGAGTGGAAATTTTGATTTTGGAGACCAACAATTTTTTTCTCCCGAAAGTGTAAACAATGCTTCAGCTACCTTTAGGTAGACTCGGAAGCAAAAATAGCTATAACAGCCTATACCTAAGCTCAATAACCAAGGTATTGAGTCATACCATGGTGTTGATATGAACCGTTTATGGGCGTGAAACTCATTAAAGTTTATGGCAGACGCTTGTAGACTACAATGAAAGTAGGTATTCCTTAAAATTCAGAAAATATCAGGATCACCTGTACGCATAACTTGAAAACGAGGACAAAACGCGCGAATCCAAGGAAACGTCTTCCGTAAAATAGAAAATTAGGATCCTCTTCAGTCGCATTTCAGCGAAAATAATCAACTTCCAAAGGTTTTGTCCTTAAAGTTGTCAAGATGACAATAACTGTTTCGCACTACCGCGACTCAAAAGTTGCCGAAGCGTTTACACGCATTCCGGCGAGTTCATTACCTCCGCTATTCACGGAGGAAAATGTAAAGAGCTTCGCGGTTTAAGGCGGAGACAATTGCCTGGCTCAAGACCAGGGTCGCTCCTCCCAGAATTTCCAAAGACGGTTCAATAAAGGTATCTTTATGGGAAATTATCCTTCTGTTCTCCTTAGACCGGGTGTTCTCGTGCGCAAACAACAATTAAGGGATTGGGCAGATAGATAGACAAGAACTAAATCACTCCCGACGAAGTTGTGGAAACAGAAGTTAGTGAAAAACGTTGTCTACTTCCACGATAAAATGAAGAGTTGCAATGTTAAATCGATTTTGAAGGTTAGGCCATCATCAGTAACAAACAATAACCGAACACACATTAGAAAATACAGAGCTTTTATAGTCACAGGTAAAGGGGGATTGAATCCCATTGGTCGAGAGAAAGGAAACAACCAATTAAGTGCAAGCAAAATGAAGGGGGATTATAGCTAATCAGATGAAGTGAAAGGAGAGGAAGAATTACTTCAACAGTTTGAAGGGATAATTCCAAGCTTTATAGAAATGGACTTATCAGAGTTGAAATATATTGAGAGATATCCTCATTTAAACATTTACCAGATCTCTCATTTTTGATAATTTCGAATTTTTCAAGTGCATTCAACATACCTGCCTATGGACAAAAATGAAGAAATTCTACAAACTGTCAATCTGTCAAATCAAAATTGTAAGTATGATTTGATTCTATTGAAGTTTAAGTTGGCCACTACACACAACTTGTGCTATGTTGTTAGGTTCCATATGTTCATATGTTGAATATTGAATAAAGTTCATTCTGTGTGTGTTCAAGAAAATGTGAAGACGGGTATTCTTCAAAAGTTGAAAACTGTGTCAACTCGAGTGAAAACAGTAGTTTCAGCAAACTTAAACGTCTGCCTTTACTTTCGTAATTCTATTCAAGCTTTGCCCAGACTTCCTTGGCGGTTTTTGTCTTCTGACTATTGGATACAAAGATTCATCGACCATCAAACAAATTTTCGATCGAGCTTTATTGTCCTTTCTTGGATCATTCTCTGATCCTTCCACAACTGCCCACAAATCTTCAGCGATTAGAAACATTTCCATTCCGAACTTCATGTTGGAGTAATTCTCCGAACCAGTAAGTTTCTTTATGTTCGGCATTGCACCCAGTCCTGCAACTGCAACACTCGTAGATGCCACAGGTGGTGAACCACCTGCTCCTGGATCCCCATGAGACATGTTCGTTGTCTACAAATTAGTGCTGGCGCACAGTTGAAGCAAATGAAGTACGAACAGTGGAATTATGTAAATGTACCTAGTGTTATAGTTGATCTGTGTTTTAGTACTTGATATTATTTTTGAAGAATACACGTTTTCACATTTTCTTGAACACACACAGAATGAACTTTATTCAATATTCAACATATGAACAAATGGAACCTAACAACATAGCACAAGTTGTGTGTAGTGGCCTACTTAAACTTCAATAGATTCCTTAAGATGTTTTGCAAATGTAGACCTACCCATATTTCCCCTTAAATCTTCCTGATGCTCTTTCCCTAAATTTGACCGCAATATTTGTAGCCGCATGAACATTTTAGTTTATAAACCCCACTTTTATTGATTCATTGACTCAGCACTGGAACACATAATTATGATATGACCAACCTACACCGCAGCTACAGGTAAAATGTTAGGCTCAATCACCCAATATATGGAGAACCCCGTACATTACCACCAAATTATTCATTCGAAATCGCAGTCAATCTACAAAACTGTGTGCGCGTATATTAATGACATTAACGTGAAAATTTAATACTGCTTAATTGTAATAATTCGTGTCGTGACCACGTAATGTTTATGAAATAAAGGTCTTCATGGCTGTTGCCCCAGGCTAATGTCAACTGAAGAAAAAAAAAAAGTTTCGCTTAGTCGAAAAATTAATTAGGTAAGTAGATGTTAAAACTTGATTACTGAAATTAGAAATGAAGCATTTTCGGGACTGCTGGGCAAAAATGACAAACAAGGTACGAAGTGCTATGTAATTACCTTAAATTACCCGGAGCGGAGCACGGGTTCACAGCTAAAATAGTAACTATATAAACTAGGTATATTTGTTTATTTATTTATTACAATTTACGGTATAATTCACATCCCTTTACTAAAACTGAAATACAATCAACCTAAATGAGAACATATTCACACGAAATAGAAATAACATAGCAACTATAATAAAGAAAATAAGTATGTAATAACCATAATTCATTGTATATATATAACAGATTTATACAGGGAAAGCTAAATTTTTAATTAAGTGTTCACTCACTTGGGAGGTTGGGAGGGTTTTCAACTAGTACCTATAAACAACGTGGATCAAAATGAAGATATCCTGAAGAAAGCGGTAGTTACGTCGACCATGTGGGATACATTATTGGCTGATCTGAGCATCCTAACAAGAGAGCCGTTGCCTCCATAGTTTGTCTTATGGTGATCCGGCTGAAACGGGATACGATTCCGTGTGTATACGGGATTTATTAATTATAGACCAATGATCTGCATAGGCAAACTACCTAAGACAGAAATTTAAGAAAAACCTTTGTGTAATAAATTGTAGAATTTTGTATCGCAATTATCCTTCCAAGCTGAAATATACTAGGTATATAAGGGGTTTATTAATTATAGACCAATGATCTGCATAGGAAGACTACCTAAGACAGAAATATTAAACCATTGTGTAATAATTTGCAGAATTTCGTATCGCAATTACCCTTCCAATCGAGAGCGATGCTTTCAACGGGCTTTCTCAGATCATTCAGACCTGCGGATGCAGATCGAATTCGCGGGTACCTGAGACTACTTTGCGGTTCCTCACGCCGACGACATGACACCTGGCAAGCTGTTCGAAGTTAATTTCCTCCGTTCGTGGTGGGCACTTTACCAGCCCAGACGAGGCAATTTGAATCAATAGGTTCACTTGCCATCGAACAGGCTTCGTCCTTCATCTTCCAGGCCCGCGCGAGTCGAAACCGTTGGACCACAAAAGCCCCTTTGCTCACCTAATGGCCTATAAAACACTTAGTACCTTTGATAAACTGGCGACTGCCTTCGAGAAATTAGTTTCCGTCTGGGAGCCTCTAAGCTTTTTTCCCCCTTTACCCATAAGGGTCTTGATACAATATGAATGCAATACCAACGTAGCCGATCCACCTCCTAGGTCACGTACGTTCAGCTTCAGCAATTCGAACATCACAAAACAGTATGAAATGATCAACACTTAGAACACCTGCTGAAGAAATAAGGCTTTAATCGACTTTAAACGAAAGCTATACATTACAATGAAACTAATAATATTTACGAGAAAAATACTTGGTTTGAACAACATTTGCTGGTAACGAGGAAAGTATAAAACTGGGTTTTGAATCATATCATTCGCCCCTCATTTTAGTAAAGAACGTAATCGGCTAAATGAGATGGCTTGCGTCGAACTCTTTGGGGTCGAGAAGAAACAGAAGTTCTCAGAAGAAGAAGAGAAGTATGGTTCTGGAGGCAGCGATTCTTCAATATTCGGAATCCCTGGGTTACCAGTAGCAGGTGGAGAGAATTCCATGCTTGGGTCTTGAATTGGAGTAGACTGTTCAGGTTCAAGAGCTTCAGTTTCAAATCCTCCAAATTGAAGATCACCTCTTGGTGCTAAATGCTGAAGCACGGGAAAACATAGGAAAACCCACTAAGGCAACGTCGCACGTGGACAGCTGATGCGCGCGAGCGATGCGGGCAGCAAGAGCAGCACGGATAAACGAATTCTGTAATCAAATTGTCCTATTGATTATTTTATCAGGTGTCAGCCAAGGGTGAAAACTATAACCTATAACCAAATAAAATTAAAAAATTCTGCCAAGTTGAGTGTGGCACATAGCTTCCTCGTTTACCTATCATCTAGAGATGAGTCGATAACAAAATTTATCAATTCCAGATACCGATACATAAAAAATCGATTCCCGATTCTCGATACCGATACCATCGGCGCATAATACCTAACTTGTGTAGGTGAAAAACAAAAATTCCTCTTGAACTAGTAATATATTCACATTTTTTTTGTACAACATATAACTTATACTTACAAAAAATTGATCCCAATATATTTGTTGTCATTAGGAGTTCTTGTTCCAATGAAGCTTTAATGCTTTAGTTACTTATTAAAATTAAATAAATTTTAAAGATTAATTCTTATTTCAAATTCTAAATTTCAGATTTATATTTTCATTCAAGGCTTTAGTTAATTTGATTTGTGCAAATACAAAATTTTATATTTTTTTGTTATCTATCAAGTATCAAATCATCATCTTCCAACTATCATCCAAATTTAAGCGAACTCAAACGACTGGAGAGTGAAAAGATGGAATATGATTTAAATTGCGTTTGCGCATGCGCAGAATGAAGTACTGATTTGGCAACAATGAACCTGATAGGGGACTATATGCAACCTAACCAGCGCATTCTCTGCCAATTTCATCAAAATCGGATGAAAACAGTGGGAATTATGGTCGTTTACAAGGATTTTACATAGGCGCATGCGCAGTAGCTATTAATGATACAATCATGTTGAAATTGATATGGGGCGATCAAATCGTCATCCCACTACTATCATCCAAAATTAAGCGAAATCGAACGACTAGAGTGTGAAAAAATGGAGCAAATTGAATTTTACGACTGCGCATGCGTCGAGTGAAGTATTGATTTGGCAACAATGAAACTGACAGGGGACCGTCTACTCCCTAGCCCGCACATTCCCTGAAAATTTCATCCAGATCGGATGAAAACTGTGGAAAATATGCTTGTTACAAGGATTTCATAATGGCGCATGCGCAGTAGCTAATAAAGATACAATCATGTTGAAATTGATATAAGATGATCAAATTGTCATCCCCCAACTATCATCCGAATTTGTGCGACGGCTCCAGTGCTCCCGTTGAGTCCGAGGGGCGAAAGTTAAGTCACCCGAGTTATCCCCTTCACTTCGCAATCTCGAAAATAGATTGTCCCGAGTGATCCCGTAGACGATAAGAGAAAGTCCACCGAATTTACTAGAATTGGTTAGAAATTCGGGCAATTAGAGAAAAAATATATCGCTATTTATAGGTACATGTTATTCCAAATAAACTTTTTTAGCTGCACAAAACCAATTTTTAGATAGTTGCAATTTCTTGGGGTTTTATTAATTTATTAGCTTGTTTTAATGACATTGAAGTAAATTTTTCTGTTGAATTTTTTATGTAAGTTTTTAAATGCCCTACTTCATGTCCGATCACCTTTTTTTGAGTAGTACTCTGTGTTCGAAAATATTGTGTACTGAACCTGTACGTAACACGGTTATTGCAGAACTTGAAATCCATCACGAAATGTCCAACCATCTACTTAGATGGTACGTTTAGCTACAGCCCAAAATTCTTCACCCAACTGTTTACGGTGCACGGAATAAAAAATGGATTTTATGCAGCCTTGGCGTTCTGCTTGTTGCCTAACAAGCAATAGGAATCCTATGAATTTTGCCTCCGCAGTTTGACCCGGAAATGCGAGGAGCTCGCCGGCCAAGAATTTCGCGAGACACACACACAGTTAGACAGACAGAAACTGAACCAAATGGTTCAGAATGGTCTAAAACGTAAAATGCGAGTGGAAAATTTGATTTTGGAGACGAACAATTGTTTCTCTCCCGAAAATGAAAACAATGCTTCTGCTACCTTTAGGTAGACTCGGAAACAATATTCTGTTAGACATAGTAAACCTGAACGCCTCGATTTTAAGTAATGGAAAGGGATTTAAACAACAAAGACGATCGCTCTAATACGATTCTTGGAGTACGAATCTCTACAACAATAAAAAGAGGACGAAGCATCACGAAAAATAAAGCAAAAAATGGAAGGAAGGTAAAAAGGACAATCGTGAGGGAGAGATTCATGTCTCAACTTCCGAGACATCGATGAGATAAACCAACCGGCGGGGGCCCCGCATTGTGTTGCAAATGCCATTTTCAAGTGGGGGAGCTTTTATGCAGTTTTTATGGGCATTCAGTCAATAAGGGGTGTTGGATAGGTCCGTTCAGGGTGGGAATATATGAATAGCCATAGGTACTTAGTTCCGTACCTTGAGGTTTATTATTTTCAATAATGAACCTTTGTAATCGACCAAGAAAAAATTTTTTAACACCCCCTGAAAATTTTTTGGTTTACGTTTCAAGATGCGTAGAATCCGAAAATCGAATTAAAAAATCCGACCGTTCGCGACTTTCTTCGAAAATACTACATGGAACTTGTGTTACAAATCACATTTGGGGTCTAGATGGTCCTACAAGCCCGCCATAAATTTTTATCAACCCTAAGACCGGGTGTTCTCATGCGCAAACCACAATTGATAAGGGATTGGGCAGATAGATAGATAGATACGAACGAAGTGTACGAAGTGTACTTCGTGACGAAGTTGTGGTGAACGAAGTGTACTTCGTGACGAAGTTGTGGTGAACGAAAAGTTGTCAATTTCCACGAAAATTAAGAGTTACAATGTTGAATCGATTTCGACAGTTAGACCATCATCAGTAACGAACAATAACTAAACACACTTTAGAAAGGAAACAGCGAAAAATGACCCACTAAAAAAATTCGAGTTTGGTGCCGGTTTCTACATATTTTTTCACGCTTAATCGAATGGTAACACTTGCAGATCTCTCCAACAGCCTTGTAACCTTATAACCTGAGTTTTACAATTTAACTCACGATTTTTTAGTTCATTCGTTGTGCTCAATTTTATTGTTGTTAGAAGAGTAAAACTAGTTAGCTAAAGTGTAAAACTCTGTTACAACGGAGTTGGGGAGATTTGCAAGTGTTACCACCAATCGATTCAGCGTGAAAAAATATGTAGGAACCGGCCCCAAACTCGAATTTTTTTTTAAGGGTAATACTTCACGAAAACTCTCGATTTCATAGAAAAACCCACGTACAACATACAAACACTCTTTTCTTCCCCAACCAGCAAATAAACATTGATTATACCGCTAGAAAGCTTGGGCCAGTTTTTACAGATGAGGTACGCGAAAAACAGTACAGAAATGGGACACTGCCGGTTCAAAAAATTGGAATTTCTCATACTCGTGGAAATTTCATGTTGAGGCCGTTTTTTCACAAAATGAATAGTAATTTAAAAAATTTGATTTGGCATTAGATAGATTTGTGCTGTAATTAGGCGTTGATATTTTTTTTTATGTTCAGAAATGAGGCAAGTTTGAAAATCGAGGAAAAAAAAAATTTCCCTTGAAGTTTTTTGATCTTTAAATAAATAAATAAATGGTTGTTCCATTAAATTTTAAACCTGTAGATACTATCTACTCGTACATATTGGACAATTTTTATTTTAGCCATCCCTCTCTTACGATTATTATACATATTGTTTCCATTTTTAATTATTTCAAATGTCAGCATCCTAATTAGATATGAATTACCTAACTTCAAAGCTTTGCGGACAATTAATTATTTCGTATTGTTTTTGTTACAGGTATGTCGCTATGTCGATTATTCAGTCTCTTCAGCCGTAAGTTTGTACACATGAAATTATTCGAAGGATATTCCATTTCACAGACTCTCTATATATGATTTTTCTTAAAATAATGTAACATCCCCTAACGCATTCTAGCTTTTAGTCACTTTTTACCGCTATTCACCCAAAACTGTTCTCACACAATTTTAATAATTTTATTTCATTTAATTAATCGTATATGTAAATGAAAATTAATCAGATATATTTTTATGAAACACGACTAACCGTTTTGATCTGATAGAATATTATCTCGGTCGGTGTTAGTCTCCAGCGTTTTTCCTCGGGGGAATTGCTTTTAGGTACCTACAGACCTACTCCTTAGCGTTCCAGAGTCAGAATGTTAAGTGACATCGCCTATTAACTGGATAGTCAAACTCACTTCACTGAAGTCTAATTGGTTTGAATCTCAGATGCCGCTAAGAGCCCTAAAGATAACTTCCTAACCAAAATAAGGAGACCGGACTTACTCAGTCTATCTAACTCGAAATTTATTGGAAGAAATGGTGGGTCAGGGAACGAATGAAAGCAATGATCCCACATGAAATCAATATCGATAAATAAGGAACAGTCTATGACTATTTCACACATATCCATATTCATGCATAAATGGGAGGCACTAAGAATTAATAGATGTATTAAAATACCATATTCAAATTACTGCAATGCACAGCAAGTTTATATTTTAATTAATTTAAGCAGTGACACTGGTCGTTTGACAATGCTCTCAGAGCGAATGGCTTAACGCACAGCGATCCGGGTGGTTTTATTCGCTTCTTTGGGATGATATCTATTGATGACAACCGAAAAACGCTGCAAATTATTACACAATGGTTTATTATTTCTGTGTTAGATAGCCATTCTACGAAGATCATCTTTATATATAATTCCGAACGGTCTTTGAAATTGTGAAGAACTTCGCGGTCCGGTTTTAGTGTAAGACTGCTCAATCGAATCAGCACGGCCCCAAGTTTGTTGCAAAGGTGTCGCCGTTCGTCTCTATATCTGCCTTGATCGTGTTCTAGGCGGTCCTTATCAACGAGAGTTGTTTATTAGGCTGTGGCGGTAACAACAGTTGCCATCAATTCACGGTAAGTAAGAAACGTAGTGTAGTTATTAACATCTAGGAGAGTTATTTCTGAAAGAAGAAATTGAAACTGAAGAATTTAGCGGACTTTATATATAATTCCGAACGGTATTTATATATAATTCCGAATCAGCACGGCTCCAGGTGTCGGTAAGTAAGAAACGTAGTGATGGGGTCTTTTCTGATCAGCTGAGTGAGCTAAATTCTTTCCTGTTCACTGTAGGAAGTTGAAATTTGATAACTCTCTGGAACACGAGTGAGTGAGACGAGTGAAGTGATGGGGTCTTTTCTGATCAGCTGAGTGAGCTAAATTCTTTCCTGTTCACTGTAGGAAGTTGAAATTTGATAGGGAGACTCTCTGGGCCTTTAAGAGACGAGTGAAGAGATGGGGTCTTTTCTGATCAGCTGAATGAGCTAAATCCTTTGTTCACTGTAGGAAGTTGAAATTTGATCGGGAGACTCTCTGTTTATTAGGCTGTGACAGTAACAACAGTTGCCACGGTAAGAAAGAAACGTAGTGTAGTTACTAACATCTAGGAGAGTTATTTCTGAACGATCTTTGAAATTGTGAAGAACTTCGCGGACCGATTTCAGTTTTAGACGGCCCCAAGTGTCGCCGTTCGTCTCTGTGCTTATCTAGATCGTGTTCTTGATTAGGGCTTTCCAAGCCCTAACAGGCCTCTAGTTGGTCTATAATTATTGAACCCTGTATGTAATACATGATTAGAACATGGCGCAGCGTGCCTCCGAGAAGAGTTCACACTTTTACAGTTCTAAAACCTCGCAATTTTACGCTTCACAGTAAAGATGTTTGAAAAACGGGAAAATGATGCTTGAAGTAATTTACTTTAGCACATGCGCAGAATGGTGTAATGACTTGAGAAAAATTAAATTGGTTCGGAACAATCTACAGCCTAACCCACAAATTCCCAGAAAATTTAATCAAAATCTGATGAAAACTAGACTTTGTTCCTGATAGTACACTTTCACACTTGCGAAGGAGCTAATAATGATGCAATCATGTTGAAATCAACATGGAATATTTGAACCTCTCCACCCCACGTCCCACCGAGACAGCGAATCGGAAATTCCCTAGCTTTGTTGCACAACTAGACTATAATTGAAATCGAACCATATAAGAATCGAAAATCGGTCGATATTTGTAGCTTGGGTGGCGTCGACAAATTTTGTCGAAAAAACCACGTTTTTTCGGCTTTACCCCCTCCGTTCCCCCTCTTCCATCACAAAATTCAAAATTTTCCGAGGTTTGTTGCTTACTAGCTATTGCGCTTGCGCAAACGTGAATTTCCTGACACTCTAAAATTGATTTGACCGATTTTGATTAAATTATTAAAAGTTGTGTGGGTTAGATCCTAGATGGTCACCGACAAATTTCATTGCCTAATCCAATCTAAATCTAAGGTAAATCTAATTTTAATCTAAATCTAAGATATCGTCTGCGAACCCTGTGCTTACCTCCGCTAGAGATCAAAAATAAATAGGTGCAAATTTTTATGGGCGCTTTTTTATGAATTAAAAAAAAATTCGAATAACGATTTGAAGGCTCCACCTGCGTTTCACACAGTTGTTTTCAACAGTGAAGGTCTCGAAAAACCATAAAACCGCTGTTCTAAAAGGTAATTTAGAGCTTTCAGATTTTAATTAGGTTTATAATGAGGAGCATTAATGTCATTTGTATGTTGTAACTCAAATGGTTCGAACAAATCGTTCGAGTCGTTCAGAATTAAGTGCCAAACCTCCAAAAACTTCGTTCTTTGAGTTGTTATTGCCTCTTTTCTCGCAGCGGCTGATGAGAATAGAAACCTAATCCCGAAACCGGAATTTTTATGAATTAATAATGTTTTAGGAAGACCCCCTTTCCCGATTATTGTGAGTAGAAAATTATAAGAGCATATTTCTCAAATCCCTGTGGTGGTTTTGATGTTGAGTTTAATTGATTAAATACATTTCAATTAATCTATTATTTAATTGATTAATATACCTTAACTTAATTGATTTAAAACTGTTGTGAATTATGAAATGGAAGTAATCTTTTAATGAGTAAAGTATTTTTAGTCTATAGCTACTTCCCCCCATGTCCGGTTTTTTCCTTCATACCACCTGGCAACTCTGGGTGAACATCGAAGATTCGTTATTGAGCATTTTTCAAAAAAGATGAAAGTGTGGTGAATACGCAGAAGGCGTTTGGCAGGCGGTTTGCTATAACTCGTCACGGAAACGTTCCGGATTCGAAAACCATTTGGAATTGGATTAGGTAGTAGTGCATGAACTACAGGATCTGCCATTCTTTAAAGACCAGCTATGTCCTCTGTTGGCATTATCAGGCCTCATTTTTTGAATTCGAAGACTGTGACTTCAGCACGCTACTGTGAATGCTGGGGAATTTCTCATACCCCAGAATAGAGGAGTTTAATATTGAAAGATTTTGTTTTCAACAAGATGGAGCGACAGCCCATCCTGCCCGCCGTTCATGAGGAATTTTGCAAGAATTGTTTCCGGGCCGCCTGATCCCCTTAAGGCTACACAATCTACACAATGGCCGATACTACGCAAACCTAGACCACAATACCCACTGCCGATTGTGTGGACGCGAAATGACCTTGAAAAAACCGACGATGTCTGGTCCATGCGGAACCATGCGAGCAATCGCCTACGTCGCGGTTTTTCTCGAAAGTTCAAAGGGGACCATACTAGGCCACGATCTGGGCGCGCACGTTATCGTGCTCGAATGTCCACACAACGGGCCAGTCAGTCAGTCGCCCTGCAGTCCTCTCCTGCGGTTATCAGTCTGTTGCGTTTTGAATCTTGTGCCGTGTTTGCGAACATTATTAACGTGGTGAATTATTTGCGTTCATACTTTTGTGTTACATTATCATTACATTATATCATAGCATTACATCAAATAGGGGCTCGTGGTTCCCTTTCATCGGCCATTCACCGTTGTTGTACAGCAGCCAATGTGTAGACGTGTGACAGTGGCCAGTGCTGGCTCTGGTTTTCGTGGCCATGAAGCTCGGCCATCGTTCTTCATGCGCCAGCACCCATACTCCAACAAAAATCTGGCTCAGAACTTACAGGTATGTTAAGGCTGAGGTCTTTAGAAGTCGACCTCGAATCCTAAAAGACCTAAAGGAGGCGATAGAGGACGTGATCGCTGCAATTCCACAGAATATGCTGATAAGAGTGTGCGAAAACGTCTTTGAACGCCTAAACATGTGTATTGCTCGCCACGGCCACCACTTGAGCGATATAATTTTTAAAACTTGATTTTAAAAAATGGCATTACGTACAGTTTTTAATGATAAATTGGTTTTTCATTAATCTTCAACCGCTTTTTTAGAACTTATCCATGAAATCGGAGAGTCCATTATGCTCCACCTTGTATAATACGATATTAAACGAAAATTCGCTCACACGATAATGCTGCGTGGCTGCAACTACCTAATCTTTCCTTCCTACCGAAAAGGCCTGTTGGTAGACTCGGAAGCTAAATATGGCCTTCCCGCCAAACTACGGGTGTCCGGCAACCTCATCATTCTACTGGCCGTTTATTAAATTTTCTGAGAATCCTCTATCATCGTGTTCCGATTGGAACGATCATCCGAAACGTGTACTGCACAGCACGAAAGCGCACAATGCCACCTCGTTAACAACTCGCTTTCCGACGCATTCCGATCGCCTCATCCTTCGCTCAGATCGCGATAGCGAAGGCTTCGAAAAAAAACCTTTTCGAGCAAACACCCAACGATTATCTTCACCTATTTCAGACGGAAGGCCCCCCTTCAGAACTTGGGAATCTCCAGACGAGAGCCCTGAGGGCTGAAGACGATTTAAGAACAAAAGGGCTTTTCTATGGAAAGACGTAGTCGGGGGTTTTTCGGGAAAAGGAAACGAGGCTCGACCATAAAGCGGTTTATCTTGCCGAAATAACAACAGAGAACAGACGCCTGGATCTTTCGAAGCCTTTTGCGGTAAGAGAGATAGGGTATAAACGCGGCTAACCTAATAACTGCATTACGACACCTTCAGCTGAGAGCTCCGGCTTTTTGTTGGAGGTATTTCCTCGAGAGGGCCTTTGAAAAGGATTCTTGGCGTGCCTTGAGGGCCAATTTGCATGCCCACAGGTCTAATTGCAGTCGGGAAGTCGGAGGTGGAATTGAACGAAATAGAACGTTTCGAGCGAGTTGATGAGCTTTAAAGGCTGCGAATGCAGGGCTGATCAATGCTGTGCGTACGGAATCATATCAATAAATCGAGTTACGCGCAAATTTAGTTAACCTGTAACGGTCTAAGGAAATATCATATTTATGTAGCGAGACGCTAGTCTAGTCTCAAGCTAGTCTCAGGCTGATCAATGCTGTGCATACGGAGTCATATTAATAAATCGAGTTACGTGCAAATTTAGTCCTAGGAAATATCATATCTATGTAGCGAGACGCTAGTCTAGTCTCAAGCTAGTCTCAGGCTGATCAATGCTGTGCATACGGAGTCATATTAATAAATCGAGTTACGTGCAAATTTAGTCCTAGGAAATATCATATCTATGTAGCGAGACGCTATAGTCTTGCATTGCCAAGTTTTCAAAAAAACCGACTAGCCGCCATAGCAATAACGAGACGTCTTCTTGCAAATGAATTTAAAAAGCAGTGTTACTGATCAGATAGGGTATTTCCTCAAGAGGGCCTTTGAAAAGGATTCTTGGCGTGCCTTGTGGGCCAAGTTGCATGCCCACAGGTCTAATTGCAGTCGGGAAGTCGGAGGTGGAATTGAACGAAATAGATAGAACGTTTCGAGCAAGTTGACGAGATTTAAAGGTTGCGAATGCAGGGCTGATCAGTGCTGTGCATACGGAGTCATATTAATAAATCGGGTTACGTGCAAATTTAGTTAAACTATAAGGGTCTTAGGAAATATCATATTTATGTAGCGAGACGCTAGTCTTGCATTGTCAAGCCTTCAAAGAACCGACTAGCCGCCATAGCAATAACGAGACGTATTCTTGCAAATGAATTTCAAAATCAGTTTTACTGGTCAGATACCCATCATATGTCACCTTTTTGGAAAGCTCTCGCTCAGATCTTTTTATTGAGAAAATAAAAAATAGCCATGAAAATCCCCCTTTGCAGTTGGAAAGTCGGACGGAAGATACTTCTGCAATGGACGCAATTTAACGTTTTAGGCAAGTACGGACGTTTTCAAAAACAGCATGATTTATCCTCCGTCAACCTACGAGAGCATTGTTCCAAAGATCGTGTGCACTTCGGATACCAACACATGCAAGTAAGATTTTAGCCCATAGTTTTCGGTCGTGGGCACGAGGCTGCCTCCCTGCCAAGATTAGGTCCATCCTTCTTCACGGCCGTTTCGGGAGCGCAGTTCTCAAATACATGAAAACGTAATATCAAACTTTTTGTCAAACCAGAACCCCTTTTACTTAAGTTTTTGCTTCTGAGTCTACCTAAAGGTAGCGGAAGCATTGTTTTCACTTTCGGGAGAAACAAAATTTTTGGTCTCCAAAATCAAATTTTCATGCACCAATATGAAATCCTTGTAACAAGCTTATTTTCTACTGTTTAAATCCGATCGGGATGAACTTTTCAGGGAATATGCGGGCTAGGGGGTAGACATCCCCTGTCAATTCCATTGTTGCCAAATCAATACTTCACTCTGCGCATGCGCCAAACGTAAATTCCATTATGCTCCATTTTTTCACGCCATAGTGCGACCTCACTCAAATTTGGATAATAGTTAGGGGATGACGATTTTATCATCCCATATCAATTTCAACATGATTGTACCATTAGTAGCGACTGCGCGTGCGCCCATGTGAAATACTTGTAACGGCCTAATTTTCCACTGTTTTCTACCGATTTTGATGAAATTATCGGGGAATGCGCGGGTTAGGTTGTAGATGGTCCCCTGTCAGTTTCATTGTTGCTAAATCAATACTTCACTCTGCGCATGCGCAAACGTAAATTCCATTATGCTCCATTTTTTCACACTCTAGTCACTCGATTTCGCTTAAATTCGGATGATAGTTTGTAGAAGTTAGTTGGAAGATAGTTGGAAGTTATTGTTTGTTACTGATACTTACTGTTAATCGATCTAACATTGAAACTCTTCATTTTTCGAGGAGATAGACAACGTTTTTTCACTAACTTCTTTTTCTCTTTATTCTTCATTAATTTGTTTCGTTTTATTCATTTATTTTTTTAATAATGATAATTTACACTCGGTTTTATTTCCTACTTTCAGTTTGGCGAGATTTTATTTTTAAATCGCCTTATTCTATTTATATATTTTATAAAATAAAGTAATACTACTAAGACTAGATGTAAAATAGGCTAATAACCATATACGTGCCACTGTATACAATCAGCACAGTGAAATAAAACTATGACTAGATGTAGAGCTCAGCGGCTCTCAGGTACAACAACCGGGATCGGACCTTGTCTGGTCCGGATAATACATCAACCCACTGAGGGTGCTGATGCTGGACTTAGAGTTCCACAAGGGCTGGGCAGTCCTCCAGAAAGTGGCGGTTGGACAGATCACACCCCCCCCCCCCCCCCCCACACCTCTCGCACACAATACCTCGAGCTTCTGCACTAAGCAGGTGTCTGTGAGTAAGACGGGTATGGCCAGTGGCAACCCGGTTGACCACTATTCGATCCCCGAGACCAGTGACCTGCCATTGCTCATGCCAGATGGAATTGGCTTTATGTTGCATGTAGGATGGAGTTATCACCAATGACTCCCCTTGCAAGGCCATCTGCACACTCATTGCCATGAATACCCACAAGGCTTGGCACCCACATAAATGTTACGGTTCAGCCCAATGTTGTGGCTTGGTGTAGCGATCCATGTAGGCTTTGTATTAGGGGATCATCAGAATATGAGTCCCTAATCGCCTCGATGGTACTTAGTGAATCGCTACAAATCACATAATTCCCAACTCCCAATAATTGGCAGTGTCGAATAGCCAGTGTCATTGCCCACAGCTCTGCCTGTGAAAACAGATACAACTGGTGGTAGGCGTCTAGTGACTTGGAAGTTGGGGCTCCATAGAGCAGGGCCAGCACCATCAGGTGTCTTTGAGCGATCAGTGAACAGGAGAGTGTGTCCAGCATGTAGCTGGATTGCCTCAAACAAACACATGTGATGCAAATTATGTTAGTCTTCACCTGTACACCTATTTCTGAAGAAGCTTCTGGATGGATCAAGCCGATCTAAGAAACGGAATGCAGAAGATGATTCCTACATATTTATCCCAAACCAGCGTGACATGGATATTGAGAAATCGATCATTCAAATTCTCTGCCTCGAGCTAACAATATTCCGGCGGTTCGAACATCGACGAAATTGTAGAATAGACCACCAACAGTGTTCTCGATTAGTCAAAATATAATTTGAACCTGCTGAAGCCATTGAAACGATAAGAACAGACAGTTTTTGTTCCCTTATGAGGATAGCGAGACGAATTGAGACGTTAGAAGAAATCCGAAACTAGATCTCCAGTAGCTTTGAAGGGGGTATCGAAGAGAAATGGGCATCAGGATTTGAGTGAAGGTTATCGATTATCGTGGTTATACGCGTGGCTATAGGACGTTTTGAAAATGATTACTGCACCAACGTGGATGTCCTGAGGGCCTTTCAGACCCCACAAAAGGGCCCGCCAAGCCGTCTAATGGCCGGTTGAGAGGAATAACTTAACACGCCGTCATTGAGGCCCAAAGATTGAGTGACCAGTTTATAATGAAGTGGAAACGCGTATTAGAGTCGGAACTGAGCTATTCCGATTCTGGAGTGCGTGGACGCTACATCGCGTGTGAAGGATTGCAACACAGTTTCACTGGATTCCGTGTTTAGTGATGTACTCGCATCAGCCAGAGGCGACACATTCCACGCATATACCGATCCATGTGGAAAACATCAAATCTTTTTTTGTGGGAAGAAACTATAACTATAGTTCCGGTGATTTTAAATGATAATTAACATCATCCTGGAATTTCTGTCCGATCAGAGTTATTGGCTAGTATGCACAAATCCGAAGCTGATGCTTTTACTCCACTAAGGGCGGGTTTCACCATCTCGAGTTAGTGTACGAGTTAGTGTCTCTCTACGAAGGCTATATTCAACTGTAATTAATCTGGGTTTCCAATGATTAGTGCTTATCGGTTTCACCGATATTTTTCCCATGTAGTGTATTTTCTATTATGGGTTTCTTCCTCTAACTTTGAACAGCTGTAAGTCGGAAAGTTTTGGTCAAGAAAAATTATGGGAGCAGAATTTGTAGGAAATTTGATCCTCTAGATGTCATGTCCCGAATAAAATCTTTAAAGAACCTAAGTTTAGAAGTTATCGGTGAAATACTGAAAAATGGTATGGCTTTCACGCCACATTAACGGTTCTGGCGCTGCAGTGCCATAACTGATCGGCACCAAAAACAATATAGCGAATTTTGGGTATATGAGGAGTATATTTTTAAAATCTCAGGTCTATAGGTCCTAAATTGGGGCCTTCATCGCGTCACAAACGATC
The DNA here is from genome assembly GCA_030762985.1 of Adelphocoris suturalis. NCBI lineage: Eukaryota > Metazoa > Arthropoda > Insecta > Hemiptera > Miridae > Adelphocoris > Adelphocoris suturalis. The sequence continues at coordinate 11,547,755 of CM061050.1, forward strand.
GGACAAAAACACAAATGCAGATCAAGTCAACTGGGGAGACTTCCTCGACTACATTCCTTGTATTTCCCTATCAGTGCGTCGTCCACGTATTTTCTGCCACTTCTTCGCCCTTCACCATAACTTCAATCAACAACTCCTTCACCGCCTTCGTAAAATTGAAACCTAATGTCAAACCTAATGTCATAGTACTGTTCCAAACCAAAACAAATCACCTAAGTATTAAAACTTGTCAGCTTTATCAGCAGGAAAACATGTCTAGGGACACTAACCTCGAGGCTAATCAAAGACTAACTCCCACCTTGAAGTGCATGGTGAAACACAAGTGATCTTAACTCACGGAAATAGGTTAATTCTCTTAACTCCAAAAGTTTGTTGTCCCCCATTTTAGCTCTGAGATGGTGAAACCCGCCCTAACTGTAGAATAGAATAGAATAGTTATTTATTTGTCGTTCACACAACGGTATATGACAATTGTCAAAAGGGCTTATCAACTAAATTTACAAATATATCACAAAACATTAAATATTTACAACATATTCACAAATAATTATTTGTGAAGTCAAAGAAATCATCAAAATTATAAGGGACTATCTGGATTAATAAATTTTTACATATTTTTCTAAAAATTGAATGTTTTTCCTGACGAACATACTGCGGCAAAGCGTTAAAGAATTTAATCCCCCACCAATTTGCTGAATTTCGGCTGACGTTCAAACGGACTAACGGGAGTGCCAAAGAGTCCGCATTTTTCGTGTTTTACGAATGAGATGGACGACGGTAATCCGTAACGTTCACATGGGCATACATCAAACATTCATAAATGTACAAAGTGTGTAGTAAATCCTTCGATTTCTGTTCATAAAAGGAGCAAATTATTGCAAAACGGTTTATTATTTCTGTGTTAGATAGCCCTTCTACGCAGATCATTGGCCTATAATTTATTATTAAACACCCCATGCAATATATGAACAGAACATGGTGCATCGTGACTTCGAAAAGAGTTAACATTTTTATAGTTCCGGGGTCTTGGAAGTTCCAAGACCCCGCAATTTTTCGCTTCACAGTAAAAATGTTTAACCAAAATGTTGAAATATGATTATGTGTGTACCTTGAATTGTTACCAAGGTGTCTTAGAGAAGCTCCATCTATATAACAAAACCGTGGGTCGAATAGGAAATTTTGTCTCGGAGGCTCCGAAGCTGATCTGAGTCCCTCCATACTTTGTAAAATTCCAAAACTTCCAGATTTCCAAAACGGAGCTAAATTTCAGGTTTCAGCATCAAAAGTCGATTAAAAAACAAATCAGACTCATAAGTCTCACAGCTGATCAGTGTGCACTGATATTGAATTTATTCTTGACACTACGAAGGAGGTCCATTTCAAATCGCAAATCCGAAGGTTGACATCAATATGCCTGGGTAGATATAGGCACCAGCAGAGGAAAAAGGTGTAATTAATAATGCACGTCATTGCACGTTTTCGCGTCGACAACATCTGCACACACACCCATGGTTTTCACATGGATATGTCTTTGCTCTGGGGGGTCAACCAAAAATTTTCGTCACGCGGAAGTTGATGTCACGTTTTTCCAAACTAATAATTTTCACGTACAACCCAGCAGTTGCTAAAGGCCTGTTTTCCTAGCGACAGGTTTTTTGCGCCGTTGACAACGTGATACGCTGGGCGTTCAACGTCGACCACTGATTCCCTTGAATTTAGTTAGGGTGTTTTCCTAGAGAGCGCATCACGTCAGCGCAGAACATGTTGCGTTGACGCGACTGGCCCGACTGCTCGAGGAGGAGTCGACAGCGCAGTACGCTGGCGTGATTCCCTTGAATTCCGGTGTTTGTGTAGCTCCAACTTTCGATTTCCGAGGTTTTCAAGATGTCCCAAAGCGGGACACCTTCTTGGGACACCCCAAACCTTTCTCTGGTCAGTCTGAAGTATCTTTGGAATTTCACTTCATAGTCAAGCAGATGATTTTTGACTAAAACGCTGAACATTCCTTCATTTCTGCGGTTTGAGAATACATCACTTACACGTTTCCTTACTTAGGCACATTTAATTATTATGAACTCTACTTCTTCGTCACCATCTATCATTTCTTTATTATCAATGCAGCAATTACGCCATTGTATTTCTCTCTCTCATCATGCTCTCCATTTCAGCAGTAGGTAAGTGTTTTCACACACACACAAACGTGCTACCTTCAACACAATTCAACGCCAACCGAACGGATAAAACACGGCGCTAGGAAAACACTTTTATGCAGCGTAATATATTTCGCGTTCCTGCCGACGTTTTTCAGGAGAATTCGGTTCCTGCGGCGCAAAAAACCTGTCGCTAGGAAAACAGGCCTTAAGGGAATGGAACATCCGCAGTTTTCATCGCACAGAAATCGTTTGCCACTCGTTGGAAAGCGCTTGATTTATGTGATAAATGTTCACATCTCAAGCTACCAATTTCCCCCTCCTTACGTCCTCGCTACATTATCATATCTCCTAATAAGTTGATTGGACTATAAACAATTTTAATAAGCCGGGTACAATATTCTTAACGTAAAGCAGTAGCATCATTTACTCCACTCCATAGGAAACATTATCATCCTCTTGACAACAGTCGACTGTAAACAACAACTCATTGTAGTGGCTTCCCTCCACAGTTATTTTCAACATTTCTATAAGTAAACCGTTGTTTTGTTGGAATTAGTCGGGATGCGGCCTAGGGAAAATAAATGAAATTATTTCATTTATTGTTTTATTTGATAAGGTTTCGTCCTCTTACTGACGACATCTTCAGATCTTGGTGTGTCCAGGAAAAAATTTATAAACATCCGAATATAACGGATTTGTCAAATAAAACAGTGGCTCACCAAGTCAACTCAATGTCAAGAAAGCAAGATCTGAAGATGTCCTCAGTAAGATAACGAAACGTTATCAAATAAAACAATAAATGATATAATTTCATTTATTAATGAAAAATCAGGCTATCATATAAAAATGATAGCGCCTGTATTGGAGAAATAACTTTAATAGTTGTTGTTATGCTTATTGTGTCTCCAAGAATAATAGAATAAATTCTTTATCCTACATTTCGTCGCCTACAGTCCAAAGTTAGAGGATTTTTTTACAACTCTCGAGGACAACCGTTATGAAATCCCCAATCAAAGACATATCCATGTAACATGGTATCTGCTTGTAAAGCAGATAGTGGAACTTTTGGGGATTTGTGATGGTATGAGTTGAAATTTTTCCACGGGTTCGTTCTTAGAATTTTCTGAAACGGATTTGTAAGGAGTTATTCTATTCTCATGCTTGGGTTGTCGCGCACTCCCTGGATCGACTCCAATAGGTCGTCCTTCTATTAACGAAGCCTAGCTCCAGAGGGACGTCCTAAAATCGGATCCGAAAATAAATGAGTTTACACCTGATAACAGGCCAACACCGCGGAGTCTATAAACTAGTTTTACCGTGTGGTGCTTGTGACAGACAGACTTAAGCTCTTGCCATTTTCTAGGTAGATCTAAGAAAAACGAAATGCCTGAGTTTTTTTTCTTTTGGGCTCAAAGCTTCCCTATTTCATTTTTTATTTTACAACAATCGTAATCCCGAGTGGAATTAACGCCTGGGTTGCATCAGCCCTCCGCTCGACCTGTTTTACTATCGCGGAAATAGCATTCTCCCTTTTTTCCCTCTTCTTAAGAGTATTTCTTTTCAAACAATGTTTCTCCAGGAGAGATCAAATTTTAAAAATAGATCCAGAAACCCCCTAGATGGAGCAGAAGAACTGAGCTTGCTTACTATATTAACCGCCTATTTCTTCCTTTCCACGAACCTGATGTGTAAGCAAATTACCTACCAAGATATTCAAAATAAACTGAAAAAGATAGCTCTGGACCAAAATAAACTGCGAAGAATCACGAATGAAGTTTTTTTTAATTGTTTGAAAATAACACCAAGAAATCGCGCATTGAAACAGTGTTTTAAACTGTAAGAGATTTATGACTATACGACCTTTTTCCCGCCGATTCTAAATTTAGTTCACAATTATCCGCCCGTTTTTCGAAACTGCAGTTTGTCAATGAGTACTCAAGAAACGTATTTTCAAAATGAGAAAGCGATATTTTTCATGGGAGAAATCCCATGTTGAAAACGGGGGGCAGTAGTGAAAAATGCCCACGATCAGATGATGGGCGTCAGTGCTTGGACGTCGTTTCTTAATCGATTTATGGTGCTGAAACCAAAAATAGAGCACCTTTTGGACATCTAGAATACAATTACAATGTATGGAGAGGAACTTGTCATCTCCAGAACCTTTGAGGCTAATTTCTGTTCGAAAGGTCTTATCACACCTGCATTTTTTCAACTTTTTTCTCGCATTTTTAATGCTCGAACGTGAAGAAGGCAAAGTGCTTTTTTCCAAGGTCAAGCTGCAATACGTTTTAAAGTACCAGAAAGACCACGTGGAAGAACACATAAGACTACAACAAGCTCCTTCAAGACCATTGAAAGTAATAGGATCTGATTTCTACCAATTACATGGGATATTGTTCCTCGTTGCAGCTGATGCATATTCAGGCTACTACGATTTTTCCGAAGTTAGAACAGCCAATTCAACAGCGATTATAAATGAACTTAAAAAGCTATTTGCATTGCACGGTACTCCAGACGTGTTTTACTCAGACGGAGGCTCTCCATTCACTTCGAAAGAATTTAGAGATTTTCCGAAAACGTGGATGTTTCAACATCAGAATATCAAGTTCACATTTTCCAAGATCTAATGGATTGGCAGAGCGTTATGTTCAGGAAGCGAAGTTACTCCTAAAAAAAAAAATGCTTTGAAGAAAAGTAGACCCATACTTAGCGTTACTTCTTCAACGAAATACTCCAAGAAATAACGGCTCCCCCGTACAGCGTCTGATGAGTCGCAGGACAAAAACATTGATGCCTACATCCGAAATTTCGTTATTACCGAAGGTAATGAATGATGTTACTGCATCCTTGAAAAATCAAAAAGAAAGAGAGAAGCGGTACAGTAATCGAACGAAGATAAAACCCGAAGAATTTGAAATTGGAGACCGCACCCTCCTAAGAATTGCACAACGAAATTGGCAACATGCTGTAGTGATCAGCAAGCGTGCAGAACCTACCTGGTTGAAGACACAGAAGTTCATGTGTATGGCTGGTATTCTCGAGACCTGGACACTAGCGCATCCTTACATCGTGAAAAGGCGAAGTCGAAGTTATTTCACGTTGTTGTCATGGAGACGAGTAAACATATGCGAAAATGCGCCATTTGTAGCCACAACTGGACAACAGCATAACATAGTCTCACCTAGTTCCGAGTTAATATTTTCATTATTTGTAATATGCAAGGTGATCAATTGTATGCAAATTACATCAAGTTATTATCAGGTGTTGACCTCAAACGCTACGAACGCAAGATTTAATCTGTGGGGTAGAGATCCATAATGAAATGTGTGTTGATGAGTTGACATACAAGTGTTCTAGATGATCCAGACATCAGCCGCAAAGATGTTGTGGATTACCTATCTAGTTTTGGAACTGTTCTTTGAATCAATTGCAACTAAAAATCTTTAGAGTAGGTACTGTGAAAGTGGTCTTGTGAAAGGATGTGTTATGAGTAGGGGTGTAAAAAAATCGATGTTAGAATCGATTAAATCGATTTTTGTAAAAATTGAAAGAATCGATTTTTGGGAAAAACATCGATTAATAATCGGACTTTTTGGGTGGTACTGTTTTAAGCCACATTTTAGATTTATCGTACTACAAACTAATCGTACATTTTTTTCCTTACGATTTGTCGAAGAAACGAGGTGTTAAACTCATGATCGAACGAGATGACGCGAACTTTTCATCAACAGCAACGACTAATAAACTCATGATTGATTCGTCACGTTAGCCTTAACTAGCAATGAGAATGAAACAACATGGTCAATGATTACTTTTCAGTTTTTCAAATCTATGTTGTTGTTATTCGAATCCAAGCGGAGGAAAAGCTTTTTTCTGTATTTTATTTGACTTTAAAACTTTTCTTTTTTTTTATCAATGTTAATAGTGAAATTTTTCGTCATCCTTTCTCTCTCTCAATTTGAATTGACAATATTGACGCCCTTAAACATATAAGGACACATTCACTAGACAATGAGTGATAAATCAACCAGATTTCCACAGTTTCATATTAACAAATACGACGAAACATTCCAATCTCTAAGGTACCCTTTGGGATGTTGGGATGTTTGGATGTTTGGGGACCCTTTGGGAAGAGGCCACAAAAAAGGCAAAAAACGAAAGTTCGGAAGAACCGAATCACTAAATATAAGCTCTGACGAGGCCGATAATGGCGGAAGCGCTTAGCAATAAAACATTTTAAAAATTTGAGAAGCCTACTGTGAAACTCTCAACCCTCAAAAAGTACTACCGTTTAGAAGTTCCTCTATATGAATAAAATTTTTAAGTTTTCGAAATGGTACATTTTTTTTTTAAATACATTTTATACCTATTACCTAACATTTTTATAAATTTTCATTTTTTATGAGTGCCTTTTTATTCACCTTGCCTTATTTGCCCAGACAGTAGAGGTGTTACTGGGCATACCAGGGTTCATCCATGGGCATACCATGAAGTGCTCTTCAGAATTACTTTAAAAAATCAAATTGAGCCATTGAATTAAAGAGGTTAAATTTCATACGATTTTAATCGATTTAAATCGATTTTTTGTCCAAAAAATCGATTAAATCGAAAAGGGGGAAAATCGATTTTTTCACATCCTTAGTTATGAGAGCTCTGTTAGGCGGGAATAGTAAGTTGTATCACATGTGGAAAGGTAAGTACCTAGAGGTAAGGTATACCTACATACTTTCCGTAGGTATAGTATTACTTGTTCATGTAGGTACTTTATTGATCAAAACGAAAGTAGGTAGGTACCTAATTACCTTTTTTGTCCATAAATTTTGCATAACTGCAAAACTCGCGCAATAACTCCACTGCCAATGCAGTCTTTATGAAATCTTAGCTTCAGAGGAATGCATTTCAAGGTTTTTTCCTTGCAGCTGGTTTTTAATTCATGTTGCATATTCCCTGATTCGATATTTGACAAACTTGCTTATCAGCGGTTGTATTCGTCGGCAAAGCAACGACCCACCAACTTTGTTTAAGCACTTTAAACCAACAGCAAATCTGGTAGGACGTACGTACCTACCTACCTAAGTAGTTTCGTTTCTTGGTGTAGCAACAAACTGCCTTGTTTATTTTGACAAACTATCAAATCTCTCCTTTTATTCATTCAATATAATAAGTAAAGCTTCCTCAGTTAAGCGTAGTACTATGAACTTTTAATAAAACGCTGATGAAGCTACCTGAGCAATGGCTAGGTACCTACACAGCAGCACAGACACCTGAGGAATTTTCAATCATCTTTTCTTTACTATTTTTCAGCTTAATTATTCTCAAAGCCTAAGCGAATGAAGTTCTTTAGTTTTCCGACACTAATTAACTACTATAGTTAGTAGGCTCCTAGTCCAAATAAATCTACGTTAAATGCTTGCATACGAGTCTGCAACACATTGGGACATTTTCATGTGTGTTTTCTTATTATTTTCTTATCATTAGGGAAAAAAACTGGATTCTAGAGCCACTCAGCTGATCTGTAATCGGTCAGTTGTGTTCAGAAGTCCCTCAAGGGGCTACATACCAAATCTCAGAATCGTGGGATCATTAGGGAAAAAACTGGATTCTAGAGCCACTCAGCTGATCTGAGATCGGTCAGTTGTGTTCAGAAGTCCCTCAAGGGGCTACATACCAAATCTCAGAATCGTGGGATCATTAGGGAAAAAACTGGATTCTAGAGCCACTCAGCTGATCTGGGATCGGTCAGTTGTGTTCAGAAGTCCCTCAAGGGCCCACATACCAAATCTCAGAATCGTGGGATCATTAGGGAAAAAACTGGATTCTAGAGCCACTCAGCTGATCTGGGATCGGTCAGTTGTGTTCAGAAGTCCCTCAAGGGCCCACATACCAAATCTCAGAATCGTGGGATCATTAGGGAAAAAACTGGATTCTAGAGCCACTCAGCTGATCTTGGATCGGTCAGTTGTGTTCAGAAGTCCCTCAAGGGGCTACATACCAAATCTCAGAATCGTGGGATCATTAGGGAAAAAAACTGGATTCTAGAGCCACTCAGCTGATCTGTAATCGGTCAGTTGTGTTCAGAAGTCCCTCAAGGGCCCACATACCAAATCTCAGAATCGTGGGATCATTAGGTAAAAACGTCATTTCTGATGGTCATAATCATCGTTGTGGCCACTTGGGACAATTTTCGTGAGCAATTTTCGTGAGCAATTATTTTCCGTGACGTTTTTTTAGTTTATGTGCCAAAGCAAAGACATGAAAATGTCAAAACTCGTTCACGTTAGATTGGTATCGTTGACAGCAATCTACAATCAATTATTGCGCTGGCAGGCACGATTATTATACCATTTAGTCGAATTGAAACTTTGTATTGCTACAATATTATATTTTTTCAAAACAAAACTGTTGAAAAATGGCCTGATAATCACGAATTGTGTTGACGTGAGACGGCAAACGTCTTGTGAGAAATAGGTTGGTTGAGTAGCGATTCATTGACGTAGGGCGGTCTCATGGCCGACTTTGGCTGAAACGCGAACCTACTCCAGGCGTGACGTCACGAGAATATGGGCCATAGAAGAAATTCGTGGCATCTGAAGTCTTCCAAACACTACACATAATATGATCAAATTCGTGAAGGAGGAAGATGTCAAGAGAGTAACACTAGTTTTATTGTCAGGTATCGATGGCAACGCAGACCTCGGACTCTTATCGTGCAAAACTCGACCATTCCAGTTAGACGTTTATTCTTACATTGAGATCTATGTACCTATGCAGTAATAGAATAATTAACTTTTATATTTTAAAGTGTTGATCACTAACATCAGAGGTGAATCATGTTCTAAGTCGTACTCTAGTTCGAATGTGTTCGAATTCAAATGTTTATAACAGACACTATAAGACGCGTTCGATATACGTTCACATCGAAGAGTTTTAATTTTGACTCAGCTACGTTCCACCAAAACAAAAACCGGTAGAACCCTCAGCCGGTGTCTTATAAGTTACAAGATATTTCTACTTTTTGGAATAAACAATAAACGGAGGAAGCTCACCGTGAAATTCGCAACATCTTTTTTCATTTTTTGCTTTGAGCTCAAAGTCGGGTCGAGTCTCGCAAAAACTCATGAATCACTTTCTTATGGCCGGAGTCGAGTTTTAGTGCGGTCTTTCGTTCGATTAATATCGTCGTAATAACCGTATCGCCAGCTTCCGACGTTTTTACTCATCTACTTCGAGATAGTTTCATTCTTGGAAAAAAAAACCTACGAAACCTGTCTAGATATTCATCATATTATGTCATATCTGATTTTGCTTCCGAGTCTACCTAAAGGTAGCGGAAGCATTGTTTTCACTTTCGGGAGAAAAAAAAAATTTGAAAACCAAACATTTCCACTTGCATTTTACGTTTCAGACCATTCTGAACAACTTTGGTCCCGTGTCTGTCTGTCTGAGTGTGTCTGCAAGTACTTATAACAAGGTTATTTTCCACAGTTTTCATCCGATTTGAATGACATATTTAGGGGATGTACGGGCTAGAGAGTAGATGGTCCCCTATCAGTTTCATGATTCTTGAGTCAATACCTCACTCTGCGCATGCGCAAACGTAAATTCTACCAAGCATCATTTTCTCACGCCCTAGTCGTCCGATCTCGCTCAAATGTTGAAGACAGTTAGGGGGTGACAATTTGATCATCATACATTAATTTCAGCATGATTGTATCATTAATAGCTACTGCGCGTGCGCCAACATGATATCCTTGTAACAAGCTTATTTTTACAGTTTTCATCCGATCTGGATGAAATTTTCAGGGAATGTGCGGGCTCGGGGGTGGACGGTCCCCTGTCACTTTCATTGTTGCCAAATAAATACTTCATTCTGGGCATGCGCAGACTTAAATTCCATTATGCTCTATTTTTTCACACTCTAGTCGTTCGATTTCGCTAAAATTTGGATGATAGTTGGAATATGATGAGTTGATTTCCTCATATCAATCTCAACACGATTGTATCATTAATAGCTACTGCGCATGCGCCTGTGTCAAATCGTTGTAACGACCTTAATTTCCACTGTTTTCATCCGATTTCGATGAATTTGTCAGAGAATGCGCGGGTTGGGTCGTGGATGGTACCCAATCAGTTTCATTGTCGCCAAATCAATACTTCATTCTGCACATGCGCAAACGCAAATTCCATCATGTTCCATCTTTTTACTCTGTAGTCGTTCGAGTTCGCTTCAATTTGGATGATACTTGGAAGAAGATGAAAGGTAAACGAGGAAGCTATGTGCCACACCCAACATGGCAGACGTTTTCCAATTTTCCGAAAAAGTTGTATTTATGCAGCATGATCGTATGAGCGAATTTTCGTAAATTATCACGTCATAAATTATTACATTATTTCGAAATTTGAGCACTTTGAGTGCAAAGAACTTGCAAACATCTACCTACCAATTTTAAGGCGACAAAACTAGGTTCTAAATAATGTTGTGCAATTAAAAAACAAAGAGCATTTTGGATATTTTGCAAATTTTATTTTTGTCCTGCAAATATTAATGAAATTCAAGTAAGTACATTTTTTAGCATAATTTTGTCCATAAATTTCTAGTTCATTGCTGATAAACTTCTTTCGACCAAAATTCCACTAATAAATATAAATTCGATGATTTTTAGACTTCTCTGATATTTTTAGAGATTGTTTTGGTACGTTTTGTGAAACTTGACCAACTCAATGTGTTTGTAGTAAGTGCTAGCAAACGAACTCATTCTTCAGTTGAAGAGCTTGATTTTTCGGCGCAAGAATGGAATTTTTAACTTAATCCTAAGGAGATATATCGTCTGGAATGACACACACACACACATGCATAATATACAATTATATTGATACTTACATACATATGAAGAAGTATTGAACTCCAGGATTCGTTCAAACTGCCTCAAAACGGATTTCAATGAAGACAATATTTTGATATTAAATTTTTTTGGGCAATTGCAGTGGTTTCAATTTCAACGAAAATTCGCTGAATTGCTGCAAATTATTACACAAAGGTTCATTATTTCTGTATTAGGTAGCCCTCCTACGCAGATCACTTGAGCGTGAGATTTCCTCTCTCTGGTGCAAATTCAAGGAACGAGGAAGCGATGTGCCTCACCCAACTTGGCAGACATTCTTTAATTCTACCCCAAAATGCGGTTATAAAAACTTCTAGGAAAAGCTTCTAAATGAGAAACGAAAAAAAAACCGAATTTGCTTGTTTGCATTAGTATGAGGTCTACCTGTGGAGCCATATTCCAAGAAGTTAAACAATGACAAGTGCTCTAATCTCCTGGACGGTAGACCCAATACGCCAAAGTTCATTTGTAAGCACTCCTGAGTGATGCTCAGTCCTACCCACCTTCTTGGAATCAAATAGTAACACGCGCTGCACCTCCACAACTCTTCAACGGAAACTTCTGCTACAACTCTTCAACTGAATTCAATCTCAACGAACTTGACGGACATGCGCAGTTATACAAGTAGCAATATGAGCCGTTAAAGACAATTTTTGTCAGTCTTCTTCGATCGTGGTATGTGTCAGGTCGTTCCATTATTTCATTGCTCGGTGAGTCGGCTGCTTTATCTGCTACAAGATGATTCCAATCCACGGCAGCTTTAGCACCTATAGATTCGTTGAAATTATCTGATCTTGCTTCGTACTCGTCACGCGTTTACGCGAACGGATGTGTAGTAAACGCCAATCGTTCACATTGTGAAAGTGTTTCATAGCATAGTGAAATGTTTCATAGCATCACCACGACTTCTTCTGCTGATTTGCTTTTGCATTAGTCAAGCAACTTCTATTTCCAAGGTAGGTGCCTGCATGAACATAGTCGACTCTGTGTATATTGAAATAATCCACTTACGAAAATGAAATATAATGCACTTGCAATCACACTAATTGGTGTTAAGGAGCCGCCACGCACGTGCTAATCGGCGAATATCGAACATTCGGATGCTCGCCTCCGAGGCTGTTTTTTGGCCGCTACATGAAGACAAACATTCGCCAAGTCAATAGCTTTTGCCCCGGCGACACATTCGTCCGAATGTTTGTGATTGAAACGGAAGATTTTCGCGAGACTAGTCTGTGAGTCTGCTTTGCAAGTTTACTATTGCACATAGGGCACTAGTGCATTATAGGGCCGGAAGGTTCGATTATTGAGATAATCGAAATATGCGACTATGTATCGATTAGTAGGTACAAATTCGATATCCCGCCGTTTTCCAGCGGTTTTATAATTTCTACTGTTTTTTCATTTTACCTGTTAGAAATCAATCATTTCTAATTTCTACTGTTTCTAGTGATTTTTCATTTCTACTGTAGGGTTAGGTAGAGATTGACTACTTGATGTTATGTATTTTTGAGATGCGAGCTTGCGAGCATCCAGACCACCAAACTATAAACTTCATTCTGAAATTCATGTCCACTAATCTGCATTTTTACTAAGGGATTGACTACTTGATGTCATGTATTTTTGAGATGCGAGCTTGCGAGCATCCAGACCACCAAACTATACACTTCATTCTGACCTACATGTCCAACTAATCTGCATTTTTGTGGTTGCGTAAACCAACCGCATTATTTGTGGTTGCTGGTGCACAACACTTCGGTTGGTATGACGCGGACTTTTTGCAAAAACTATAAAAGATTCACTATTGACATCGCGCGCGAGAGATTTGAAAGATATAAAACCCACGATTCGACGAGAAAGCAACGCTTAACACAACTAGAAAAACGACTGTCCGTAAAGCAAATATGGCCGGCATCCAGGAAAAGGACGAAACTTCGAACAGAGTAAAATCGATACATAATCGCATATTTCGATTATCTCAATAATCGAAACTTCCCTCCCTATAATGCACTAGTACCGTCTCATCAAACAGTTTTGAAGAGGAATTCAAATTAGAAATAAAATAGTAAATAACAGCTTCACGTTGGTTTGATTTGAACAGCAACAAAAATGGCTGAGTAGGTACAGATCACTGTTTGTTCGGTTATAGCACAGAACATAGACTTTTGTTTTAAATTTATTTCCATATTATTCATTACAATAGATTAAAAAATGAAATGAAACTGCATGTAAAAATAGGTTAATTCACACAACTTTTAATGGAAATTATAGCCCCATATGAGCATAAAGCTCGCGGCGGGTTCTAGAGTCCAGAAGGCGGAATCTATAAATTAACAAAAATTGATATAAAATACTACTTCTTATTATTATTTACATATTATCATTTATCTTCTTATTTTTATTTATTAAATAAGTATTACATTCTTATTGCTAATTTTTATTATTCTGCCTATGAATAAATTTCGTGTAGGAACGAGTAAATTCGTTCTACCTTCCCCTCCAAGATTTTTTTCCTTATCATTTTAGGTAGCTCGTTGAAATTTGTTGCACCCTTATATAAGTAGTTCATTTGAGCCAGAGTGGTCCGTTGAAAAGGAAGTGCAAGCATAACAACATCTTTGCTCCTAGTTGGTAGTTCGAGTTTAGGGAGCCTAAATTGCTTTTTTTAATAATTTCAGTTATTTGGCTTACTTTAACAAGTTTTCTAAACGGAAGTATTTTTAGTTTTTTAAAAATGGGTTCAGAATAATTGTTGTTTCTATGTTCTGTGGTTTTACGTGATTCGCGGACAAATTTAGTGTTATAAATGGACCTTGGTGAATGTTTTATGAATCGAAGAAAAATAATTTTTCTCAAGACTTAAGCCGTGTAGTCAGTGAAATGACTGTCGTGAAAATTGAGGTGAGGAATAACTTGTGTTTGATGGTCTGAGAACCCATTGTTCCAGAATCGCTTTGCTTGTTCTGTTCTTGGTTTGGCGTTTCAAATTTATTTTGATGCCTTGCATAATTTATGCTAGAGGTCGGAAGTACTCCGTCCATCTGTGGCTGATTCTGTTCTTGAGAGTTTTGCTAGAAATAGCAAAATTCCGAAATACATAGGAATGTTGAAAAATTTCATGGTTGCTGGGATTTCGTCTTAGGAGATCGGGCAACTTAACCCCTATGTAATCCTGAAGGGGCGAAGTCATTTGGTTGGCAAATAAGGGGTAGGTGTGTGCCAATTCGGTCATATGCAGGTGTTTCCTTGTGACTTCTATAGAAAGTGTTGCTTCCGAGTCTACCTAAAAGTAGCGGAAGCATTGTTTTCACTTTCGGGAGAAAACAAATTTTCGGTCTCCAAAATCAAAATTCCCACTCGCATTATACGTTTTAGACCATCCTGAACAATTTTGGTTCCGTATCTGTCTGTCTGTCTGTCGTGTGTCAAATCCTTATAGGTACCACGCTCTCCACAGTTTTCATCCGATTTGGATGGAAATTTCAGGAGATGTGCGGGCTAGTATGTAGACAGTCCTCTATCAGTTTTATCGTTCTTGACTCAATACCTCTTTCTGCGCATGCGCAAACGAAAAATTCTACCAAGCATCATTTTCTCGCGCCCTAGTCGTTCGATCTCGCTCAAATTTGGATTATATCCAGTTGGGGGATGACAATTTGATCATCTCATATCAATTTCAACACGATTGTATCATTAATAGCTACTGCGCATGCGCCAATGTGAAATACTTGTAATGACCTTAATTTCCACAGTTTTCATCCGATTTTGATGAAATTGTCAGCAAATGCGCGGTTTAGGTTGTAGATGGATTGTTTTCAACTCATCAGTTCATTCTGCGCTTGCACAAACGCAAATTACATCGAGTATCATTTTTTTGTTTCTTAATTGACCGATTATGACTTTCACGTTACTTCTTGATTTACTCTTTTCCGCTATAGAATTTTTCAAGCTCATTTAAAACTTCTCAATGATCTATACATTCATGATAGGTAAACAAGGAAGCTATGTGCCACACACAACCTGACAGACGTTTTTCGAACTATTTTTGCGCCATTTTTGGAAAATGTTTCTAATATGCAATGTTCTTCACCAGTTTTCCATCAAGGGCAATCTAGACCTTCATTACAAATGTGGGAAAAGAATTTTTGAAGTGAACCTTACTGTTTTGTAGAATTTTTTCCCGTTTTTCGTCTTTAGGAACCAAACTGCGCTGCTTCTCTGGGAACTGTCGATTACTGTCAAGATTATTGGAGAGTGATCAGAATCGAGGCCATCTCCGTCTTCAGTATGCTTGTAATTACCTAAAGGCCGTATCACACTAGCATTTTTTCCGCATTTTTTCTGCGTTTTTTCTGCGTTTTTAATGCCAAAACGTGAAGAAGAAGTGCGTTTTTCCAAGGTCAGATTTTTCGACCATTTCGCTTCCTGGCAGAGCGTTTTTAAACTCACTTGGGAAAATTAGAACACGTTCTAATTTTTACCTTGACGCAAGAAAAATGCTAAACATAACCCTTGGGAAGGTTACAATTCAATAAAAAAAACCCTAGGAGCCCTAACCTGACAGATTTAATAAAAATGCATTCCGCCAGAATGCGCTGTTTTTGCATTTATTCCTCAACATCCACAGCTGACCTTGAAAAAAAGCACTTTGCCTTCTTCACGTTTCAGCGTTTAAAATGCGAAAAAAATGCGGAAAAAATGCAAGTGTGATACGGCCTTTAAGGCACCTTTTACTACGAAGAAGTCCAAATCTGGCCATTTTTCGTCGTCAGAATGCCGCAAAACAAATTTCTCTCACGATTAATCTGGAAAAAGAAACAAAAATTCAGTACTATTGGATCTATTGCAATAGCATCACGTTCTTCGAAAACTCGCCAAAACACACACAGCTACTGTTATTTTGAAGAGTGATTTCGACTCAGCAAAATCGTTTATGGAGTCACGAACCGAACTGCGTGTGGCATCGCTAGCGAACCTGTTCAACACGAACCAGCCGAAAACCGTTCGTTTTTTGAGTTCTCTACGTTCCTAATTTACGGCATTTTGCCTTCCCCTTGATATTCACCCAGTTTCATTTTTTTTTTTCCGTTCTCGGAGAATCTTTTACGACCTCGCAGAAGATTTTTTTTCTTCTTCCTTCGAGCAGAGGAAGATCTCAAGAACGCAGTCAACTGAGACGACCCCGGGGTGGAAGGTGTAATGAGCGGGAGATCAGTAAAGCTGAAATTTGCGCTGTGGTCTTCCCATCTCTTCTCTGTGGTCCAACTTCTGGGGTGGTCTATCTTTCTGTCTATCACTCCCACCCTCTCTCTCCCTCCTATTTCCATTAGCGGTCAACAATTATGACGGTTATGCGCTTTACCTTTGCTCTAAATGTTACTGTTTGAGGCACGGGTGTCTGGAATGGAAAATAGGTTTGGCTATAATGGTGCCGTAAAATTTGAGATATGCCATAAAATTGTCGTCAGCATTTGGAGGAAACCCTTTTCTTTCTTTTTTTTTTTTTTTTTTTTTTTTTTTTTGTCCAAAATTTCTTTATTAGAAACATAACATAACAACTGAGCTTGGCCCATCAAGTTAGTTTACTTTAATACTGTATTCGACATTGTGTAGAGTTCATAGAACAATGGCAACTACTCCATAGGATCACTTTCTCACAAGTCTTGTCACATCACGTTACAAGGTCGAGAGGTTTCGTTCTGCCAAGACGCCGGATGACGTTGCTGTTGTCTAATAGATGAAGAACTTCTGGGTTCATGTGTTCATGAAGCCGCTGCTCGTGTTTAATAGCAAAGTCCTTAACCACTTCGCTAACTGTTTCCATTTTGAGTTCCCGGTGGAGGTCATCATTTCGTATGTACCAGGGGGCGATAAAAATACTCCTTAGTACCTTGTTCTGAAAAGTTTGTATGATCTTTATGTTTGGCTTTTTGTGCAGCCCCAGAGATGGATGCCATACGTCCAAGCGGGCCTTAGAATTTGCTTGTATATAAGCAATTTGTTGCGTAGGGATAAATCGGAGTACCTGCCGAGCAGCCAGTACATTTTTTTTAAATAAATAACCATTACCAACGTAACTCCTGTGACAAAAACCACAGAAATAAAATTTCCACTTGATATTTAATTGATCTCTTCTTTTAATGACCTGCTCCTTCCATCTCAGTTTTGCATCAAGAGTCATTCCTAAGTACTTTGCTGTATTGGCGTAAGGGATCTCACGCCCATTCAGCATGACTGGTATTTTTGTTACGTTTTTGTTTGTAAAAGTAGGGGGGGGGACAAAAAAAGCCTGTGATCGCCGAAATCCTAATAAGTACTTCATGAGCATGATTTTCCTTGAAATTGGTCATTTTCAGCAAATGGGTAATTACTTAAGTCTAAATTCTAGATTTCTTCTTTCTATATCCTCTATATGTTTGAAAATTAAAGTATATTCTATCTAAAATGCACCTTGAACCTTTTAAAAACTTCTCAGTTACATTATCCTGCCTTAGAAAATGATATTTCACTGCCAGAGCTCCAGGACTTATACTAACATCTATACATGCACGTGGGCCAAGTATTTAATGTATCCTTGTATGTATGTGTGGGCGAGTGTGCATGAGAAAGAGAGAGAAGTGAATTTCTTTTAAATATCAAACTGAATGTTCTTGTTTTTGTCTGCAGAATGAAAATCTCTCTGCGATTCTTCTCATGCACACTCGCCGATACATACACACACGAATACATTATATACTTGGCATAGATGTTAGCATGTTCTGGAGCTCTGGGAGTGAAATTTCATTCTGTAAGGCAGCATAATGTAACTGAGATGTTTTTCAAAGGTCCGAGGTGCATTTTAGATAGAATATACCTACTTTAATTTTCAAGCATATAGAGAATATAGAAAAAAGAAATTTATGGATTCAGACGTAATTATTTACCCCTTTGCTGAAAATGGCCAACTTCGAGGGTAATCATGCTCATGAAGTATTTTTAGTATTTCGGCGATCACAGGCTTATTTGTTCAAGTGTTTCCCCAAATGCTGACATATCGTAAGTTTTACGGCACCATAGCCAAACCAATTTTCCATTCCAGACTTTTTCATGTCCCAAACCTTAATTCTTAAAAAAGCATCTATCCGATAGAAAATTTAATGCTTTAAGTTTCACAGCAAATTAAGGGAGTTATAATAACTCGAAAACTAAGCGTTTAAAAAGAACTCTCGCAGTATTAAAACTGTATTAAATTTGTCGGAGTGGTGCTTTCTTTTTAGCCTTCTCAGATGCCTGGATGGTGGACGGTCCTGAGGGATGAGATCACTAGTTGGTTATAATGGGACGAAGCCCTCTGGTACGTACAGTTGTATGCTGCTTCAGTTGTATACAGTATACAGTTGTATACAGTTGTATCCCCATTCAAATTATCTTCCTAAATCATATCCTTGTGCTCTTAATCTTAATGAATCGTGATCTTCTTAGTACATAGTACAATGCTTTTTGTACCAATTTAGTGTCCATTACTAGAAAGTTAATGAACTGCATATGGTATTTACTCGTTCCTCATGTTGTTATTATATTCCGTTTGTTATCTTACTATATTATAGTGCTATGCACAGAAATGTTACAATTAAAAAAAAAAAAAAAAAATAGAATCAATAGTACGTTACAAGGTATGATTTGCAGGTAGGTATGTACCTAACTGACGCTTGGTTTGGAAGTGAAGCCTACTGGATTTGTTCTAAAAGTAAATATAACCATTTTGTTTAGTCATTGATTGGCATTTATTTGAATAATATTCCGAGTTGGTCACACCCAAGGTATGTTGGTCACACCCAAGGTATGAGAGCTAGGGCGTGTTCCATCGCGAGTGCCGCACCAATTATGCCCAAGGCCATGGGTATTAAGGCCGCTCCGTGTACCACGAATGTCACCAAGTAGTGCGTCATAGCTCTGGAAATGGAAACCTGCGTTTACAAAACACGTAAAAATCACTATAATTTAATAAGTTTTATATCTTTAAATGACAAAAAACGGACGGTAGACCTGCGGTTCTACAGTCAGATCATTTAATAATGATTAATTTTACACATTTTTAGTTCATTATGGTTACTTAGCAATATTAGTTTATAACAGAGCGTAATAAATCAGCTTTCCTTGACACTACAGAGGCTTAGGGATTATGAGATGCTGTGATAAAATGAGAGCATTCCAAAAAGTGGGTAACGATTTTCCTGCTACGAAAACTAAGGGAGTTACACTTCCCTAGTAACGCATTGGTTGTACGTGAAAATCAACAGAAAACCCCACCGTGACATGACGCTCGTGACGTGACGAAAACAAATAGAAATGTCCTGTTAATCATTATTAACTGATAAAATATTCAAAACGTGGTATTTTAAATACCTACCCTAAAAAACTCGGATACACTTCATACTCATCCCCAAACCTCCCTTCACTATTTTATTCGAGTAGGCCCATGTTAAAAGCAATGAAATCCAAACTTGATTGTTTTCAGGCATTCTTATACAATATTTATTAAACCTCCTATCATTTTTCAAATCAGCACCATGTTACCAGCATTTTGTAACATTAGCCTCGTTCTCAGTGCGCGTTCTGACAGTTCTCGAACTCATCAGAACTGGGACGGGAAATCCCGGGGCGTTCCGGAACTTGTGGAACTGCGTTCTGCACTGCGAACGATTTCAGAACTTGGAAGTGGAATAACCTGTGTTGTTGTTTGTAACCTCACTCAACTCGTGTTACCTTCTGGTGCTCGTTTTCAGAATATTTTTAGTTCCCGTGAATATATTACTTATTATGCCCGTGAATATTACTTAACTATTACCCCACGGCAATAAATTAAAAAAAAATCCACGATGACTGAGGAGTATACTCGAAAAAATTTGAGTTTCGTGGATGTAGACGAGATCCAACTTCAATCTCGTCCGTCCTTATCATTTACAAACCAAACACCATCGTTGAAACTATCGCTTTCCGAACTTGACGAGCTAGTTGACATTTCGATCATAGAATAGGTACTTATACTAACGTATAAAGACTGAAGTCGAACAACGACGTTCGACTGAAGTCGTATGATTTCTTTGAAGAAGAAGAGAGTTGTTAACTCCTCTTGATCCGAGAAATTGTGAAATGCGCATGCGTTAACTACGTCCTTGCGTTCGAGTTCTGACAGTTCCAAAAAAACTGTCAGACTGTCAGAACCGTTCGGAATTGGGTTCTCAAAACACTGCGAACGCCGAACGCGGCGTTCTTGGCGTTCCGGAACTGGGCGTTCTGGCACTGCGAACGACAAAACTCGACTGCGCTTGCCCAGAACCGTTCCGAACTCGCAGAACGCACACTGAGAACAAAGCTTTGGAGCAAGTTTGTCCAAATTCTACTGCAGGGTTCTTCAGAGGTGTAGTGAAGCCGAAAAAGTTTTATTTTTGTACTTTCCTTAAATTATTTGCCCCATTTCCTGCTGCAAGCCGATTAGCGAGTTTATTTCATTATTTTGCTCCGAGTTTGTCGCTCTATTTACATCTTGATGTATTACCAACCTATTTTACATGTAAATAATCCTGAAGTTAGTTACTCACTGAAGATTGAAATTGAACAGTGACTCAAGCATGGTGTACGAATCGGCCTGAAATTTCATCAAGTAATTGTTAGTATTGTTCTGCACGAACGCAAAAAACGCTGCAAATGATTACACAATGGTTTATTATTCCTGTATGAGATAGCCCTTTTACGCAGGTAGGTCTATAATTATTAAACCCCGTATGTAATATATGATCAGAACATGGAGAAGGGTTCACGTTTTTACAGTTCCAAGACCCCACAATTTTACACTTCACAGTAAGATGTAAAAAAAAAAAAACGGGAAATTTATGCTTGAAGTAATTTACGTTAGCGCATGCGCAGAATGGAGCAATGATTTGAAAAAAAAAAAATTGGTAGGGTACTATCCCACAAATCCCCTGAAAATGTAATCAAATGTAACGGATACGAGGAAGCTATGTGCCACACCCAACTTGCTTTATTTAAAACGAAATTTATTTGACAACTTACATATAGCAATGTCTATGTAAAATTGGATAAATAGGTTGTTAAAAGTAACGAAATCAAACATTTGATCCAATACGCATTGCTCAAGTGCTTTGGAAAATGCTGGAAGAATGCTGATGGGCCGCAGATCCTAAACTACCTCTGCATTTGATTTTTTTTGGGGATCGGTACAACGAGGACATTCCTCCACTGTCCTTATGGCGTAATTTAATATTTACGTACAATGAACGGAGACTCGACTTAATGAGATGCATGAATTCAGAGCCTATTGTTTAGGAATAAATTTAAGAAAAAATATAAAGACTTCGAGAGACGCGAAAAACTCGACAGACAAATCGAAACTTCAACATTACAAAGTACAAGTATTTTTACACCTCATATTTATGTACTGTAGAACCTAGAATACATTCATAACGCAATGTATTGTTAATAATAACACATATATTTACATAACCACTGTCTTACCTTGTGTCTGTTGAGTTATAATGTCACTAACACGAAAGTACAGAGTCATCTATTATTGATCATTCATGTTGAAAACCTCCTTTAAATTTGCCTTTTTTCGATCGCTGCAGAAATTTCGTTACGGGACAAAAACGAGTTGTTTGAATAGCTATGAACCAGTGATGTTATGTGAAACAGGCTGTATTATGACCTCTTGGTATTCACTCTTTCTAGTCTTTTTGTGTTGATGTACTACAAGTTTTACCAGTGCATGTATTAGGAAAGTGATTCTGAATCGAGTGTTATTTCATCTCTTTGGTAGCATCACCTGTCTACTTATATGCTTTTCATTTTACTCATAGGTACCATGTAAATAGCTTTACTGACATACATAATAGTAAATAGGAGTTTCTAGAACCTGAATGGAATATAACTCGGACCAAGCGCTCCTGACGGAAACTGGTGGTACCAATCTGCAATCAATATCCGCTGCTAAAATATAGATTAATTGGACAAATAGATCAGAATGATTTGTGTAGTTTGGTAGTCTGGATGCTCGCATCTTAAAAATACAGAACATCAAGTACCGAGTCAATACCTTAGTAGAAATTCAGATTAATTCGACAAATAGATCAGATGTTGTATATAGTTAAGTGGTCATCCCGCATGGAAGTTAGAGTGTCGCGTTACATTCCATTCAGGTTCTAGACACTTATATAGTTAACCAGCTGTGCTCGCTCGCTTCGCTCACTTATCCAAGACATGGATGTAAATCACAATGTATCATAATTTAAATTTCAGATTGATTGTGTCAATATTGCTACAGAAATACTATCTACAGTATAGGAAATACTATCTACCACAATATTCAGCATTTAAAGCAAAATTCAGTAAAGTTCAGCAAAATTAGCTACAGCTCTGCTGACAAATTGTTATCTCAAGTTGTAATTATGCTGTATCTTACACAGCATCTTAAGTTGAATAGGAACAAATCAGTTATTTATATAGGGATATACAAGAAGCTGTACCCGCTCGCTTCTCTTGCACGTCCTATTGCATACCCACATACAATATATAATGCATATATATATATATATATATATATATATATATATATATATATATATATATATATATATATATATATATATATATATATATATATAATACATATTTGTGTATTACAAATTATGTATTATTATTTTGTGTATAATTATGTTATTTATTTATGTATTATATTTTGTGTTTATCTATTATTATTTTATTTTTTAATTATTGTTATAATCAAAAATTTCTTAAATTATTTATGTTACCCCATTCTTATAATTTTTTTGTTGTGCTATTTATTATTGTTGAGAATTTGTGATGTATATTTTTTTGTGCCATATAAAGCTTGTTTTGTTTGTTGTGAGATTAATTTTGAACGTAGCATTGTTTGTAAAATCTAGATAAAAATTATTATTATTACTATAAACTGTAAATTGGGCAATTTTGCCCGTAAATAAAATTAAATAAATAAATTACTCCCAAACGCAGACTGCGGCCTTGTCCCTCTTCTTCCGCAAACGTTCACCATCAATTTGAGACACTGGAGCATGACGTAAAAGCTGCGCCCAGCTTTCCATAAAACGTATACAAGCTCATTTTTCAACCTCTACGCCAATCGGCCCAATTTCTAATGATTTGGCGATGTGATGAGATCCAGAAACGTTAAATGAAGACACCCACCTGTCTAGAACTAAGTGGATGTCCTCCTACGCAATGATAAGTGGTTATTGGGTTGCAGTTTCCTTCGATAATCAAACACGGTTGGTAGAAAAAAACGGAAAGCTTGTAATCATAGAATTCACTAGGTGATCCTTGCAGTCAATAGCACTCGAGCAGTGTAATCAATGAAATATTAAGCTTTATGAAACATACCAGGAAATGATTGCGATATATAAAGTTTATAGTTCATCTAATGGAAGAAACTTTTGCCATGGAACTTGATATAAAAATTGTTGTTATTTAGAAACTTTATGTAGTACTGTATAACTGTGCTTGTAATATGTGTAAATAAAT
The DNA here is from genome assembly GCA_030762985.1 of Adelphocoris suturalis. NCBI lineage: Eukaryota > Metazoa > Arthropoda > Insecta > Hemiptera > Miridae > Adelphocoris > Adelphocoris suturalis. Next base: position 11,571,342 of record CM061050.1, read on the forward strand.
TTAAGGTCCAAAAAAATATTTAAGAACGCAAGGGAAACCGCCCATTGACCCGCTGGGGAGACTCTAGACCCCCCTTGCTTTCACCTTGAACCTGGGCTAAACATTGGAGGACCGAGGAGATTTTTTTAAACGCTTTGTTTTCGAGTTATTCAATTCCTACGATTTTTTCGTGTTTTAAGAATTTTCCAGATGTTTTTTCCCCCCATTTGCCATTCTGCTCTTAGTAAGTACAGAATATTTTGGAAAGACACATTCCATGGAAAACTTTTTCAAAATCTTAGTTTCCCAACGGTGTAGTCAATGTTACTTTTACTCTGCTTATCAGGGGAAAAATTGTGTTTTAATGTTAAAAACCGTGTTTTTTTCTTTTACAATGAAATAGAGGGTTTTCTTGATAAATAGTTCTCTATAAAAATTAGAGTTAGGGGCCGCTTTCTACGTATTTTTTATTCCCACTGAATCGAATTATAACACTAGTAGATCTCCCCAACTTCGTTTTGCACTCGACTAAGTAAACACGTAAAATTTAAATTTTCAATTCTATGTGTTTTAAATGGTAAGACTAGTTAGTTAAAGTGCAAAACGAAGTTCGCAGGTTGAATAGCAAAGAAATTAGCTCCGGATATACAGCTGACCAGATTTATCCCAGCGTCCAGCGCCAATCGATTCCACGTGACCGAAAACACCCAAAAAAATTAAAAATCCTCGTGCGAAAATAAAAAAATTGTTTGGGCAAACAGTGCTTATTTTAGAGAAGGTACCTATCATAGATTAGTTAAGACAAAACTCTTAACACCTCTTACAATCAAAAATCGACAATGTGTGCAAATGGATAATACAGAATATACTTTTAAGGGGTTCATGGGATGGTTTTTCGCTGTTTTCTGAATTCGTGACAGTAAGTACTTTCAGTCGGAAGCTCGAAACGTTTAGGTGACACTGACGCGTTCCTCCACCCCCTGCATCTCAAATTATATTAGAAGCTCGGGGGATCCGACGGGACAAATTCTTAGTGCTCCCCTTTCTCAAGCACAGTTAAAAGGGTAACTGGATCACTTGAAGCTTTCGGTATGTTGATGTTGCGCGGATCACTTGAAATGGAAAGCGTTTCCCTTGGGAATGACGGGCCTTGCCGAGGGGATTTCCGCTTCACTCTCGATCTGGGATTTCAAATGCGTGAGTTAAACTTTACCATCTACAGATGTTTCCATTTACAGTGATAGGAATATAAGAGAGGAATCCATACTGGGATAGCAGCGTCAGATGTTGTTTTCGAGAGTGTCTTGCGGACGAAGCTGTTATAATTTATAGACTGACGGCCATAAAAATTAATGCCCAAGGATCAGTACCTATTTTCCCACTGAAATACCTCTTGATGTTGCAAGGATATATAAGATATAGCAACAAGACTGAAAATGGTATTTTCGAAAGTTGACTAGTTAACTTTTACCATTTACCACCTATAACGTGGATTATGATGATGTAGATTATGGTTGGTAGGTAACTCGTATAGGTAATGTTTTATCATTGTAAACGAAAGCGGACTATAAACATTTAATCAGATATATGAAAGCTGTAGGTATTAGGTTGTGACTCAGTTTATAGTGTTATGTTTCTATTTACAGTATTTCACTGGCTAAGTGCTGAAATTAATAAAGCGCTGGTTGCTTTCCGCTTTGAGCCTTATGCTAAAATGCTAAAACATGGAACGTGCTTTCTTCCCTCTAATTCTTAAATGTAAATAAATTTAAAACTCGACATAAATGTTTTACTAATCGAAATTAGAACTAGGTTGGTAATTTTCTGTTATGGTGCGCGTCTACAATTACTATAACCAAGACGAACTTCTCAACCAAGTGACAACAAAACAAGCGGCTTTGCAACCATTAAAAAAAATTGTAAATATAAAACTATGACATGAATAGAAGAACAAGTACGAAAGAAATGCGTGATAAATCGAGAGCTTTCCAACGAATGGAAAACGATTTTTGTCCGGTGAAAACTACAGAAGTTTCATTTCCCCAGCAACGGCTTGGTTGTACATGAAAATCAAAAGAAAAAACAGTTCCTTTGAGCCTGACGGCTAAAATTAAAAAACATGAATATGCTTTAGCCGTACACGACTCACTCCTCGTCGATTCTCTGAACCCGACCCCCCATCGGCCTCTGAACTCTGTTTATCACCTTATCACTCACATGTAGGTATATTACGAGTATTTTATATTTTGTTATAGAATTTATGCCGCTTCATAACCGCATGGGTCTTTAGCAGAGAAGATGTCAAAACTGCGTGTACTCAAAAACGACTCGTGAATAACTTATGGATTTGCGACTAAATCGAATTTAGTTAGAAGACTGTTTTGAAGTCCAACATCCCCAAATCGAGTTTTTCAGTTTTTTATATGAGCTGGTAGAATATAAATAAAGTTCCAGTCATGCAGCATGATCGTATGAGCGAATTTTCAAAAATTATCATGATTTAAAATGATCATTATGTTGTACATTGCTTTGAAATTTGAGCTGGTTAAGTGCAAAGAAATTGTTAACTACCAATTTTATGGCCAAAAAATCGTTCTAAAGAATAATCCACGATTAAATGTTGTTGTTGGGTTTTTAGCTTTTTTTAGTTTTTATCGTTTTTTTTTTTTTTTTTTTTTTTTTTTTTTTTTTTTCAGCATAATTTTGTAAGGTTATTTTTTAAAGTTTTAGGTAATCGTTGATAAACTTATTATGCCTTAAATTCTGCTAAAAAGTATAAATTTAATTGATTTTTTAGCCATTTTTAGTGATTTTTTACCACATTTTTTAGAAGTTTGACCAATTTAATGTGCTCAAAAAGATGTTACTCATTTTATAATTTGGAAAGATTGATTTCTTGATGCAAGAACGGGATTTTTATCCCAATCCTACGAAGAATCATCTTCTGGAATGACACACACACACACAAACATATAGGTATATATATATATATATATATATATATATATATATATATATATATATATATATATATGATAATATATAAGCGTTTTGAACTCATTTAAGTATAAATAAGCGTTGAACTCTAGGATTCGATTCAGAATGCCTCAGAACAAATTTCAACCAAGAAAAATTTCGAAAATTATGATTTTTTAATTTTTTGAGCCATTCCAATACCTTTATTTTTTAAGATGAATCGCTAAAATTCAAGATATGAAGATAGAAGAAGTAGCAAAATGGAAAATGACTTCTCATAAATCGGGAATCAGAACGCCTTTCTCACGGGATCTAATTTTTCGTTAGTCCCTAAAATTCATCCTTTTTCAGCCCCAAAGAAATTCATCTTTGCCCAATTCGTCAGCCTCGCTGACAGGAATATTAAATGCAATTGCAGTCGTTTTCAATTCAATCTGTCTCAGTCTTTGTCCTTCACCTCATCCTAAATTATTATTATACAAACGAGGGGTCAATTTTAATTATTTGTATTGTTTGATTTATTAAATCTGAATTTTAATATTATTATCAGCTCATTTGAGAGGATCGTATCTCAGTTGTGCCAACCGTCACATCTGTCAGTCGCCTTCTGTTTCTTTTTGTCATATTGCCGTTCTCCCTACTTTAAACCGCTCGTTAATATTTTTTTCTCGGCACCCGCCTTAATACAATCTGATTGTATTTTCTTTATACTCTACTCGTTCTAATAGCTCTAAAAAAGTTCTAATTCTCGTTCTAGTCACCGTTATGATGTCCACAAACATACGCATACACACTGTTCTGATTCAGGCGACTTGAAATGATAATAAAGCAAAAAGTTGGGTAACGTATTTATTAAAGCAAAAGGAACTCCGTAACGCACATATGAAAATATAAACAAACACTAACTTCCTATCATAACCGAACGATAAGAGAAACCGGGAAAACAAGTTTGCAGCAGTGCTACCAAGAGAAGGGAAAAATCCCTACTGTTTCCCACATTAAATCCCTACTATTTCCCACACACACATTATATTATTCTTTCTGAGATCATGAGTTCGGCTTAGCCCAGTTAATTAGTCGAGGTCACTCACCAAGATTTATAGCGTCTGAGCATGAATTTTATGTTAATTTTATGTGTTATTACGCAGAAATTCTCGAATTTAGTTTTCTCTGTAGTTTTCCAGAAGGATGATTTCTGCAGCTTTCAACCAATTTTGTGGGAATTTTCTAGATTTATGGGGTCGAGATGGTAATCAGTGAATTTCGTAGTTCCTACTGCCACAGCTTCTTCCTACAACTCGCACGAATAACTCATAGATTTGCCACTAGATCCAAATTAGATAGATGCCTGTTTTGAATTTCCTACTCCAATAATCCTCAGGATTATTCTATTCTTTCTTCTATTCTTGTCCCCCAGTATTCCTAATACCTCATGTAGACAAACATTGTTGGATTAAGATAATCAAATCAGACGTCTAGTTAATTGTGGTTCAGTAGGTACCTAATCTATGAATTACCTGTTTCCCATCAGTTGCTCATTATCAAATTGGTCATTACAATCCTATTTTAATGAAACCAAAGTCCAGGAAACCACAGCGCATGTGCGAATGACTCATAGATAACTCATCGATTAGGTTCTTACTCGAATTTAGTTATACGCCTGTTTTAATTTTCCTACTCCAAGATATCATGTCAAACCTGGGAAAAAAAAGCCAGCTCAGGCAGAAGTCCAATTTTTTAAATTTTAGATCTTTTTTACTAGTTCTTTAATCAAATTCAATATTTTTATGAGTATTTTTCTCATCTTTCAGTAAAAATGTTTATATTACACGCCGACATAATTTCGTCCAATTTAATTCTCCACTTTTTGGACCATCGATAGATACAATTTGCTGATTTTGGTAGTTTTTCGTGGCTTTTTGAGCTGTAGAACTAACAGCCAGGTGTAGCCTGCAAAAATGTTGATGTAAGTAACACCTTATTGGTTTCGGGAAATGATTAGTGTAAAGTATTCGTTACAGACCCATTTCAGTAATTGCGAGGTCATTTGGTGAAGGTTGGTTTGTCGTACTTAGATACATATAGATACACCGCTTCCTGATCAATTAGTGAATTACAAACAGAACATTCATAAATTTTGCGCTAAAATTCTTTTATTTTTCTTGTACAGTTTGCTGAAGCGTAACTTAGTAACTTATGCTGTTTTCATCCAATTTCAATGGAATTTCCATGGATTAAATGCTTTGAGATCAAGGTGGTGCTCTATGAATTTTGCAATGTCCTCTACTTCTGCCACTGCGCATGCACAAACAACTCTTTAGGTAACTCATTGATTTATTGCAGACTGTATTTAACGATTCTATATTAGGACAGTTTAAATCATTAGAAAAGTTTTCTAACTCTACTTAGTTTGACGACTGTTTTCATTTTCCTACTCCAACAAGTCTAGTCACTCAATCTTCGAATGGCTCATGTGGCACCAATGCGGTCTAGTAGTGTTAACTCATCCGTGAGACAGGCTAACAACTCTCATCAATTAAACCTCACTGGCGGCTGAGCCTAAACTAATTAGGACTATGAAATATCACTCGAAAATAATTCGAGCGAGTTAATTATATGAAAATCCATAACTAGTAGAACAGTAAAACTCTGGGAGTCGTAAATTAGACTGGCTTTTTACGCTACTTGAGAGTGTGACGCGGGTAAAACAACATGTGTCTTAAAAAATACATTATTTATTGGATAATTTTTTTCCAATTACGAAACTTTGTAAATGGCCAAGAAAAGGGTGGGTATGTGACTCTCAAAATTAATTGGTTGGTTTATGTTTAAATGAAAGCTCTTAGGTTTGACAATAAAAAAAGCAGCAAATTATTACACAACGATTTGTTATTTCAGTATTAGGTAGCCCTTCTACGCATAACACTTGTCAATAATAATTATTATCGAAGTTTATGGTACATTATCAACATATAACTGCATAAGCGCAAACAGCTACTGAAGAGAAATTAATTTAATTAATTAAATCACTTCCTGACATATTATTCGTACAGTAATGGTTAAAAAATAACAATAATTTATTTATTAAAACTTATTATTTAATTGAGGAAACGTTGAGAATAAATAATGAAGTAGTACGTATAAAGGGTATAAACACAGAAAATAAATCAATGAAACTCGGCACTGCGCGCCTCGCAAAGGGCTCAGTCCCTTAACCCCGCTGGGGAGACCCCAGATCCCATTTTGCTTTCACCTTGAACCTCGGATCTACCGATTGTCGTGATCTAAATTCTTGGACTTCTATAGTACGTATATTTCAATCTTTCGATGTAATTTTGGAACTCAGGTGAAATAAGTAGAACAAGATTTCAATCACTGGGATAATTTATTACGCTTTTCTTTATGTCGCTCCAAAAGAAAGGTAATCAGGGGGTTTTTTCTATCTAGCCTGTCGGTTGATTAGTTTCTTATATTCACTTCTTTTAAAGATGGAAGAAATACCGCAGGTGTGCGGGATAGCAGTGGATTAGGTATTGGTTAAACCAGTGTTCGCCAAACCGTAGATCGCAAGCTACTGGTAGCTCGCAGGGAAATTTTCGGTAGCTCGCAGGGAAATTTCAGAAGATAGTGCTTGGGTTGGCTAACCTGATTTGCGCTACGCATCTCAGGCACGACATATGAAAACAAAAAACAGGCCCTTTCATTGAAATCTCTCACTCCAAGCAATAAAAATATTTGGCCTTTGGTCTTGAGCAAAAACATCCAATTTTGGTTCAGATTGGTTTACGAGTGAAGGCAATGTTCAGCTCAACATATCTTCGTGAGATCTCATTTTCCAGTATGAAATTCATTAAAAGCAAGTACAGAAACAGGTTGACGGATGAACATTTGGACAATTGCACTCGAATGGCCGCTACGACCTAACATTAACATTACGGCCTAACATTAAGAAGATTGTTAATGACATAAAAGAGTGCCACCCCATCACACTGAACTACGTTTTTCTAATGCAAATGTTTTGTTATTCAAGTTCTTATGATATTATTGCAATTTTAGAAATGTCATTTAATTAGATTTAAAATAAGCTGGAAATGTTTATTCATAGGTAGTAAACGACTGTGCGATTTAAGCAAAAACATGTATTACTTTCCTACTTTGTTGGGTAGCTCACAGTAATGTTTGTTAGCTGTAAGGTAGCTCAGTCGCTAACAAGTTTGGCGACCACTGGTATAAACAATGGGAGTTTATATACTATTAATTGCTATGAACGGAAATGGAAGAGAGAGGTAGACTCACCGTTCTGAAGGTTGAACAACGATTAAGAGCAAGCGGACCCGTGGATGTTGGGGCTACCAACGAGCACGCCGATCTATTGAAATTTTAACAGTTTTTGATAGCTGTTACACGTTTCAAACTTCTGCTTCATTGGTTGAATAGCGAAGAAATTAGATCCGCCGCTACTTCCGTTTTTTTATGGTATTTTTTGTGACACTTTTCAGTTTGGTAAAAGCGTGTTCCACGCTAATTCTAAATCTCCGCATGTGAATTTATTTGTAGCAATTTATTTGCGGATTTCATATTTGTTATAAGAGAGTTCTTATGTCGTACAGCGCGACGAGTCGGGTGACGACTCGGGATGGCGATAGGGCGAGCTAACGAATGCTAACCTCCCGAGTCGTTGGTTGCAGTGGTGGTTCGTTGACGACTCGCGCTACGACCCAATAAGTCACGCTAAAGTGAGAATTGATTTCCGCTCACTTTCTGCTGTATTTTTCTACCACTTTTATCCACCATTTCGTCGTGTTTTTTCTTGGAGTTTAATTCATTTTCATTCCTATTTCGTACAACTTAGCCATTTTCAATTCATATCTGTTTTTTAAGAGCCATTTTCATATCGTATTTTCATTTATTTGCCTTTTGATCCGTCCGTTATGGACGAAGTTAGGGCGTAAGAGGAGCTTTACCTGAATGGTGTAATTAGTGCACGGGAAACGGAGTAGGCGTACGTCGGGTTTTTTCATTTTTATCTGGTAACAACCTACCTCAAAATTCACTTCAAAAATCAACTTTTACAGTAGGTAAAACATTACTAATCACTTTCAAAATCTTGAATAAATACCAACAACAAACTCGCAAGCGGCTGTACTGTTTTGATTTAAATGAGGTTATCTTCAGCAACGGTAACGCAGCTGAGTCGGGAAACGAATCGGAAACCTCGTTTCCCTTGACGACATAAGAACTCAATATCGTTATGACTGATATCTAGAGCTAACTTCTGGATATGTAAGGCTCTGAAGAAGAAAGGTATCGTCTTATTTTGAGTCTTTGAGATTTACGTGTTATTTTTTTTTATCCAATGCACCTTAACGCCTCTCATGTAGAAGCGGCTTTAGAATAAAATTTATTAGGTAAGTAGCGCTTAAATTATCAACCGGGGAGTCTCCTGGGACGTTGGGCGGTCAGGTCCATTAATATCGCTCGAAAGTGGGGCGTTTCTTTCAAAAATCGTCTGAATCACCTCACGATACGGTCTGAGGCCAAGTTCACTCGACAAACCGAACTGAACGGAGCGTGTGAGTAAAGCGGAATCCGAATTGTTTTCCAGTAAAAACCAGTTCCAGTCATGCAACATGACCGTATGAGCGAAATTTCGTAATAATGTACTGTATAAGATCAGAACCAGGGAAGTGGGGGTAGAGGGTTGAAAATTTTACAGATTATTCGTTTTGCTATTTCTCGTTTTTGATTAAAATTTGAAGTGAATCGGAGTAGGAGATCACCGTGGTCAACAATGGTCAAATCTGGTCCATTTTGCGCTTATTGCTGGTAGGGGGATGGGGGCGGAGGGTTGAAACTTTGTCAGATTGTCTGTCTTACCTTTTTCCGTCTTTGATTAAAATTTGAATCGAATCGGGGTAGGAGAACACCGTGGTCAACGGGGGTCATACCTCGTCAAAGCAGTTTTACCCTAATTCCTCGTAGGGGTGTGGGGGTGGGGGGTTGAAACTTTGTCAGCACGTTCATCTTGCCCATTTCAGACTTTGGTTAACATTTGATGTGAATCGGAATAAGGGAACACCGTCGTCCACGGCGGTCAACGCTTGTCAACCGTTTAGGGACACCCAATATGCCATGGAAAATGACTCTTGATGGATTTTAATTGCACATGCGCAGTGAATACTATCATCGTCTGAGTGATGAAGTTGATTAGGTACCACCTCAGCCTTAACCACACATTCCTAAAAATTTCATCAAAATCGAATTGAAACTGTTGAAGTTATACTTGTTCCAACGATTCCTCATTCAGGGATACGCAATAGTTAGGTACTAATGAGGCAATCGTGTTGATTTGATATGTGATGATTCCTTCTCTCAACTATCCTCCAAATTAGAGCATGATCGGACGAATAGGATGGTAAAATTATGCTCGATGGGATTTACGTTTTGCGCAAGCGCAGAGTGAAGTATTGATTTGAGGAAAATTAAATTGATAGGGGGCCATCAGTGTTGGCATAATCTTATCGTCGAATACGAATACGATTGTAATCGCAATAATTATTCGTTGATTCTGAGTCAACTGCGATTATATTCGTATTCGTGTAATCGTATTCGTCTGTCGGCGATTACCCGAATACAACCCATAAAAATGCGTCACGGTCATCAATTTCAATAGAGCGTCCCTCCTATAGGTACCTAATATGCGGAGCCTCGCTAATATTACCTAGCTTCAGAGGGACGTCCTTTTGAAATAGATTTGAGACAAATAGGCTGGGCTCTAATCGTTGAATTCGCATTAAGGACGTCCCTCTGAAGCTAGGAAGCAAGGCTTCGCATTTTATAGGAGGGACGCCCTATTGAAATTGATAACCGCGACGCATTTTTATGGGTTGTATTCGTCTAATCGCCGACAGACGAATACGATTACACGAATACGAATATAATCGCAGTTGACTCAGAATCATCGAATTGGTAATTATCGCGATTACAATCGTGTTCGTATTCGACGATAAGATTATGCCCAACATTGGGGGCCATCCATAGTGTTTTCATTCCGTTAAAATCGTCATCAAATTCTGATGGTATTTGAAGGTATTAAGTTTGTTGCGAGGATTTGCGAACACACTAACACAGACAAGGAACCAAAGTTGTTCAGAGTCGTCTAAAACGTGAACTGCGAAAGGAAATATTGATTTTGGGGAAAAACAATTTTCAACTTCCGAAACGATGCTTCCGCTACCTAAAGGTGGACTCAAAAGCAAACATATCCAAAAATGTTTATCACTGAAATCTGTTTTGAGCAGTGGGGAGCCTTCCCCCTCAGTTTTCACTGACTTGGGAGAAGTTGGGAAAATATTGGAGGTGACAAAATACACCCAATGACAATATAATATGACAATATTAGGTAATTCACAAAGACTCGTTTGGAAGTCTAATCGCCATTAAATCTTGATTTTCCCAACTATAGGTATCAGATCCTTATAAAAGTCATGAGTTATTTTCATTGTCTGCATGAACCTGTCATTTTTCGTTGAAATTTTTTCAAGTTTTCACAGCGTTTCCCAATTATGTCTCAAAAACGGATTAAAATAGAAAATAGCACTTGGCGGTTTACTCCATTTTTGGCCTACTCGTAGTTCCACCCAAAAACACTTTCAATGCTCATCCAAATCCACCCTGTAGTTCAAGGAGAACATACAGTAGTTCGAAACATATGAAAAATAGTTTAAACGCTACAATGAATGATGAGTGCATACGTCCATTTCTCCAAATATAGTACGAAAAAGAACTTGTGGAGAATATTTTGACATAGAAGATGTGGTGCAGAACAAGCATGGGCTAAATTGAAAAATCGGCATATTCACTTCTAATAAAAAATCGTCTTGTTAAAAACTTATCGTGTAGAGGTAAATTTTTAATAATTGTATTTTTTTAATTATTATTTCCTGATTGTAATTATTGCTTCAATTCAAAAAATATAAATACATAAATCTGATTTATACATAAGGCTGATCTTTATTTATGAGCAAATAGCTTTGTGTGTTCAATATCCGGATGATTCATTCGTTCCAAATAATGCCATATGAATAATTGCTATACATGAAGAGCATACTGATGTTTTTTCAGAAGCATGAAGGGTGGTTTAGATGCGCGAGGACCATTCCTCACTCTGTGTGATTTAACACGCAAGCAGTTATTCCTGTACCACGCATCAGGTTGGAAGCATCCAAGAGTTCTATGTCGTACAAGATCCCCATAGTACTGAGACATGCCCCGAACGCCCTAAGAGATCCCAGTAATATTAATAGGGCCAAATATAAGAAAATTTTGTTTACTTGGCTGATTACTGAAGGACACGTTGAATGTTCAACTTATTTAGAAAGTGTGTATACGTGAAGTTATTTAGAAAAGTCAAATCTAGTCCATTTGCGTCTATTGATTTTAGTGACGTATTGATTTATTATTATTGAGCGATATTGATTTATTCACGCGTGTTGTTAATTCACCTAACAAGTAATGAATTAATTTATTTTATGCTTATTAAAGTTTAATTTATTAAGTTTAATAATTATACATTTTGAAGTGAGTAATTTTTTTTTTGTTTTTTGTTTTAATGCGATCGCAAGTGACTCCTCATCCACAACACAAGGCATGTGCCTTAAAGTGGATGGGTAATTTCCATTGTACTTTAAGAATATCAACAATGTACCTATGTAATGAAAATTACAACTTGCCTATGGAAATACACTCCTATTGAATTGACTGAATGCCAATAATTATTGTCCTAATCCAAAACTAATACTACTGTTTTACTACGAATAATGTGATACCAAATTTTTGAAAAACAACTCACACGAAAATTGTCACTTTACAGAAGTATTACCTGTATGTAATAGGTACTTATAAGCATTGAATACTAACTGAACGTATAATGTATCATTTATGAGTGATATTACCAATTTTCTTCTTTTTGTTCCCCTGTTTTGGGGAAAACGTTTGGTTCAGTTAGGAATTTGATGATACTTCCCCCCTCACTATTTTTGTCTAACGTCGCCCCTGGTATTGAGGCATTCTGAAACTATTCCTGGATTTTAGTGCACTTATGTGAATGCAGCTAACCTCTTATAGTCTTTCATCGTTATTACAGAAACTGGTAGTAAATCGTAGAGGCGTGAGGATCTGTGCATATTTAGCAGGTTCCCCGGCCTTTAGTCAAATGTATTCCGCCCCATCCTATAGGCCTGACTTCGTTAATCAGAGAGAAGGTAGGTTAGGTTAGGTAGGTACCTACGCATGAGGCCACCCCAGTAGTTGCTTACGTTGAACGTGGCTCGAGCCTCCCGTATAATCAGCTGTCTCTCTAATTGTGTAGATCCTGCTTCCCCAAAATGGCATCCTACGGGCTCATCTGTTAGCTTATTCACTTTGAAAGGCTCTGTCGCTATAGAGGAGGTTCAAATACAGTAGAAGCTTTTGATAAATCAAAGAGGGAGAGGAAATCTACATCGAGTCACGTGAAGGTAGGCATTACTGCTATACTCTCATCTCTCACACACACTCATCATCATTTATGGATGCATGCGGGAAAAATTGCATTCTGGAAGCTATGTGCTTGTGGCATTTGCCGTACGGGTAGGGCGTTACAATAAGAGAAAACATCATCAAGTTGGTTTGACTGTAACTAAGCGACATCCCAACTGTTTTCAACCAAATTTATTCGAGGTCAAGAGCAAGAATGGGTCATGAAGAAGCAAGAATTCGAGGTCATGAATCTGTAATGTGTCCATGTTGGTAACATTAAGCTTTCTGAGAGAAAATGCCATGGATTTATAGTAATTAAGCAACATCCCTGTTGATTTCAGCCGAATACATAGAAGATCTGTAAAAGAAGGCAACATAAAAGGACAATAACAGATAAGAAAGCATTGCTGCGACTCATGAATCTGTAAAGTTTCTATATGAGAAACACTTAATTGTGCTTCCTAAGAGCACGACAACATAGACGCATGGACGATTCGCTCATAGACAATGGAAAATTTGCTAAAAGGACAAGAACAGATAACAAAGCATTGATGCGACTCATGAATCTGTAAAGTTTCCATGTGGTGAACATTTTCTGATGTTGGATTTATAGTAAAGCAATACCCCTGCTGATTTCAGACAAGAATCGATTGTTTGATATTTACATTACCCTTCGTTGTAGCAGTATCGGATCTATCCAATGGACAAATCGCTCACAGACAATGGACAACACAGACGCATGGACAATTCGCTCATAGACAATGGAAAATTCGCTAAACAAACAAGAACAGATAACAAAGCATTGATGCGACTCATGAATCTATACAGTTTCCATGTGGTGAACATTTTCTGATGTTGGATTTATTGTAAAGCAATACCCCTGCTGATTTCAGACAAGAATCGATTGTTTGATATTTGCATTACCCTTCGTTGTAGCAGCATCGGATCTATGCAATGGACAATTCGCTCATAGACAATGGACAACATATACGCATGGACAATTCGCTTATAGACAATGGAAAAATCGCTAAATGGACAAGAACATATAACAAAGCATTAATGCGACTCAGGGATCTGTAAAGTTTCCATGTGGTGAACATTTTCTGATGTTGGATTTATTGTAAAGCAATACCCTTGCTGATTTCAGACAAGAATCGATTGTTTGATATTTGCATTACCCTTCATTGTAGCAGCATCGGATCTATCCAATGGACAAAGGGTCAAAAGGAAACAAAATCAGCTATTTGCTTCGACAATCTCACTCGCTGCGGGTGGTTCGAAGGAGGGACCCCGCCGGCCGATCTGCAGGACGCTAGACACAACAAGACCTCCCCGCCGTCCACCTAGTTTTATTTTCAAGCTCTGAGGTCACGTAAAAAGCATCGATTCTCAAAAGACAGGCGAAAAACAAAATTGCGGGTAAAGAGAAGTCGTATCCTGAAAATATAGACAGCCTCTCGAAAACATTTCTTTTATCATTCGATCAACCGAAACCAGAAAGTATGAGCGTTTTCATTATCAACAAAGAACACTTTTTCGTGATAAAAGAAAGGACTTTTTTGTGAAACATAAAACTCAAGCGTTGTTTGAAGTGGCCTGAAAATATATGGATCGAGAATTCTCACTACGTTCGCAATTCTACTCGATTGTTTCTGTCCGAAGCCTTAAACAAATTTAACGATATTTTTATATAATGACGTCCCAGAGTAGTTTCGCTAGTAGATGAGATAGACCGTATAATTTTTTAACGTAGAATATGTTTTCACTGAGACTTTCTTCCCGAAAATTATCATGTAACAACGACACACGTGGAAGAGAGGGTGCACCTATAGTCTCAATCATGTACATACATGCAATTATGTAGGTAGTTGCGAAATTATAGATCTAATCCGTCATTCATCTGATATGATTACTTAGTATTCTCACAGGAAACTTATTCGAACACGTGCTTTCTAATAATTTTCAGCCAACTTTAATCAATTTTAAATACATTTTTCGGTATAGTTTTGTACATACACATACGTTTTTTTATGTTTTAATTTACATTTAATGTACTTTATATGAGTAATATTTCGTTAAAAATTAGATATTTAACGATTGGTAGCCGTTTTTAGTGATTTTAACTGTACATTTTCGAAATTTTTGCAATTTCCTGTGTTCAAAGTGCTGTCTAACGAACTCATCCTAGCTTTTGGAAATCTTGATTTTTTTGCGATAAAGAAACGGTGATTTTATCTCAATCCTAAGGATAGTAATGTTATCATCTGGAAAGACACACACACACACGCGCGCGCGCGCACACACACACACACACACATTTATATCTACATATAATTTTCTTTAAGGAAATCCGTTTTGAGGAATTATGAAACGGATTTAAATAAAGGAAATTTTGAGAGTTTATTTTTAACAAAATTTGAAGCCATTGCAATAGTGATAAGAAGTGGATAAGGTACCTAATATTTAACATCTTTTACGGATATAAATGCCCATCCTGTAACAGTGGAGAAGTGAACAGTTAGTCAAGTGAACTCAAGTAACCACGCGTAGATCGTTCGGACGTTCGTACGACCATAAGTTCGTCGGAGTACGCATCCATAGTAACCTAGTCTAGGGAGGACAGGAGAGAATTGAGCTTTATCAAATGGTCGTTTCCATGATCTGAGTGGGTAACTAGCTCAAATTCAACTAAATACCAACCTACACAATTTGTTATTGACAACAGTTTCGTATAAAATCTTATTATTTAAACACAATCCTGCTCGTTGTCTGAATCTATATGGTGGCAGATTCAACTTTGCTGCTGTACGAAATGTACATGCCTTCAAAGAACAGGTTGGGTACCTACTTTAAAATCGGAAAAGTATCGACAACTGCATTCACTCCCAAGAAGGTGAACAGGATAGCTGACTTTTGGACGATGTAGGTACTTTGTTTACGTAATCAACGGAATTTGATTTAATAGTACAATTATCTTTATCATAGATTTAACTTTAAATGGGAAAAGTTATTAGACGGCAGTCAGAGGGAGAACCAATACTCTTAAAACTGTGGTCACGTTTGTGTCAGGTTATGACGACTACGCGTAGGACGTGATTCCAACGAAAGCATTTTTCCCTCCTACGTGTAGGTAGACCTATTTCCCTTACACGGGTTGTTCTAAGTGTTGACGCAAAAAATCGCGCATGCGCAGTTGGTATTTCCGTCTTTTTGCGTACACAGGTAGAAAATTACGGTAAGAACAAAAACCCTCTATTATCTATCTACTCTCAACTGCTTTGAGGAATGCACAACTTTTTTTCTCAAGTGATTAGATAAATGATGAATAATTTTATGAATTGATATTAATAAAACTGAAGATGAAAATTATAGGAGCATAGCATGCAGAGACCTATAATCTGTTCCGCTTTTGACAACTACGGGACCACACGGACGATTTAAACGCCAGTTGCGTTCAATGTGTGAACTTATTATAAATTAAACAACTTATACTCATATTTTCTTATCTATTCTTTTACACTAAACTTGCTACCGCTCTGATCTTCGGTGAATGTCGAATGTCGCCGATTGGTTCTGGAGATAACTCCCGTAGTGGCGTCTCGAAGTGAGATCTCACGATATTATTATTTATGAAGTAGTGCCAAAGCAACCCTAGCACTATATTATAATGCTTAGGTACGTCTTATTTCTCTAACAGGTTCAAATTAAATTGATAAAAATCAAGAAATTCCATGAGCCTGTCGCGTCACACGCCTTAGGTCGGTTTGGTATGCTCAAAATCTAAGGTTATGTAATTATCTGGTGTCACTATGTGGTCTCTCTCTGTATAACAAGTTTAGGTAGGTATGTTTATCTAAAAGAAAGTTTTAGGGAAGGCTTGAAGATTCCATATCATAGAATGAATAATCAAGCGAGACGCTAGTCTCGCATTGCAAAGCTGTCAATTAACCATTGCGATCGCATTGCCATGCTTTCAATAAACCATTGCAACGTGACGCACCGAGATAAGTAACAAAGTAGAACTTCCGCCCAAATTTGGCCCCCTCCCGACCTCACCCAGTCCACTCAAACTTAATTTTCTTTACATATCCAGGGGGTCTCCTGAGTCGGCTGAGGCCAAATATGTAACGGTAGATCGATTCTATGTAAGCTAAAATGCATGTTTTCGCGCGTCGATTCATTTTTGCGCATGCTTATACAGTACCATCAATCCAACGTCATTCATTTGTAAAATCAACGGCATTGTCTAAAAGTTTACCCGCACTATCCTTGAATTTTTTCATCAAAATTGCTCTCGGAGATTTCAACCAATATTAGTTTTGCGCATGCACAATAGTTACTACTCAATCGGTAGTGGTAAAATACATAGAGCATCTTCCTGGAACATATATACCCAAATTTCCACGAAATCGGACCAATAGATGACGGAAAATCGATACGAACTAAATATTCCATCATTTTAAATAAGCAAGATTATATTTCGAAAACTGTGAAATTTCTAGAAGAAGATAATTGTTCAAATCTCCCATCTGACTCAACTTCAAAATTTCAAAGATTAGTTCGTAAAGTAGTCAACCAATCAGAAGATAGCTTACTAAAAAATATGTACATTCCAAATTTGGTAGAAACGAACCCTCATGCGCCCAGGTTATCTTGTCTCCCTGAAATTCATAAGGAAGGAGCGCCGATGAGACCGGTGGTGTCTTATATTGGTGCTCCTGCCTACAAATTGGCAAAAAAACTCAATATTTTATATAGAAACAAAATTAACTTTCGGCCTCAACATACTGTACTAAATTCGTACGATTTGGTCTCCAAAATTAAGGACATTCAGATGCCTCCCAATGCTAAACTCGCATCTTTTGACGTGGTTAGTCTGTTCACCAATATCGATGAAGCTAGCTGCAAAGATGTGGTATGTAGGCTGATTCACGCCTCTAATCTCAATATTTTTGAAAAAGATGAATTGTTTAATTTAATGTCTGTCTGCATGGATCAAAAATAGTTTTTATTTGAGGGGCAATGTTATACACTACCAGGGGTTGCTATGCGTTCTCTGTTATCTCCTCTGCTTGCAGATATATACATGGATTATCTTGAGCAACAAATATAGCTTGAGCTTGTAACACAAATAATCTTCTCTATTTAACAGATAGGTAGACAGTTTGTTGAATTTCTATATTTTCGTCCAAAGGGAGATATGTTGATTAAATGAGGATATACCTCAATAGATTTCACTACTGATATGTCCATTTCTATAAAGTTTAAAATTCTTCCTTCACTGTTGAAACCATATTTAGCAATTTTTCTCCTCCTTTCACTTTATCTGATTAGCTACAATCACCCTTCACTTTGCTTGCACTTGATTGGTTGTACCTCTCGCCCTTCCTTTCTCGAGACCAATGGGATTCAATATCCCTTCACCTGTGACTATAAAATCTGTGTCCTTTCTAATGTGTGCTCAGTTATTGTTTGTTACTGATGATGGCCTAACCGTCGAAATTGATTTAACTTTGTAACTCGTTATTTTTCGTGGAAATAGACAACGTTTATTCACTAACTTCCCTTTTGGAAAATCGACATTATAAGAAATTCACAATTGCGCATGTGCACGGACTGCTATCTATCCGACGTCAATGAAAGTTATAGAAGTCAGTCTATGAGATAACCCGCATCACCCCTAAAATTTCATCAAAATTGGATTAAAACTTGTCGTCGGTTTATTCGTGACAACTGTTTACCACATACAGAGAGACAGACGCAGAACGAAAATTGATCAGCTGGAAACTTTTTTATTTCCATCGTTTTGTATAACAGTAACCACAAACATTATTCGAGGCCTTTCCTACGCGTAAAATGGCTTCAATCAAGCATACTATCCTCCTTCGTAATATTATTTTAATTGGCTGTCAACAAATCGCCACGACACTAAACAATGATTGAGGTGACAGATTTGTGTGGCAAGTAGTAAAACGTTCAGAATATCAATTTTTGAAGATTTGACGTTGTCAACTACAATTGAACGGCTCAACCCACAAATATCGTTTTGGGTAACGTTCTTTAACAGTAATAAGTTATACGAGTGTAAGTTATTTTAGTTATTTTTAGTTACAATCCCAACCTCATTAGACGTGTAAAGGAGTTCCGCTTATCAGGGTTTTCCTTACTTATACGAACCAACTTGTTTACCGGGGCAACGTCGCACAGTGTTTTCACTAATGTTTCAGGGGGAAAAACTCATAAAAATAAAATAAAATATAAATATAAAAAAATAAAAAATTTCGAAAAATTTCTTCATTGAAATCCGCTTTGAGACATTCTGAAACGAACCCTAGAGTTTAAAATGTTATATATATATATATATATATATATATATATATATATATATATATATATATATATATATATATATATATATATATATATATATATAATGTATTACTAATTGTAATACATTACAGAAGAATACACAAGTATGTAGTATACACAGTAGTATACACATATTACAGTAGTATACACAGTTGTAATGTTGTTTATGTTTCCGAGTTACTGGTAACCAGTGTTTCAGCATATCTATTTACAATACATAGTTACTGATAATAACACCTACCAGGCAATATATACATAAATAGGGCTCAGATCCTGAGCTGACACGTCGTTAATATGGAACAATAAAAAAAAACTACATTTAGCCACAAGACTAGCTTGGTCACTACCTCAAAAAACTCTCGTTTATATAGAATTTTCGAATTTTCCTACTAGTCTAGAAGATTTTCCTGAATTATATATATATATATATATATATATATATATATATATATATACAATATATATATATATATATATATATATATATATGATTCATATATATGAATCACCCTATCTTAAGAGGGTGATTTTGGACATTGTATCTTGCTGTTGCATTATTTGAAACCGTTTTGATATTAGATAAAACTGACCTGATGGCTTTGGCCATATCATCTTCCGGTCACAGTTGATGCAATCTCTTGTGGTCTCCGCTTCTTTCCTGGTATCTTCACTAATCTAAATTTCAACTAATTACTAAAAGTTCAAAACTATAAACACATAGGTACCTACATGAGTACAACAAGCACATTTACAAAATAACATGGTTTTTCAATAATAAAAGAGCAAGGTTGTATTATTTAAGAATGGGTTGGGTGGTAATGTAGACCATACTGGTCCATACCACCTATAGCCATCTTGGATCCCAATTAGGAGGGATCCCACCTAGCAATTAACGCTTTCACCGCTATACATGAGAGTAATTTCTTGGACCATATACCCACCCCGGTCCTTATTCCCACCCTCTCCCCTATGCATTACGATTGATTTTCGTGGTTTCGGGACTTTTTCCCACCAAAACCCCAAGAATCGAAACACTGTGCGTCGTGAGGGAAATGTAAGCTGACGACAGGAATGGAGGTTCCGAGGTTCCGAGGAACTTTAGCCTAAATGTTGTTCCGGAACTTTGCGATAATTTTGCAAAAACCCGCATCGAAATCACTCAAGGGAAGAAATTTGATTTTTTAAATAAGTTGAGTACAATTGTGTATCTCTGATCATCTGACATGATAAAGCATAATTTCCCACGAATGGGAAATTTCACCAACTTCCTCTGTTCATCGCCTAGCCCAAACCTGAATTGAGCGAGCAAGCATGACTGGAGACATATAAACTGCTAATGACTAATTACAACTAATTTATTATAGCACCTTGAATATCCTGAGGTGGTTTACGGTTTGTAGGTGAACCTACAGCTCAATCGTCTATCCGTAACTGGTTCTACTCGTACTGCAGGCTGCTTTCATGGGTAGATGAGAAGATAATTTTTCTTTGTCGATCTTCGCTCGATTATTTATGATCCGAGCTTTCTGTCGTTCCGAAGTTTCGATTGCGGTCAGTCCCACCAATACGGAGGGCCTTTGCAGGAGATCAACTCGTCATGATGGAGATGTTTGAGTGCTTGAAAGTTCAAAACTCTGCAAATAATCTCACAAAGGTTTTACAGTGTTGACTGAATTGTACACATACACGTGCGAAATGTGAAGTACAAGTACTTGAAAATGAGTACAAGTGTTAACAATTAGAAGTAGATCCGGAAAGTACTTGAACTTGGACTTTTGGTTAAATAAATAAATACCTAATCATTTATTGTGAAAAGGCCTAATGGCCCATTATACACACAAGAATTACAAGGGTACCAATTGTTACAAAAAAATAAAAAAGTACAAAAATGTTAGCAATTACGAATTACGTAAGACGCGTGTTGTGGCAAGGATGAGTAATACAAAATGTACTTATTATAAAAAATAATAAATGTTTGGGGAAAATTAAAGTAATTGGAAAAGCCCTAATAAAAGATAGAAAAAGAAAATAATAAAATAAAATAAAAGCAGAAGAAGAGGTAAGGAGGATACATTATTCAGTGTTGGCATAAAATTTAAGTACGCCAGTCTTGAGCTGGCTGATCGTGGGGATAGACCTAAGACGGAGAGGAAGTGCATTCCACAGCCTCGCCCCAACTACCCCAAAAGAATTAACGAGTATTGCGGCGAACAATCCTTAGAGCATTTGAGCGAGAAGAAATAGCTTTAGAAATGACAGAGTTGAAGGAATGAAATATTTTGAAAATAAGTAGGTAAGAGGTGGCGAAGGATAAGATAACTTTTAGGGACTTGTACTTATTCTGGCTCAAGTTGAAGTACAAGTACTCGTACTTCACTTGGCAAGTAATTTTCAAGAGCTTGATCTTATAAATCACTGTAGTAGGGTCATCCCAAAAGTAAGTTTCCCTATTAAAAAAAAAAAAAAAAAAAAAAAAAAAAAAAAAAAAAAAACCTACAAGTCATAGAAACCTACGGATGGTCTCAAGTTTTTTGTTTGGATGTAGTGGTAGTCCTGTAAAAGTTTCAGGCCGCTGTGTCGGTTTGTTGATAACCTATTCAGTTAGAAACATGGATGCCCCCCTTGCGATTTCATCCGATTGTGAAGTGCGTTCTGTGATCGAATTCCTGACCAAGGAGGGGGTTACCGCGATTGAAATTGATCGTAGACTTTGTCAAGCATATGTGACAATGCGATGAGTGTCCAAATGGTCTGAAAGTGGCGAAAAAGTTTTGAGGAAGGACGTGTTTCGGTGCATGACGAGCAGCGTAGTGGACGCCCGTCGAGTTCGACTCGAGAGGAGGCGATTGTGGCCGTTCGCGCAGCACTTGATGAAGATAGACGCCGTACAATTGATGAAATTGTGAATTGCGTTCATCCCAAGTACGAATTAACTCGCTCTGTAGTTGGTCGAATCCTAAAAGAAGATTTAGAGATGTCAAAAGTGTGTGCAAGGTGGGTTCCAAGGCTCTTGTCTGACGAACACAAGCAAAACCGTTTGGAGGCAGCAAACCGCTTTTCTGATATGCTTGAGGATGAAGGAGACGACATTTACGATCGAATAGTGACTGGGGATGAAACTTGGGTCTTCCACAATACCCCAGAGTCAAAAAGACAGAGTATGGTCTGGAAAAGTCCCCAGAAAAGAGCACCAAAAAAAGCCAAAATTGCGACGTCCGCTGGAAAGATTTTGGGACTCCAAGGGTGGTCTGTTGGTTGACTAACTACCTAAAGGTGAGACCATTAATGCTGCCAGATATTGTGAAGTCTTGGAACAACTGAGAAAAAACATTAAAGCCAAAAGACCCGGACTTTGAAGAGAAAAGTGCTGCTTCTTCATGACAACGCAAGGCCACATTCCGCAAATTTGACCCAGGAATTGCGCAGAAAATTTGATTGGGACGATTTCCCCCACCCACGTTACTCTCCAGACCTCGCCCGACTCGGCGACTATGTGGAAAAATAGTTCAGGTCTGCAGTTTTCCAACCATGTAAATATTTTAGTCAATAAAGCATTTTTTCGATTTTTTCAAAAATAGGGAAACTTACTTTTGGGATGACCCTCGTAGCTTCTTCCGGAGTCCTCATTTCACCCATGTTGTTTAAGGAGAACTTCCACAGTACTAATAGAGGTACTTGAGAACCAATGTACGTGAGTACTAAAAACTCTGAAGATATTGGTGGAATAAGCATCTATTTCACCAAATAGAGCAAAACACCCTCTCATCGCGCACATCCCTCAGAATGTAATCACCTTCAAAATAAATTGAGCACGCCTGGAGTTGGTTTGAGTTTCTTCCAAGGTCCGCCATGATGTGGTAGATGTTACTAGATCGCAACTCAACCAACCTATTTTTCACTAGAAGTCTGCCGTCGTATGTCAACCTAATACGTTGTTATAATGACATTTTTCAACAGTTTTGCTTTGCGAAAGTAATATTGTAGTAATATAAAGTTTCAATTCAACTAAATTGTCGCAGTAATCATGCCTACCAGTGCGATTATTAGCGGTAGACAACAATACCGATCTAGTACTGAACTAGTTTTTATTTGCACTAGGGACTATTATAGTAAATCAGTACCGAAAACTAAAGCACTTCATTTGTTTAGACTGAGAATGAATAACCTGAAAAATAATTGGAAATTCCTCAGATCTCCGTACTGCAGTGTAGGCACTACATAGCCATTGCCCTGGCAGTTTAATCAGCGTTTTAGACATGTTCTTATTACTATAAATAAGGCAGCTTTACTTGTTTTATTGAATGAGTGAAAGGATAGATTTGGTTGTTTGTCGAAGTAAACAAGGCAGGTTGGTGCCCCACCAACAAACGAAACTAAACTATGTAGGTTCGTACAGCCTACCAAATTCGCTGTTGGTTAAAAGTAAACTAAGTTGGTAGATTGTTGCTCTGCCAACTTTTTTTAACTGCTTATCAACAACCTTGTCGATTGTCGAATCAGGAAATGTGCAACATGAATTATAAACCAACTGTAAGGAAAAAACCTTGAAATTCATTCTTCTGTTTTTCCAACTCGGTAAGTATTGAGAATATAAACAAATGAACATCACTGCGTTATTAATCGTGAACAAGTAGCCTAAAATCATGTATTACTTGTGACAATGGAATATCTTTAAAAAAAAAACTATTTCCCAATTGGCGCACTTTTTGCGCAACCAGACATTCGACTGATGATGAGTCACTTTTCCAAGAAATTTCAAGTAAATTCCAAATCTAAAATAAAAAATGGAGAATCCCATTTGAAAAACGCGAGTTAGGAGTAGTTGCGCCACTGTGGCGCTTGATAATCAAAATCCAATTTTATCATTGAATAGTATCTGAAAAAGTTATTTGAGCGAGATCGGTAAATTTGGAAACCGTCTTTGATTGCTAGATGAATTTGCGTTTTTGCCTGAGCAGGGTGAAGCATTGATTAGAAAATTAAAACTGGAAAGGGACCGTCTACAGCCTAGCTGGCACATTCCCTGAAAATTTCATCCAAATCACGTGAAAACTATGGAAATTAAGCTTGTTAACGCACCGGGTTCTCATTTTGTAGGATTTTCATCGTACTTACCTATTATATCATTCAAATTCAACATCTTTGACGCAGACGAATGACGTAACATTATTTCCCATTGAGCTGCAGCTCAAAGAAACCCATTGTTTTTTTTAATGTAAGAAGGCAATGAGGCAATCATCACTTGTCTGGTAGATTGGATGGGGCGTCGTACCTACCTCGAGGGACTTTGGGAGGACCGGTGTGCACAGAGCAGGGATAGGAACTTGTTACTTATTGCATTCCTTCACGGTGGATCGAAGGCCTTTTTTTTATAATCAGGGGTGGCATTCATATTTATACGCAGGGGCTACCTCCAGGGTTTTTTAAGGTATAAGGCAGTAGGGCATCCCTATTTCGGCTATCTAGTGAGACATCTATCGGGGTAAAAAAATGATATCCAATCGCGTACTTATTCCTTAATTTCGAATTTGAAAATTTCTTCTTTTTTCAAATGATTGACCGTATGATTATATCTTCAATCTTAAAAGTTTAAAAATGCAGCTTTCTGAAGTTATAGGTTGTATTGTTTTGATATTATACACTAAATCTCTCTTGCTGATTCAATTTTTTTCTCAGTTGTTATCTTATATTTTCATTATGACATGTGAATTCTGAACCGCTCATATGTAATTATGCTGTTGTCAGTTGGGCTTGCCTCGTATTCAAATAAATAAATAGGTTGTTGAAATTTATTATAGATAGCTAATTATGGGAGATGATGACATTGTAGTACTGAAAAATCAAGTCTATTCAATGAAAAATTATCCCATGGTAAATGAAAAGCTTGGAATCGATCTCTATGTTTTTTTCACATTGAATCAAACGTTGTCGAAAATTATCAGGATAAAAGTCAAAACGAATAAAAGTTATCTTGAAATAGCTACTCAATTGTTGCCATTGTGTTTCAATCAGTTCTGGGAGAGCCACTGTATATACTCTAGGATGTGTTGTTGTTGTTATTTTCCTTGTGATGTTTTTCAGGAGCTGTTATCATATTCTTCTTCTTTTTGCCTGTTTTCTGTGATTTTATTTTAGTTTAGTTCCGTATGCTTGCCAGCAGTGTTTTTCTTTTTTTTTTTTTTTTTTAATTTTTCAATTTTAGCCTTTATTTTTTGAATCCTATTTCTGTGCCAACCTCAATATAGAGAATATAATTATAATCATATTTATAATCATATGTATATCTATTATTAACTATAATTGTATCTACTTATATAGTTAATATCACAGAAGGACCTACACGACTTGAAATATAATAATGAATAAACCTATACGATCATCATTAATTGATTTACAAACCTAGACCAAGAAAAATTTCATTACGCTGAAACTTTGAATCACTTATTGGACTATCATTAATAATCAAAATTATAACAGGACTATTTTTAGCTATACGTTATACCCCTCAAATTGAAATAGCATTTTCAACACACACACACACACAAAATTTTGATTTTAAATTTTCTGAGCCTTTGCAATAAATTCATTTTTTACAAAAATTCGATAATTTGCTTCGCCATTCGAGGAGTTCAAAAATGCTGATATTTCTGTATCCTTAGGTAAGAGTTCCTCGTAAACCTCATACATTTCTTAGTTCTGCCATTTGAGGTGAAACCTCACATAATACGTGACGGGAGACAAGACGTGAAAGAGGCCGCACCTTTAAGGACTGAGCTGGCGTTTGTCGTATCTTTCGCATTCTTCATAAAAGAACAATAAATTATAAAGTAGGTAACAGCTCGCACCCAATAAGGCTGTACGAGGCTCACTGATGGCCAATATAACAGTTTTATGACATTCAATTTTCATGGTTCGATCATGGATAACGGACTGGGCACTAATCCTTTTAAAAACGTTTTAAATTCGAAAGAAGTTACAAAAAAAAAAAAAGAGTTTTTTTCTTCATATTTCCATGTTTTTACTATGGTTTCCCTCAGCGGAGAAGTATTTTATTTTGCGTCACTCAAAATGTAACGGAAAAGCGGAGAAGCTGAAAATTATATTTGCTTTAGACTCCCATGTAATACGAACTAGTCATTGTTTGTTAAACTACGAACTAGTTATTGTTTGTTAAACTACGAACAACGTTACGTCATGACATAATCCTACTTCGATAATTACAAAAATAATCCAGGTTTTGGCCTCAGGTTTATATATATGTATATTCACGTTTAATGTTCTGCCAAAACCAGGAGTATTCCTACTCGCCCGGAAAGTAAATACAGGAAGTCATACAATCGGTTACATCGATCTCTTACTGACATCCACCTGAAGAAATTTCTGGACTAATGGAGTCCTATACTTGAAAATCAAACAATCGAATAACAACTCCATCTTTCTAAGATGTGATCCATCATGATAACATCCATGTAAAATGAATACAAGTAAGGAAAGTAGTGTGAAGCCTCGCACCAGATGTTTTTCTCAGGATTCGAAGTTTGTAGTTCTGCTTTACTTTTATTGTTTAAAACCACTACTTTAATTTTTCGTAATTGGGCAATCCCGTATGTATAAAAGATAAAATGAAATTAGGTTTTTAAATGTTATTATTATTATGCGCAGCGCGATTCACTGTACATAATAAATACAAACACATCTCACACATAAATCATCTCGCCTTTTTTAGGGAGTTTTCGGAAGAAATGAGACAATTCGAAAAAATCCGCAAAATCTTCGGCTTCAGAAATGTTGAAAATTCTGAAAAATTGCCAACTAGAACTAGAAAATTTTAGGTATTTTTATAGTTTTTACATAGTTAAGTTGTTATCTGCCATTTAAGCCTTAACTACAACTTCAAGTATATCCACCAGGAAATCAGCAGATGCTTAACAACGTGTCGTTTGCGAAACGTCGGGAGTGAGTAATTAAAGAGATAGTACACAAAAGCAGCTTTCCTGGTGAATATTCTTTGTAGTTAAGTTGGTTATAGATGATCCTGGCAGTAGTATTAATTAAAATTTAATCATGAAATAAGAAGGGAAATGAAAAGGGGCCAACTTGTCGTCTGAGAGCCGGAGCTTATTGTAGGTACGCATGTAATGAATTTGGAAGAGCCGATAGAAGGGACGAATAAAACGTCCTTCCACTTGAAGCCACCAGTCATTTAGTGGAACGAGCTCTCAGAAATTGAGTAGACACCTGCCCTCTTCCCAGATTTGAATTGAGCTTCCGCAATGCCAATATTTGACTGCCCGGAGGTCCCAGTCCTTAATCAAAGCGGGTCCCTCGCTGAGAGATCCGTAAACACCTGTTGGCTTCCCCACGTGTCTTCTGGTACCACAGCACGTGGCACACCCACATCCGCACGTGCACCTTTGCCCCACCTGCGCCATAACTACAATGCAAACAGTCTTCACTCAGGGAGAGGAGGCCTTCAAATAAAAAATCCGCCCTTTTACCTACAAATCAAGCATTGCAAAAGAAAATATGAGCTATTAATTTTTTAAGCCGCACCTCAACCAGATGGGTCGTTAGCGGCATTGAACAAGGTGTCTAAAGGGACACTGGAAGTGGCACGATTCTAAGGGGAGCCATGTTGCCACCCTTGACTAAAAAGGAGCGCCATCATGGACTCCACTGGCAACTCGGGGGGGGGGGGGGGAAATTAGGGGGTACAGTAATGACCACTGTTTAGCCCCCGAAGTAAATTTAAAAAAAATGAAGTAATACAACTAAGACTAGTTGCAAAATAGGATAATAACAATATACATGCTACTACCTATATATAGACAGTCAGCAAAGAAATAAAACTACGACTAGATGTATATAAATAAATCACAGATTAGATATCACAGTTCGTAGTAGAGGTCAGCGGCTCTCAGGGGGCTGATGCTAGACTCGGATGTCCACAAGGGCTGGGCAGTCCTCCAGAAAGTGGCGGATGAACAGATCACCCCCACACCTCCCACACACAACATCTCGAGCTTCTGCACAAAGCAGGTGTCTGTGAGTGAGACGGGTATGGCCAGTGTCAAACCCGGTTGACCAATATTCGATCCCTCCTTGGAAGTAGGGTTACGAAAGGGCCCACCGGGCTCAAGTCCTGAAGGACACCCCGCAGACCAGTGACTATGAGCTATCAATAAATCACTTTTGGGCACCGAAAGGCGAACAAACTTATAAAACATCTTGAAAAATCACTAAAAACGGCGAGAAATTACTAAGATAGTTTTAATCCATCTTTGTACAAGAATGAAATTTGAAAATGTTGACAAACACCAATTAGGATGGTAAGGATTGTGCACGCAAAAAGGTGCACCAAAATGTGCTAATTAATCAATTAAATGCACTTTTTCGTGGCCGAAAAAATCTTTGGCGTCTTCTACGCAGAATGCGTCTTTATCGTCTGCATTCTTCAGCAGAGGATGATTCCCACATATTACACCGAAAAACTGTCAACTCACAATACTGGAAAATAACAAGTTCAAAGGTGAACGGACGTAGGTTAAAAATCGGCCATTTTTTACAACTGTAAAACAGAGACTTTTTCAAAATGATGTAACTTGTCCAAATACGCCTGTACACTTGTTCATTTTCACACTGCATTACAGTGTGTTCTACACTTGTACGTTTATGAAACACTTGCACACTCATTTTAGCGAATTTTTGAAGAAAATTAAGCTATTGCTCTCGCCTCAAAATTTGTAGAATGTGAATTTTTGAAAAAAAATTATGCAGAAATCCGTTTCAGGCTATTCTGAATCATATTCTGAAGTTTAACGCATTTTTTTATGTATGTATATATGTATGTATATATGTATGTATATATGTATGTATATATGTATGTATGTATGTGTCATTCCAGACGATAACTGTCCGTAGAATTGTGCTAGAAACTTCAAACAAATTTTAAAATGTTAAGGACACAAAACGAAAGTTCAAGTTCGTTGGCCAGCATGATCGGATTACATCTTCGGGTTGAAATTTTCAAAAATGTAGTCAAAAATTTCAAAATAGCCCGTTTTTTGCGATTTGTTGTGCGAAATAATTTTTTCAGCATACTAACATGTGGTATATTCGGAATCAGCGTAAAATTTCCTATAAGAATATGTATCAAGTTTTCAAAAATTTCAAAGTTGAAAAATCAGTCTAAAATCGAAATAATGCCGTTCGCTAGTTGTAAAAATCGGTAATATTTGCATGAAACATTGTCCAAAGTCAGATTGAACTACTCTTATGGAAGTATCCCTGTATAACCAATCCTAGAACCATGCTGTTTAAAATAGGTGCTTTAAAAAAAATAAAAATAAATAAATGTAATCACAACTGATGAGTTTACTCTGTGCATGTGTTAATAATTTTATTCCATGTTTGTCTATCAAAATCATAAACTAAAATTTCTCAACACGATCAATAGCAACTGAAATGTCTAAGATTTCTTCAAAAATTCGCTCATGGGGTCATGCTGCATGACTGGACTTTTTTACAACTTGTACATAAAATCGGCTTTTAATTTGTCACTTGTTGCTTCATGAAATAGGCCCCTGGACAGCTACCACAGGTCTGTGGGTTGGTAGTCTGTTTCCGTGAGGCGAGCAGATCACTTGGTTGTTGAATAAAGTTGTTTCTCCCTTAAATACATTCTTGGAATTGTTTGGCTTTATCGATTTTTACCTCATTTATATAAAAGATAATACTATTTTTCAGTCTAATTTTTCGCAAAAATGCTCATGTTCTATTTCATACTCGATACATTTGTTCTGAGTGATATTCTGCTAAAAATATAAGTATGATTGTTTCAACAATTTTATGTTTTTTCAACACATTTTTGGAAATTGAGCAATTTAATGTGCTCCAAAAGTGATGCTCCAAAAACTTGGTATTTCTTTTTAAAATGCTCGATTTTTATTCATTTTTCTTTTTTATTATTATTATTATTTTATTTATTTATTTTTTTTTCCACGAAAGTGCGATTTTTTTTTAATTCTAAGGAGAGATATATATCGATTCTAGAATGACACACAATGACACACACACTCACATAACATTATGTAAATAGGACACTAAAATAATTTATGTCATTGATGCTGAAGTATCTACATATCGTTTTGGGCAATATTTAAATTTAAATTTTGTTCACAGGTGGTTTTGGCTCCTCTCATTCCTTCTCGGTTGCACCGCTTCTCCCACTTCTACAGACCACCCAAGAGTGAGTTGAAATGTGCTGTTCACATTCTTATTTCATTTTATTTGAATTTGATATAGGTAAAAATGGAAACCCTACTATTGGATGGTACTGTAAATAAGAAGTTCTAGACCCGACGAGAACAATTCCCACTCCATCCTGTTCCTCCCAACAAAGCAATCCATCAGCGTTGCCAACCTTCGTAAATATCCGAAATTGTAGGGAGTTACTGTCAAAGGTACAAACAAAATAGTCTGAATCGAACTTGAACGCCTGTATTTTAAAGCTATTTCTACTAGGTTAGTTGGACAAATAGATCAGAATGATTTGTATATTTTCTGGTCTGGATGCTCGCAAGCTCGAATCTCAAAAATACATAACATCAAGAAGTCAATTCCTTAGCAAAGTACAGATTAGTTTGACGAATAGATCAAAATGACTTTCTAAAATATGGCTTAAAATAATGACGTTTAAAAATATGTTTCGGAGGTGAATTCAAATGCAAAAATCGATCTCCGGTCCTTTGACTCAGTAGTTTGGTGTGCTATCCACTAGTCTACAGAGGACTACCTGCAAGAACAAAAACCAGTGAACAGTCATAGAACTTCGCTACTCATAGCCGGGCAGACTGTAATTTCCTCAGTATCCGCAAAGAGCGCTAGTTTCGCGCGGCCGCAGATGGCAGGCTTGTGACACTTAACAAACGGAGGGGGAAAGACAGTGGGGTGGGAGGTGCTCGCGTCGGTCTGGAACGTCTCGTGGTACTGTAATGATATTAATTAAAAGAAATTATATCTGGCACCAATGAGATGCTAACAGTTTACTTAGGGTGCAACACCTTATGAAATCCTTATGAAAAATGCTCAAGTAGATGATTAAATTATAGTAGGCGGGTAGGTACTTACCTGCTAATTTATTTAAATGGTACAATGAAGTTCCATTAAGATAAAACGAATGCTAGTCTGGATGTCAAAGCCTCTCTCGATAGTCTGATTGCATACGAGCTTTTTTTTGGCATAAACACAATGTTTTGCTAAATGCTAGCTGAATCATGGTAGAACCTCATTTGTCTAGGACATAATATAATAAATTCGATGTAAATTTGTGGGGAACCCACTCCACTACAGTGTCTAATTGTGCACTCCAATACAATAGTAGCCCCACAAATGTTCTGCACTCTATGACCATTTTTACATCATTTCCCCCCATTTCCTGTGAGGAGGAGAGTGGTAGCTTGGGAGTCTGCCATGATTACTATATGAGTGACATATCTTTCTAGGAATCCAGCAGCTTGACTGCATATAGCTTGACAGTGGACTGATTGGTACAATTTATATCAAATATCGATACGAATTGAACTGACTGATCTGAGGACTCTTCATTGAGCTTTTAATGTACCAATTGGTTGTGATATCGATGAATACCTTTCTATGCTGCATCCACAATGATGTAGGATGTGACAAGTATTGATGCTGATAAATTGTCCTTGCAGATTTGAATCCCTACTTTTCCAAAACCAAAACGCACACCTACCTAATAATTTCATAATATTTGACACAATGATAAGGCAATAAAACGCCCAAATAGCCCTTACTTACTGTTCAGCCAAGAAAACGGAGGCTCAAGGAGACATTCCTACCTACTACTACCTACTTACCAAATAACCTTTTTCTATTTTTATTGAACATAAAATGTTCATAAGCGAATATTTTAACTGATTGTCGGTTTCGATCTATGCCTAGGATGTAATGAAATTTCTCATTCGTGACTTCGCCTCTCACCGCTTAATATTACAGAGTAACCTCAACATTTCTGTCAAATCATCTCGCAAATCATTAGATTATAACTTACAAATGGTTCTTTTTCACTATAACGAACGATTCGCGTCGCTGTCTATGGTTATGATAGATTTTTCAGCCGCTTGATCACTCCATACTCCGTATTCGTATTTTACTACCCAGACGATTCGAGTTCGTCCGATCCGTCGAGGTTCTTCAAACAGAAAGTCGAGTCATTTGATGACAAGTCATTTTGTTAGAAATTTCAACCTTACGAAGTTGTAATCATTCAAATTCTCCAATATCCAACAATTCAATAATTTAGGGCATTACGTTTTGTGTTTATATAATATCGAATTCTTGAATTATATATATTATCGAACACTTCGAACTATCATACAAATTTAAGCGAACTCGAACGACTAAAAAGTGAAAAAATTGAACTTGATGGAATTTACGTTTGCGCATGCGCAGATTGAAGTACTGATTCAGCAATAATTAAGCTGATAGGGACCATCTACAACCTAACCCTCGCATTCTCTGACAAATTCACCGAAATCGGATGAAAACAGTGGAAATTAAGATCATTACAAGGATTTCACATAGGCGCATGCGCAGTAGCTATTAATGATACAGTTATTTAGAAATTAATATGAGATGATCAAATCGTCATCCCCCGACTATCATCCAAATTTGAGCGAGATCGGGCGAATAAGGCGTGAAAAAATGGAGAATAATGGAATTTACGTTTGTGCATGCGCAGAATGGAGTATTGATTTGCAACAATGAAACTGATAGGGGACCATATACCCCCTAGCCCACACATTCCCTGAAAATGTCACCCCAATCGAATGAAAACTGTTGAAAATAAGCTTGTTACAAGATTTGCGGACACGACACACACGCACGGAACCAAAGTTGTTCAGAATGGTCTAAAACGTAAAATACGAGTGGAAATTTTGATTTTGGAGGCCAAAAATGTTTTTTCCCCCGAAACAGAAAACAATGCTTCCGCTACCTTCAAGTAGACTCGGGAGCAAAAAAAAAAAACCCCCAAAAATAAAATAATATAGCTAAGACTAGATGTAAAATAGGCTAATAACTATATACATGCTACTGCAAACAATCTTCAAAATGAAATAAAAATATGACTAGATTTATATAAATATATCACATCTCACTTGCATCTTACTTGTGAAACACAGAAATACAACAAGAACCTAACACAGCTCTAGGAAAGAAACAAGAGGTCGAGGAATGCAGATAAAAACGGTCATCGGCTGAGAGGAACTGAATGCACAAGTGTGGAGTGCAAGCCGTGTCAAAAACCTTTCGAAGTTAAACAGCCCGGCAAGCCAAAGGAAACGCTCGTACGTCAAGATAAAACCGAGGCGGAAGAAATAGCGAAAACATGGTTCAACGTTCAAGAGAAAATAAGGCGGAAGGGCGTGAGGTCATACGATAGAAGGTCTTGAATAAATCATTCAGAAGAAGTCCAGAAGTCAGTCTGTCAGGAACAAGTAATGACTGATTGCCACAAATGTATATATAGGTATTTTACCTATTATTTTGAGGAACTGCACTCTCCTAGGCTATTACGAGTACAAACGATAAAACGTAATTGATAAAAATCAATTTTCCTCACTTATTAAGGATTTTTTTAACGTTTACTTTTTCTATGAAAAGTTACAAGTGTTTCCCCATCATTTTGAACAAGTCACTGTTTTACGGTTGTAAAAAATGGCCGATTTTTAACCTACGTTAATAATACGTCCATTCACCTGTAAACTTGTTATTTCCTAGCATTGTGAGTTGACAATTTTTCGGTGTTTAATATGTGGGAATCATCTTCTGCTAAAAAATACATACAAGAAGCATTCAGCGTAGAAGGCAAATTTAACGAGGAACGTATGTGCCGCACCCAACTTGGCAGACGTTTTATCCACTTGAGGGGAATAGTGGTCATCACTCTACCCCTCATTTTTTCCTCCCCGATTTGTCAGTGGAGTCCATGATGGCGCTCCTTTTTAGTCAAGGATGACAACATGGCTCCCCTTAGAATCTTGCCACTTGCAGTGTCCCTTTAGACACCTTGTTCAGTGCCGCTAATGACCCGTATGGTTAAGGTGTGGCTTGAACCTTTAAAAAAACATGCAAGTTGCAAATGGGCAATCATTCAGAAACCCAGGGCCAAAACATGACTATTTTACTATAATTATAGTGTAAAATATACAAATCTGACGTGCCTACCTCACCCCCGAGGTAATAAAAAAGTCTGCCAAGTTGGTTGTGGCACATAGCTTCCTCGTATCTGTACCATGAAAGCACAGCTCATTGCATCTTAAAATATTGCATAACGGAAAATGCCACCTATATCAAGACGTAGCGTAAAACGTCAAAATCGGCCAATTAGAACACGAAAAAATGATGCTTAAAGTAATTTACGTTTACACATGCGCAGAATGAAAGAAATTATTAGAGAACATTGAAATTGGTAGAGGATGCCAAACCCCCACAATTCCTGAAAATGTCATCAAAATCGGACGAAAACTGTGGAAATTAAGCTCGTAACAAAGATCATGGTAGACGTTTTCCACTTGAGGGGAAGAGTGGTCGTCACTCTATCCCTTATTTTTTCCTCCCTGATTTGTCAGTGGAATCCATGATGGCACTCCTTTTCAGTCAAGGATGGCAACATGGCTCCCCTTAGAATCGTGCCACTTCCAGTGTCCCTTTAGACACCTTGTTCAGTGCCGCTAATGACCCTTCTGGTTAAGGTGCGGCTTAAACCTTTAAAAAAACCATGCAAGTTGCAAATGGGCAATCATTCAGAAACCCAGGGCCAAAACATGACTATTTTACTACATAGTGTAAAATATACAAATCTGACGAGCCTACCTCACCCCCGAGGTAATAAAAAAGTCTGCTAAGTTGGGTGTGGCACATAGCTTCCTCGTATCTGTAACATGAAAGCACAGCTCATTGCATCTTAAAATATTGCATAACGGAAAATGCTACCTATATCAAGACGTAGCGTAAAACGTCAAAATCGGCCAATTAGAACACGAGAAAATGATGCTTAAAGTAATTTACGTTTACACATGCGCAGAATGAAAGAAATTATAAGAGAACATTGACATTGGTTGAGGATGCCAAACCCACAATTCCTGAAAATGTCATCAAAATCGGACGAAAACTGTGGAAATTAAGCTCGTAACAAAGATCATGGTAGACGTTTTATCCACTTGAGGAGAAGAGTGGTCGTCACTCTGTCCCTTATTTTTTCCTCCCTGATTTGTCAGTGGAATCCATGATGGCGCTCCATTTTAGTCTAGGATGACAACATGGCTCCCCTTAGAATCGTGCCACTTCCAGTGTCCCTTTAGACACCTTGTGCAGTGCCGCTAATGACCATTCTGGTTGAGGAAAAAAAAAAAAATGCAAGTTGCAAATGGGCAATCATTCAGAAACCCAGGGCCTAAACATGACTATTCGACTATATAGCGTAAAATATACAAATCCGACGTGCCTACCTCACCCCCAGAGGTAATAAAAAAGTCTGCCAAGTTGGGTGTGGCACATAGCTTCCTCGTATCTGTACCATGAAAGCACAGATCGCATCTTAAAATATTGCATAACGGAAAATGGTACCTACCTATATCAAGACGGAGCGTAAAACGCCAAAATCGGTCAATTTGAACACGAGAAAATGATGCTTAAAGTAACAATGAAATTGGAAGAGGATGTCAAACCCGCACAATTCCTGAAAATCTCATCTAAATCGGACGAAAACTGTGGAAATGAAGCTCGTAACAAAGATTACATTCTGCGCAACAGAAGTGACTAATGATGCAATCGCGTTAAAAATGATTTGGGTTCAATAAATTGTCCCAACTATCCTCCGAAAATGAGCGAGATCTGACGACTAGGGCGCGAGAAAATTATGCTTGATGAAATTTACGTTGGCGCATGCGCAGAGTAATTGGTGCAGTAATAACTGTAGCGCATGCGCAAAACTTAAACTGATCGACACAGACAAAAATCCAAGACTAATCGACCGATTTTTATGAAATTTCCAAAGATTGTGCGGTTTAGCTCCTAGACGATCCTCTGTAAATTTCATTGCCATTGGAATTATAGTAGTCCGTGCGCATGCGCAAACATTAATTTCTTATAACGTCTACTTATCAATCATTTCCACTCGTACTGTGTTCTTCAACCAAATCAATACATCCATGTTACAATATGTGACGAAGCTCACACCCAACTTGGTAGACATTTTTCTTATATTTCGATTGGTGCCAAACGTCTATCATTAAAGAGTTTTTGGTGACTACTGACGTGCACTTAACGTCACCCTAACGTACCTAAGAGTACGCGACCTTAAGGGGACGTAAGAAACGTCGTACGTTAGAATGGCTCATTTAATGTCACCTGTTAGGGGACCCAAAGGCACACGACACCAGCCTAACTTTCCTGTAAATGTAACACTACTGGTCACCTCAAAATTACTCAAATACTGGTGAAGTACATAATAACAGTTTTTTGTTTGGGGGGGGGGGGGGGGGGTTCCAAATGCCCCATTAGGTACCTACTAATTATGTTGATGTGGCGGGTCGGTTTTTTTTTTAACACCTCTCAAACTTGGTTATTGTACGTTTCAAGTCGCGGATCTGAAGTCCGCCTCCGCCGTCTAACATTACTAGCCTGCAAATAAAACAAAATCAAAAAAAAAAAACCGTTATTTGCGCACAAACTCTATTTGGCCTTGTTTTTTATTATTATTTCACATATTTTAAATGAGAAACATGACTTTTAAGACACTACCTCTTCACAGTATTGTTCTTAGTTTGGCTGATCTCTCCGCTGTTTTCTCGTGAACATTTCGTGAAGTGCTGCCTCCACTGATGATTATCAGGTAAAATCCTGGTTCATTGTCATAGAGATCAATACTTTTTCGAATACTTATTTATAATTTACCCAACGGAAAACCCAAAAACGAAGTTCGTAACAAATAATGGCCCATAAGTGCAACTAAACCGCGGTGTTCCCCACTTGAGGCTTACTACCTTTGCGTTAAATCCATGTCCTGTTTAAGGATTGAAAACTAAAAATGAGAAATTAGCCCGAATTTGTACTGAAACTAATATGAAATTCGAATTTAGGATTGAAAATCGGCGTTTCATATCGAAATAAAGAAATTTATTAGACAACCAGTAGACAACAAGGCAGCTGGGGGAAAAATATCGCGTTGCCCAACCACCTTTAACGTGACATCAAAATTAAGTAAACCGTTCTCCCAGTTCCATTTGGGTTAGCATCTTCATTTGCTCCCTCAAGACTATGGTGATGGGTGACGTTAAAGGGCCGATTACACGAGCAACAAAAGTTGCGCAACTCCAAAAAAATTGCACTAGAAAAGTTGTACGCAACACGAAGCAATAAAATTGCCTCGTGTTGCGTCAAGATGTTGCAAGGAATTAATTGCACTGTGTTGCACCAATAAAGTTGAGCAATAGAAATTGCTCAATTGTTTCGTTTACCCGGGCGACTACAGTTTGCGCCATGGACGGTGAAGAGGTGGTCGTCGCTGCTGCTGCCAACCAAAGGAAAAAGTGGGGAATTTGGCAGCGCCAGTTTCTGAGCCAGAGAGAATGTGGGTTGGCTCTCACCTCTGAAATTCTTTCACGTCAATATTTGCTCATAAGGCCATGCTGCACAAATAAACTCCTATCTTTGCTACGTTAAAATTCTCTCATGGGGCAATGCTGCACCCCACCAGTGCAGTTTCACGTCAATTTTTCCTCATAAGGCCATGCTGCACATATAAACTCCTATCTTTCCTACGTTAAAATTCTCTTATGAGGCAATGCTGAACCTCACCAGTGCAGTTTCACGTCAATATTTGCTCATAAGGCCATGCTGCACACAAACTCCTATCTTTCTTATGTTAAAATTCTCTCATGAAGCACTGCTGCACCCCATCAGTGCAGTTTTACGTCAGTATTCGCTCATAAGGCCATGCTGCACCCCATCAGTGCAGTTTCACGTCAATATTTGCTCATAAGGCCATGCTGCACAAATAAACTCTCAATGTGATTGGCTGTTTCGTTCCCTCTCCCGACCCAAGGCCGAAAAATTGCCGCAATAGTGCAATAATTTTCCAAACCCCTTGGACTTCATTTCAACACGATGCAACAGTTCCCGAGAGGGCTCGTGGGCCTATAATGTTGTACAACTCCCGTCAATTAATTGCCTGCAATCTTCGGCAACTTTTTCGAGGTGAGAATAGTTGTCCAACTTTTTAGAAATAGTTGTGCAATACTTTTTTCTGCAATTATTGCCGGAAAAAATCGCTCGTGTAAAAGGGCCTTAAGTTGAAGTCGCCGAAAGCTGTCTATTATGTTTGAGCAATGCGTCCTATACTTTGTTAAATATTTATCTATGTGCCAGTTTTCTGTATTGAAGGTATATCTAATACAGAATTGAAAAGCCTTTGTGTAATAATTTGCAGTGTTTTCTCTCCTCAAACTCTCTGCCCAATCGATTAGTCCAAACTCTGAAATTACCGGCGACTCAAAACGATGTCAATTACGATGATTTCGACGAGATCGTGTCTCATTAAGTCAGTTAGGAGCTGAGGTGATTGAGAGATCCATCTCGGATGACTTTATTATCACGTAATTAGATCTTCATTGAGGATGTCGGCGGACCCGCCCGAAGATGATCTGTGATTACGGGTGATTGCCTATTCGAAAAACATATCTAAAATCGCCTTATACACGTGCGACTAGGCCTACTTTCAAAATAAATTTCAGAGATGTCGTAGTAATTTCACCCTATGAATTATCTCTGATATTCTTAGCATAGGCATGTATTATAGCTTGTGTTCCGAATCGAGGGCACGGAAACTAGAGGTAGGTAAACATTCCTGAAATACCTTGAGATGGAAACAGGAAACTTCAAAGACAGGAAACAGGAAGGTGGAAACTATGTATCCCAGAACGATTGAGTATTTCTTTTGGTTTATTATTTTCCAATAAAATACAATCCAATCGGCTATTCACTTATTAGAATATCTAAAGAAATCATACGCCTGAAACCTGAATTTTTTCTTTTGCTGTATTATCATTCCAAACGTAGAAACTGTTTTCATGTAACAACTATACACCATTTTAGCATGGAACATAAAAATTGATGAAAACGTTTAAACAAAAATCCTAGAAATTTATCAAAGTGTTGGAAACGTCTGAATTCAAGGAAAAATTTAGAATCATCATCACTTCCTACGGTACCTACCTACGGATTAATTGAGGTGCACTAGGCTTATATATATGCAATTATACTAAACTTACTGCATGCAAAATCTTATATGTGGACGTTACTTCCTTAGAGGTTTATCCTCAATTGTTACTTCAGCGCGAAAAACCCTTTTTTTGGACAATACCTATTGTATTATTTAAGTTTACTTACAATGTATTATGTAAGTACGTGGGATAAAAACGGGGCTTCGAACCGAGAACGACTAACAACAAAATGTAAACAAAACAAACTCAATCCAGCAATATGCTACCTTAGAACAGAAATATTGCTACAAGAGATCATTTTAATATTTTCTGTTAAAATTTTTCAATCACCTCAGAAGGCTTCTATTTCTCGTTTTGTTTTTGACATTTTATGTCTTTGCTATGGCACACAAACTAAAAAAACGTCACGGAAAATTGCTCACGAAAATATTTTGATGATTTCCACTTACAACGAGTCGTTGCTAGGGAAATGGTACTTCGTTGTTTTTCATCCCACAAAATTCGTTGACCATTCGTTCGAAAGCTCTCGATTTATCCAACCATATTATGTTAACTACTGCGAAGTGCGTGGCCAACAAGCTGAGTTATGAGCAAGGTTATCTGAATAATTGTGTACACTCAGGTGGTCATTCTCAATAATTGATATTGTGAACATGATTGCCACCGCTTGTTAATTTCTGATGATTTCATTGAGCTGGTGTTTCGATGATTTGATTCATAGCAGGTGATCCAAATATTGCGAGAACGGTTTGATTTGTGAAGCGGTGGCTAAATCATTTTAATAGGTAATTTCTATACTTTACACTCTAGGAAGCTGTAATTTCGTATGTAGCCTCTTTAGGACATTTACTTGACGATGCCCAGCGTCCGGATCAGATGAGTGGCTCTTAAAGCTTATTTCTGTTTTACACTCCAGGAAGCTGTAATTTCGTATGTAGCCTCTTTAGCACATTTACGTGACGATGCCCAGGGTCCGGATCAGCTGAGTGGCTCTTAGAGCTTGCATACGAGTCTGCATCACAGACTTGTCTTCAACAAACTAAAGAGATAAAATGTTGCAGACTCGTATGCAAGCGTTTCTTTAAAAGGGGAAGTTTTCTTCTTTTTCTTTGTTTTAACTGTGATTTAATTCTTAAATGGTATAATACAAACGATATATCTACCATCAATCAAAAACTAATTAAAGAATGCGGGAAACTATTTTGAATCGAAATACCAAGCTTGATGAAATGGGCAGTGAAAAGTAGGGGAAGTTCGTAGGAGAAATTTGGTGGACACTGAACAATGGATATTTTTCTAGGGAAAAGTCGTCCCAGAAGGTACTGTGGGAAGCGACTTGATTTCAATTTGCAGTATCCATATTTCCGTTTCGTTGACTAGTGATTCGGTGATTTTACTCCTCTCTGAGGGACTTTATAATTGCCACGTCATTTTGCCCTTTCACAAACGAACCTAAAGGCCATATCACACTAGCATTTTTTCCGCATTTTTTCTGCGTTTTAAATGCCTAAACGTGAAGAAGAAGAAGTGCTTCTTTCCAAGGTCAGCTTTTTCAACCATTGCGCATCCTGGCGGAGCGTTTTTAAACTCACTTGGGAAAATTAGAACACGTTCTAATTTTTACCTTGACGCAAAAAAAATGCTAAACATAACCCTTGTGATGGTAACGTTTCACTGGGAAACCGCGTTGTTCCTTCCCGTTTTCATTCCAGTTCCAGTTCTCCTGTGCCAAAAATATCGTTCCTTGTTCCTTGCCGAACTTTTCTTATTTTCTTGGTGCCGAACTTCTTTTCTTATTATTCTTATTTCAGTGCCGAACTTCTATTTTTATAACGTTTTTGTTTGGTCGCGCACCAATGCCTCACCTCGCATGACGTTAAGTAGGTAACAGCACCCCTCCGGTCACTAAAGAGACTGCACTAAACAAATGCCGAATCAGGTGAATGAACTGTAGAAGTGAAGTTTGTTGTTTGAGAATTATTGCCGTGCACTCTTGCTTCTCTGTTGAGTTCAAAGCCTTCAAATTACATACCTGTCTTCTTATATTATAAATATAATTTAAAATCGAATAATCATTTTTCGTTCTTGACCACGTCCCTAGCGGGAACAGTTTTTTTTATTATTAAGAACAAGAGTTGTCCAGACACTGTTTGAAAACACTAGGCACGTCAAACGTTACTTCAATAGAGAGTTTTTGGCGACTTCAACTTAACGTCACCCGTTACCGTAGTCTTGAGGGAGCAAACGAAGATGCTAACCCAAATAGAACCGGGAGAACGGTTGCCTTAATTTTGATGTCACGTTAACGGTGGTTGGGTAACGCGATATTTTCCCCCAGCTGTCTTGTTGTCTACTGGTTGACTAATCAATTTCTTCATTTCGATATGAAACGCCGATTTTCAATCCTGAATTCGAATATCATGTTAGTTTCAATACAAATACGGGCTAATGTCTCATTTTTAGTTTTCAACAGGGGATGGATAGTAAGCCTCAAGTGTGGAACACCGCGGTTTAGTTGCACTTATAGGTCATTAGTCGTTACGAACTTCATGATTTTTGGTTTTCCGTTGGGCAAATTATCAACAAGTATGAATTATTTATCTCTATGACAATGAAACAGGATTTTACCTGACAAAATCATCAGTGAAGGCAGCACTTCACGCAATGTTCGCGAGAAAATAGCTGAGAGTTCAGGCAAACTAAGAACAAAACTGCGAAGAAGTAGTGTCTTAAAACTCATTTGTCTCATTTAAAATAATATATGTGAAATAATAATAGAAACATGGCTCTAATCGACCAAATAGAGCCTGAGCGCAAATGAACGGAACTTTTCGATCGAGTTGAAGGCTAGTAAAACTGGACAACGGAGGCAGACTTCAGATGGCACATTCGGTTTCTACGCGACTTGAAACGTAAAATAAGTAACCAAGTTTGAGGGGTGTTCAAAAACCTACCCTCTACATCAACATAATTAGTTGGTAATGAGGCATTTGAAAAGAAAAACTATTATATTTACTTCAGCAGTATTGGAGTAATTTTGAGGTGAGCAGTAGGGTTACATTTACAGGAAGGTTAGGCTGGTGTCGTGTGCCTTTAGGTCCCCAAACGGGTGACGTTAAATGAGCCATTCTAACGTACGACGTTGCTAACGTCCCCTCAAGGTCACGTACTCTTGGGTACGTTAGGGTGACGTTAAGGGTAAGTTAGTGGTCACCAAAAACTCTCTAATATTTCAAGCCCTAACCTGAGAGGCTTAATAAAATTGCATTCCGCCAGAATGCGCTGTTTTTGCAGTTATTCCTCTTCATCATTCACTGCTGACCTTGAAAAAACGCACTTTGCCTTCTTCACGTTTCAGCGTCTAAAATGCGAACAAAATGCAAGAGTGATACGGCCTTAATAAGAATTTCTTTATTTGTAATAAGTATAATAAGTCTAAAGTTGCTAGGCAACCGGATCCGTATAGTAATAATAGTAATTGTGTTTTACTCATTACATTCTCCAATTGAAGATGTTAGGTACTGAAGTTAGAAGCGTAAAATTATTAATTTTGGTTGTATCCATACCAGGAACTTCTGCATCCTCTACAATTCATGGAGGGGCTCTGTCCACCCTGCCTCTCTCAAACTGCGCCACTGATATTACTTAAGAATTAGCAAAATTAGATCTTAATTTGAAGTTTGTTGGTCTGCACGTACGTACTTTGGCTTTTACCTCAGAAATGTCGGACGTTTTAACCCTGTACGGTCGTGTTTATTCTCGAACTAACACAAACCCATCAACTCCCGACTCTGTTTATTTTAGAACCACTGTGAGTCTCAGTACTCGGGCTTGTTGCTACGTAATGTTTACGAGCATTTACCCCAACTTCTGAGTTGTATAATGGATGCGACGGTCTTTTTAAAATACGTAGGTTTCCTTCGACTGCTATACTGTTTCTTTGGAAGGCATTAATACTTGTGATTCGTGTTACAACGGCAGTTTTAAAGGGTCGTTCGTTCATACTTATGTACCTACTTAGACCGTTTACAGCATTTTTAGCGTTTTAAAGCTTTACAAACGACATTGGTTCCGTGTCGTCAAATTTTCGACCGACTCTGGCGGTATTTTACTTGAATACGTGGGGTTGTGGGTCGTTTACCTAGATGGTTCACTGAAAATTCCATTGAATTCGGACAAGAAAT
Organism: Adelphocoris suturalis; assembly: GCA_030762985.1. Lineage (NCBI taxonomy): Eukaryota > Metazoa > Arthropoda > Insecta > Hemiptera > Miridae > Adelphocoris > Adelphocoris suturalis. The sequence continues at coordinate 11,614,678 of CM061050.1, forward strand.
AACCCCTACACATACGCAAACATGAAATCTCAGCAACACTCCAACATAAATTCCTGCACCGAATCAAAGCTGCCCTCCTCTCCGTTCTGCAGCACATGTGGAGAATATTGAAATTTGGAGCACATCATTGTGTTGTTGGAAAAATGATGGAAGAAGAAAGATATTTTTTGATTCTCTTCAAAATGTAACTCGACCGTTCAATTTCGACAGCATAGTTTACCCCCTGAATTCGTGTGTGATATCTTCTTTAGTAGAATTTTTGGAAAAAAGTGAGATAGATATTTGAGATAGCCATTGTGGTGAAAACCACCCCCTCTTGTCAACAGCCCTTTTCAGGGCTACCAAAAAGAGGTAGACACAACACAAAAATATTTATAAGACGTCGAGTTATAACTCCGTCAAACAAAATATTTCACCAGAGAGAAAATACGAAATTCTCTCTCAAAAGTGAAATATTAACTAATAACATACAAGGCGACCTCCCTAGACACTTACTGGGCGAGAGAGACGCGACAAGTATCTCGAACCAAGTCGCCTTGAATGAGAAAACTCAAACAGAAAATCAAACGTCCTCTAAAACTAACAAGGACAATTCAAACAAGCCTACTCGCCAATCAGAAACACTGATTACACGAGAGACAATAGGCGAACCAACCAGGAGGCGGCAAGCAACCACCTCTGGTCCAGCAGCCACCTCGGGGACCCCGTCTGAACAACGGACGCAGGGAAACCACCCGAGGTCCCCGTCTAAACTCAAGGTCGTCGGCTCCGCGACGGACGCTCGTAAGCCACCCCCGGGGACCCCGTCGCAACGACGGACGTGGGGAAACCACCCCGGAGGACCAGCTCAGCTATCATACTCGCAGATACTGAGAAAACAATGTGCGAGCCAATGAGATTACACAGTCGAATTAATGAAATTAAGCGGACCAATCAGGAGGCGGCAGGAGGCGGCAACCTCCCTATAAATACCCCGCTCGGAGCCCTCCGAAATTCATTCTACTCTCCGCTCTCGACGACTACACCTCGAAGTACGAAGATTTCCACACGCTCTACGCTGACGAACCTTCTGCTCCCGAGTTCATCTCAAGAACGGCTTCCTACTGCTTTCTACAAGGCCTACCTTCTCTCCACACAGATCTCGCATTGGCATCTACGAGTCCAGTGATTATTCATCCTGCTCATTGCCCAACGTAGTTCATCTGTCAGGACGCCACCCGGTACATCTATTGATATTCTCATTAGATCGTACGCCCGCTGGGACGTTCCTAGTCGTGTCGCCCGGGTTTCGTAGCACTAGGCTCGTCACCGACCGCTGTGGGCACGCCGGTAAATTACTCAGCTCATACGCTCTAATTTACCGTCCAAGGAAGTCTTTTTCAAGACTACAAGGTAGGACCCTGACATCTGAGCAAAGGAAAGAAGCTCTGTCAAGCGAGTCCACCTTCTAAACCCTCTATTTCTATACATAGAGGCATCGAAAACGAGCTAATAACTCGGATATTTCGATGGAACGTCGGCCGTCCTATTTCCTCATGCAAGGGGAGGTAGAACACGGCGCGACCGGGCCTCTTAGCCCACGCAGCGCTACCTACCCGCTGCCTGGCCAGTCCGCTGTTCCTAGAAACGGCTCAAGGCTCGATCCTCGCGACGAGATCGCCTTCTCACCTAACGTATTCACGAAGGAAACGTTAGATCAAGCCTCACCTACACAAAAGTTCGAGGATACCTTTCAGACCCGCTCTGAAGTCAATCATTATGATTCGACAAAGATTTCCGAATATCCACGATATTCGACACAAGGCTACCCGGCCGATCCGAGTGTCAAATACACTCCAAATGTACAAAAAACAAAGGATACTTTTCAGTACCTCAACCAAGCTCAACATATTCCTCCTACAGATATAAACCTTAGGCCGGAATATTACAAAACGGCTCAGTACCAAACTGATCGAACCCAGCACCCACTATGCGAGCCCAGTGCTCCACGTGGCTGCGACACGAACTATCTCTCAGTTCATCCCGCCAAGCAAGCTGACCTTGACGGTTTCGCTCACATTCCTTACAGGAATAACCCAGGGACTAACCCGCATAATCAGAATATAAATGTCCCACTTGGTCTACCTACACCAAGTAAAACATATTTAAATCCACTACAGCCATCATGAAAAAAACCTACTAAAGTCTATTAGTTGTTGAAGCAAATCAAAGAGTTATTAAGAATTTTTCAGAACATATAGTATCATAAACAAGACAAAAAAGGATTTCCGAACCATGCAGACGAAATTTCAAGATATATCTAAACACCATTTCCATTTCGTTATAGTTCTGGTACATGTACAAATTGTTTAAAACCAATAAATGAATTTAATTATTTTCATGGAAAAAACTCATACTAAATTGAATCCGGCAATTAAATAAATATTTTGAATTTTTAACTTTAAAAAAAAAAAAAAAAAATTTATAAAAAAACATAAATAACAATTAAACTCCAATTACCTGCGTCCAATCTAAGACTGTATAGTAGAGGATTTCCTTACAAACATATGTACGTAATATATCGGTACTTTAGATACAAATAATACAATAATGTGGAGTGGGCAATAAAGGATAAAACTACCTAACAATCATTCGCTGATTTCACCGTAGAATTCAGATAAAGCAGACGATAAATAGGTACATTATGTTAACCTCAAACAATGGTATCGGCTTTAGACTAACATTTCCGGGCATTAAATCAATTCCAATGCACACAAGCAAACGTTGGGCTATCCTCAACTCTCACGAATTATATTTGATTTCACTGCAAGTTGGTGTACTCGGGAACTTACTCAAGCCTTCTTTAAAGCCTAGGTTTCTAAAAAGCTAAAAACTCCATAACCCGTCTCAGATGAACAAATAGGTACTTAGCTACGTGATAAGCGAAAAGACTAAAATGATTTTGTTTTATTTTTCAATATACCTACCTATCTCCCTACCTGTTTGAAGAAAGCTGGCCTACGAAAAAAAAGTTGAAAACTATGGATGGGACGCTCTCCGAAGGCGATGAACGATGAAATTTCAATTACGGTGACTCGAAATAGAGAAGGGCCAAGCGCCATTGATAACATTTACATAATGTACAGATGAGGAGATAGGGTAATTGAAAACTTCAACTGGAATGAAGGGGTGTTGGAAGGCCTTTCATGGAGAAGGTATTCTCTAGGGCCCATTATGGCGCCCTGTAGGTACCTATCGCCTTTATTATCTCTTCAAGATGTATAGGTTGTCTTTATGTGAGTAGAATTCATAAAATCGAGTCAGGTCTTTTGTTATTCCGTATTGTTTCCGACTGAGTGCGTTACGTTTCAGTGCGTTAAAGTGATGAATTCATACGATCAACACCTTTTGATCGTAAAGTTACCGTAGTCGGATGATGCAGGTTCTGTGACTTCTAATTTGTGATTTGATGGGGTGACCTCTCCAGTGTGTGTGAACGATTAAGGATTGAGGAGTTGACATTTCAACTAAATAAATAAGAAAATTTAAATTCATGACGTACATAATTAAAGCAAAAGTCCCAGTCATGCAGCACGATCGTACATGAGCGAATTTTCGCTGGTACTTTGCAAATTAACTTGGCTATTTGTGAAGTGACTAGTCGTTTTAATTAACGTCTAGAGAAGGTTAAGCAAATTGTCAAATATTCGTCCTCGAAATGAGACAGTTTGCCAAATTTTCCAAAGCATTTTGTTAATTGACTAGACATTTAATTAAATTGAGCAGTCTACAAAGGTTTTGTAAGTGTTATGTTATATAGTTCCATCTCTAAACAATGATGATATAATATTTTAATATCGAAAATAACAAACCAAAATATATCATCTCTAGAACATTAATCTTCAGAAAACTTGAATGCACTTTACAAAGGGTAGGTACCTACTTTAAATTTGGATAAACCTTTCTAAAAACGCCAAAAATCTTGCATGAAAGTCTGCAAGACATTGAAAAATGTTATGTATTCACTTCCCAGGCTAATTGTGGTTACAATCATGTTTATAAAATTAACTAAGAAGGATCAAAACAATTATTCAAACAACCACGCTCATATCTCAGATTGTTGGCCAGGCACTGAGCAGTGGTTAACATAAAACGGTTTGGTAAATCGAGAGGTTTCCAACGACTGGCAAACGATTTTTGTACGAAGATAAATGCCTATGATACAGTTGCAACGATTTGGTTGTTAAGCAGTAATCATCAGAAAATCAGAAGTAATACTTTTCGATGACGTAACGTAACACTTTTCGATTCTCTGTGCCAAAGTAAAAACATAAAATGTCAATATTGAGCAGAAGTTGATTGAGGGGGGTTAAACAGTTTGTTTTCTTGGTCGATTACAAGGGTTCATTATAGAAAATAACAGCTTCTAGTTGGAGGCTCCACTAGTTGAGTAGACATTTGGGTTCTTCCGATATTGTAGTTCTGCCATCGTAAAAAGGAACTGTGTGGGGCGCAGAATGATTGTCATACAAAACAACAAATCGCGGCCAAAAAAGAATCGTTGATCGTCGAAACCCCGGTGATATTTTGGCAACTGGTGACAAACTCCTGATTCACGTTCCGAAATTCGATAGAGGGCTACTTGACGGCAGGACAATTGAAAGCCTTTAACTTGAGCGAAAAGAAAGTTCATGGAAAGTCAGAACAAAAGCAGGAGTTTTGAAACCGTGATGTTCACTAGATCAGTTAGCGAAACCGAACGGTGACCTGACTGAAGCAGATGTGCCAATGAAAGAAAAAGTTTCTATTCGCGAAGCAGCAGCGTTCTTTTCGCAGTGAAGGTCAGGGGAAGACAAAATTCAACTACATGCCAATTGGAAAACAGTGCGCCAGTGGGAAATATGTTTCAAAAAATGAAAAATAACACGTGCTTACTCTATTAGAAACTGATAGATCGATTTTGATGAAATGGGTACCTAGGGATTGTGCCACTGTACAGAGAAGATAGACACAGACAGAAACTGCTGCCTTGGCCCTTTGTCACGTATTCGCAGGTATCCACATCTTCAAAAATGGTTCGTTATTTTCAATAATGAAACATAATTGTCCTAGTGAAAAAAGTGTAAAATACCGTTCATTTGTAGGTAGGTAATAGGTACAGGTAGGTACATATTTATAATATAGTTACCTACATCTTGTTCATTGATCATGTTAAAGTTCCCGAAAGAGATTGCCCTAACAACTAGGTACCCTTCCCAGATCCCTTCCTTCTTCTATTACATCTATTTCTAGTAAAAAAATTAAACCAGATAGGTAGATAAAGTTGTAGCTAATTTAATACTTCTTCCATTATGAAAGAAAAAGAATACATTACACGTTAGGTTATCTATGACTCGGGCTTAATCATGAAGATTTGGAGCAGTGCAGTCACGTTAGTGTGACTTTTGAATCGTTTCATTCAATCGTACGATTCCCTATTTGTACAGTACGACTCAGTGGTTAGCTTCTGGTTTGCTTGCGCTAGAAAACTACCATTCGTACAACGACTCAGCTGAACGACTCGGATGGAAAACTATAAGAACTCCCTATTAGATCCACCGCACCGTTACTTTTGTCTCGTTTTTTCGTGACAATATTTTGTAACGAAAAACCTATTTTGTGTCCCGGTAAAAGCGTGTTCCGCGCTAAAACTTACGCCTAAATCTAAAAATAACATCTATAACGAGTTTCCTCACCCCTTAGTCATTGTAGTGGATTTATCGGTTGGTTATGCGGATTCACCCCTTTGGGTGACTTTACATGTTTGACTAGGAGTTGAGACTTGCCCGTAAAACTTTGAGTAAAATGTCCTTGACTGTTTGAAGGACATTTTATCCTTATTATTGAAACTTGTGTTTCTTTTTACCTCTGTTTGTATAGTTTTTGGGTCTTGTTTGGAAGGTAATTTTTCTGGTGTAGTTCGCCGTCTTAAATAGCTTGACTCACGTAGTGAGTTTTTAGCTTGGTCTTTGGTGGCCCTTAAAAGGGCCGGCGAAGTGTTGTGTGGTGTGAAATTCACCTCAGTCATGAATGCAGATTTTTCATAGGTTGTAAGGTTTTTTGTTCAACCACTCATTCTGGATATATCCGTGTGCCTATTTGTGATGGGGTAGAACTGTTGGAGTGACGCGACGTATAATAATGATGTCACCAGTAGTTTATTCTTGGACGCACCATAGTTCTGGAACACTTGGTAAATCCAATTTAATTTCGTGATACGCACAGAACTGCGTTCTTAAAGTGGCCTAATCAAAACCGCCTCTTTGCCGGTTTCGCTGTCTTGTGATCTCGAAGCTGATGAACGCGTGAGGGAGCGTTTTCTGATTCAATCAAATGGAGGCCTCAAATTATCGTGGGAGACAGAAAATGCTGAATGAGGAACAAATCGCGTCCCCGAGCCGCTTGATTATAACGTATTGGACGTAATCTCGTTTCTGCATAATAAATTCATACTTAGTACCTACGTATCAGTGGCGTAGTTTGGGGAGGGGCAGGGTGGGCAGAGCCCCTCCATGAATTACAGAGGACGCAGAAGTTCATGGTATGGATACAATCTAAATTAATAGTTTTACGCGTCTAACTTCAGTACCTAACACCTTCAATTGGAGAATGTAATTAGTAAAACACAATTACTACTATTTTTATATGGATCCTGTTACCTAGCAACTTTAGACGCTCTTAAAAATAAAGAAGTTCGTTGTATAGGTGATAGTGATATTAGGGACGTTGCGATACCACCTAAGTATCGATACTCGATACGATCCGATATTTTTCTAGCAGTATCGATACCCGATATTATCGAAAGAAAAGTATCGATACTTCTCCAATATCGGCTGAAAAGTATTGATACTTCGATACTTTTTTTACATGTAATTTTGTTGTTATTACGTAGGTGAACGTTAGGAATTCATTTAGGGGTTTTCAGAGCAGTTTCCTTTCACAGAAAACATTTTAAGGTGGGTTCTCCAGTGAGGTGTTAAATTTTGCTAGAAACAATATTTTAAAGAATTTTTTTTTTTTTTTTTTTTTTTAAAGAAAAAAATTGATAAAATCAAAGAGTATTTCATAAGAAACAATATTTTAAAGAAATTTTTTTTTTTTTTTTAAGAAAAAAAATTGATTAAATCAAAGAGTATTTCATAAGGTAACACAAGATTTTGAATGAGGACAAAGTTTCATATTTTATATGAGAATTAGCTAGGCCATTGAAGGTTATTGACTTGCCTATTTCACTTCGCAACATGTTATGGTTTTCAGAGTAATTATAATCATTAAAATAAATGAAATCATAAAATACATCAACATCTTACATTAAAAGGATATTAAGTTTCATGTGAGTAACTCAATGGTTCGATGAACTTAAGATGAATAAGGCAGGTGAAAACTTTGAAATTTAACAGGGACATGAATTCATTTTAAAATAAACATTTATGAAGAAATTTCAATGATGAAAAGGTGGTACTGAGTCTGAATTGGTGAAATATGGTTCCCTTTTGAATTATAATTAAACTGAGTAGCTTTATCACTGAGTAGTTTCCTGCCTCTATAGCAAAGGGCAGGTGGTTAAGTGGCTATGCCCCCTTTTAAGATTAAATTTAACTAAATTTGATTGGTAGATAATAGAATCTGGAGAAAATTATAAGAATGTTTTACTAAAAGTGATTTATCTACAGAACATTCGAAATTTATAAGAGATTATAGTTTACTATGAAAAAAATCGAAATGATAAATAAATCATATTTCTTGATTTGAGAAGACGTAGGTATTTTGGTGGAAATTAAATAAACACTATTAGAAACTACTATGACTTTAGTTTGACAAGCTCAGATTGAGCCTACATTAACTATTGCAATCCAATATGAATGGATTTGAATCTAAAATAATTTAATTGCAAGGCTATATTCTCAAAGTTCTCAACAAATTGAAATCATTACAATACCCTCGGGCAAGTTCAGATTGAGCCTACATTAACTATTGCAATCCAATATGAATGGATTTGAATCTAAAATAATTTAATTGCAAGGCTATATTCTCAAAGTTCTCAACAAATTGAAATCATTACAATACCCTCGGGCCTGGGGCTGGCTGGTCATCTCCTGGATTTGCGGTGGGAATATTAGATTGAAAAAAGAAAAAAACCATGGAAAATATCGGTGGTATTGGTCACCAAGTATCGATACTTCCGATAATATCGGGAGAAAGTATCGATACCACGATAATATCGGATGCAAAGTATCGATACAAATATCGGTGGTATCGGAAGAGAAAGAGAAGTATCGATACCACGATATTTATAGGAAGTATCGCAACGTCCCCAAGTGATATATTATGCTCGAGGTGCACTTGTGCTAATCTAATCAGCAGTCGTATTCTTCGGCAAAGCAACAACCTATCTACTTTGTTTAGGCACTTATTACCAACAGCGAATCTGGTAGGATGAAGGTACGTGCCCACCTACCTACCTAGGTAGCAATATCCTGCCTTGTTTACTTTGACAAACTGTCAAATCTCTCCTTTTATTCATTCAATGTAACAAGTAAAGCTTCTTCAGTTAAGCATAGTACTACGAACATTATAAAACGCTGATGGAGCTACCTGAGCAATGGTATTCTATCGATCTTTGCTTTGATGAGAAATTAGCAATTTACGACGGATTTTAGAAACGCACTTTTTGTCACTTTTCATAGTATCTGACCTCGCTCATCGCAGTCTATCAGCTACAGTAATTTTGACTCGTACTTTACCTTCAAACTAGTTTTACATACATCCACGTTACATCAAGTGAGGAAACTGCACTCTTGTGTGAGGAAAATGACAAACTTTGTTTCCTTACCTTATCGTTGATTACAAAGTATCGATTTAACATTTTAACTCTTTATTTTTCGAGGAAATAGACAATTTTTTTTCACTAACTTCCGTTTTGAAATAGGTTTCCACAACTTCGTCGCGAGTGATTTAGTTCTTTACAACGTAATAATAAGAATAATAAAATATTTATTGGCCCGAAGAGATAAATTTTGTCCATAGCGGGTCACATGAACCACGTAAGGTAAAATTACAATAAACTGTACATGACGGCAAATATTTAGAATTATTACGAATATCGAATCGCAACAAGAAAAATTAGAGGGAAAAGAAACGAAAAATGTATAAACGTTACTTGAGTGAAAAAAAGAAGAATTTGAGAGAAAGAGAGGAAGGAAATTAAGCATCCATCGTAAAGGGGTGGAAGGGGGGGGGGGGGGGGGTAGTGCACATAATTAGGGTACCTATTCAATTGTCGGTATTCAGATGTTGCTTAAGATAGTTTAAAAACCTATCAATGGAAGGGAATGTACGAACAGACAACGGGAGAGCCACGGTTACTTTACTAGTAAACTAACCGTGGGGAGAGCGTTCCTAACCCTAGCCCATGGACCCCTAGGACCTGGCCATGGTTCGACTGAAATGGCGGGTGATCATCAGAACATTTCACACTGTTGGTTCACAAGGGGCGCAACTCAAAAAATAGCATTTTTGAGTTATTTACACTGTTAAAACCACCAGAACGAGACTACATGCAGGAACAAGAGGCGTTTTGATAGTACCAACTATTGCCGCTAGAATGCACAAAGAGTCCCTGTTGCATTTTTAGAGTTGGAGGGGATTGTTCAAGAACAAGGGGCGCAAGTCAAAAAGGTTTTATGACAGTTTGTAAGCGCCTACCTAGGTTCCCCCTTCCAGCTAGAGTTGCTAATTGCATGTGTCCTTTACTTCATTTTAGTTTGTTTATGGTTCATTAATTACTCACTTACCTTCTCTCTTTTGTTTTATTATTTCTAATAATGAACCTTAGTATTTTAGTTCGAGTTATGGACTCAGTTGTTGATTTCGAAGTTTTCAGGATAACTTCCATGTACTTCCATGCTCATGGTAGGTACTATGCAATGTAAGTCTGAAAAGTGTATTGTGATTTTTCTAGTTCAATATAGCAGAAAATTTTGAAATTTCGTGGTTTAAAAGTCATTAGAATATAGAACTACTAATTTTGTGAAACTTCAATCTTTGAACTAAGAATTTTGTGATCTCATGAGTCATTAGAGTGTACAGAATAGGATTTGGATGTTCCATTGTTAAATAAAAAAGTATATAAGTACATTTTTCAAAGATTATTTGTCATGATTTCAGCGCTGATTTAATTCATTACTTAATAATGCACTGTTTTCCTTCTCCAATTATTGTACGCAAAAGTGGGAAGGGAATGGGCCCAACTCAAAACGACAGCTGGAGTGATCAAAATACAGTGGGCGCAACTCCAAATTTAGTCATTTTTCGGGTATTTGTATTTTTTTAAAAGTAAAATTGGTTATGAGCCATACAAGACGTAGTGCCATCAAAAGTTCAGTAGTTTCCTCACAAAACGCAAAAATAATTAAAGAGCTAACCTATATAGCAGCTACACAATTGGGGTGAGAAGAATTTATTGCAAAAACTTCGAAAGCGTTTTCCCAAAAACTACATTTTTTGAGTTGCGCCCTTTGTGAACCAACAGTGCGATTTGACCTCGAAGAGGCAGCTCTCGTGGTCAGGTTGTCCAAGTAGTCAGGCATGGAACCACTCAAGATTAAATACAGCGTTTTCAGGTGGCGAAAAATAAAATATTTACTCAAGGATAAGCAAAGTACGAGTATTTGTAGCCCAGAAACAGAATGTCGTGCTTTAACATTAAACATAACGTCGCAGGCATTGTAGGCTACTTGGAGTTTTTTTCATTTAAAGAGGCAGATAACGAGTAAGAAAAAATGGAACTGCAATAAAACAGATGGGGAAGAACCAAAGCTGTCACCAATCGGCGCTTGAGGTACTGTGGGGTGAATTTTGAAAGGCGTCGCAGGGAGTGGAGAGATCCATAGACCGTTTGACATACCTGTCCTAGTAACGTAGAAGTCCCAGGATAGTGTCTTGTCCAAGATAAGACCGAGATTCCTACCATGTTGGGAAAAGGGAACCACAATACCATTATTATTGAATTATTATTATTATTGAAAATAATGAACCATAATCAATGTTGCTTACTCAAATTTCAACTATGCGTATACGCTTCCAAGTTCCAAGTAACTATGATGTACGAATGCATTATTGACATTGTGTTTAATTGTAATTCATTGTAATCCGGTTAAGCCATACGCTACAACTTATATTGTTGTGTTGAAATCTTCTGTTTTCGAGGGTCCTCACGCGATGTTCCCCGTCCATCTTCCCAGCTTTTCAATTACCTACTCGGAGGACTGTGGATAGCTGGTAGTTCTCATACGAAGATGCCCATTACGCCCTTTCTACTATTAATTGTCTGGTCGTAACGAGTCAGTCGTATCTCGTCGGATCGCGTGACTAACAACAATAAATTAGCTGCTTTTAATATGTTTTGATCTGAAACTAACTAGTTGAACCTGTCACATAGTGCTCACACACTATGAATTATTTCTGAACTATTGTTCTAACACCAACTTCATCCATTAATGCCCAAGGTGGTTACTACACAGCATTTCATACAAATAGCATGTCAAGACTATGGAATGAGCGTTACCTATGTATTCATTTCATATTTTTAAATAATAATTACTTTTATTAGAAAACTAGCCGCTCGGGCTCGCTTCGCTCGCCTCCACGTTCAGCCAGGGGGCAAGCTCCCCGGACTCCCCATTAAGTTGCTCGCTTCGCTCCCAAGGTGTGGCTGTGTACATGCGATGTTCTTTTACCCTCCATTCAGGTATATTACGAGTACAATTGAAGCATGTAGGGAATGTTGCTCGCTTCGCTCGCAAAGCGGTTTTCAAGAGTCGAGAAGGAGGAACCACTCCTATCCATCAAAAGCTGATTTGAGTCCCTCCACGCTTTGTAACTGTATTACAGAGCTCCAAAAAGGAGCTAAATTTGAGGTTCCAGTATTATGTCGATTAAAAAACAAATTAGGTTCAGAGGCCCCACAGCTGAATAATATGAATGTCAAGTCCGGATTCATTACGAGTGGCATAGAGGCTTGTGTTGCTCTAGGAGACGCAGATGGTTGCATCGTTCAGTGGGCACTGGAGAAGCATGCAGTGCATCCATCTGTTGTCGTTGTTGGAGAAGATGTCCAACCTCCTCAACCAACTTCTTCAAGCCTGGGAGGGGACAGACAGAAAACAAGTTTTTTTCATGCCACAAACTTCAGTTTCCAGAAGCAACACTAGCGTCTATGCCACTTGTCATGAATCCAGACTTGACATTCATATTATTCAGCTATGGAGCCTCTGAGCCTAATTTGTTTTTTAATCTACTGATGATGCTGAAACCTCAAATGTAGCTCATTTTTGAAGATCTGGAATACAATTACAAAGTGTGGAGGGACTCAAATCTGCTTTTGATGGATAGGAGTAGTTGCTCCTTCTCGATTCTTGAAAACGCTTCAGCTAGGGATATTCCTGAGGTTAATTCCAGGATAACCTCAAGGATATTCTCTGGGTGTAGCAGGTTAATCACCTCTCTCCATTGAAGTAGGGACCACTACATGTCCATCACCTCTCATTTTCATATGTTAGCAGGGCTCACCTAAGGGTTAGGTTTAAAGTGTGTAGGGAATGTTCTTATTTATGGTACCTGGAATTGAAACCACCTAGTCGTGAACTTTCGTTTGAGCCCACACACGGATTTTCCAGCTTTTCTACCCCCACCCCTTACTGAGCAGGGGTTGCGCAATTTTGATGCGGCCTATATTTTGCGCCAGAAGTGGCTGGTCATATTTAAAAAAAATAACCCCGCAAGTCGGTCAATCCGTTCAAAAGTTATGAAAGTACCCGCATACAGACACTTTATTAATAAAGAAGAAGATTTTAACATATTGTATCTGAGGGTGTGTCATTAGTTCCTGGTGATTTTTCATTCATAATAATGAATGAATGAATAATTAATGAATAATAGCTACTCAACTAACATATTTTTCTCAAGACGTTTGCCGTCTCACGTAACCCTAATTCGTAGTTATAAAGCCATTTTTTAACAGTTTTATTTTGCAAAAGTAATATTGTAGCAATACAAAGTTTCAATTCAACTAAATAGTTACAATAATCGTGCCTGGCAGCTCGATTATTGGTTGTAGGTTGTAGCCAACGATACCAATCTAATGCCTTAGTAAAAATTCTGGTTAGTTGGACAAATAGATATGAATGATTCATATAGTTAGGTAGTCTGGATGCTCGCATGCCAAAAATACATATCAACAAGTAGTCAAACCCTTGGTAAAATAAATTACGTTTTAAAGTATGATTTAAAACATTTATAATAATTATATTTAAAAATACGTTTCGGAGGTTGAATTTGAACGCAATGACTGCAAAAAAATATTGTTCCGATCTTAGATCCCTTACCTTTGAATTCTGATACTCTATCTATTTCACCACGGAGTGACTTCAGCAAACTTTGAATAATCACAGAACTCAGCCACCCATAAGGGAGCTTATTTCCATTGCCAGTTGACGCTAGTTCGAATTCAGGTCGGCAGGGGCGCGCACCGCGGGATATGTTGTGTACCTAGTGTCTGGTTGCAGTATGTCCAGCCGTGTCTACAAATGGCGCATTTGCGAAAAGTTTATTCGTAACCATGACAACAAGGTGAAATAACTTCGACTTTGCCTCGAGAATATCGAGTTGGAGTCTCGAGAATATCCCCTATAAGATAGAGGTGCACGACTTTTCCATTAAATCATTGAGCTATATGCAGCATATTATTTAATTATAATTGCCCGTTCTCATGTTTCAGCACCACAGACATGAGAAAAGCCGGCTGAGAAGGCAGCATGGAGCTGCTGACCCCAGCGTTTTCTACCTCATCCCATCAGACCCCAACCTCCCGCCCGACCAATCGCAGGCCGAATCGGGAGACTGGGGACCCTGGTCAGCTCCGTCCGAGTGCTCTCGAACCTGCGGAGGCGGCGTGCAGTTCCAGACCAGGGAATGCAGGTAATGGGCTTTTATATAAACGTAACATTTACCTAAAATAAACTACAACATTAAATAAACATTGCCATTTCTCTCTTGTAGCATCAGAGAGAGGCACCCTATTTCTACAAATACCTAATTAGGTAGTAGTTTTTTCACTCATTGTTATGAGCTGATTTATATTTTATTGTAATTACTTTCATATTGTAGAATATACAGGGTGATTCCCTCGCAGATGCAAAAAAAAAAAAAAAAATTGGGTGAAACTACATCAAAAATGGAGTAAAATTCCGCCAACCGCATATTTTTATCTCAATCCGTACTCGAGATATGATTTTTTAAAGGTTTTTTCAGGAAAACCGTGAAATTTTAACTTCACGTCAATACCGTCAATTTTAACTTTCAACCTCATTTTCGGTTTCAGCATTAAATTTCCTATAAGAATAGTGTACTTGAGTTCTTAAAAAGTACCACCCGAAGACCCCTCACATCTGCTCCAACATTGACGATTTTGAAAAAATAATATTACTGAAAATCTTTAAAACTTTACTACTCTTTTAAAAAGAATCCTGGAAACTGGCAAATCTCATGAAAACTGCTTCATCTAATATGCTTTCCAACGGTATTATCAATTTTACTTTTATTTTGTTATTTAGGGGAGAAAATAATGTTTTAATGTTAAAAAATGTGGGTTTTTCAATGAAATTGTTGGTTTTCTCGAAAGATGACCCTCCATGAACCAACGAGTATGGGGTCGGTTTCTATGTATTTTTTCTCGCTGGATCAAATGGAAACTCTTGCAGATGTCTCAACTACGTTATAATCGAGTTTTACACTTTAATTAACTAGTTTTAACCCATAACACACATACATTTAATCGTAACAAACAAACTAAACATTTGCGATTTTAAGTGTAAAACTCGGTTATAACGGAGTTGGAGAGATCTACAAATGTTAACATTCGATACAGCGTGAAAAAATACATAGAAACCGACCCCATACTCGTAGGTTCATGGAGGGTCATCTTTCGAAAAAACCAACAATTTCATTGAAAAACCCACATTTTTTAACATTAAAACATAATTTTCTCCACTAAATAACAAAATAAAAGTAAACTTGATCATACCGTTCGAAAGAGTATTAGACGAAGCAGTTGTCATGAGATTTGCCAGTTTCCAGGATTCGTTTTTGAAGAGTAGTAAAGTTTTAAAGGTTTTCAGAAATATTCTTTTTTCAAAATCGTCAATATTTGAGCTGATGTGAGGGCCTTTAGATGGTACTTTTTAAGAACTAAAGTACACAATTCTTATAGTGAAAAAACACGGTTTTCCTGAAAAAACCTTTAAAAAATCATATCTCGAGAACGGATTGAGTTAAAAATATGCAGTTGGCGGCATTTTACTCCATTTTTGATTTGATTTCACCCAAATTTTTTTTTGCATATGCGAGGGAATCACCCGTATATGTCACCATTTATGTGTGAAATCAGTTAGTTCATGAAATAACTAGTTTGTGTATAGAATAACTACAGATGGGCTCCCAGGCCACCAAACTATACACATCATTTTGACTAAGTATATGTCCAACTAATCTGTTTTTACTATGAGATTGAATACTTGATGTTCTGTATTTTTGAGATGCGAGCTTGCGAGCATCCAGACCACCAAACTATACGCATAATAACCTATTCTAAAAGGTGCGATGTACCGTGCCTAATACTAACTATTTATTTCATGAATTAACTGAATTACACACATTAACGGTCACATATATACATACTGCTTCCGAGTCTCCCTGGAGGTAACGGAAGCACTGTTTTAGTCTCCAAAATCAAATTTCCTCTCGCACTTAACGTTTTAGACCATTCTGAACAACTTTGGTTCCGTGTCTTTCTGTCTGTCTGTGTGTTTGTCTATGAGTGTGTCTGTGTGTGTGTGTGTGTGTCTGTCCAGTGTCCGTTGAACCTTGTAACAAGCTTATTTTCCACAGTTTTCATCCGATTTGGATGAAAGTTTCAGGTAATGTGCGGGTTAGGGGGTAGAATGTCCCCTATCAGTTTCATCGTTGTTGACTCAATACCTCACTCTGCGCATGCGCAAACACAAATTCCATCAAGCATAATTTTCTCACGCCCTAGCCGTCAGATCTCGCTCAAATTTGGATGATAGTTGGGGGATGATTATTGTATCATTAATAGCTACTGCGCATGCGCCAATATGAAATCCTTCTAACAAGCTTATTTTCCACAGTTTTCATCCGATTTCAATGAAATTGTCAGAGAATGCGCGGGTTAGGTTGTAGATGGTCCCCTATCAGTTTCATTGTTGCCAAATCAATACTTCATTCTGCGCATGCGCAAACGTAAATTCCATTATGCTCCATTTTTTCACACTCTAGTCGTTCGATTTCGCTTAAATTTGGATGATATTTGGAAGAAGATGACTTGATTACCTCATATCAATTTCAACACGATTGTATCATTAATAGCTACTGCGCATGCGCCAATGTGAAATACTTGTAATGACCTTAATTTCCACAGTTTTCATCCGATTTGAATGAAATTTTCAGGGAATGCGCGGTTCATGTTGTAGATGGTCCCGTACCTACCTATTTCATTTTTTTCAACTCATCAGTTCATTCTGCGCTTGCGAAAATTTAAATTAGGTACATTGAGTAGCATTTTTTCGTTTCTTAATTGACTAATTATGACAATTCACGCTACTTCTTGATTTACTCTTCTCCGCTATGGAAATTTTCTAGATCATTTAAAACTTTTCAATGATCTACACATTCATGATAGGTAAACGAGGGAGCACCCAACTTGGCAGACGTTTTTTATATTATATTATATAATTACATAGTATATAATATTTTGTTTGTCAATAAATCTTCTTCTTCAAAGCAAGCATCCCCAACTTAGGGTGGAGTGGCTCGTCCTATAGGACGGTTTTCATGAGGTGAGAATTCCATTGCAATTATATTGCTAATTGAAGAAGCGAGCAGAGTTAGCATATGGTGCCATCTTCCTTTCGTCCAACAGCCCTAGCCAATCACAAATATTATTTATTTAAATTCGTCTTCAGATTTGATATCCTACTCCGTCAATCAATCTAGCTTATTGGTCAGCGTAGCATATGTATATGGAAGAGAGCAGTCGCTATAGAGTATCGTTCGGGAAAGCATACTGGTCATTTACAGAAAATTAACTTGGGAGCTAATTTCTGCCAATTTCACTACCAAATCCGCTTCTGTTTTTTGTGGTAGACGAAATTTTGATTCACACCAACATCTTACTTGTCTTTTGTTCTGTCGTTTATTTTTGTCAAAATCCAGTCATGTGAAACCATCCCCACCACATCCTTTAGGAATGTGAAAATACCTACCCATCACCCTGCGAAAAGAATCAATAAACTCTCAGGTATCGTACTCGAAACAGGTTTTACTAATACCTCACGAATAAATACATGGTACTTCACACTCATCATAGTTTGGGACACCTGGATTGTATGCCCATACTGAAATGGGAAGGCTCATTTCAGCTAATCATCTCCAGCAATCGCTACTGCAATTTGAGGATATTTCACCTCTTGGTAAACAAAAACGAAGAATGATGAGGATTTTAAAAACATCAGTCACGTCAGAAAGTAATAAAAGGTTAGAATCTGAGAAGTTTTATAGTAAAGTCATGTTATGTTGCATTCAACAAGGTGAACTGTGGCCCGTTCACTTTAACCATAAACATCTTCCTACATTTTTGTGACTACGTCTTTATGTGTATTCTTGATTTACCTACGTGTGTTTTCTACGTTTTGTTCTGCTACAGGTTTTGGTAGGGCTGCAAAAACTCTTAATGGTTTTGCAGGTATAGAATAGAATGTCCCATAGGAACTTGTCTTTCTACTTATCAAGTGTTAGGTAACAGTGTATCACATCAACATTTCGCTTGGTCGTTTAGTCAAGTTTTGGTTTTCCTAGATCCCTGGAATGCTGATTGTCCTCCCAGAGAGGCTTCTTTTCATATTTCAACTTCTTAGAGTGAACAGGGAAGAATTTAACTCACTCTGCTGATCAGGGTGGAGCTAGTCATTTCAGTCGTCACTTAAAGTGAACAGAAGAGAGTTTGCTCAATCTGCTGTTTAAGATGGAGTCCATCATTCCAATCTCTTTTAAATTTCAATTTTTGCTTCCTCGTTCTTAGCTCAATGATGGAGTCCGTTATTTCAAGAAGAGAGTTTAGCTCACTCTGCTGTTTAAGATGGAGTCTGTCATACCAATCTTCTCTGTCCAAGAAAGGCTTCCTATCCAATTGAATTTTAGCTTCTGCTGTTTAAGATGGAGTCCGTTATTTCAATCTCCTTTTGTCCAAGAAGGCTTCCGATCAAATTTTAGCTTCCTAATTTAGCTCACTCTGCTGTTTATGGAGTGCGATGGAGTCCTAGATTGGACAGAAGAGAATTTAGCTCACTCTGCTGTTTAAGATGGAGTCCATCATTTCAATCTTCTCTTGTCCAAGAAAGGCTTCCTATCAAATTTTAGCTTCCTCGATTGAACAGAAGAGAATTTAGCTCACTCTGCTGTTTAAGATGGAGTCCGTTATTCCAATCTTTTCTCGTCCAAGAAAGACTTACAATAAAATTTTAGCTTGCTAGAGTGAACGAAAGAGAACTTAGCTCACTTTGCTGTTTAAGATGGAGTCCGTCATTTTAATTGTCCCTTGTTGTCCTAGTTAGGGTTTCAATTAAAGTATAACATAAATGATTTGCCAAGCCTGTTTCTTGTCCAGGTACATTCCAAGGCACTATTGTCCTTTTTGCGCCATTTCTTATGATTTCTTACTTTATAATCTAGTTGGTTGTGACAACTCTTCAAAGTTGTTTGATGTTAGCAATAAAACGCAATCAAAGCCGTTCCGCCATATCATGAGCAGGAAACGTGCTTTTGATACTCTTATAAAACACTTATCTTCTATTGCGTTCGTTATTTTCTCTTGAAGATAAAAGGAATTTCGTTTAGAGCCCCACAACTGAGACTATGTAACGGATTTTAATAGCCCATAAAACATGTCGTTTTCTTGGCTGTGCGTCTTACCGTACGTTTCCCAGGACGATCTGTTAGTAAAGTCGAAATGTAACTTCGTATCTCGTGATAGAATAGTAAATCGGGCCATCCCAATTAAGTTGCTACGACTAGCTGTGATTAAGGTCCGGTCTCAGTGTCTGTGGGTGGGGTTCGGATAATGAAGAATCCCTTTACTCTTCCTGTTGGGGTAGCCACCATCTGTGATTTAGGTCAAGCTATGTTTTGAATCCTTCTGCGTTGACCAGGGCATCTTAGTCATCCTCGATCTACCCATCATGCCGTAGTTTAGAGAGTTTTAACTGAGTAATTTAATGTAAAGATGGCGTTCAGTTCGATTGCTCATAATTTAGGACTAGAAATGTAAACGTCTGCCAAGATGGGTGGGCAGTATAGTTTCCTCACACATTGTAAAATGGACGTACCTATAGAATTAGTTGAAGAACGACGTACTAGTCGAAATGATGGATGAATCGACATTATAAGAGATAACGTTTGCGCATGCGCACATACTACTATCAATCCAACGGCAATGCAATTTATAGCGAAATGTCTAGGAGCTAAACCGCACAATCCTTGAAAATTTGGATGAAATTGATGAAATGAATTTGATGAAAACTGTAAAAAATACAGTGCCAAGGAAATGGCACATGAGCTTCCTCGTGACCTTCACAGTACGTCACCATTAAATTCCAGAAAACTAGAAACGACCGGTTCTGGCATCAGGGAATTAATAAGGTGGGAAATTGGAGGGAAAATCTGACCGATATCCGTTCAACATTGACCGAGTTATGACCGTCACAAGGAATTCACGTTAGCGCCTGCGCAGAAGCTACCGTTGATTCGATCATGATGAAGTTGATAGGGGACCATCTAGAGCTTAACCCGCACGATCCCTGAAAATTTGGTTAAAATCGGATCAAAATTGTGGAAGTTATGGCTGTTACAAGGAAATGTGGACGGACAGACAGACAGACAGACAGACACGGAACCAAATTTGTTCAGGAGGCTCTGAAACGCAAAATGCGAGTGGAAATTTTGATTTTGGAGCAAAAAAAAAATTTTCATTTCGAAAGTGAAAACAAAGCTTCCGCTGCCTTGCAGTCTCGGAAGCAATAAGCTTGTTGCAAGATTCAGCGGACACACGACAGACACAAACACACAGACCGGTAGTTACGGAACCAAGTTGTTCAAAATGGACTAAAACGTAAAAATAATGCGAGTGAAAATTTTGATTTTGGAGACCGAAAATTTTTTTTCTCCCGAAAGTGAAAACAATGCTTCCACTACCTATAGGTAGACTCGGACGAAATATATACCTAGTACGTCAATCCTTTTAGTAAAATATAGGTTATTTGGACCAACGAATTCGAATGTTTTGGTGGTCTGAATGCTGGCAAGGTGTGAAGAATTAAAGGTAGGTAGGTACCTAAATATTTATCGCGTAACTTTGTTCTCTAATATGCTACAACCTGTGGCCGTACGGTTTGCAAAGAACCGTTTCTCGTGCGATTAGCGTAGTTGAGCAACGTCGTGCGTGGTGAGTACCTACTTGGATGGGTGATGGGTGACCGTCCAGTTAAGGGTCAGACGTCCAAGTAATTTTCACGCTTCAGTATGACGAACCCCTCTCCATTCATTTTATCTACCACATGTGCAAACAACTGCCTCTTTCAATTCATATTTTTTAGCTGGAATCAGAGTATTTAACGATCTGCCTTCTATCGTTAAAAATAAGTTAATAGATCAACCTAATCAATTGAATGAAATTTTGAAAAACTGGTTTCTCAAAACACAAGATAATGATTAATAATACTCATGTGTGTAAATAATGAAATATCATCT
This sequence comes from Adelphocoris suturalis, assembly GCA_030762985.1. Lineage (NCBI taxonomy): Eukaryota > Metazoa > Arthropoda > Insecta > Hemiptera > Miridae > Adelphocoris > Adelphocoris suturalis. Next base: position 11,635,573 of record CM061050.1, read on the forward strand.
AGATTGTAATATTTATCCTTACGTAATGGCACTTTATTGATTTCTCCAACATGATATAATTATTTTTGTACTAAGAATTTAAAAAATGTAATATTTAAGAACAGCCTACACGCTCATTCTAACAACTCGTCACCCATTAGGGAGACTAAATTTCTTTCATTTATTGTAGGTGATTTGTTTTTGTCATATTTTCAGAAATAAATACATTTTCATTTCATTTTATTTCATTCAAGGGGGCGAGGCAATGAGTTGAGTAGTATTAAGCGAATTCATCAGAACAAATTCTGATCCACCAGGAAGGACAGCTGATGACGCCCGCGACGCCCGAGGCAGTTGGACGAAAAGCCACAACCTGCAATGATTGCATACTTGATTACTTTTTACTACTGTGGCCTCGCTGCTGCGGCGAGATACTTCTTATTTTACTGTCCAGCTGTTTTGAATTTCCTAGCACTTGCCGTTCAAACTTCCTTGGTGGAAGGTGGATGACTAATGGCACCATTAATATTCACTTTCCTCGCCAGCCACGTCTGAAGCCGCGATTAGGTCATACGCTCTCCCGCCTTGTGAACTTGAATCTCGCGAGTTCTTTGCCCCTTGACGATGTTTGCTCTAGTTTATTCTGTTCCGGTCGCTAACAGCCCTACCACAGTGGGGCATTTTTTCATTAATTTATTAGCCTATTATTTCTATTCGTCCCAGTTATTATTTATGTATTTATTGGCATCAAAACAATACATATAAACTAAATTTTATACAAATAAAAATAGGCATAACGCTTCAGTTATTCAAAATACAAAATTGTACTGAAAATTGTCGACAGTACGACTTATATGTAAATAAGAATGAAACAACTGACGCCCATAAGAAAATAAGTTCCTAAGAACTTGTGCTATCTGGTGGAGTCGCAAATTCAAGCATAGTCGTCATACATTAAGACCAAAAAACAAAAACTCTCGACAGCCTAATTATTGAAAGTAAAAAAAAAAGCACTAAAACACTTAATTCGAAATGAATTTCCATTCACTGTAAAGTAGGCTAACTAAACTTATGTGTACAATTTTACCACCTTCTTAAAACTTGACAAACTGTGAAAACACATTAATATTATCATCAAAAGAAAATTTTAAAACATGATCATACGCACTTCTATTGTAGAACTCTGTATGAGCTCTTGGCAAAACTGTCCCCGAATCAGAAAAGTTTCTTGTACTTAGAAATGTAGAAACATGTTCCTCGCAGATTCCAGCATTATATACATGAATGCGAGAATGAAATAAGAACTATTTGTTTAATAGTTTTAACATCAAAATATTTGAAGAGTTTAGCAGAAGGTTACCCTGAAGTTTTACCTAGAATAATTTTAGTTGACTGATTTTGCATACGTTGCACTTTACTAACAAACGATTGACATGCTCCAGCCCATAATATAATAGGTAGTATATTTAATAATGGTTGTAATCTCATTAACGTAGGTACGCAAAAATACGGTAAAATGGGAAAACCTAGGTAGGTAAATATAATTTACTAATATATTATATCATTTTAGCATGAGTTCATAGCTAAACGTTACCTTCATCAGGTTTTGAAGAAGGAGAATTACAAACTTTTTGTTCTCGGTAGGTTCCTAATACCTACTATCTAGGCAGGGTGAAAAATTAAAGCAACTCCACCCGTAATTTGTATTTAAGTTATATGCCCTCCCGGCCTCCTCACTCAAATGCAACATGCGAGAAGATTTCTAGCAAAGTGAATCTTATAAAAACAAAACCATGAAATAAAAAGTGCAAGCCCGTTTTTGGAGTCATTTGAACTTAATTTCGACCAGTGATATGCGACAAATAATGATGATGACGTCTGCATATGTATACTTCCACTTTCACTGAATTACAATCCAAGCTCTAACTACCAGGATCCCCAAGCCTGAGAAATCGATCGATGATGAATTTTTCTTGTACCTTTTATCGTTTTTAGAATGAAGTTGTATTGAAAAAATGTTGTTTGTAAGTTGATTAAAAAAAAAAAAACCTACTAAGTTTTGTCATTTTTGACTAAATTCATATGATTTACATCCAAGTCTTGTTGAAATATGCGTACGGTGAAAATACGGTAGGTTTTAGGATGGAAGTACGAGAATGTACGGTAATTTGGAAAAGATTGGTACGGTAATGTATGACCGTGAGTTGGCAACCCTGATGAAAAGGTGGAAGTGGATTGGCAAGGACCGAGCAAGATCGGTGGTTCTCGGGTAATTTCGTTAAAATTCAGCGTGGGAACCTGTTGTTCTTATCACATTGTCATCTCACCTTATCTTTCTAATAGTTCCGCGACCGGGCTTTGTGTACTTATTTTACCAAAACGCTTTATTTCGGCTGTGATCTCGAGTGTGTTGTCATAAACATCGGGAATTCGGAAATGTTCGAAGAGTGCCGCTCATTCTCGCGATGTCTACTCCAGCACCGGATGACTTTACCATCCATTTGCATTTGGAGCTCGCAGGTATGTCGATAAACTGGCTATGACGGCTGGAATCTATAATTTATGAACAGTTGTTATCTCCTTCGCGAACTAAAAATCAACTCAAAAACAAACAATACACGATCAATTATTACCAACGAGTACTTACTTTTACTTACTTTAGTTTATTTTGACATTTTATGCCTTTGATTTGGCACATAAACGAACAAAGCGTTACGGTTATTTTTCTGATGATTTCCGCTTACAACCGAGTCGTTGCTAGGGAAATGGTACTTCGTCGTTTTTCATCCCACAAAATTCGTTGACCATTCGTTCGAAAGCTCTCGATTTATCCAACCATATTATGGTAACTACTGTGAAGTGCGTGGCCAACAAGCTGAGTTATGAGCATGGTTATTTGAATAATTGTGTACACACAGGTGATCTTTCTCAATAATTGATATTGTGAACATGATTGGAACCGCTTGTTAATTTCTGATGTTTCATTGAGCAGGTGTTTCGATGATTTGATTCATAGCAGGTGATCCGAATATTGCGAGAACGGTTTGATTTGTGAAGCGGTGGTTAAATAATTTTAATAGTTATTTTCTATGCTTTACACTCAAGGAAGCTGTAATTTTGTATGTAGCTTCTTTAGGACATTTACTTGACGATGCCCACGGTCCGGATCAGCTGAGTGGCTCTTTAGTGCTTGCATACGAGTCTGCATCTAAAGACAAAAAATGTCCCAATGTGTTGCAGACTCGTATGCAAGCGTTTCTTCTGATTATCGAATACTTTGAAATTTTTCGATTAATTTCAAGTATACTATAATATCTGCTCCTGTTAAATTGAGTTCGACTCCTGTTTCTAATGCTTCTCTCTTACAACCAAATCGTTGCTACGGAACTGTATCTTTGCCATTTATTTCTCAAGTTTTTATTGATTTTTTAGCAAATATTTATGCAGTTTAAGTTCATTTTCAGCCATTTAGGTCATTCTATGAGTTTATAGGTACCTACGCAGTTTTGGTTTATTATCTTCAATAATGAACCTTTGTACCTAATCTACCAAGAAAAAAAATTGTTAACCCCCCTGAAAATATGTTGGTTTACGTTTCAAGATGCGTAGAATCCAAAAATCGAATTAAAAACCCGTCCGTCCGCGGCTTTTCTCAAAAATTAATAGACCAAACTTCATGAAACTTGCGTTAAAAATCGCATTTGGGGTCAAGATGGTCCTAGAAGCTCGGCATCAATTTGTGTCAACCCTAAAGGGTAGCATTAAAGGGCTAAACATTCAAAAATCGAGATCTCAAAAACTTCAAGGTAACAGTAATGATTTTTTGCTTGTCAATGATAAATATGATCCCAAAGAATCGATTAAAACCATCCGCAACGCTGTACGTTAAACGGTTCGTTTTCCGTAAGGGCTCGAACATCAAAAAATACCTTCGAATTTCTAAGCGCTATTCCTAATGCACTGCTAGCGAATCTATTGATTACCCGATCAAGCTATAAATTCCATTAACAATTCCTAGATAGTGATACTGGAATACATCAAAATTGCCTTGTAAATATCAGCTGATAATAATGCTAATATTGGAATTATCAGGTGATGTCCACAAAAAACCAATCAACCAGATGTATTTTGAATTTTTCGACTTTCCGCCATGTTTTTGGGTCTTTTTTTTAGTAATTTATTTCCCATAAACAAAATGATCACAGTAGTATACTATAGGGTTAATTACAACAGAAATCATGTTGGTACTACTTAAAGTTAGAAGTAACTCTTACATGATGCTATTTTCGTTCTGTATTAAGTTCATTATAATATTCCTTTAATAATTCGAATTTAAGGTACTGTGCATTATAGGGCCGGAAGGTTCGATTATTGAGATAATCGAAATATGCGATTATGTATCGATTAGTAGGTACAAATTCAATATTCCGCCGTTTTCCAGCGGTTTTATAATTTCTGTTTTTTCATTTTAACTGGTAGGAATCAATCATTTCTAATTTCTACTGTTTTTAGCGAATTTTCTTAGAAAATAAAGCTATTGCAATGGCTCCAAAAATTTTAAAATAAAAATTTTCAAAAATTTTCTTCATCGAAATCTGTTTTGAGGCATTCTGAAATGATTCCTGGATTTTAACGCTTTTTTATATGTATATATATATATATGATGTATAAGTATGTGTCATTCCAGACAATAACTCTCGATAGAATTGAGATAAAAACTTCGTTCTTTCGCCAAAAAATCAAGCATTTCAAAAGAAAGGATGAGTTCGTTGGACAACACTTTTTGAGCACATTAAATTGGTCCAATTTCAAAAAACGTACTTAAAAAATCACTAAAAAAGGCAAAAAACCGCTAAAAATTAACAAATTTCTATTTTTTAGCAGAATGCTACTCGAAAAAAATTAATCGAACATGAACTAGGACATTTAAAAATTTAAGCACAAAATAGTACTGAAAAATGTACTTAAATTTCATTAAAATAAGCTAAAAATCGATAGGAACTCTTGAAAAAATTGTAAAAATCCACAAAATCGTTTGTTCATTGGAATATTACTGAAAAAAAGTTAGTTTGCTATAAAATGTATAATAAAATTTTTATTTGTCCCCAAAGTGCTCAAATTTCAACAGAATTTAACATAAATGTAATACGACCATTTATGAAAATTCGCTCATACGATCATGCTGCATGACTGGAACTTTTCATTTCTACTGGAGGGTTAGGTAGGGATTGACTACTTGATGATATTTATTTTTGAGATGTGAGCATCCAGATCACCAAACTATACACTTCATTCTGATCTACGTATGTCCACTAATCTGCATTTTTACTAAGGGATTGACTACTTGATGTTACGAGACTCTCTAGAACGATCAAGTTTGTCTCCCACCCCGGCAACTACTGGGAACCGTTCCCTACAAGAAGAACTGTGAGTTCTTCAATTCCGTTCAACCTGTTTAGTGGACATGTTGGTCAGAATGAAGTGTATAGTTTGGTGGTCTGGATGCTCGCAAGCTCGCATCTCAAAAATACATAACATCAAGTAGTCAATCCCTACCTAACGCTACAGTAGAAATGAAAAAACAGTAGAAATTAGAAATGATTGATTCCTACCAGTTAAAATGAAAAAACAGAAATTATAAAACCGCTGGAAAACGGCGGAATATTGAATTTGTACCTACTAATCGATACATAATCGCATATTTCGATTATCTCAATAATCGAACCTTCCGGCCCTATAATGCACTACTACCAAACAAAGACATTGTAATAGTATACCGAATTATCAGGTGATGTCCACAACAAATCAATCAACCAGAGAACCAGATGCATTTTGAATTTTTCGACTTTCCGCCATATTTTTGGGTCTTTTTTTAAAGTAATTTATTTCCCATAAACAAAATGATCACTCTAGTATACATCGATAGGGTTAAAAACAATAGAAGTCATGTTGATACTACTTAAAGTTAGACGTAACCCTTACATAGGTGGAATAGGTGGAACAGAATTGAAGAAGATTGCGCAATACATTACAAAAATAAAGAAAGAAAGAGAAAAAAATAGAATAAAAATTCTAAATGATGCTATTTTCGTTCTGTATTAAGTTCATTATAATAGTCCTTTAATAATTTGAATTTAAAACTATTATTATTAGAAGAACTTAACAGTTTAGTTCGTAAATCAGAGGAGAAAGTATTAATTATATTTATCGATTGATAAATAAATTTGCCCCGCTGTGCGGCGTATCACCTTTTGACCCATGAAGCTCTCTGACGAAAATTGGTGAAAGTTCAGTGACCAGCGTTGAAATCCCTGTTCGGGAAAATAACCCTTGTCGCTAGCTTTATAAAACCTATTTAGGGCGTCTAACCTTCTAATTATGGGGTTGTTAAGACAGAAGGGCCGAAACCTTCAATTTACCTTCAGCCGTGATTGCGCTTCTCATGACATCAGGAAGGTTCCTGTTGTTTTCTTTTTATGTTTTCCCTAATGTTTACTTACTCTTTGCTTTTTTTCCCCGGCCGGACTTTTTTTTCCCCAAATCGTTATTTTAATTTATTATTTATTATTATTATTTGTTCCTTTGAGGGCCCGTGGACCCTCGGGCTAATTTGCTGAACTGAAATTATGTTTGTTAGTCGAAAGATGTTTATTAGTTGGGATTGAAGGTGCAAGATTCAGAAGCTTTGACGGGCGCCTGTTCCCTCTCGTAGGAGAACATCATAATTAGTCAATTATTAAGAAACAAAAAAGTTGAATATTTCCAATGAAATTGAGTATATGATCTGATGAGTAGAACAATGCAATAGGTACGGGATCATCTAAGGTAGGAGCGCCAAATAACGCCATGTAGCCCAATACCGCCATCTGCATATTTTCTTATTAGTTTATGGAAATGATACTAGGTTGTGTTACCATCGCATTCCGCAAGACAGTGGCAAGAAAAGATGATAAGGACCATCAGTCTGTTATCAGCCTTGACGAGTGAAGCGCAATTTTTATTGTTTCGAGCTACCTCACTGTAATTTTCAAGGTAAGTCAATCTTCTTGTTATAAAATGTGTTTTTCTGTTTATGAAGTATCCAATGAGTTATTATTCAACTGCAGTGTATCTAGTTTGTTGTGGAATCCAGGTAAATGTAACCACGTGGCCTCATTGTTGTCAAATGCAATTAAACGCAGTAAAAGTTGGTGGAGACCAATAACGTCAGGGTGGCGTTATTGGGCTGCACCCTTTCTAGTATCTAATTCGAGCATTTTTCATTTATCCTAGATAGGTTTGCATTTTTTGTATCATGATTTTTTATTGACATTCTTTGGATTAAAATAAATACATTTGCATTTTATGAGTTTGTATTTTATTTTTCATCTGTTTATTCCCTTCATTGTGTGAAAAATATACCCATTTTGAGACCTATGTACACATTATTAGATATGGCGTTATTTGGAACTCCAGGGCCTAATAACGCCACTAGTACATCTTTTGAAAATTGCTAATATTTTATTTTAAAATATAGCTTTTTTCATATTAAAACTGTCATTTCGTGTTCTTAGATAGTTAATTGATAAGTAGGACAAGTTTCAAGCGGATTAGTTGAAAATGGAGTGAGCAACAGCATTCGGAACCTTAGGGTGGCGTTATTTGGCGCACCTACCTTACAACTTAACCCGCCAATCACTGACAATTACATAAAAATCTGATGAAAACTGCGGAAATTAAGGTCTTTATAATAATTTCATATTGGCGCATGCGCAGTAGCTATTAATGATACAATCATGTTGAAATTGATATAGGGTGATCAAATCGTCATCCCCCAACTATCATCCAAATTTGAGCGAGATAGGAAGACTAGGGCGTGCAATAATGGAGCATATTGGAATTTACGTTTGCGCATGCGCTGAGTGAAGTATTGGTTTGGCAACAATGAAACTGACAGGGGACCGTCTACCCCCCAGCCCGCACATTCCCTGAAAATCTCATCCAGATCGGATGAAAACTGTGGAAAATAAGCTTGTTACAAGGATTTCATATTGGCGCATGCGCAGTAGCTATTAATGATATAATCATGTTGAAATTGATGTATCAAATCGTTATTCCTCATTTGAGAGAGATCAAACCACTAGGGCGTAAGGAAATTGTGCTTGATGAAATTTACATTTGCGCATGCGCAGTTTGAAGTATTGAGTCAGGAACAATGAAACTGGACCGTATACAATCGAGCCCGCACATTCCCTGAAAGTATTAACCAAATCGGTTTAAAACTGTGGAAAATAAGCTTGTTACAAGGATTTGAGGACATACGACAGACACAAACCCACACACACTCATATATATATACACAGACAGACAGACAGACACGGAACCAAAGTTGTTCAGAATGGTTTAAAACGAAAAGTGCGAGTGAAAATTTTGATTTTGGAGACCAAAAATGTTTTTTTCTCCTGTAAATGAAAACAATGCTTCCGCTACCTGTTGGTAAACTCGGAAGCAAAAAAATGAAAGTCCAGTCATGCAGCATGACCCCATGAGCGAATTTTTGAAGAAATCTTCGACATTTCAGTCGCTATTGATCGTGTAGAGAAATTTTAGTTTATGATTTTGATAGACAAACATGGAATCAAATTATTAAAAATAATTAGGAGGTACTCATACTTTATTATTATTAAACTAATCTTGTAGATTTAAAGACAAATGTAGGTAAGTATTCATAGATTTCGATGTCCAATGTGGTCAGTATTGAAGGCAGTTGAAATCTTAACAGTATGTGATCAGTTGTGATTACATTTTTTTTTTTTTTTTTTTAACAAGCACCTACTACCTACGTTTTAAACAGCATGGTTCTAGGATTGGTTATACAGGGATACTTCCATAAGAGTAGTTCAATCTGAATTTGGACAATGTTTCATGCAAATATTACCGATTTTTACAACTAGCGAACGGCATTATTTCGATTTTTGACTGATTTTTCAACTTTGAAATTTTTGAAAACTTGATACATGTTCTTATGGGAAATTTTACGCTGAATCCGAATATACCACATGTTAGTATGCAGAAAAAATTATTTCGCACAACAAATCGCAAAAAACAGGCTATTTTGAAATTTTTGACTACATTTTTGAAAATTTCAACCCGAAGATGTAATCCGATCATGCTGACCAGCGAACTTGAACTTTCGTTTTGTGTCCTTAACATTTTAAAATTTGTTTGAAGTTTCTAGCACAATTCTACGGACAGTTATCGTCTGGAATGACACATACATACATACATTAAAAAATGCGTTAAACTTCAGAATATGATTCAGAATAGCCTGAAACGGATTTCTGCATAAATTTTTTTCAAAAATTCACATTCTACAAATTTTGAGGCGAGAGCAATAATTTTCTTCAAAAATTCGCTAAAATGAGCGATGATGTACATCGGATTTAAACATAGAATAAGATATAGATGAAAATCAAACTCCACGAATATGCACCTGCGTTCATACTTATGAATGGCATTGCCTGACCATCTCCAAGACGCGCAGAAACTGAGCAAAGTTATCCCGTGGGATGAATTTTTCTTCGGTACCTTAATTTAACGCAATAACCAAAAAGTATTTCTGCACGGTTAGTTAACGGAAAGAGTCCGTTTTTTTGTCAAATCTAACGAAAGCACTGGAGCTTACTCTTTTATTTCTGGCGGAGAAGTGTAATTCTAAACTCCAGGGAAGCGAAGGAAGTTGCAACCGCAAGGATCGTCTAAGTGAACAGATAAATATCAAGTTTGGTCAAAGGAGAGGGTCGAAGGCTGGACGTTCTCATGAACCTTAATTTACAACATTAGTTACAGAAATTTACAACTTACAATTCCTATGTATAAGTAAGTAAAATATAATGTAAGTATAGTATGTACCGTAAGGTGCCCGCTATTTTGAGGAAGATGGAATTTTGATGACCTCCACCCGAAATTTGGTTTAAAATGTCAAAAAAATGACTCCTGAATTTTTTCAGATTTTTTGCATAACAAAAACCTACGCCGATAGTTCGATTTTGGTTTTTGAAATACGTTTTTTTTTTTTTTTTTTTTTTTTTGCCAATATCAGACTTTTGGATATTTAACTTTTTCAAACTTTTGTGAAACTTTGTATACTTACGTTTTTGGGGTCGCTGAACTCGAATATGCAGTCAAAACAAGTCTACAACAACAACTTATGACAGTTTGGAATCTCAAAATCGTCATAATCATGTCAAAAATGACAATTTTTCAAAATTCGTTGTAAAATTATGAAAATTCGTATTCTTATGTTTTTTGAGTCGCTGAACTCGAATTTGCTGTAAAAAAAAAATCAAAATTCTAACAGAAATACGTAAGATGTCCTTGATATGTATTGATAATTAATGTCACGTTAATTGTTTTAGTGTACGTAACTGTTATATTAAGTTTGAGAATTGGCATTACATGGCATGGCGGTTTGGAATAAGTAGATTTTGTGTTTCATTTAATATTTATTACAGTAGCCCACTGTATTGAAAGAGGAACAAATGGAAGTATACTGGATCAGTATTTGGTTAGCAGTTTACCTACATACCTAGTGTAACTTTCATTATATTAATGTTGAATTACTTATATTGCATTATTATACTATTATTATTTTTTGTGTTTCAGCCCCTATTCCCGCTGTGTTGGTTCCAAAACTAGATACTTCTCCTGTAATATTCAGGTGAGCAGCATTATAATCTAATTGTTACCTCTACTTCATGACTTATGACTCGGTTATTACGGAATCGGAGCAATCTGCAAGTGCTATTAGGTTCAGCGTGAAAAGTTGCATAGAGATCGTTAACTCCAAAGCTTCAAGCTCATTGGTTCAGGGAAGGCCATTTTTCATTTTAAAAACCCTTGATTTCTGTGAAAAATCGTCATTTTTTAAACATTGAAATGCCATTTTCTCTCCATAATACCTCTGTAAACTACATACTACGTACTTTTATTGTAGACACCTTTGGGAAGTTTACTATATCAAGCTTACCAATAAACTAAAACTATGTATTACTTCATTCTGTACATCGGCAAATGTAAGTTACTTCAAGCATCATTTTTTCGTTTCTTAATTGACAGGTTTTGACCTTTCACGCTACATTTTTATTTACTATTCCGCTTTGGAATTTTTCAAGATCATCGTCTTCCAACTATCATCCAAATTTTAGCGAAATCGAACGACTATAGAGTGAAAAAATAGAGCATAATGGAATTTACGTTTGCGCATGCGCAGAATGAGGTATTGATTTGGCAACAATGAAACTCGTAGGGGATCATCTACTACCTAACCCACGCATTATCTGACAATTTCATCGAAATCGGATGAAAACAGTGGAAATTAAAGTCGTTACAAATATTATACATGGGTGCATCCGCAGTGGCTATTAATGATACAATCCTGTTGAAATTGGTATAGGGTGATCAAATCGTCACCCCCCCAACTATCATCCAAAATCGGAACAAAATAAATACTGGTAAAATAATGTTGGTTCTTCACAGGAACTGAAGTATTGACACCGTTCAACGCGGAACTCGTTAAAAAAAGAAAGATTATATAGCATTCCATCTTCCCAGCTTTTAAAGTTTTAAATTTGTGCTCTTCTTCAGGTCGCAGCAAAATTCACAAGACTAACGTCCATTGTCAAAATCAAAACGGGAGCATGAAGAGTGGAATCTTACAACGGTTATGTTAATTTAGGAAGGCAGTTAGGTAGATACCTACTGTACAATTATTCAGTAGATAGGTAGGTAAACATCTAATAAATCACGATTAAGTAAATATAGAGGTGCTTATGGAGATAAGCTATCACAATATAATTCGTATTATCAATATTAATTTATATTTAAATTACTCAGAATCAATAGAAATAGGTGATTATTACCATAAAAACTTTCAACGATTCTGATGATTGGAGCATTGGGGCAATACCCCCATGGCAGAATTACCTTGAATTCGGTGTGGCGATATTGCCCCAGTAAACTTTTAGAGAAAAAAAAATCATTTATAACTACAGTTTTGTAAAAAATCATGAAGTAATTTGTGGAAACTAAAGCAAAATGATTTTTCTACGTCTTCATGCTCAACAATTTACATAAACCTTTTGAAAAACTATTACCACGCAAACTCGATAACAGTAAAACTAGAACGCCAAGCTTCAAAAACTGTAAACTCGTTTATCTTTGATGAAAACAAATTAATGACCTCAAACCAACTTTCCCAACATTACTGCTGATCTAAAGATGACAATATTTGGCTACAAGATTTGTCACTCAGGTGGTTAAATAATTATAAGGTGTGGCGGTATTCCCCGACTTGACGGTATTACCCCACTCTCCCCTACATTGTTTTCCTGAAACTAGGGTGATACATCGAAGAATGGATCTGGTTTTGCCACATATTGCACATGATGGTTCACCTCTGACTTGCAGATTATTAGTAACGATTTTTTGGAGGTAGGTACAGCGAAAAGAGGACTTCATCACGGCGGAATTGTGAACCCCCCCCCCCCCCCCCCCCCCGTAGATTGGGGCCCTTGTGCATCCTTGTGACTCCGCAAGTTCTTCCTCTGATAGGATACCGTACATATTACCTAAAAGTCTGGAACTGCTTGACTTGGCAGAAGTTGTAGGTACGTATTGAGATTGACTCGATCCAGAAATAAGTCTGCGGCATTTGGCATCTTCCGTACTCCGGTCTCCTATAAAAGGTGCATTATCTCATAATCTGACTCACCCACCCACGAACGGGGGCGTGAAGCAGCCTTCAACTTTCTGACGATTTCCGTTCGTTCCAAGCAGAGTTGGGAGTAATCGTAATCATAAAAAGTTGGGTCTGGCACATAGTTCCCCTCGTTTACCTAAAATGAATGTAGGTAGATCATTGAAAAGTTCTAAATGATCTTGAAAATTGGATAGCGGAAAAGAGTACATCAAGAAGTCGCGTGAAATGTCATAACTGGTCAATTAAGAAACGAAAAAATGATACTCAATGTAATTTACGTTTGTACAAGCGCAAAATGAACTGATGAGTTGAAAACAATGAAATAGGTACGGGACCATCTACAACCTAAACCTAGTATTCGCTGACAATAATCTAAATCGGATGAAAACTGTGGAAATTAGGGTCATTACAAGTATTTCACATTGGCGCATGCGCGGTAGCTATTAATGATACAATCGTGTTGAAATTGATATGAGGTAATCAAGTCATCTTCTTCCAACTATCTTCAAAATTTAAGCGAAATCGAACGACTATAGTGTGAAAAAAAAGTTCCAGTCATGCAGCATGATCGTATGAGCGAATTTTCATAAACTATCTATCGCACTATAGTATGTTAAATTGCATTGAAATTGGAGCAATTTTAGTTGACAGAAATGGTTAAAAACCAATTTTATGGCAAAAAAAAAACTTATCCTAAATAAAATTCCACTGATTCAAAAGGGATTTCTGATTTTTAAATTTTTTTGCACTTTTAGCGAATTTTTGAAGAAAATTAAGCTATTTTATAGATATTTTAGCAAATTTTAATGACATTTAAGTACGTTTTTCATCATAATTTTGAGCAAAAATTTTTAATGTCCTAGTTAATCGTTGAAAATTTAGTTTACACTAAAATTCTACAAAAAAATATAAATTTAATTATTTTTGGCCGTTTTTAGCCATTTTGAGTGATTTTTTGGGTAAATTTTTCGAAATTTGACCAATTTAATGTGCTCAAAAATTGTTGTCCAACGAACTCATCCTTTCTTTTGAAATCCTTGATTTTTTGGCGAAAGAACGAAGTTTTTATCTCAATTCTATCGAGAGTTATCGTCTGGAATGACACATACATATATATATATATATATATATATATACAAATACATACACATATATATATATATATATATATATATATATATATATATATATATATATATATATATATATATATATAAAAGCGTTAAAATCCAGGAATCATTTCAGAATGCCTCAAAACAGATTTCAATGAAGAAAACATTTGAAAATTTTTATTTTAAAATTTTTGGAGTCATTGCAATAGCTTTATTTTCTTAGAAAATTCGCTAAAAGGGCATAATGGAATTTACTTTTGCGCATGCGCAGAGTGAAGTATTGATTTGGCAAAATTGAAACTGATAGGGGACCATCTACAACCTAACCCGCGCATTCTCTGACAATTTCTTCAAAATCGGATGAAAACTGTGGAAATTAAAGTCGTTCAAAGGATTTCACATAGGCGCATGCGCAGTAGTTGTTAATGATACAGTCATATTGAAATTGATTTGGGATGATCAAATCGTCACCCCCGAACTATCATCTAAATTTGAGCAAGATCGCCCGACTATAACGTAAAAAAATAGAGCATAATGGAATTTACGTTTGCGCATGCGCAGAGTGAAGTATTGATTTGGCAACAATGAAACTGACAGGGGGCCGACTACCCCCTAGCCCGCACATTCCCTGAAAATTTCATTCAGATCGGACGAAAACTGTGGAAAATAAGGTTGTTACAAGGATTTCATATTGGCGCATGCGCTGTAGCTATTAATGATACAATTATGTTGAAATTGATATAAGATGATCAAATTGTCATCCCCCAACTATCATCAAAATTTGAGCGAGATCGGACGTCTAGGGCGTGAGAAAATGATGCTTGGTAGAATTTACGTTTGCGCATGCGCAGAGTGAGGTATTGAGTCAAGAACGATGAAACTGATAGGAGACCGTCTACCCCCTAGCCCGCACATTCCCTGAAAATTTCATTCAGATCGGATGAAAACTGTGGAAAATAAGCTTGTTACAAGGATTTGCGGACAAGACAGAACGTGAAATGCGAGTGGTAGTTTTTGACCAAAAATTCGTTTTCCCCCTAAAGTGAAAACAATGCTTCCTCTACCTATACGTGGACTCGGACGAAATATTAGTACATCAATCCTTTTAGTAAAATATTTATTTTGATTTATTTATAGCTTTTAGTTTATTCATATATTTTTCCTTTTGATAGGTCCAGTTATACATCGTCCAGTTATACCTTGATAATTTACCATAGACTCAGTTTGATTGGTAATTTTCCATGGATCAGTGATCTGCGTAAAAGGGCTATCTTAACCTTTGTGTAATAATTTGCAGCGTTTTTTGGACTGTACCATAATAGCGCCCCTGGCGAAGAAGTTGTTAACTAGATTTGGCAAACTATATTAAGTAGGCGGTGCTTCCTAGTAGGGTGATAACGATTCATTGTGTGATTACTCTTGCTTTCCTCACTGTGTACTCATTGGGGTGTGAAAAAATCGATTAAAATCGTATGAAATTTAACCTCTAATAACAGATATCTGTTATTAAACTCAATTTGATCTAAGTAATTCTAAGTGCTCAACTTGATTTTTTAAGTAATTCTGAAGAGCACTTCATGGTATGCCCATGGATGAACCATGGTATGCCCAGTATCATTTCTGCTGTCTAGGCAAATAGTGCAAGGTGAATGAAATGGCACTCTTCAAAAATTAAAATGTAAAAAATTAAAAAATATGTTAATAGGTATAAAATTTATTTTTAAAAATTGTACCTACCATTCGAAAACTTGGAAAAGAGCAAATTATTAATCTAGCTTTCTAGTTGGAACTAGAAAAATAGGTATAGAAATATACCTAATAGATAAATTATGGTTTCTTCCATTCAATTAAGACAATTAATTTTTCCATTATTATTACATTTTTCCAACCATAATTCGCCCAGCAGAATACGCAGAGAATACAGCTAGATAATCACAACATAGGAATCACGCCTAGAGCCTGCTTGCTCTAGAAAGTAGGTATGACGTGCGAAGGTAACGATTTTCATAACAAGGATAAATTTGTAACACCTTGTACCACTAGTATTTATCCATTAGTTTAGGAGTTGGATAAACCCTCCAATCATGGTTTTTTCAGGAACTTAAAGCAAATATCATTCAAATCACACAAAATTTGGACCAAAGGTGACAGTGTGTGTGCGTTTTTTTCTTTTTATTTATTTTTTTTTTTTTTAAGGAACTTGCATAGTTAGAATCGATCATGAGTTTGTTATTAGTCGTTGTTGTTGATGACAAGTTCGCGTCATCTCGTTCGATCATGAGTTTTACATATCGTTTCTTCGACGAATCGTGAGGATTTACGATAAAATGGGGCTTGAAACAGTACCACCCAAAAAGTCCGATTATTAATCGGTTTTTCCTGAAAATCGATTCTTTCGATTTTCCCAAAAATCTATTTAATCGATTCTAACGTCGATTTTTTTTCACACTCCCAGTACTCAATAAAACGATAGGTAGTTAATTCATCGCCGAGTTTTGAATCGATATTCTTCCCGTTCCCCGAATACTTTACACGGACAATCTGGACCAGCTTGCATGACTGGAACTTTTTGTGTGTTTCAGGATTGCCCGGAGGGTACAGACTTCCGGGCGGAGCAGTGCGCCGAATACAACCACATCGAATACGAAGGCAAGACCTACGAGTAAGCGTTTTTTTAATCTTTAATTTTTTTTTTTTTTTAAATCCCTTTTCATCCATCGCCTTCCCACCCTTAAATACCCTTCAGCTTGAGACAGACCAGTTCCTGAAACGATCGAGGGGACTTTAAAAGCCTGCGTGATAAGTTAAGGCCCTAATATCGAACGTTTTTATGGGGTTATATTGAATAGCAGTCATTATATGAGACAACGGGGTTCCAAATGCCCATAAACGTGTACGAAAGTTCGGGAAAATACTTAAGGGCGCTACGTAGGTAATTTGAAAAAATTCATTTGTATAGGCATCAGTGAAAATGTTTGCCCTATGAGTACGGTAATCGGGAGTCTAAGGGGGTCTGAGGGGTATAGAATTTACTGAGAGTGAATCCAGTGATAAAGTAAATACTTCGAGAAAAATAGGAAAATAATGAAATACAAGATTTTTTGCGCATCTACACAAAAAGATCATGATTTATTGGAACCACCCTCTTCATTGACACCATCAGCAATAAATTTGAAACTCGCAAGGTTTTTTGCATTAGTTGATCGTATTCCTAACAAAAGAAGAATTATGAAAATCGCAATTTCTTGGATTCGCTAGTTTGATTTAAATTACGGTGTTCACTATGATGCGCCAGCTGATTTTGGAATGTTCTAGAAATCGACTCTCTCTGTCGAATGAAAAATCTATATCTCTTAAGTTGGCCCGGAATTACATATCAACCTAATTTTGTAGGTAACTAACTCTATCAAGAAATTTCAATTGGGCAGTAGGCACTGATCGATTTACCTCTGTGACGCATCGGATGACTTACAAGTGTACAGTCATATAAGTTAGACCCATCTGTCTACATATTTATGAAATCATAATTGCATGACTCTCTATCTATTTCACAATCCACTTCATTAGAAATTTATGGACGAAATTGTGATTAAAATCTACGTACTTTAAAATGTGTTTAAACTCTATAAATAGTGCAAAAAATTATTATAAATTTGATAGTGAAAAATATCTTATACGCACCACAAGCTCGAATTTCGATTAAATTGACTTGAATATAAATGCTTAAAAATTATGAAAATTCGCTCAAATAGTCATGCTGCATTAGTAGAACTGTTTAGGCAATTATGTTCATCAAGCTACAGTATTGCAGATTTCTCTAGAGAATGTCCCATAAAATTAAATTTTTTGCGTCATCAAGGTTTTTGAAAACTCACTTTTGACCTTTTTTCATTATCGATCGGAATTTCTGGTTTTGCGTTTAACCTTCTCACTGTCATGAGGTCGCCGGTGCCCTCACAGGTATTCAGGCAATCACTGCATTAAAATTAACTTTTCAATCATCCATGAGTTATTATCATGTTTATGGTTGCTAGGTTTGAGCATCTGAAGCGATTTTATTGTCCCTAATGTGATGAGTTACCTACTGTGCGTTGAGGTCGCCAGTGGCCTCATGCAAGCGAGCATGGCGCACATGTGGCATGCGCTGCATGCGGCGTGGTTTTCTTGTATGATGTAGTACCTTTGCGACAATGAGTGAGTCTACCGGTTACCTCATGGCACACAACGTGATCTTTTCTGAGTTCACCGGCGACCTCTAGGCACACATGGTGGTTTTGATTCCACAGGTGACCTCATGGCACACGAGGTGATTTTTTCCGAGACCACCAGAGACCTCATAGCACCCAACATAAATGTTTCCTTCATGTGCTTTGACAGCTGTCGGTGACCTAAGGGCGTTGTGGGTGTGCTTGATGCATAATCAAAAATAACACACTAATTTGATAGAATGTTAAAAAAAATGAATGGACGCATAAAATTACCTCCTGGCACAGATGGATGTTTTTCTCATTTTAGGTTCTGGCTGTGAGAATGTTAAATGAGTGATTCTGTTGAGACGAGCAAAGGGAAATTAATTGTTTAATGGTATTCGATGGTTCCAAGCATATTTAATCCATAGATTACTCTAGATCCAAGAAACGATCAATAATGAGCATGGTCCCAAACTCTCTCTCCTCTCTTTTTCAACTAGGTATTTCTTCTTATTTTAGTACATTTACCTATAAAAAATAAACACAAACCAATGGCAGTGTGGTTTTCTACCATTTTAAACTCAGCTTCTCACATGTTTGGTACGTTCTAGATGGATTCCCTACAGACATGCTGAAAATCAGTGCGCCTTGAACTGCATGCCTAAAGGAGAGCGGTACTACTACAGGCATAAGGACGCCGTACACGATGGCACTCCTTGCAATGAGGACAGTTTGGATGTGTGCGTCCAAGGGAAATGCTTGGTAACTGCAACTTTCTCTTACGAAATTTCCGACAAAATGAAAAATACCTTACTTTTGTGTCACTACGTTACCTATCATTCAAAGTTTCTAAATCTTAAATTTTTCTAGCCAGTCGGATGCGACAAACTTCTGGGATCGTTAGCCAGAGAAGACTCCTGTAGGGTTTGTGGCGGTGATGGCTCCACGTGCACCAAGAAATCTGGTGTCATCGAGACTAATGCCCAACCTGGTGAGTACCTACCTATACTTTTTCTCAAGTTCTATTATTGTTTATTTAATTAGCCTTAATATTAAACTTCTTGCTTGATATGAGGGTCCTTTTTCTCTTTAAATTTATGGGCTTAGAGGTTAAAGATGGTTCGAAGTTGTTCATTTCATAGAATAACCCAGCGAGGAAGCCAAACGGTGTGAAAGTACCTAGTAGAACTACCCTGGAAGTCATAATAGGTACAGGTAAAGTAACCACCCACATTTAGAAGGAGTATAAAAAAATCAATCAAATAACTTGGGGGAAAACTAGGCGCTCCGCACCTCGCCAGGGGGCTTTACATACTTTGAATGAAATTATTGAAACACAGAATGTTTTTTAGCTCACTCGTTTCACATAAACCCGTGAAACCCGCATATAAGAATGATTCAGATTTTGCGGTGTATCATGTGTTTATCATGGGTGTATGTCAAGATGTATCATCAGCACAACGACTCGCCACTAGCTCAATGAAATCATCAGAAATTAACAAGCGGTTGCAATCATGTTCACAATATCAATTATTGAGAATGATCACCCGTGTGTAAACAACTATTCAAATAACCATGCTCATAACTCAGCTTGTTGGCCACGCACTTCCCAGTAGTTAACATCATATGGTTGGATAAATCTAGAGCTTTTGAACGAATGGCCAACGAATTTTTGTGGGAAATAACGAATTACCATTTCCCTAGCAACGACTCGGTTGTAAACGGAAATCATCAGAAATTATTGCAGCACATTTTCGTTACACATAAACGTTTCGTACTACCAGAAGGGAGACTGTATCAGAAGTGTGGCATAAAACTTCATCAGACCACTTGTAACCACTGCAGTGGTCACTAGGACCACTGCACGCCGAATGTTACAGTTTGGTATGGGCTTGTCGATTTCGGTGTGATAGGCCACCTCAATAAAGAATCAAAAGTTGATGTTTTGAGAAATAACTGTAGGATGTCTTTCTGAGGCTTCTAACCAGCTTAAATAGAACTTTTTGTGAAGGCTTACAGCTCTTTTCTGGCTAAATGAAACCATAAACACATGTCACATCATTTTATTAGAACTTGATTGAGTCATTTATGATCCATATCTTTTGTAAACATTAAGCATGAATCAACCTGAAAAGTAGGTAGGTATTGTACATATGTTCCTTAAAATATTCTAAAGCAAGCATGCTTCTTTTGCGATGTCCTGAAAAAACAAAACATAGTATACTGTAAGATACACCGTGGTAGCCTTCTACTTGTATGCATGGATGACAAAGGACCTAATATGTAATAGTTATGGCTCACCCGAGGTCTTGGCATTGGAGGTGATATTGACTTACAGCTGTGGAACACATCCTTTGCCCTTTTTCTCAATTTGACTTATTTACTGTTAAGACGAAAGTCTTCTATTAATACTAACAAGATGATTCAAACTGTAATGTCTACACATATTTATACACCATGTTTCACTCAAACATGTACATGACTGTTTTCACAGGTTACGTGGATCTATTCCTCATACCCGCAAATGCCACCAACATTAGGATACAAGAACGGCGTGCCTCCAACAACTACTTGGGTAAGCCAATCCTCTTTAGCTTCCTTCCCCTTTAGGTTTCTATGTCAGTTTAAGAAGAATCCATAACCTTTCAGCTATCAGAAACCAGAACAATGACTACTATCTCAATGGAGGGTGGACCATCAGCAACTCTGGACCGTTTAAATTTGCTGGCACCAAGTTCCACTATAGTCGAAAACCTTTCCCGAACTACGCACCAGAAGTCATTTACGCCTTAGGGCCAACAACTGAACCACTGTTCATTACAGTAAGCTTTATTATTGCATATAAATTATAGATATGTTGGGTTTATAATTTGTGCCAAGAGTACATCCATGCTTGGCGACCTTAGTAAAGTCTGAAGCATATTTCAAACCAAAACCAACTCTTTTTAAGTATGTATATTTTATGAAATCAAATAAATTTTGTAAATTACTCATTTCAGCTCCTCTACCAAGAGCACAACCCTGGGATTGAGTATGTCTACAGCGTTCCTGTGGGTTCCATCGTGGAATCTCCCAAACAAGGTTACACTTGGCGAACTGATCCATTCTCGGAATGTAACGTAACCTGTGGTGGAGGTTAGTTCTGCTTATCTAATGCTTTCACTAATGAAATTTCCCAAAGTTCCCAAGAGTTTCGATCATCAAGATAAGAATATAGAGGGAATTATAAAAGTTGTGGCATAGGGAAGGGAATGTCTGAGAGCCGCCTAGGATTCTGATGTGCTTTGAAGAAGCAACGGAAGGGCCAATATAAGCAAAGGCTATGATTATATTACTCATAGTATTTACCTACCCCAAGAGAGGGAGCCACCATTTCTTTGGGAATAGCATTCTAAACCACATATTCAGGTTCTATAGTCTGTGCTACTTTTCGGACTTTATTCTTATCTTGATCTTATCTTTTAGTCATTATGTGTGGTGGAGATACTTTGTCCTGGCATCAAAACATACCTATCTACTCATGCTTCAAATGAGTACTTTTTAACTGTACTTGAAAACCAACCTTGCCTAAATAATTCATTATTAAACATCTCATAACCTTTTACATAAGAACCATCTATTGTTTATTTATTGGTCGGTATCTACTCTCATAACAAATTCCCTCCTATAAGTTCTGCTAATCTACTTCAATTAACTTCTGTTAATACAGCATTTTTGTTCTTCCCTTTCGAATTTTTTTCCATCAACGCTTAGAGCAAGAGAGCACAGACTCTAACCTCTTTGGTCGGTCCAGGTTTGGGATCGTTGGGCCAAAAACGACACGGGTTTGGGATCAAAGCGCATCGGTTTTGGGATGATTGAATAGTTTGGTAGCAACGGTTTTGGGATCATGACATACATGACTCCAAACGTTCTTTATTAAGATGTAGGTACATACCTTAATATTGTCACATCGAATTCTAATGGTTCTTTTCACTGTCGTCAAAAATGTCACGCTTTCTTCCTCATTCTTCATCTTCATATGACAGACCATACCTGGTGCTCTCGCTCGATAGGTACTTAGTTCATTATGTCCTTGTCGTTGGTATACTTTTCCCGTAGATCCTCCAAGTAGCAAAGCATGTCTGCTCAATCTTATCGTGGCTTGCTGTCAGTACTTATGAAATAATAATTGACGGAACCACGCTTGTGACAGAAGGTACACCCATAAAGCGTACAACCCGGAAAAGTTTCAATAATAGCTTGATGGGCAGCTTTTTCGAAGTAAACTTGCATAGCTTCGAATTGAAAACCTTCCTTGACGAGCGATGGGCACAGTGACTTGACTGCCATCCAATCTTATCTTGATCCCTAACCCGTGGCGTTGGCGATCCCAAACCCGTGAACTTTTCAGCCCCGCTTCACCGCTCATGATCCCAAAGCTGTGACAGGTACCTCTCCACGTCATTTTTTACACGTAAAAGCAGAAAACCAAAAGAGTTGTTACCTATGCTTGAGATGAAAGCTATCTTATCTCCACGATAGAACGATTGAATTTCTCCCATTTACTAGTTCTTAGTCTTCTTACCGCAGCTGATAATTATTTTGTTCTTTTCACGATTACAAAAGAAGCACATAGGAAGAACAAAGATGCTTTATTCTTGAACATTAAACGTATGTACACTCACAAGTAAACCAAAAGATAACAACATGCGCTACTGCATCGTAACTCTACTTTCATCCAGGCAAGTGCCCACCAATCATAACACTTGACCAAAATGTTTTCCCCCCTCTGAAAGTTCTGCTAATCTACTTGAATTAATTTCTGTTGATCTTGACCATAATGTTACGACTTACACAATGTTAACCTACAAATCTACATAGCCTGCTTCGTAATTGCTATGAACTAAATCACGTTCCCTGAACGTGACGACATGTTTGAGTTAGCGCTCTGAGATGCTGCTGCTGGTGACAAAATATATAGTATTAATTGTTAGTGAGATAATAAACTGTGATGGAATGTAAAGAATCGGTATAAAACTGCAAAAGTAATTCAGGCTCGACCATCATCAACGTAATAATAAATACAATAAAATTCAGCATTACTGAAAGGCCCAGGGATTAAAATGTGCAGAGCTCTCATTACAATTACCGAACTACTGTCTGTTTTCACAAAATCTAGAGTTACAATGTTGGAAAATTTCGAAGGGTAGGTCATCATCAGTAACAAACAATAATTTATTGTTAGTTATAGACTACTGTTATAAGCCATCGAAATTGACACAGGTTTAGGGCTTCATCCCTTAAGGCGGCTTTCACATTGGTTAGACACGAGACATCAGACCAGTTGACACGCGACTTGAAACATAAGACAAGTCCTTTCACACTCAAGAGACATGTGCTTTTTGTATTTAGTCAAGTTAGCCATCTTGTCGATCGTATTATCACACAAAATGAGTTCGTCATCAGATGACGAGTTATTAATTGCTGTAGTTATAAGAAGGAGAAGAATGCTTCGCAGGACTCGACTGTGGGTTCATCCCTACTGGCAAAATGCGGAGGAACACAGCCCGTATGTGTTGTCCGAAGAACTTCTATCTCACCCACGGAAGTTCCTAGCCTACTTTAAAATGGAGATAACAACTTTTGAGAAGTTGCTCAATGTAATGGAACCAGCTCTTCGGAAGAAGGATTCCAATTTTAGAAGAGCTTTAACTGCGAAAGAGGCGTGTTTTGAGAGCCTGGAACCCAGAGACACTCATTGCAGATAATACTAACCCACAATGCCATGAGACCTGCCCCGAATTCCAACCTGCCGGATCTCTTCAGACACTTGTTTCGTGTTTCAAGAAGACATGAAGCACGAGTCTCATACATTTCAATGGGTTGGATTTGGAAGAAGCGTGTCTGATGTCTCGTGTCTAACCAGTGTGAAAGCCGCCAAAATCTAACATTGAAACGTTATCCTCCGTTATCTTAATTTTCATCGGATTTTTTTTTTTTTTTTTTTTCTGTTATTAAATTTGTTTTCTGTTTCTTGTTGGCCAGTTTCGTGGTCAATATAAATTTAGGAAAGTCCCATTGTCGGTCATAGTAGCAATATTCGTCTATAAGTACCTAGTATTTTTGTTGTTATCAGAGATAGGATTTTCAGATTCTTCTTTGCTTCCCATACCAGTTTGAAAGTTGTCAGGGGGTTAAAAAGTTATTTAATGCTAGTTTGGCTATCGGTAAAAACGTGGATTTAGTAGGAAGTAGTGGAAGTACCTAAACTTTTGACACTTTTCACAGTTTTAATCAATTTTCGTAGTTGAAACACGCAACAAAAACTCTGAAAAAAATAATTTAGATTCTCTCACTCTTCTTCTCTAAACTGACATCTCAATGGTCATTGTACTTGGAATTTTTTTCCTACTTAAAGTGTGGCGGAACATAGGTCAATGTGAACTTTGGCCGACTATCTGAATTTGATTGAGTAAAAAAAAAAAAGTCTGCCAAGTTGGGTGTGGCACACTCAGCTTCCTCGTTTACCTATCATCTTCTTCCAACTATCATCCAAATTTAAGCGAACTCGAACGGAAACTCTAGCGGAAATTCTCATCGCATCACTCGTAGTGTGACAAATATTCACCTTAGAATGCTCTTCAGTTCTCTATCGGGAGAAGTACTCGGCGACATTGTAAGTCAATCGCCCGAGATTGCCGCCGTAGTGTTTTTCCGAAGTGAAAGGACCGAGAAAGTCCTGTTTAGGGGTGTCATTCATAGCGAACAGATGAATTTAAGTAAGATAAATATAACTAGCGGAATAAAACGTTAAAATAATGAAGGAAGAATGAATCGTGGGAAGTAGAAAACAGTTGCCACGAAATTATATGAAAACTCCAAATAGCTGTCACGCATTCACTGAAAGCAGTGCAGCCAACCCTCAAATGCGAAATTTCTCTTCGCGGTAATTTTACCTAACAGGGTTGTCTTCCAAAAGTTGCTTCGAGTAGTTCACTTTTCTACCGCATAGTCTTTTCGCCCTTGGAACCCAGGCCATCTCTGGTCGACCTTCAGATAGGCAGGCTTTTACATAGGTACCTACTAATCTATTGTTGTTTTTTAAGGTGTCAAGGCACTTATTGATTGCAATAATCTTATTATCTTCTATAGGACTTAATTAATTAGGAAGTAATTAATTCATCGATTATTTATTTTTTCGGTCATCAGCTACACTAGCTGTATTGATATGGCTTCCCACAAGTTCACTACCCAAGGTTTAGTTCAAATAAACTGTAACCTCTTCAGTGACACTAACCTGTTTAATAATGTTTTCATGGAGGATTTGTTTAGGTATCCAAACCAGAAAAGTTTGGTGCGCACACGAATCTGAGCCAGTTGGCAACGTCCTCTGCGATTCAAGTACGGAACCCGCATCAACCAAGTCTTGCGGTATGCAGCCGTGCCCAGCTGAGTGGGTAGTAGAGAAATGGTCTCCATGTTCTGCTCCCTGTGGGGAACTGGGGTATCAAACTAGACAGGTAATGTACCTTTTATCGAATTTTCAAGGACAAAATGAACTATTTAGATGGTTTCAAAATTTTTAATCTTCACCATAGTTCTCACGATTGTAAACTAGCTGAAGGTAATCAACAGGAAATGTCATTCCTCTCAGCCGCCGCGTCTTCATTGGAGCTTTAGAAATATACCTTGTGTCAAAAAAACACGCCCAATCAAAATATCTGATTTTGATCAAGCCTAAAATCAATGAATAACACATGACCAAACGATGAATATTGAATAGAGACAACAACAGGTCGGAAAAGTGATAGATTCACTAAGACATGTGAAACACAGCTAACTTCTGTTATTCACAGACTAGATAATGAGCTAACAAGGGTGGAGGAAGTGGCAGCTCTAAGTTAGCCCATTCTTTCCCTGGACCGCTTCCATAAACCCGTTCTTTCGTTGTATACGAAATACTCATCTGTTTTGAAGCATTTAGACCACACCAGCGTGTTCGGCTACCCCCGAAACACAAGGTACCATTCTCAACTCACTTTTGACAAAAAATCGAGATAACCCGTTCTTCCCCTGTACTCTTCATTAGTATTACAAAGTTGGTGCCTACAGTAATTTGTGTCTGATGTGCGTAGGTGGTAGGGAAGAAGATTTTAGAGCACTTGCATAAAGACTGCATTCCGACCGCCACCGTTTTCCCGTGCCCCAGACTCCGCCTTCACTAAGATTCCTTCAAGAATCGGAACCTCTTTATGAAGGGCGAATTCATTTTGTAAAAGGACGAATTCAATTTAAAAATGCTATATTTTTTACCAATACGTTTTAATTCTATTTCAGGTCACCTGTATGCAATCAGTTGAGTTCTCCAGTAGACCTGTAACAGAACATCTTTGCAAAGGAGAAAAACCTGTAACTTCCAGACAGTGTCAAGAAAAAGGCCCCTGTCCCATTTGGCACATCGGTCCATGGAAGCCAGTGAGTTGATTTTTATTCTTCCTCGATATTTGGATTGGACTTTGGGTGTTTTTACCAATTGTAATTTGTCTGTTTTCAGTGTGATCGCCTCTGTGGAGAAGGGAAGCAAAAACGGGATGTTATCTGTTATAAAAAAGTGGATGGCTTAGTGGAAATTCTGCCAGATTCTCAATGTCTTGAAGCTAAACCTGAAGTTGAGCGCACATGCTTACTGATGCCCTGTGAAGGTTTGGACTGGATCACCTCAGACTGGAGTGGGGTATGTTGAATGAAGTCCATACCTGCCTAACTTTAGTATTGTTGTTCTTGTCTTGATAAGATTTTGATTACTTTAACAGGATTGCTATAAACCATGAGCAACAGCTAATGCTAAGACCAAATAGCAGTAGTATATATGATTAGCCAATCAGTCGTATAGGAAGTCTCTAATGTCAGCTTTCTCGAATAGCACAGCGCACAGTGGACAAAATGACAGATCTAGGCAGACAAAAGTCAAGTCAACAAATCATGATTTCCAGTATTAGGTCATGTTTATTATTAGTTGTGGGGGTTCAGAATACAAATTTTTATGACCTGAAAGTGTAAACAAAGAGCGAGCGCAGAAGTTATGTCTGAACAAGAACCTTTTTTCTACTCATCACTGCGATTGCTTTATTTGCATTGTGTCGCCTTGAGAGCCAACATCCCTTCTACGAAATGGACAACCTAGATACAGGTAAGCGCGCGATACAAGATAAGGTGCGCGGAATACAATTCACTCTGACCATCATGTTTGAACAAGTGATGGGTTCGTTAGACGAATCTTGGACGAATCCACGACTGTGTGGATGATTCGACAAACGTCAATGACGACAACTTAGTTGCCATGAGGGTTATTTATAAATTTAAAAATTTTCGGATTTTGTTCAGGTTTTTTTATATTTCGCCCTCTGGACTCCTGTTAGAAGTGGGCTCTCACAAATTAATACCTTCTTCCCAAGAAACGTCTAAGGACTCGTAGGGTTTGACCTGCTTGGTCAACTAGTCTTGGGAGTAGTTTATGTCTTGAGGTTGCACTTGTATCAGTTCTCGTAATGAAAAATGTTCTTCAATGATGTTTATTCCAGTGCAGCGATAAGTGTGGACAAGCTATAGAGACGAGGATAGTCATGTGTGCTGATGAGAAAGGTCACCCATACAATGAATCCATGTGTCATTCATACAGAAAACCTGAAACTGTGAGAAACTGCACATATGTTCCGTGCTCTAGTCAATGGTTCACTTCACAGTGGAACGAAGTAAGTAACTAGGAAATTAATTTAATGTAGTAATTCGTTGATATTCTTCTACATTAATTTATATGGTTAACACTAATTTAATATAAATTATACATATAATTTACTATTCACAAGTTTTCTCTTTGATTTGACATTGTTTGTGCAGTTTTATTAAATGGGAAATTATTTCAGTGCTCAGCTAAATGTGGCCTTGGGATCCAAACGAGAAGCGTCATTTGTGCTTCTTTAGACGGTAACAAGCTTACTTTAATGGATAATGCAAAATGTGAAGAAAAACTGAAGCCAGAAGGCACAATGGAGTGCAGAGCCGAACAAGAGTGCAAAGGAGAATGGTTTGTCTCGCCTTTCGGAGAAGTAAGTACTTGCAATACATTTAACAAGCTAGCAAAACTTTATTATTCTCAAGGTATGATTGATAGTTAAGTTAGGATAATTCAGTTATTTCTTTGCTTTCATATTTTGAATTTTCCCTTTTTCTTCTATCGATTTTTTCATTCTGAATTCCTGCCATCTGGCTGTTCCCGAGAAGCTCCTGCTCCATCTTGTAGACCAAATAGGTCTTCGCAGGATCTCCATTTCTTTCTCTATCCCCGGATACACATACACATATCCTTAGGATGGCAAACACAGCCCTTGCTCGGACTCTCGTGGACCAGACTTCACCATTTGTCACTTGGGCATTCAGACAAGACTTAACAAAAACTGCGGAACAGGGTTGCCAAATGTGCATCTACAGAGCATACCAGAGGCGTGAAAGATAGCTTTGTTCTCAGTGCGCGTTCTGACAGTTCTCGAACTCATTAGAACTGGGACGGGAAATCCCTGGGTGTTCCGGAACTTGTGGAACCGCGTTCTGCACTGCGAACGATTTCAGAACTTGGAAGGGGAATAACCTGTGTTGTTGTTTGTAATCTCACTTAACTCGTGTTACCTTCTGGTGCTCCTCTTCAGAATATTTTAGTTCCCGTAAATATATTACTTATTATGCCCTTGAATATTACTTAACCCCACAGCAATAAAAAAAATAATACAGAAATTCCACGATGGATGAGGAGTATACTCGTAAAAATTTGAGTTTCGTTGATTTAGACGAGATTCAACTATAACTTCAATCTCGTCCTCATCATTTAAAAACCAAACACCATCGTCGAATTCTATCGCTTTCCGAACTTGACAAGCTAGTTGACATTTCGATCATAGAATAGGTACTTAAACTAATGTATAGAGACAAAAGTATGATTAAGTATGATTTCGATGAAGAAGAAGAGAGATGTTTACTCCACCAGATCGTCCTTGCGTTCGAGTTCTGACAGTTCCGAAAAAAATGGGGACTGTCAGAACCGTTCGGAACTGGGCGTTCTGGCACTGAAAACGACAAAACTCGACTGCGCTTGCCCAGAAATGTTCCGAACTCGCAGTGGGAACGAAGCTATGCATGTCTCCGCTCAAAAGCATCACTGTACTTCCTTTTTTTCCTTACTCAGCGGCTTTCAATACTGATGTTAGCGGACAGAGTAGGAGGGAGCGTTTGTGTCAGAGACATGAACGTCAAATAAAGCCTCCCTCTATAGCCGATTTCACATGGAGCGGTATGTCCGGAGACGGAAAGACGGAACGCAATGTGATTGGCTGTTGGGACAACAGTTGAGGATGGTGGCTGCCATGTTGACGGTATGGGCGGTAGGAGGTCGGCGGTAGAAATTTGTATACCTTCGCCGCTTGCCGTTGAGCGTTGCGCAAGCTCATTGGAAAGGAATGTTGATAACCTCAAGTACAGGTTTCAGATCAGAGAGGGTTTCAGTAGGAAAGTTTATGACTCCGTTCACCAAGGTGCCGTTTCATGTGAACAACGTGCCGCATTCCGCCGCCCCCTCCACTGGATTTTTCGGCCTTCCGTCTTTCCGGTTGTACGCTCATACCGCTCCATGTGAAACCGGCTTATGGCTCCCACATTCCGCGACATAGCAAATCACCTTTAAGGCATTGAGAACAAGCTTACTAACTAGTTATGTTTCTTGAGTTTTTTCTATAAAAACGAAAACGATATATTTTATTGTAATAAAATAAAAACAAAAACAATATTTTTTTAATAAATAAATACAAATATAATTACGCACTTTTAGTGTTCAAAACCGTGTGGAGGAGGAACGCAAGAAAGAAGCATTCTGTGCTTGAAGGACAACATGACTGTTTCTGGTGATGAATGTGACAAAGAACACTTTATTGTTGGAAACTCCAAAGAATGCAACACTCAACCCTGTGGTGAAGGTAATATGTTCTGTTCCCTAAATCTTTGGAAGGTAATTTTAAACTAAATTGTAATATTTGAATTTATGACATATACCCTTAGCTTTTTATATCTTGTGTAATGTAGGTATGTAGTATCTAAATCTAAAATTATTTTTGTTCCCAGACGAACTGATACCAGTATCAACAGCTCAAGTGATTACTGAAGAGGAATCTGAGGAGTGTGACTACGATTATGAGGGTGACTACGATGAAAGCTCAACAGACATTGATGGCTTAATAGCAATCAGCCTCAGCTCTATTGTAAGGGAATATTATCATTTCAAAATTAATTGTATTCACTATTTATTAATTGTTACACGCCATTATATCTTTCAAGGACGATAAGCTTTTTGCAATAGGTCACCTAAAAACGGTACATCACGTTTGAAGACATATTCATCAAATAAAAGCACAGATTACCTATTATTATTATTTTTTTTTATTTTTATTTTTATTGTAATCATTTCCCCAGAACAAAAATATATCTGGTCGTCTTGCTCTTCCATTTGAAGCAACAATCTTTCAATTTGTTCATCGTTCATGACGAAAAAACCACTTACGAACTGAAAAAGCACAATTACTAAACACAGAAAACTGGGTACAATGGATACCGCACACGAAAACGACACGAGGACAAGAGTTATCCGTGAGCAGTGAGAAAATAATGATAAAAAGTTGAAGTTCAAGTAGTAACCAGTCACAGAAAGGTTTCTCATATTCCTTCCCAATGATTTCATTTATGTCATATAAATTCTGTCTCTATTTCCTATTTTATGGTGGTGTACTCTCTAAATAATTCTCTGTTACAAGGGCACACGTGACGATTCGGATGACATCGAAGGATCGGGTGGTTATTCAGATGATCTCATCTTCATTAGTTCTACCCCTGGTCCTGACGGATCTTCAACTTCAGGAATCTCTCCATCATCCAGTGAAGGTGTTTCTGAGAAATCTAGCTCAGTTGGGCTCATAGAAGCAGTAAGTGAAGGCCCATCAAGTCCTGCTGCAGCTAGCCTTGATGCTTCGACTGGCACTTTGGCTGATGAAGCAGAAACAGGTATCATTGCAAATTTACTATTTTTCCTACTATAAATTCTTATTTATGCTTATGCGTGTACCTATATAATAATTTTAAAGCAGATGATAATTATAAATGATGACATTTATAAGTGTAAAATCAATGCTTATCTCTTTATTTGCTCCTGTGAAGGCCCATCAAGTCCTGCTGCAGCTAGCCTTGATGCTTCGACTGGCACTTTGGCTGATGAAGCAGAAACAGGTATCATTGCAAATTTACTATTTTTCCTACTATAAATTCTTATTTATGCTTATGCGTGTACCTATATAATAATAATTTTAAAGCAGATGATAATTATAAATGATGACATTTATAAGTGTAAAATCAATGCTTATCTCTTTATTTGCTCCTGTGAAGGCCCATCAAGTCCTGCTGCAGCTAGCCTTGATGCTTCGACTGGCACTTTGGCTGATGAAGCAGAAACAGGTATCATTGCAAATTTACTATTTTTCCTACTATAAATTCTTATTTATGCTTATGCGTGTACCTATATAATAATAATTTTAAAGCAGATGATAATTATAAATTATGACATTTATAAGTGTAAAATCAATGCTTATCTCTTTATTTGCTCCTGTGAAGGCCCATCAAGTCCTGCTGCAGCTAGCCTTGATGCTTCGACTGGCACTTTGGCTGATGAAGCAGAAACAGGTATCATTGCAAATTTACTATTTTTCCTACTATAAATTCTTATTTATGCTTATGCGTGTACCTATATAATAATAATTTTAAAGCAGATGATAATTATAAATTATGACATTTATAAGTGTAAAATCAATGCTTATCTCTTTATTTGCTCCTGTGAAGGCCCATCAAGTCCTGCTGCAGCTAGCCTTGATGCTTCGACTGGCACTTTGGCTGATGAAGCAGAAACAGGTATCATTGCAAATTTACTATTTTTCCTACTATAAATTCTTATTTATGCTTATGCGTGTACCTATATAATAATAATTTTAAAGCAGATGATAATTATAAATGATGACATTTATAAGTGTAAAATCAATGCTTATCTCTTTATTTGCTCCTGTGAAGGCCCATCTGGCGCTGATGGTTCATCACCTTCTGATGCTTCAACTCCATCTGGTACTGATGCATCAGCTTCTGTAGATGGTGTCAGTGCAGGAGCTGAGACAGAAAGTAGTGGCTCTTCAGAATCCAGTGGTACTGATTCACCTAGCCCACCTGCATCAGCCACAGATTCTTCTTCTGTTGATGCAAGTTCTGGAACTGGAAGTGACTCAACTGCTCCATCGGGTACAGAGTCAGCTCTGTCAGTCTCTGATTCTACTTCTGCTGGCGAGACTTCAGGTGTCACTGACGCAGCTGGAGATACTAGTTCAGCTGCTGGAGTTACAGACTCTTTTGGAGACACTAGTGTTTCTCCTTCCAGTGCTGCCCTTGTATCTGATGGATCAACTGAACAAAGTTCTGCATCTTCTGACATTACTGGGGATTCTAGTTCTGCTGGTTAGTGCAAAGTTATTTAAGATATGTATTCTGACTTCCCAATAGTAATAAATGAACATTTGGGTAGCTACTTAAGATGCTACCAAGACATATAATTATTTACAAATTCTAATTGAAGCCATTTAATTCGTTTTATTTAAGGTTTTTGTGAGAATTCAGAATAAATTTTAAGTCTTAGCACTTCTAGTTTGCTCTTACACAAAATTGTAAACTTATTTGTCAAGATTTTTATTGACCACAGGTCTTGCTACTAGTGAGGGTACTTCTGATGAAACAACAGTGGCTTCAGTCTCTGACGCCGTTAGCTCTGACCTCCCTTCACTCGGAGGAATATTGACCACTGAAAGCAGTCTTTCCAGTGAATCCAGTTCACTCAGCAGTATGGAAATGATTGGTTCGAGCATTGCCGGGTTGACTACTGAAGGTGTAGTTTCCAAATCTGTCAGTGATTCAAGTACTGCACTTGGCTCAGATTCGCCCACAACTGAAGGTAAACTTTTATATCGCCTTTTGTCTTACTTGCCTACTTTTAATGTTTCGTTGCTGCTATAAATACAGTGAGTGAGTTGTGTCTGGTTTTCCAGGAGTGAGTGACTCTTCCACTCCAGCAGGAGGCAGTACAGAGATGGCAACTGAGGGCAGCACCAGTTCCCCAAGTGTTACCGACTCCTCTGAATCTACGGACCTAAGCTCGTCAGGATCATCATCTAGTCCAGACACAACTGACTTAGCTGAAGGTATTTTCAATTTGGTATAATAATTACGTACTGACTTTAGGAAACCTGGAAAATTATGAGCAAGCCTAGGAAACCCTTTTGTGTCCAAGCACTTGTGAGGCCTCCCTGTTTCCCAACCCGACTCACTGTGGACCAACTTTTTTCAGCCTCCTCGTAGGGTTCTAACCTACGCTTCTATCTAACCATGCTCATATTTTTAGTGGATACTCTTGCATACCAAGTTTGACTTTTTTCAGTGAGTTTTGTTCAAATCGTTTGAGAAAATGGAATATTTATTAGGTAATACATATTATAAAACTCTCAAAATATATTTCTTCAAGTCTGAATCAAGGCCAGCAATTTAAATGCCGAAGTCCTCTTCAATAGTTTGCAATAAAAGTTCAGCTTCACCGCAGGGTCGTAGTCAACGTTATAAACTCAATCAATCTCGACCTCTTCTTCACTCAAACTGTTGGTAACAGTTTCTCGCAACTCTTCGTCCATGTAAACTCGTTTATTTGACATATTTTTGAAAGAAAACGCAATGAATCAAAATAAATATGCACAAAAACCAGCACTCTTGCCCCAATTTTCTGTATCCCGTTCATGGGCCAAAAAAACATTCCTCGACCTTTCAAACACCGAAATATTTTTGACGGCACTCCATGAACCCCAATTGTCTGAAAATGAACCTATATATACCGTTAGATTGCAGGGGAAGACGGAAATTTCCGAAATGTGGTGAGAAACACGATGCAATTATACTCTTGGCTGCTTGAGCCTCGCTAGTTTTCTCGTTAATGTGGGTGATTAGGTTTTGCGAGTATACTTGTGCTGGTGGTGTCTGAGATGATTATTATCTATATTAATTGTACTTGTTTTCAGCTGTTTTTGGAGTAACCACTGAAAGTGACGTCGATATAGCTATCAAGAAAGAGAAGAAGTTGAGAAAATGTAAAAGAAGGAAAGGCAAGAGGAAGTGCGTTTCTTCAACATTTGGTTGCTGTCCTGATGGGAAGACTGAAGCCAAAGGGCCTTTCTCTAAAGGTGTGTTATTTTAAGTCTAAGTATCACCATCCAAGATTTCAAGTACTAAATTTTATTATGATGTCACCTCTGTCACATCAACTTAGTTTATAACTCGAGTATTTGTTTCCTGCATTTCAGGCTGTCCCATACCCAAGACATGCAAGGAGTCCAAGCATGGATGCTGCCCAGATGGTTTATCACCAGCCAAAGGCCCCAATAATATGGGCTGTCCCAAGTCTCTATGCGACCAAACACTATTTGGGTGTTGCCCAGACAAAACCACCCCTTCAATGGGTAATAACTTTGAGGGCTGCCCTGTACAAACTACCCCCATGCCTGATTGCAGTATCACTGAGTAAGCTGATTTCAGTTTGGATTATTTGTTTCTAAGCCGTAAGATGCAAAGTAAGTTGGTACCTATATACATAGGTGTCAGACAGAGCAACTGGTTTTACGGTTGAAAAGGGACAAATGCGCCAGTGCTTTTAGTGAACATCCAGATCACCAAACGATGCACGTCATTGTGATCGATTTGTCCAATATCCATTTTTCACTAATAGTATTGTTTTAGGATATTTTTTATATAGCATACATACATTATATTTCCATCCTCACAATTCTGTTGAATTATATTATATTGTATCCAACTATCGTATCTAGGAATAAAACTATGAAAAGGACATTGCAAATAGGTTAGGTACCTATCATGGTTAACATTTTCATTTCATACTGAAAACACCTGCATTTCAGGTTCGGTTGTTGTCCAGATGGTAAGATTGCTGAGGGCCCTTACTTTGAAGGATGCACTGAAACTTGTAGCAAAACTGCATTTGGTTGTTGCCCCGATGGATTTACTGTTAAAACTGGACTGGACTATGAAGGATGTGACAGTAAGTTTAGTTTAGGCTCAAAAATGATTAGGTATCTTGGATTATAAGTGAGACATGAGTTACTAAATAATTGAATTTGCAGTTCCCAACAATGAGACCTGCTCAAGCTCTGAATTTGGATGCTGTCCTGATGGACTTAGTGTTGCTACAGGACCTGATGATGAAGGCTGCCAAAACTGCACCGAATCGCGGTTTGGGTGTTGCCCTGATGGTAAGGCCTGCCATGTGATATTCCTCATGTAGATATATGTGATGTATTTTAGAAAAACCTACACCTCTGAGAATCTTTTGAGAACTTTTGACTCCTTGTAGGTTAACATTCAGGTTTGACAATCGCGAGTTTCAAGTAAGATAAATTTGAGTCCTTCATTGGAGGTCTGTGGTTACATGTTATTGACTAACAGTTGGCCAAATATATGCACAGAAAAACAAGATTTGAATAACCCCAACCAGTGTCACCACATTCCCTGACGTAGCAGTATCACTTCCTTATTTTCTGGAGCAAATCACATAATTACCACTCTTGTTTACTTTCATTCATAGCCTGGCCCCAATTCAAGGTTTAGGGATTTTTTGGAGGTATCTCAGGCAGCTAGAAACCCTTAGGCAGTCGAATGTCCCAACAGTTTTACCTTGTTCTCTGTGGCTGAGAGATCTAAGGTCTTGTTTCATGAAGCAGGGAATCCCAGGTTTAATGCCTGGGTTGGTAACAAAATTTACTAGATCTGTGGTCTACATATTAATTGTGAAATTTAGTCTTGAGAAAATGTAATTTTTAAATCTATTGATTGGTAATGTGCCCCTATAGCGCTCACCATGATGCCAGCTACCTTTGAGAAACTACCACTCGCTTGAGTGGATCTTATTTAGCTCACTTACTACTGTCCTTCTGACAGTTTTTGGCAGGCAGTTGTACTTTGCGTTGTTTGGTTATGGTCGGCTACAACTGCAAACAACGCAAACTTTTTCATGTATTCGATTCAGGCTAAGCTCACTAGTATAATAACGTGTTGTCCAGGTATCCTGGCTGCTAAAGGGATTCGACAGTTTGGATGCGCACCAGCCTGCAGCACCAGTGACTTTGGCTGTTGCTCCGACAACAAGACTTTCGCTCATGGGCCCAACCAAGAAGGATGCTGCCTCAATGCAGCATTCGGCTGCTGCCCTGACAATGTGGTTCCTGCACAGGGAGCCAACTATTTGGGTGCGAATACCTACTTATTTGAAACTATAAATTAATTTAGTTTCTAATTTCTGCATTGTGATAGTTATGTTACAACTAATAGCTCTTTCCTTGAGATTATGTGACTTCCAAAATAATTCGTCGTCTACGTTGAGATTTTGCTATAATCTTATCTACCTGAAAGACGGTATTTAATTATCAACAATAGAAACTTTATTCAGTTATTCCGTTATTCTGGAAACTGTATCAATTATTCCGTTATTCTGGAAACTGCATCAGTTATTCCGTTATTCTGGAAACTTTATTCTGTACATTCCAGAAAGATGAGCATTTGATCAACAAGCTTTCAGCATTAAATCGTTCCGCTACTCCAGTAGGTGAATTTCTACATTTGCTTCAACAGCATGCAGAAAACTGCTAGTGTAGTTGCTGGCAGATCTATACTTCCAAACAAATTTGGAACAGTATTTTATTAGTACCTACGTACTATAATTGAATG
Source organism: Adelphocoris suturalis (assembly GCA_030762985.1). Lineage (NCBI taxonomy): Eukaryota > Metazoa > Arthropoda > Insecta > Hemiptera > Miridae > Adelphocoris > Adelphocoris suturalis. Next base: position 11,672,478 of record CM061050.1, read on the forward strand.
AAAAATAAATTAAGAATGATTTTATTTGAAGCAATCTGATTACACTGCCCCCCCCCCCCCCCCCCCCCCCCCTATCAAAGTTGTGCCCTTCCTAAACTTCCAAAAACGTGTTTTTTTAACCGATTTTTGCCGAATTTTCTACAGGTTTTTGATATTTTTTGTACAGTCAGTTTATCTTGTCAGTTTTTTGAGAACATGTTTTTTCTCGGTATATTCCCAAGAAACACGTTTTTTGATAGTTGAAAAATCACAAAAAATTAATTATCACACCTCCAGAGCTGCTGATGGTCTCATTCGGCGCAGAAATTGTTTAAGTCATAGCACAATTTGTTTCTGGTCGCTAAGTGGTGTACTTTGTACAAAAACTATCAAAAAACTGCAGAAAAATCGTCAAAAATCGGTGAAAACCAAGTTTTTTGGCAGTTTTTAAGGAAAAAGACGCGTTAAAAATGCATTTCAGACCACCATATGTGGTGTACGGGTGTTCAGCGTTAAATTTCCAACCAGAATATCTCCTTTTAGTTCAACATAAATCATCCTGGAACTCAAGAGATTTATTCAAAAATGTAGGTGACGTACCTAAAAAATTAGACGTCTAAGTGAAAAAACGGGGTTCGGATTCGGATTCAGCACCCTCGAAAACCCCCAGGACCAGAACCAGTGGGGGAGGGGGGGGGGGGGCAGTGTTATAGGATATCTATTTGATTTCGAATGAATTGAATAATTAGATAGGTATAACATGTTAATTTATTCTTATTTATTTAATATATGTATATTTTTTAAATATACGTACGATTTTAAGATGACAAATTTATTTCAATTTGAATGTATAAAACATTTTGCCACAGGCACCGGTTTGATGACCTCTGGCTTAAGTAAATAAATTAGGGTGCTATTGTACGTAAGTTCTTTCCAAAAATATATGATAGTGTATGTCTACCCTGATAATGAGACTGATGTATATACATGCATACAAGCTGTGTAGGTACTTCCCTATTACTTTCGTGCTGTACTCAATTTTTCAGTTGAACTACTGGAACCAGTGAGATCGGGAGGACCAATGGTCGCACCCTATCAAGTCTCATGTCCTATCTCCCGTATAAATTAGAGATCACGTAGTTCTCATCTTGCCTTCCTTTTTTATCCATTTGTGTACCCAAAAGAATTATCAAATTTACATAACTACCCACTTTTTTCAGGTTGTGACTGCCGCAATTCTGCATACGGTTGCTGTCCTGACGGCAAAACCTCCGCCACCGGCCCTGACAATCTTGGATGTGGTTGTCAATACAGCGAATTTGGTTGTTGTCCAGACAGGCAAACGGAGGCTGATGGACCGAGTTTCGAGGGTTGCGCTTGCCACACCTACCAATTCGGTTGTTGCCCTGATGGTGTTACCATTGCCAAGGGACCTAATTTGCAAGGTAAGCATACCAGTGAGCAAGGAGAAAAGCCCATAATGTCTTATAACCTTGAAAACATTTAATCCAGTGTAGTTCCTTTAACCCTCTTGTAGAAACATAATTTTTAGCGTATTTTCTATTAAAAAAAGGAAAAATGAGCTATTGTGTTCACTTTGTCCGTTGATGTATGTATGTCCTACGAACTAAAACTAAACACGAACTAAATCACTCGCGACGAAGTTTTGGAAGGGCGACATCCGACTCAGTCCAGGCCCTCCCCGACTCAGTCCCGCTTAGAAATGGAGTCGGTCCTCTCACCCGACTCAGTCCCGCTAGTGAAAGTCCCGACTCAGTCCCGCTTGTGGGAAATTCCGTGAAAAATAACAAAATTCTGATTAATATCGTCGAGGTGTTTATTAAATTGAAAAAAAAAAAAAAAAAAAAAACTTACATCATAGTAAGATCGTCATAATTATGCACTATATGACTTACCTCTGCGGGACAAGCTGAAAAATCCTGGGACGATTTTCTTTCAACACTTGCTCTCACTAAGCATGAACTCATATCAGAGTTTGGCGCATGACATTGTGGAGTGACTTGCAGCACTTCTCTCTGAAGCATTTTCATGTAGCTTTTACAATTGAACTTCTTCATTGCACCACATCTCCACCGTGTCACGCCACCCGCCAATGGTTTATGGAAACTATAACTATAGTTCTCGTGAAAAACAGAATCCCCATCTCCTTGGCTACCACCTTTGATAATTGACATGCTCATGTCTAAACATACCTCCCTTTGGATAAAAATGAAGAAATTCTACAAACTGTCTATCTGTCAAATAAAAATTGTAACTATGATTGGATTCCTTAAGATGTTTCGCAAATGTAGACTTACCCTTATTTTCCTTGAAATCCTCCTGATGCTCGTCTATTCTTTCCCTGAATTTCCTACCTGTTTGACCACAATATTCCTAGCCACAAGAACATTTTAGTTTGTAAACCCCACTTTTATCCTGAACATTGTTTTTGTCCTTAACGGATCTTAGTATTGCTTTAAGACTATTTTTAGTTTTTAAACCTTACTTTGTAACTTCTCGATAAAGAACTGGGAGTTTCCATACCTTCTCAGATTATTAACTCTACTAAAGTAACTTCATCTAATTTATTCCAAATTGAGTTGTAAGAATGCTATATGCAATTGCATTAGTCAGCAAGGGCTGAATCATTAGTTAGCTATTACTGGATATAACCTTTACATTTTGAGCATTTGCGTCGTGAATGGGAGAAGTCGCTCATTCCAATCCAATTTCATTTGAAAAAAATATAACTTGTTGATGTTTTTCTTTTAACAATTATTCCTATTTTTCTTTTTCAATCTATTCTTGATAGGATGTGGTTGTGAACACAGTGCTCATGGTTGCTGCCCCGATGGACAGACACCCAAGGAAGGACCTGACCAAAACTGCACTTGCGAAGCCACTAAGTTCGGATGCTGTCCTGATGGAGTCAATGAAGCCAAGGGTGACGAATTTGAAGGCTGTGAAAATGTTCCCATCACAGGTGAGGCATCACAAATGCACGCACTACTCGTGAATTCATCTAGGCTACAAGTGCATTCCTAAATCGTCTTAACAGATTTTGTCAATTATTTTATATGATAAATTTAATAAGTGGCTTTTGGCAAATTTTGGCTGAAGATGAAACTATTGCTCCAAAAATTTTAAACATTTTTTTCTTTTTCAAAATGTTTTTCATGGAAATCCGTTGTGAGGTATTCTGAAATGAATTCCTAGAGTATTTATGTATGTGTATGCACACACGATCATATGCACTAGTCATTTTAGACAATAACTCTCCTTACTATTGTAATATAAATGCCGTTTTTGCGCCAAAAAATCAAGCATTCCAAAAGAAACGATGAGCTCATAGGGCAGCACTATTTTAGCACAACAAAGTTGACTAATTTCAAAAAATGTGCTAAAAAAAATGACAAAAAACGATTAATAATCATTAAATTTATATATATTTTTTTTAAGCAGAGTACCTATTACTCGAATAAAGTTTATTAATTATAAACTATAACATTCTAAAATTTATACTCAAATTTATGCTGAAAAATGTAGTTAAATTTCATGCTTAGGATAAAAACTACAAGGAAAAATAAGTGAACACCCATGATCTCATTTTGAACAACAGATAATTATTTAGAATGAGTTTTTTGCCATTAAATTAATGTTAAAAATGTCTTCACACTAAGTGCTAACATTTCAAAACAATTTAACATAAATTTAATGCTATGATTTACGTATATTCACTCTACTATCATGCAACATCAACATGGAACTTCTTTTATAACTATGCATTTTTATCCTTACGGATTAAATTAAATAATATTTATTTAGAAGCGCTATTCAATTATTCTGGTGTATATTTACATAGGTATTGTTCGTTTTAATCTTTCTAGGAGAAGTTTGTTCACTCCCAAGGACTAATGGTGAATGCAGGGATTTCAAGATTGTCTATTGGTTTGATAATACTTACGGAGGCTGTGCTCGATTCTGGTATGGCGGCTGTGGTGGCAATAAGAATCGTTTCAAGACGCTGGAGGAGTGCCAAAGTGTCTGCGTTCGTCCAACTGGCAAAGGTATTGTTATCTCAATTTCAAATAGACCTGTTGTCGCTTTCTTGATCTTAGATTACAGTTTAATTAATATTGCCAGCCGGTTAACCGTGCGTTGTACGAGTCATTTTTACTGTCTCATTTTACCCAAACGTACCTTGTCATTTTTACCCAGCAGTCACAAAAAGGCTTCAATCCAAATTTCAGTAATCAAGTTTCAACTTCTATCTAATTAATTTTTCAACCAATCGTCCCTCAATCCCCTTTGACTTGGTTCCGCATAATATTCTTTTGAAAAAGTTAGCTCACTATGGTTTCAGTCAAGACGCTCTAACTTTCTTCTCTTCATACCTCGAAGGCTGGAAGCAGCTAGTGTCTTATAATGTGAAGTTTCCTCCGAAATTAGCATTCCTTGTGGCGTGAAGCAGGGGTCTGTGCTGGGTCCATGCCTTTTTGTGCTGTTCATCAATGATTTGGCCTATCAGTTTGACGACGGTAATGTATGCCTGTTTGCTGATGACATTTCCACTGTAATATCTGGATCTTCCTTCGATACTCTTCATAGTGATATCACTGCCGCCGACGAAGTTGTTAAGCAGTGGTGCTTAGCTAACTCTATGATACTTAATGAAGACAAAACCCAATCATTAGATCTCCGACTGAATGGAAGAACTGAGCAGCTCGTTACCTTTTTTGGGAGTTATAATTGACAATAGATTGTCATGGCGTAATCACGTCGAACATCTTGTTCTCAAGCTCGCCTCGGTGCCGTTCATGCTGCGTCGTTTATCTTCAGTATCCCCCGCAACTCTCCTTTCCGTTCATTTTGCCTGTTTCGTCAGTAGAGCTACGTACTGCATTTTGCTCTGGGGAAACTGCTGCCATGCCGCCGAGGTTTTTAAGCTTCAAAAAAGAGCAGTACGAATTTTGAGGGGGCTGAATTGGAGTCAGAGCTGCCGCAGTCACTTTAGAGACCTCGAGATTCTGACAATTCCAAGCTACTATGTTCTGATAGTAGCTAATAATTAGCTAGTAATTCCCTTCTGTTTGTTTGAGAGCGTACTGACTCAATTGTAAGAGGTAACGATGTTCATCATTATCCCACCAGAGGCAATAATAATTTACGCCCACCAGCTGCTCGCCTTATGACAACGTTGACAAGTGATCTGGTACAGATGGGGACTCGTCTTTTCAATTGCCTACCAGTACAAATTCAAATGCTTCCAGTTGAAAAGTTCAAAAGTACCCTGAAGCGAGCCCTGATTGAGTGAGATCGAACTTTATGAAGTATCAAGTTTTTTTAATGTGAATTATCGGAAATATGTACCTGACTAAGTTGTTACCCAAAGATTCTCTAACTATTTTATTATATTTTTAATTGTGTCATGACTTAATTTTCAGTGTATTGTTATATTTATATTGTATTTATGTATTTTGTATATACCTGACGTTTGTATTGCCTCATTTAGGCCTTTACAAAGAAAAAATATATCTATCTATCTCAATATAACCTTAGTTACGATAAAACTGTTTCTGAATAACATTGCTGCAGTTAATAGAGAGATCCGCATGTGGTAACTAGAAACATTTACTGGATCTTAAAGTCACGTCAAGTCCTTAATGGATCTAGTTGTAACGCTAAATCCATGGAAGGAGGAAATTAACTATACCTAGCAGGTTATTTGAGTCCATGGAAGGAGGTTATTTTAGACGATTGCGTTTTTTCCGGAAAGAGATACATTAACGTATCTGTACGGTTACCGTAACTCATTGCGTCAGAGTTACGATGCCAGACTGTCCATACTTAACGACGTATTGTGTTTTACGGATTCACTAGGAACTCTCTATTAAGGCGTTTTAATATCAATTTTTGATGATCTATCTTTACAAATAGAAACTGCTCGGCTCAACCCACCAAAATCGTTTTAGTATCGTTGAATTTTTTATCAAAAGTTCTTTACGTATGAACCCACCCCATCAACATTTGACCTGAAAAGGTCGACGTATGTCCAGGTTTTAGTAAATTACAAAGTTGTTTTCCCAGGGGACGTCGTTAGGGAAAGCCGAGTTCTCGATGAAGGATAAAGTCTGGAGGATTGTAATATGGACTATATGTTAACCAGGGGCCCTAAGAAATTATATGTACAATTTCAGCTCAATGGGTCCAGTAGTTTTTACGTGATTGAGTAACACACACCATTAGATTTTTATAATACAGGTTGCGGCAGCATAACTTCCTTTTTTTAAAACTTAATAAAACGCATTGTATGAATCAGAAAATTTTTATTCGTTTCTTATAATATAGACACATACATAAAGGTTTGATTTACCCAGTTTTGAAGATCAAATCAGGTAGGTGACGTCCCCCATTCTCCATACACTGAGTAAACCGATTTCTGGCGTTTGTCATGACTCCAGCCAGTATAGCAGGCGTTATGTTGGCAATTTCTTCCTGGATGTTGTTCTTCAAATCTTGTAGGGTCTTTGGACGGTTCACATAAACACGAGATTTCAAAAAACCCCATAGAAAAAAGTCACAAGGGGTCAAATCGGGAAGTGTTCCCTCAAAACAGCCATCGATGCTCTTAAAGTGTGTGCCGTTGCACTGTCTTTTTGGAACCAAATGTCCCCTAAGTCCAACTTTTTCTATGGGGTTTTTTGAAATCTCGTGTTTATGTGAGGTGTCCAAGGACCCTACAAGATTTGAAGAACAACATCCAGGAAGAAATTGCCAACATAACGCCTGCTATACTGGCTGGAGTCATGACAAACGCCAGAAATCGGTTTACTCAGTGTATGGAGAATGGGGGACGTCACCTACCTGATTTGATCTTCAAAACTGGGTAAAACAAAACTTTATGTATGTGCCTATATTATAAAAAACGAATAAAAATTTTCTGATTCATACAATGCGTTTTATTAAGTTTTAAAAAAAGGAAGTTATGCTGCCGCACCCTGTACAAAAGTAAGATTACTAGAGTATTATGAATTCTGGCAGATTGGTTAGTACCTACGTGGATGGTGGTTCGAAACACTTTGCAATTGTGAGCAGAGCTTGTGAACCCAGAAATGGAAATGAAAGAAATATGGTGGGTGTAATTGTGTTAGGCAAGTGAATCCTCTATGTTGAGTAATCACGAAGGTTTGGAATGGTTAACATAGGAACTTCTTAGTCAAGAAGGATAATACGGCATCTCTTTTTTCCTTAATTGAATGGTATAATGAAAAAAACCGACCAAGCGTCAAGTCAAAACATGAGTTTTTGATTTCAATAGATTCGTCTTGATGATTACTTTCATAATTTTCAGTTCACAGTCCCATAGTGTCTTGTACAAACTATGGTCGATAGACAGTTTGTGCACAACGTAAAAAAGGTGTGCATTTGCACACCAGTCAGCCAAGTGCAACACCAGTCCATGAAAAATAATAGCGGATTTCTGTTGTGAATGTTATCAAAACTGTCAAAGTCAGTTTACGCAAACCATCCAACCGTCGCGACTTTGTCCAACTGTGCGAATCAATTTTGGCTGTTGAAGTTATTTTGGCAATTGGGCATACTTTTTATTCGTATTTTAGATTCAAACAACCCATGTAACTGTCATTTACCCATTACTATCAACATTATAGACTTTTTGACGCCACTAGTCGATTCTACACCCTAAAAACGGCGGAGGACAACATTTCATGGCAATCAAGCAACTGTAGTGGTCATAGTAGCCGAAAAACGTTCAGAAACTTCTACCGCGATTTTCTCGAAATTGTAATCATGGCGGTTGGCCGGTTTGTAAATAACACCGTCTAATTTAGAGGAAGAAATTAAAATATCGATTTATTAAACAGGTGAATTCATTGCTAAGTGAGTAAAGTTGATGCTCATTGGTAAAAACACTTGTAACCACCTCCATCTCCCTTTTCCGTACCTTCACAGAATTTGTTTCAAAACACCCAGTTAATCCTTCGGATCTGTTTTAATGAATGTACTTTCTTATTCAAATAGTATACCCTTCCAATTATTTCTCATTTCCAGATTTGTGCAGCCTTCCAATGAGCCCGGGGAGCTGTCGAAACAACTTCCCAATGTGGTATTACGACAAGACATACAGGCAGTGCCGGCCTTTCTCTTACACAGGCTGCCTTGGAAACAGCAACCGCTTCCACACCAGGGAAGAATGCGAGCTTCAGTGTGGATCTCAAGAACACCTCGGTAAAATTTCGATACCCTAAGCGTTGAATTCACAATTCATTCCATGAGCAGAAAAACTATTTACAAGATTCCTAAATGAACTAGCTAAGGGCTGCAAGCACTGGTGCGTCGCATACGACCAAAGTGATGCTCGGGATGGAGTTCAGGTGTGGATGTCAGATGGAGCATGTTCGATCTCAGATCAGACGATCCATCTGATACTGGTTTTTCTAGTATTCTCAAAGCAAATGTTTTCTAGTTATTGATTTCTGTACATGATTCGTAACTACGTTTTGAATAATTCTTCCTTGCTATTTCCAAGGAATTACTGATGAAATTAATTGAAGACCTTTTGCGGTAAGAAGGCATGACCTCATAAGATCCATCAGTCATAATGTGATGCCAAATTATCAAATCTACACAGATGTTTATATAATGTTCTTGCATTTTGTCCATTCAAATCCTATTCTACTCCTAGATCTATTAGTAATTGTGTTCAGATCATGGGTGGGACTAATAAACGCAGTGTTTTTGGTTCCTGTACACAGTGATTACCGCATCAGAATGCAGAGATATGATCCAATCACGTGTTTTTTTTCTGTTCCCTAAGACATGTCAGGAAGCCGGGTGTGTCTGTATACAAGGGATACATAAGTCTGGATCCTTCTGTGGCATTAGGTACTTATAAAAGAGCGTGTTCATCAAGATTGCGAGCTATGTCAGAAGTGGGTGTTGAGGTGCGAGAGAGGTGACCACAAATTTGCTTCCATGGCTGACACCAAAGCACTATCCACAACATGAACAGTTTCATTTGCTCGAAACACTTCCCCGACATTTCAATCTTAGATGATATTGTCAGTACCAGGGAAAAATCCAAAGACTTCACATTTCTCGCAAGTCATAGTTGTTTACGCGATTGACAAGTTCAATTAAACACGAGGAACTATTGAATTAGGTATGTAAAGAAAACTCGGCGCTCCGCGCCTCGCCAGGGGGCAAGCCCCCTGGACCCCCGGTTACCTCTATTTACATACTTCGGACGAAATTATTGAAACACAGAATGTGTTTTAGCTCACGCGTTTCACATAAACCCGTCTTCAATCTTAGGTTGAAGATTGGTTAACTTCCAATAGTGAGATAATAACTTAAAATATTTATAACTCATAAACCGCGTCATAACAAAATATCGCATAGGTTACACCAGGTTACACGATCCTTAGTTCCGTATCATCGGTATCCATGTTGTCCCAGATTTTGTTAAGAAATTTCGTCAGCTTTTTTGGCTAGTTAGTCCATGGCTAAAACACATTTCATGGCTTTGGAATTCACTCAGCTGATCAGTGATCACCCAGGCGTCTTCAGCATTCTCCCTTGACCCTCCCTCTCAAATTTCAGCTTCCTGCGTTGAATAGGGAAGAAAATGGCTTTGGAGCTCACTCAGTTGATCAGTGATCATCCAGGCGTCTTCAGCATTCTCCCTTGACCCTCCCTCAAAATTCAGCTTCCTGCGTTGAATAGGAAAGAAAATGGCTTTGGAGCTCACTCAGCTGATCAGTGATCACCACTGTGTCTTCAGCATTCTCCCTTGACCCTCCCTCTCAAATTTCAGCATCCTGCGTTGAATAGGAAAGAAAATGGCTTAGGAGCTCACTCAGCTGATCAGTGATCACTCAGGCGTCTTCAGCATTCTTCCTTGACCCTCCCTCTCAAATTTCAGCTTCCTGCGTTGAATAGGGAAGAAAATGGCTTTGGAGCTCACACAGCTGATCAGTGATCACCCTGGCATTCTCCCTTGACCCTCCATCTCAAATTTCAGCTTCCTGCTTTGAATAGGAAAGAAAATGGCTTTGGAACTCACTCAGCTGATCAGTGATCACCCTGGCGTCTTCAGCATTCTCCCTTGAGCCTCCCTCCCAAATTTCAGCTTCGGTTACATAGGTTACACCAGGTTACACGATCCTTAGCTTATTTAACCACCGCTTCACAAATCAAACCGTTCTCGCAATATTCGGATCACCTGCTATTAATCGAATCATCGAAACATCAGCTCAATGAAATCATCAGAAATTAACAAGCGGTTGCAATCATGTTCACAATATCAATTATTGAGAATGATCACCTGAGTGTACACAATTATTCAAATAACCATGCTCATAACTCAGCTTGTTGGCCACGCACTTCGCAGTAGTTAACATAATATGGTTGGATAAATCGAGAGCTTTCGAACGAATGGTCAACGAATTTTGGGGGATGAAAAACGACAAAGTACCATTTCCCTAGCAACGACTCGGTTGTAAGCGGAAATCATCAGAATCTTGTCGTCCCCGATTTCGTCCCACATTTCGTTTCAGATTTCGTTAGCTTTTTTGCCTAGTTAGTCCATGGCTAAAACACATTCTGTGTTAAAAAATCATGCAGATATTTCATACGTTTATTCTTGAGAGCAAGAATAAAACAAGAATACTTAGCAGATCTGACTTCCTTGCAATCACTTCCTGCTGTCTCCAAGAGGCTGTTTCCAAATTGCACGGCTCTTGGATGAACAGGAGAGAAGTTAGCTTTATCTCCCAAACAACTGATCTTACTTCCTCCCAACCACTTCCAGTGGTCCCCAAGATTCTGTTTATAAATTTCAACTTTTTTTTTTTTTTTCTTTTCACAATATTTATTCCACCAAGTAATACTACTTATTAGCAACATTTCTTTGAAAATGAATACCGGTGACTGAAACAAGACTGTGATACATAACACATCCTATACATCATTTCAGCTATTTAGTGTCTTCAATGAACACGATTTGCAGGAGCGCACAGCACTACACTCACTGAACAAACTTTCATGAACACATCACTCCCTATAACCACAGGTCGTGAGGTTTTCGTCTTTTCAGTCGTCTGAGCAGATCATCAACGTCCTGCAGCTTCACAACCTCCTCGTTGATATGACCTTGGAGCCTCTGATGATGAGCTATCGCTTGAGTTTTTATTACTTCATTTATTGTGGGAATTTTGAGGTCGTTATGGATATCATTATTGGTCGAGTAGCGGTACGCATCGACGCATGACCGCAGTACTTTGTTCTGGAATCGCTGTATAATATCACAATTACTTTGAGAGGTGCAGCCCCAGAGCTGTGCACCATATGTCCAGACTGGCTTTAGGACCTGATTGTATAAAGTTAATTTATTTTGGATAGACAATTTTGATCGTCTACCAATCAACCAATACATTTTTCGGAATTTGGTATCCAATTCTGATTTTTTATTTTTTACATGCGCTCTCCAGCGGAGCCTTGTATCCAGAGTCATACCCAAATATTTTGCCTCATTGGCATAAGGGATTACTCTGCCATTCAGATAGATTGGTATATTTTTGATTTGGCGGTTGGTGAAATCAACATGGACTGATTTCGCCTCATTCATCTTGATTCTCCACTTAATTGCCCAATCATGGAGATTCTCGATGGATCTTTCAAGTTTTGAGGTCGATTCTCGATTGTCTTCACCAATGGCAAGAATAGCAGTATCATCTGCAAATGATGCCAGGGTGTTCCCCTCGTGTTCAGGCAAATCGCTGGTGTAAAGGACGTACAGGCATAAATTTCAACTCTCTAGGATGTTTCAACTCTCTAGTATTTCAACAATCTGTGTTTATCGCTCACCCAGCTGATCTGATGTCCTTGCAATCACTTTCTGCGGTCTCCAAGAGGCTGTGTATCCATGGCTCTAGGATGAACAGAAGAGAAGTTAGCTTTATCGCTTATACCTATGACCTGACTTCCTTACAATCACTTCCACATGTCCCCAAGAAGTTATTCAAATTGCAGGGCTCTAGGATGTACATGAGAAAAGTTAGCTCTATCGCTCACACAGCTGATTCAACTTACATACACTCACTTCCAGTGGTCCCCCAAGAGGCTGAGCACCAAATTTCAGCTCTCAGGGATGGACAGGAGATAAGTTATCTTTATCGCTCACCCAGCTCTACAGCTGGGCTGTGTACCAGATTTCAGGGATCTGGTAATCTGTCGTACCTACTTCGATCTGATGATAAATAACAATTTGTGAGGGATTTCCGTAACCCAGTTTTTTGTGTCACTTTTCATACTTTAGACTTTGCTTATCAAAGCTGTCGACTACAAAAGCAATGGTTGGTACCTATAAAATTTATATTTCGAATTGAAATGGGTGTGTATGTAAATTAGACTGCCCTAAAAACAGACGTGTCACAGCGAATCTGGCAAGCGCTTTACGGTCAGTCTCAACAGAGTGCTTCCAATCATCAGTCTCCATATCTCTCTTCAGTCTTATTTTAAATTCTTGATCCCTATTTATATCAAATTAGTGAGTTCCTCAAGTCATAAGATTTAAATAATGTTCATCGCTTAATAAAGCAAGTTTTAATGAGTTTCTTCCTGAAACACTTTCAGACCCCTGCGAACAAACGTTGGAACACGGGCCGTGCAATGGTACCTTTGAAAGGTGGTACTACAACAAAGAGGACCGAGACTGCATTCCGTTCACGTATGGCGGTTGCAAAGGAACGAAGAACAACTTCTTGTCTCAGGCTGCGTGCAAGGCCAAATGCATCAAACCAGATCAACAAAAGCGTAAGCATGTTTTTCATCGAAATCCCTTATATGGCATTTTCCAAGCTCACACGGGTTAGAGTCATCGTGTCATTCTCAAAACATTCCACAGCCACAAATCAATATGAGCTTCTGCACTTGACGAAAATATTCATTTCTCAATACGTCAATTTTTATCGAGTAGTCGGAGATTTGAAGAGTCAGATATTAGTAGTAACTACGCATGGGCAAGTGAAATCCTCGCACCACGCATAGCATCCAAAATTTGCCTCTGATTTTTATGACCTTTTCCGTGCTTATGCGAACTAGACAGTTCCATTTGAAATTCACCACTCGTAGATAAATAGAATCCTCTACGCATACGCAAACGTAAAATCTTCAGCACTGCTTCCACTTTCAACATAATTACCTATAAGTAATCGTATTTTCCTCAAATTATGCTCCTGCATAACAATCATTTATAAATAATAAAGTATCCTGAATTCTCGCAAATAACATAGGTATTTCAATGATCTACAGATTTTTTTTCTATGTTGAGGTTTATTATTTTCAATAATGAACCTTTGTAATCGACCAAGAAAAAAAGATGTCAGCCCCCTCTAACTCTGTTAGTTAACATTTTAAAATAAGTAGGTAGATTTTAAAAATCGAATAAAAAAGTAAAATTTAATTAATAAAAACGTCCTTACACCATTTGACGCATTTTTCCGAAACTACTGGACCAAATTTTACCAAATTATGCTCAAAATACATGACCGGGGATGCGGCTGTAATCTTGGCATAATTTTCTATACACCCCAAAGTGTAAATTGAAGGGCTGAATTGTTACAAAAATCGAGATCTCGAAAACTTTCTAGGTAAAGGTACTTGATGGTTTTTTATCTCTAATAGATGTCATCCCAAAGAATCTAGTGAAACCACTCCGATCGCTGTACAATCCATACAATTGGTGAAACATACTAAAATATTGCCCTATAAATTACGACGATCTTATCAGCTGATATAATTCCAATGGAATTCTCACTTCATTAAATTTAGTTCATTATAACTTTTGTCACCTATAAATGATCTTGTCAAACGGGTGGGTGATTTATTTTACCGAATAATTTTCGGTGTGTGGGTCAGCTCTTTTTATGTACAGAAGGACTTATAAAGTGTAGGGGTTTTATTTAATTAATTTAACTGTTCTCCTTGGTAGGCGTCTACGTCTAAGTAGTCATATTTAGATTAAGTATGTGTGTATGACTTTGCTTAATAATAATTATTAACCACAGGCTATTGATATGTATAGAAGGGCTATCTAATTCAGGAATAATACACCTTTTTGTTACGATTTGCAGCATTCTAAAATTCAAGTGACTGGATCTCGTTGATGTAATGGGGGTATTCATGGTCCATTTCGAAAATCTAATCATCAAAAAATGGTGATGAAGCTCTCGCATTGAAACACCGTGAATGGAGATGCTAAGTAGCGCCCCTTGTGTGAATCGGTGAAAGCTAAATCAGTGCAGATTACCTCATAACTAGGTTATATATAAAGAATTTTAAAATTATTTGTTTTACAATTTGTAAAACAATAATCTTAAAACCCAACTACATCTATATACCCAAAACTTGAGAATTCGAACAACTTTCTTGAGAGGTTAGTGTTCGAATTCACATAACACATTAGCTGGGTTCCAAGCACCGCGAGTTCATGAAATTTTCGGAACTGGTCCAGCCTAACCTTATGCGCACATGAATCGAGTTCCAAGTGTTTTGAGTTCAGGAACTCAACACTTACTAAGGTGTTCCCACCACGTTGAGTTCATGAACTGAGTTCAGTAAGTTGATGAACTTTTCAGAACTGTTCAGGGGTAGGGTTGAGAACTCGAACTGAAGGAATCCTTTGTAAACCTCCCAAACATCTCATTTTACTGCAAGCTCTCACGCTAATGATTTGCCTTGTCATTCGCCTGCTTGATGCTTGTTGCGTTATCGTTTTTCACATCTCTTCTATTCCTCACTTGTTTTGCACTTTATTTATGTCAAATCTTAATAGAATAGCGGGGCTCTTCCTCGAAGATTCTGATTTGGAATCATAAGTGTATGCTTCCATTGCCAATTGGGAGTTGTTCCTTAGTTCTGATGAGGACTCTTCTAATCTTGAAAGTAATAATGAATAAATGTAAATGACGAGGTTTTCACGTTACCTACTAAAGACGATGCTAGCGCTGGTTGGTGCAGTGAGTGTCAGGTGAACTATGGTGTTCCCACTGACGGGTTCTTGAACCTAAAAGTTTTGTGAACTCGTGGAACCCATCTGAGTTCATGAACTCAAACGGGTGCTTGGAACACAGCTACAGTTTCTAGGAGTTTTGCTAATAGAGACACAAACAATATTTATGTGAAACCATTGCCGAACAAAGATTGAAAGATACTTACTTGCTTTTAATGGCTAAAAAATTTTGATTTGCCAATATCTTACTGTACTGCGGTAATTATAATTGTGGGGGCGAATGAAATATTGCGCGAACAAGACTCACCCTAGGGTAACGGTATTAAGCTGGTTCACCACGAAACCCACAATGAAATAATATTAAGGACCACCGGACAGAAATATCCGGAAACTATAAAGAATGATGCTACATCTTACCTTGTAATTCGGCGATCTCCAACTCGCAGGTTGTAGCGAATAAGTGAAGAAAGGGGATTTGGTATTAGGCCAAAACAAGGAAGCTGGCTAAGAGTGAAAGGAAGGAAAAGCCCTACCTAAATTCGCTTCAAAATGATAGAAACAACCCCAAAATGGTCGGGAAAACATGGCACGTGAAGAACTGCAATGATGGGGCGTGGAAGGCTGGGCTTCTTGATGAGCATCAACGAGTAACGAGCGGCTTCAAGCGCTTGATGGACTAGACTCGACTGACTGGACCCAACTTACCGCACCACTCACCCCAACCAAGTGGACTCTTTGAAACAGATAGATGGATGATACAATGTCGAGGTTCAGAAGACAAACAGCCTTGATATCACCCTATACGAATCATCCAATTCAAAGTGCATGTCTCAACAATAATAATTTTGGACGGATGTTATGGTGTGGTGCTAAGTGGTGAGTGAGTTGAGAGGAGGACGGATAGGGGATCTGCGAGGACAGCTTGATTTTAATGGTGGGGTAGGGTCCAAGGAGTCATTGAGTTAAGAAAACATTGTGCTACTAGCTTTGTTCCAACAACGCTTCGAGAGCGTTCCCGGGGCTCCTCCAGAGTTCCCGCAGGGTTAGCTTCAAGGTCGCCCACTTTCGTGTTTGTTGGAACACTTCGGAGAGAGATTTGATAACAAACGTACAAGAGGTAGTGAAAACAGTTTAGAGAAGGTTACGCGGATATGTAGTTTACCCTGGGGTAGCAGGTTATTTCAAAATGCGCATGCGTAGGGCTCGGAGCCCTCGATGAGACGCTGTACTACTGGATCTGAAATTCGAGAATAACAATCTTGCCTTATCGATAAATTATGATTCGCAATGCAGCTGATAGTGTCGTTGCTACTTTTAAATAAACCTAATTTGAAACTCGACTTTCAGTCTTCAGCAAGTGGTAAATCGAATCATCTTAATAAACGACGTGTATGCGCAGTGGAACTCGTTGACACTACAGTTTCATCAATTTAATGATTCAACTTCGAAACCACAGGACCATGCATACCCCTAACATTCATTTTCATCTGGATTTGATATAATTTTTAAACTGTGTGATTTATTCTTTCTTGATTCAATATTTAATTAACAACTCGAGACGTTCGCGAACAATCAAGTTGAGACACGAGACTCTAGACCCTGACTTGCTCTTTAGTTCGACTACCCACTGCGTGGCATTCCCAGCGCTCCAGTCGCCATGAGATTTTACACAGATCAGTTTTCTGCTTAGATTACTGATCTGGATGCCCGCTACGCTCGCATCTCAAAAATGCATAACATCAAGTAGTCAATCCCTTAGTAAGAATTCAGATTAGTTGGATGAAATTGATTGTTCGCGAACGTCTCATATTAAACAACTATCGTTAAATAGCATGCCTTAACATCAATCGTTCTTGGTTACTTTACACGTTTCTATTTTTGGTTTGTACCACTTTCACTAACACAATAACTCACTCTGCACGAATTATAGCCGAATGCTCACAACCTAAGGCCGCTGGCACTTGCACTGACAAAGTCTCTAAATGGTATTTTGAGCCTAAAGAAATGAGATGCATGCCTTTTTACTACTCGGGTTGTGGTGGCAACGGAAATCATTTTGACAGTTTGGAGGACTGCAACGGATACTGCCCTGTCAAGAAAGGTAAGGAACCAATTTCCATTTGGTAGGCATTTTGGTCTACGTGAGGTAGGCACTTAGTGAATCCTTCAAGTAGAAATCGCTCTGCCATAGGAAATGCTCTCTATTGGTGAAATGTGAAATATTTGAAACTGAGTAAATTTGGAAGGTTTAATTCACTGTTGGAAAAATGAGTAGAGTACCGTTGATTTAAAAAAAATCAGGTTCCCACGAGTCTCTCTGTTGGTCAACCTACTTCAACGAAAAATACGATCACTAATTCTTTTCTATAATTTTCTCAATGGTTACCCAAGGAAATTGACAAAATACTTGTTCCTATATTTTTTCTTACGATCTTGAATGTAGACGTATCTGAAAATAAATTACTTAACGAACTCCTAAGCCAGTCCCTCTTCCTTTTGCATTTTGCGAAATAAGGGCTTTCCATTTTGGGAAAACCAATCCAACGTGTTTTTAGATTTTCGATAAAATAGGTATCGTTTACAGAAAAGGATACTTGTGTTCTGCCTTCCGATGTCGGGAGTTGCACCACTTATATGCTCCGTTGGTACTTCGATACGCTGGAGAAACGTTGCAAACAGTTTTATTGGGGAAGTTGTGGAGGGAACGGAAACAACTTCGCAACTGAACGAGAATGTCTCAGGAAGTGCGACAAGCAGGCAGAACCTGAAATTCCTTTCAGTGAAGGTACGCAAGAATTGCATGATCATTTTATTCATAGTAATTTAGTTTTAGTGAATTTTCGTAAAAAATGAAACTATTGCAATGGCTCAAAAATTTGAAAATTTTCTTCATTGAAATCTGTTTTGTGGCATTTAAAAACGAATCCTAGAGTTTAACGCTTATATATATATAATAATAATAACAATATGTTGTCGACCACTTCTTCTTAAAACAAGGTGTTACGGTTCTCGAGGAGTGTCAATAAATCAGGTTTTTTCCTTACGCCGACGTTTCGTCCAATTTATTAGACATCTTCAGGCTGAGGGATGTTATTGTCCTACTTCATTCTATATTGTAGATCATGTAGTTACTAAGCAATGTGTGAAAAAACTATAAAACTATGGCAACCAATTTGCTGAGGGCAGGATTCTTAGTTTACTATAAGTTAGTGATAAGTTTACTGATGGTTAAACTAAGAATCCTGCCCTCAGCATATTGTTTATTGCCATAGTTTCATAGTTTTTTCACAAATTGCTTATAACTGCAGCATGATCTACAATATAGGATAAATATACAATTTAACATCCCTCAGCCCTGAAGATGTCTAATAAATTGGACGAAACTTTGGCGAAAGAAAAAAACCTGATTTATTGACCAACCCTCGAGAACCTTGACACGCAAGAATCAAGCTTTCCTGCAAAAGGACGAATTCGTTGGCCAGCATTTTTTGAACACATTAAATTGGTAAAATAAAAAAAAAAAAAAGTGCTGAAAAAATCTCTAAAAATAGCAAAAAACGGCTAAAAATCGTTAAATTTATATTTTTAGCACAATATTGCTCAAAAAAAATAAAGTTTATTCATAGAACATTAATAAATTAATGTGCAAAATTATGCTGAAAAATGTACTTAGATTTCATTAAAATGTGCTAAAAATCGATATAACTTCCAAAAAAGTTAAAAATCCAAAATCTCTTTTTGAATCGCAGAATATTATTTAGAACGAGTTTTTTGCCATAAAATTGGTAGTTAACAATTTCTTTTCCCTCAAAGTCCTTAATTTTCAAAACAATGTAACATAATATAGTATGATAATTTACGGAAATTCGCTCATATACGATAATACTGCATGATTGGAATTTTTTTAATTTAATTTTAATTTTATTAAACCCTCATTTCACACCTTAATCTTTCGCCTTTTAACATGGTGGTTGGAAAGCTTGAGTTACTGAAGATTTTGATATGGGAATGACATGTTATTAATTGCTGGGTTTACATTTACAATTGCATTTTGTTAGAGCTTAGGAACGTTTGAGCTTTGGGTTTACGAACTTCATCAATATATAGTTGTTCTAATATAATCTAAATCGATTGAACATGATGAAAAATCGTAATGACAATACAAATGCCTTACTTTATTGAGCAAATGATTTCTTAATATTACAAAAACCTTTACAGAGTCTCCCAGTTTAACCCTCATCCACACCACACCCTCACCCCATTATTTAATGGTGAAATGAGAGTTTGATTGTCACGCGCCACTGTGGCGCTACGATTATCCGCGTTCTTCAAACGATTCAAACGTTGACAGTTGACATTATCATTTCAAAATTTTAGATTTTTTGATCGCAAAATATACATTTTATTGGTGTTTTTTCATTCAATTTCGTTTTGATCCAAATTAGGAAAAACCGTAGTAGCCCGTTCTTCCCCTGTACTCTTCATTTGTGTTGTAACCTACATATAAAGGTCAATATCGTGTGGGATTGTGCAGATTGTACTGACATATATTAATTAATTCAATGTTTTTTATTTAAATCTATGTAGAAATGTGTAGCCTGCCACCTGAAAGAGGCCAATGCTCCGAGTCTATTCGTCAGTGGCATTACGACCGCGCAGATGGTACTTGCAAAGTTTTCGACTACTCCGGTTGTGAAGGGAATGGCAATCGATTTGAAACTGAAGAAATTTGTGTACAGTCGTGCGGCCAATCCCAAGGTACCTATCTATTTTTTTCTGAAATAAAAAATGAATGAAAATGTATTAACCTTCAATGGGTACACATATGGCTGGTGTTCAGAGATTACACACCGTCTCTCAGTCGGGTCACTGATTTTCGGTATTTCTCTCCCTGATTTTTACACATTTTGTCGTCAATACCAAAGAAATATATATTTCAGAATAGGACTGTTTTATAAATGTTGAAAATTCTTAGCCCATTTGATGCGGGGAAAAAAAGTGATGTTTGAAAATTTGAAAATTTTCATGTTTGATATTTGACATTGCGGTATTTTTTAATGCTCATTATTGTCCCTAATAATGAAAAACATCGAAATCAGGTAATTTGCGCCATTTTGGCGCATGGCATCATATGATGCCACTCGTACAATGGGTTGGGCAGAGTATGCAAACCCGCAACACTGGTTATGCTAACCCTCAAGACGCCCGATTTTCTAATGAATAAATCACTGCCATGAACCCCTATGATTTAGATGAAAATGGTCTAAAAAATGCAAATGCAATGTTTTGGTATTACAAAAAAATAAACTATACATTTACAATACGAATTAGCGTGGTATGATGGTGATGATGTAAAAAAAAATTGACGATTATTGTACTGCTATGATAATTATAATTATTTGAATGAAAGTAACAATGGAAAATTGAAACATCGTGTACAAAGAAGTGGTATCGGCCATAACAATTCTAAATATATAAAATCAATTCAGTACAAAATGTAGTAAAAATGATGCTTGTGAATTAGTATACTTGAAGTAGAAAATACATAAAGTTTGAACATAATATCTTATAAATATATTTTTATTTGCTATGGTAGGACAGATAGCAGCTTCTTCACTGCAAATGTCTCCACTGAAAGTACTGCAGGCTTTTTCACTGAAAGTAGGTAGTAAATAATATGAAATCAGAAAACTGGGAATTGCATGGTAAATATACCAATTATCACTATTTTGAGGTCTTGATTTTGAGGTTTATTATTTTCACTGTAAATTTATTAGTATCCTACGCAATATCTACGTTGAAATATTACTTTTAGACAAGAACAATCGAAAGAACCTACGCAATATCTACGTTGAAATATTACTTTTAGACAAGAACAATCGAAAGAACTGGCTAAAAATAAGGAAAATTGACTTACCTTCGATTATTCAGGATTTGGGAATGAAAAAATTGCACTAGACTCTTCTCAAACGTACTGGGTGACTCGCATATTGTTACTGAAGGACTTGCAACTATGCGAGGCAGGTAAAGACGGAAAACCTAACAGTCCGAACGATTTGAAGGGGGCGCCCTGCTTGTTAGACATGGCATCTTATGATGCCACCCGCACGGCACGAAAACCACCATGGCATCATATGATGCCATCCGCACTGAATGGGTTAAAAAGTTTACTTTATTTCTGCAACAGTGAGTAGTTTGTACTGAGCTCCGGAGTGTTCTTTGTTTAGTTTGCACGAGCGGGAAGGCCTTTATCACTTTCTATGTGTGTGCCCAGTCTTATTTGAGTTTAGGTGGATCGCCTTCCAAAGTTGTGCAGATGAAGCCATCGTACTGCTTGATGGATCAGGTTGGGGTGCATTGGTGCAGTTTGCACGATTGGCTTGGCCCTTGGCGCTACAGACTGTTGTTAGTCAGGGAGTTCAATTTCTGAATGTACTCTATTCATCAAATCGTGAAGCCACGCTGCTTATGCCCCGTTTTCTAAAACAGATTTATTTTTCTTTATTACCTAGCATGTTTCAATTCATTTGCGTGCACTCCATGCGTTCTAGAATAGGTACTATTTATTTATATTTTTTAGTAGATAGCAATATAATTTACTTCATACCCCAACTTCCGACAGACGGTTGACACCACGTCGTAATGTTTATTGCAACACGTATTTATTGAATTTTGTGATGTGGATTTTACTTATATTAAACTATTTTCTTCTCCACAGCTACAATAGGCCATTACGGCCTCAGTGGCTTAAAAAAAAAAAAAAAAAAAAAAAAAAAATTTTCTTCTCCTCCTTCTTCTATACTGAACTGTGCAATTCTAACAACAATGTTTATTATACTCGTACTAATTCTCATTCTCAAGAAGTTTCCACCAGTCTTACTTGATTTTTTTAAATTCTCATCTAATAATGTCTGGGCTGGGAAGCCAGTTTTGCAAATTACACAAAAGATGAATCATGTTTCAATTTTTCTGAAGTACTCCAAACAAATCAAAAAAATGACAGAACGAGGGAGGGCGTGTGTGAGTGCAGTGATGAGGGGTATGGGGGGTTGATGCGTTGAAGATTCTAAAAGAAAGTCTGCCAAGTTGGATGGGCAGTATAGCCTCCCCACATGTAACCCCCCATGTGTCTAGAATTAGTTCAAGAACAAAGTGTTACCTCCATGCAGCCCACTAGGCATGGAGGAAGGAAGAAGGTAGAACGAGAAAAAGACAAGATGAGGTATCACTCCTTGGTGGGTGACGTCACTGATAGTGGTTCACGGACATTTGCCTGACTCCCTTTGGATAATGGTGATTTTGGAGAATTTAAGTGGGTCAATAAAATGTGGATGGGGGAGGGGAATGTCTGATGATGGAAGACGTGGGACATTCCAATTCCAACTGTAGAAAGTACAATATAGATCTCACGATTATTTTACCAGTGAAACTTGCAGTTGGTCTGTTGTGAACCCTGTTCCTAACCCTGAAGTTTTGGTCTAGGCTGTTGACTTCTTCCTGCATAGCCCACCACAAAAGTATACGAGTCTAAATGATTGAATGTAAAATATAGTAGAGTTCCTAGTAGATACGTCAGTCTCAATACGGCGAGCCGTAACAAGGACGGTTAGGGCGTGCGACTGGATACTAACCACAGTTGAGAAAAATTCACCGCACCTTGAAATCACATCAAGTCCTCAACGTATCTTGTTGTAACGCTAAATCCATTGCCATATCAATTTGAACATATTGAACATAATTCTGAAGTAGGGAGGTGAGGTAGGTAGGTACATCTTTGTTAGGCTAGTTTATTTGGGCACATTCAAGCCCCATCTAATTTGACAGTACTTTAATTTAGAAGTTATAAGTTACGTAAGATATATCGGACTCCCAAGTTTTCTTTATGGCAGACTGCACTATTTTTCACACCAACTTTTCTCTTTAATCCATTCCATTTCCGCGTCTAAATTTAAAGTTAAAATGTTCTGACATCAAATGTTTTACTTTCCTTTATAAAGAGACGGTAAATAATCGAATAACTGAAACAAAATCGACGTTTGAAGAACAAAAGTTGAAGAACGGTGGCAATAACGCTTAACAGAGGAAACACTGTTACCCAAATGGCAGGTTACATTACAGTACAGTTGACTGAAATACGTCTGGAATGGATCGTTTAGCCACCTTATGTATCCGGCTGAATACAGAACCGTATTGTGAAACATCCACCGTATTGTACAATACGGGCCATATCTACAGTGACCGTAAGGCGCTAGGAACTCTCTAGTATCTAATACATATGGATACAAGCTAGAATGCAAATGAGCGCTATAATAAATGTATACAGAGTGTTAGAAACAAGATGAAACTTATCAATATTGTTTTATGGGTAGATTTCGATTCTCAGATGGCATGCATTCAATGCTAGGAGCGTACACACCGACTGAGAGTTGGGTGTCCAACAACCAAAAACCCCTCCCCTACAACCTATAGTAGCGAAAATGAAAACTTGTCCACCCACCTAACTTGTCCATCCTAGGCGTTTAGGGAGGGGTATGAAGGGGTGGGGTGGCTCCGGACTCAGAGATGGGTGTACATGTTGAAGGTTAATACATACGTACCTACGAGGTCTGTCCGGAAAGTTCATATAAATATTTTCTGTTGGAGCCTAAAGGCTAGGGGATGGTGCAGCCGACCTGTTTTTCTTCTTTAGACAACCTACAGAATGTTCAGTCTGAGCCCATCAGCTCTCAAAGAACGTTCGAGTCCCCCTCACCATTCACCAGATTTGGCACCTTGCGACTTCCTTCAGTTCCTTAAACGAACTGGAGCTTTGGGGGCGGCATTTGGGTGATGTGAAGGCAGTCAATCAGCAACGACAAGGCTGCTGAAGAACCTGGAAATAGAAGACTCCCAATGAGCCTTCAAGCAGTGGAAATGGCGATGGCTCAAATGCATTGTGTCTGTTGGAGAGTATTGAAGGAGAGAACATTGATTTAAGTACATTATTGAATGTAGAAGAATTTTTATTTCACTTTTATACAAACTTTCCTGACAGACCTCGTATATTAATACGTTCAATTAGTTGTGTGGACAGTGGGGGCAGGCTGGATTCAAATCGCAATCGTAGTGAACCTGGTGGTATCTCCAACTAATCTGAATGTTTACTAAGGGATGACTACTTGATGTTATGTAATTTTGAGATGCGAGCTTGCGAGCATCTAGACCACCAAACTATACACATCAACTAATCTATATTGGACCGAACCTACCTACATATCGCCAGGTTTGATGCGATCGCGATTTGAATCCGGCCTGCCCCAATTGTTACTCTATTAATATGTTGGTGTTTGAGTTCAGTCAGAGGTGACTCCAAACAAAAGAGTGTAAGTTTTTTCCATGGTTCATCAAGTAAATATTTTGCAGATCCCTGCTCACTCCCAAAAGTTTCGGGGCCTGGTGATAACTTCGTACTGCAGTGGTACTTTGACCAAAGAAATCAAACGTGCCGGCAATTTTACTATGGTGGCTCTCACGGAAACGCCAACAGGTATGAAACAAACGAGCATTTCAAAACTGATAGAATTGACAATCTGCTATGTGAATCAGCTAAAACATTAATGATCCTGTGGATCAGACTAACATTTTACCAAAAATCCATTCTTTCGGTGTAGCACAATGCTATTCTAGTTGATTATTTTATTGGTTCAAGAGAATTTCGTTATCGTATTCTATCAATTTTGTAGCAAGGGCTATTCGTTTTCTATAAAATTAAGTAGATAGGCACCTCCTCAGTCGTATCAGGATGTGCAACTTTTCATTAATTCAAGTACTTTACTAAGAGCTGGTTTATCAATTATCTACATTAACTGCAGGATAGCTATACTGAGTATAGGGCTGTACTCCAGATAAAGAATGTGAGTCGTTTATCAATGCCGAAATACCTAGCGGATAAAATTATCCCTCAGATAAATTCTGTCTGGCAGATAGCGTCGTTAGCATCCTCATTGGTGTCCGTAGGCGACAAAATAAGGGCGATTTACACATGGAGCTGCCACAGAATAGAGTAGGAGCTACATTTTCTTTATGGATCGACTATTAAATAAAAACCGGGTCTGACGTCCACAACACAACAGTGTCATCATGCTATCAAGCTCAGCGAATAAGAAACCACCAAATTTTTGCCATTTGCTATATTTCTAGAGAGAGAAATACTGAATTGCGATATTGTAACCTGAATTATTATGAATGAATTATTGTGATCAGTACGTTGTGGACTTAATTTCATCTTCGATCTGTGTTATAAAGTAAAGAACCTTTCTCCAACCAAAACCTCAGTGAAAATACGCACTCGTTCCATTTTAGTAGGTGATCTAGTGATCTACTTGGGGTCTTACTATATGGTCTTCTTTTCCATTCAACGAATTATGCTACGATAGAATCTTCGCCGTTGCTGCTGTTTGAAGACAAATCCCCAAATATATCCATTGGAAGGTACAAAAATAAATACAATCAAACTTGATTTAAATAAGATTTTTGTAAATTAATAAACTTGTTTGAGGTTAGAAAGCTCAAGATGTAGATGTCTCATTAACCTCGAGTTATAATTGTTATCCAGTCGACCAGGGACCAGATAAATTAAAACGCCAGATAAGGGTCAACTAGGGATGGATAAACACCCCATATTGAGTTATCTGGAGGATAACGCTATCCCTCAGATAAATCCCCCTTATCCATTGTGGATAAATGTGATTGATAAACCGGCCCTAAATTGAACAAGGCCATGAGAGTTACAAATGCTGTATGATTGAAAATTGATTAACAAAATCGAGCTCAAATGAACAATTTAGTTATTCCTGATTACCAATTGGTAAAGTAGGAGAAAGTAGGCAATTACCAAAGGCACGGAGAGTGAAACAGTGTTGGTACCGACCCTAGAATTTACTTCATCGAAGCTTACTTAGAAGACAGTCTTCTGCATTTGAATCACTGTAGTATGAACTTTTTTTAATTTTAAAATATTTTTTATTAAATAAATAGTTTTTTTGGTGGGGAGGACGTAGTGATTTATGCCAAGATTCTGAAGGATTGATTTCTGCCTTTTTGATTTAATGTATAATTACATGTAAGAACGTGCATCTCCAAATCACTATCTACGTCAAAGTATGGATGCAACCTTTAAGGTGGGTTCACAACCATCTGGCAATGTGTCTGCGGTTGTGAGTAGTGGAGGTGAGTGGAATTCAGGCAGGTTGTTCGCAACTTTTCGGAAATCAAAATGCATTTTCTTTGTTTGTATCCTACTGTGGTGTGTAGTTGATTTCTAAAATCATAATTTACAGAAAAAAATATCGAATATCAATTTTGGGGTGAATCAAATCGATATTCCGATATTATCGGAAGACAAATATCGATGTTTCGATAATATCGACATCGAAGTCCTATCCCTACTTGGAACCAAGCTATTCGAGTTTTTATAGCCAACCATAATGACCTCTCCTATTTTACAAAGCAGACAATATTATTTTAAAGCTACTATAATATGTAGATTTGAACCCCATTGGATAAGTTTCAAATTCATTTGTTACTCTGGAATGGTAATCTGAATGGTATTGTCTCTTGTATTCCTACAGATTCCCAACTGCTGAAGATTGTCGGGCAAGTTGCCAACCCGACTACCGTGAAGGGGAAGCAGAACCTGAGCAACCTCAACCCGAACAACCTCAACCTGAACCAGAACAACCACAACCTGAACCGGAACAGCCCCGGCCCGAACCAGAACAACCGCGCCCAAGACCTCCTGTCCTTGATGATTCTGATATATGTTATCTCCGATTTGACCCTGGCCCTTGCTATGAAACGGTAATGAATATCTTAGACACAGTACACATTTTAAATTGTAGCATGGAACACGCTTTTAACAGGACCTAACTACCAAAAAAAAGTTTCGAAAATGACATTTTCACAGATGCTAGTCATCAGGCAAATGAGTAACCACACGCATCACCATAGTTTTGCAACATTGCTTTATACGACAGGCTATTGTTTTCTGTTTGTCAGTTACATTGTTCCTTGTCTAGTGTCTTAAAATAGAAATTTCTTTTGCAATGTTATAATAATTATGATAACTACCGGATGATGCCTGTAAACAGGTGAAATTTATATTGTAGTTGCTATTAAATTGTGGAATAGAAGTCATTCTCCCTATCTACAAATAATTTTTCATAGTTTTTGTGACCTTGTGACTCGCTTTTCGAGGATTTCCGTAGAAATGGATAGATCGCAGTGCGTAGAGTTTCGAAGTGGGTGGATCACGAAAACTTTGAAAACCTGCCAAAAATAGAGGAAAGGAGTTAGAGAGCTGGTGGTGGTCTCACTCGATGCAGAATTCCTTACTCTACAACTTTTCTTCCATACAAAAAAACTTTAGGTTAGTTCCAATGATTAAAAAGTGAGAAAAATTGTCTAAAATCGATTTTTCGGATCGAAGAAGCTATTTTAGGTATAGGGACATGGGGTATATTCAGAATCAGCGCAAAATTTCCTACAAAAATGGAGCTAAACTTGAGTTTTTTTCCCCACCACAAAAAACCCTTTTGGCCCCACTGTGCGCCAAAATCTGTCTTCATCACTCATCTTCTGAAGCCTGCTCACCTGACCGACCTACTAAAATCACCTGTTCTTTTAATGCACTTGATAAATATTATTTCACTGCTGTTTTTCGACTAAATCATAAAATTGGTGAGGTGAGTGGGTGGTGCAGGGGTAGTTGAGGGAGCATTCCTATCTCCAGTCTGTCTTGGACGGCCGTTGTTCTAATTAGGCGTTCTCTTTTTGGAGCAACTCTACCAGCATGTTACAATTTTTCCACGTGTTTCGTTATATTTTGCATATTCGCACATACCTTAATAAAAATTATACTATTTTTCATGCTAATACTCTGTTGGTTGAATTGAACAGATTGAGGCGTGGTACTGGAATCCCAGTAATGAGGTGTGCACCAAGTTCATCTACGGTGGTTGTCAAGGCAACGCCAACAGATTCTCTTCTGAAGAGCAATGTGAGAGGCAATGCGGACTCTTCAAGCATCAAGGTCAGTATAGTCGCTGCTCTGTGATATTGGTTGTTGAGTGATTGTAACAAATGAGTACTCAAGAGTACTCTAGGGTCTTACATCCGACTGCTATACTATCATAATTTATTCTTAATTACTTCACCGCCATGTGTAAGAAAAAGGGGGTGTTGGGATTTCAACTTATGCCACTCTTAAACCAATAATGGAGTGTCAATCTCATGCCATTAGCCATCCCCAGTTCTTATAAGGGACATCACAATATCAAAAAATGTAGACAAATTGCTAAATTGTGCATTTCGAAATTTGTGTGCCATCTTTAGATACCTACTTCTGTCGTCCTTATGTTGGAACATTGCGTTGCTTTGATGCAAGTTTCATGCAAATAAGCAAAGGTACTGATCATTTGGTGGCCGATATCATGCCCAAAACTCTCACCCAACCCCACCTGTACACGGCAATCGTAACAAGAGAGGGGCTAAGGGTGAACGAATGCTGCTTCCACGACGTCATCTGGTACACAAATGGGTCAAAAATGGAAGCAGGTACTGGTGCAGGTACATGGGGCAAAACCCAGATGGAATGTCTCATTCCCACTTGGAACACACCTCAGTACTCCAGGCAGAAATAGTGGCAATCGAGGCTGCTGCTGCAGAGAGCATTAGGAGGGGCACCATGGTACCTACGTCCGTATCCTCTCTGTCAGCCAAGCCTCGATAGAAGCATTAATGGCCCCAACCATCTCTTTGCAGGTGGTCGGTTGTTTTATGTAAACCCTCAACATCCTAGCGAAACACAACCAGGTTTGCCTGGAGTGGGTGCCAGGAATAAAGGTATTACTGGTAATGAAAAGGCGGATGAGCTCGCATGAAGGGGCTCCCAAACCACTTTTGTAGGGTTTGAGCCAGCAGTTGGCTTACCAAAAACTACCTTCAGAAAGATCATCAACATTTGGGTTGACCAACAGTCCACATGAAGATGGTCCAATATTGGGGGACATGTCCACAGCAAGCTCATGGTGGCCGAACCCAACAACAAACTTACTGAGGGACTTCTCTGCAAAAACCGTAGGCAACTTAAAACAATAGTCGGCCCTATAACCAGCTTTGAACCCCTACGTTTCCACCTACGTTCCCATAGGGGTCACACAAAACTCAACCCTGTGCAGACTATGCGAGGAGACAGAGGATACAGTATCCCACATAATCTTCGAGTGCCCTGCACTCACCTATCGCAGATTTGAACTCTTTGGGGCATGAACCCCAATGATGTCTATGCGAAGCGAACAATTAATCAAAGGACTCACATCTCTCACCAGAGGGCTTAATCTCTTTGATTAAACACAAAACTCTCAGAAAAGTACAATAAGCCACCAGCCCTCTGTGTTCGGGGCCCAAAATAACCCCACCCTGAGAGTTTTCCGTTACATCTACACCTCCTACAACACCCCCTTTCCTATACATTTCAGAATGTACAAAGTATAAATCTTACTTTTTTCTGTTCCTTGTGGGTGCTTATTTAAAAATCCACATCGCAAGACATAGTGATTGAAATGGTTTAGTTTTAGGAAAAAAAAGAGAAAACTGATTATTCCTTCATCATCAAAATCCCGTGTGTACAGTGCTTTTTAAAATAATTTTGTAAATTTATTTTCATGGCAGAGGTTTGCTCTAACGACGTTGAAGTGGGCTCTTGCAACGATATCGACGGCTACACGACTGAGAAATACTACTTTGAAAGAGCTGAAAACGACTGCCGACGGTTCAACTACTCTGGATGCGGAGGGAATGGTAACAGATTCTCCTCTCTAGACGAATGTCGGACAGTCTGTCTCGATTTTGCAGAGCCCAAAATTCCTCAAGGAACGGATCAAGATACGACAAATAAAGGTGATAACTTTCTGCATTATCTCTACAACTCTACATTGCCTGATTCTACCCAGTTAGTTTAAATTAAATTCTGTTTATTTGAGTTAACTCTCCAAGGGTATCTTAATTTTATAAACTACATCTATCATACTAAGGGCCCACTTATCAATTACAGGGATAACTTCCAGGTGAATCTCAGGTAGCTAACCGCTCAGATAACCTCGTTTGTGGGAAATAGGGGAAACCACAACAACAGATTCCCCCACAAAACAGCCTTAACAATAGTATTTTTCATTCTTCTTAGTATGTCCATGGGCAAAAAGTAGATACTTTAACACAACACAACAACTGCTCTTTCGGTTTTTTCCTGTGTGATTATTTTTTCTTTTCTGGTTGTACGGAGAACGAAGTGGGTTGGTCGTTGGTATGAGAAATTATAGAAATGCAACCGTACAAGTGCTCTACGGAATTTGCCTGCGTACGGAAGTTGTAGAGCATAAAAGTCCCCTAGAACTATAGATTATCTTCTAAACTACGGGAGTTTTACGAAAATTTGGAAATTGAGCTAATCTTGCCAACGATGTCTTTCTCCTTGATCTTTTCTGTTCAGCTTCTGACTAGCATGTAGACCGAAAAGAATTTATGACTGAGGAACGACCTAAAAACGAAAGGCTGAAGAATTCTTTGTTGTATAACAAAAACATGGAAAATTATATTATAGTTCCCTCTGAAGCCCAGATGAATTTTGTTAGGCTGATCGAAGTTTCGATTTGGCCGTATTACCTAGGTATATAAAAACTCAGGAGCACCGAAGTGTTTGTTTGCTGTTATTGCTTATGGTACTAATTTGAAATGTTGATAGGTATGATGTGCTATATATTACTGAATTTTTGTAGGAAATAAATGTATTTTAAAATACATATTTTCTATAATTTTCT
Source organism: Adelphocoris suturalis (assembly GCA_030762985.1). NCBI lineage: Eukaryota > Metazoa > Arthropoda > Insecta > Hemiptera > Miridae > Adelphocoris > Adelphocoris suturalis. Next base: position 11,703,342 of record CM061050.1, read on the forward strand.
TCATGAAACTTCAACTTCGTAAGAACCTGGTGCATTTTCTACATTTTACACACAACTTACCTCCAGGATAAATCGCTAACTGAGGGAGATGAGTCTCAGGTAACAATAATAAGCAGATGGCGGCATCTTGCAGGTAAATGTGAGTTGATAAACAGCCAACGAGAAGTTATCCGAGGCTACTAGTTACCTTGAGTTTGCCTGGGCTTTGTCTGTGATTGATAAACGGCCCCTAAATCTCACATATTTATATATGCGAAGAGACCTCAGACCTGATAAATTTCATCTCCAGTCCAGGAATTTGACTGGAATCCCCAGCACCAAATGACTTCAGGACGCGCCTTAAACCATTCGGTCACAGAGGACGCTAGATTGATTTACCACTCATATATCCAATCACAAAAAATTGTAAACTATTGGTGTCCTGTTGAAATTAAAATACATACCTTGATTGTCAACAAATTTAAAATGTTCAATTGTCATACAAATTTCAGCAATTTAAGTCGCAATTAAAGATATCCTAGTAAAAAAAAAAAAATTGAAAATCTGGTGGTGGTGAGGGGGGGGGGGGGGGGGGTTGTGTTCTTTAACTTTTTTTGATGTGGAAAACTGGGAGAAACACTGCCATCGGCCAAGGCTAAACACCTTGGATTATTTTTCCTGGTATTCTGTGAGCCTCCTACTCAAAAAAGGCCGCCATGTATTATAATGGAGTATTTCTCCAGATCTGTAAAGCTTCACAATTGTCCATCATAGGTAACCAATCTTATGATCACCTTGGAAGCCAGTGAACACTTAACTAGATTAAGTTAGGCTGGTGATTGGTCTCAAACTGTTCGTTGACTGTTCATTTTTGTCATCTTGCTTCGCGTTTTTCATTCTTATATTTATGTTTAATTTTAGTAATCTAAGTTTCTTTTCTTTTCATTTTTTGACAACCCGAATTAAGACAGACAGTGACTAAAGAGCTCCCTGGCGGTGATGCCTGAAACTCTTGGTTAGTTTACAACTGTTGTTTTGCCTGTTTATCCAGTGGATAGTTTGTCCACTTTTGGTTATATCTCAGTTACAGAAAACCCCCCTGGAGCTGCGCTACGTGCTCAAGCTTTTGTCGCCTTTAATTTTGTTTTCCATGAATTTAGATATGGGTTAGATGGAAATAGTAAACATTACCAGATGTAGCAGATTATTATGTTACCTACTTCTCGCAATAGAAAAATTTTCTCTTCTGACATAAACCTAAATGTAGGAATGTCTCATGCTACTGAAGAACAACCTAAATTCTTTTAGAAACTGTTCTCTGGTTTCATTTTTCATAAATCTCTACATTACAGGTATTTGTCGGCTGCCAATGGAACCTGGTCCTTGTGAGTTCATCAAGAAGAGGTATTTCTACGATGAGAATAGAAGAACTTGCAATTCATTTGTGTACTCGGGTTGCGGTGGAAATTTGAACAACTTCCTGTCCTTTGAAGATTGCACGAACACGTGTGTTGTACCATCGGAGTCTCCGGATCTTAGGATTGACCAGCCAGACCGTAAGTTTTTTAAGTATGGAAACGTGTGATTTTCCGTAGGTAGGGGAAAGTAGGAGTAACACATCCAAATTTCTCAGCTCATAAACGATTTTTAAACGTGACCGTAGGAACAATGGAGGAAGTTGGGGTTAGGGGAAAAGTGATTTCCAATAACAAGTAGAACTCGTATCAAGGAGATACGAGGTTAAACATGATACGGTTGTCAAAACTCAAGTTTTTCACGTTGATTGTCAAAACTCACTTTTTTCACGTTGATTTGGTTAGTTCTATTTATTAGTTTTCAAGCTATCCATTCATACATTTTTTACTGGGGAGTTTTGTGTTTTTCTGTAGAAAATCATAACTATAAGTTTGACTCAGTTATTTAGGGAGCTGGATTTTATTTGATCCACTCTCTGTTTTTTAATAGTTTTCAAAAATTGATCGACAATTAAAGCATGTTTTTTCTTTGTAGTGTATTTCCCATTTCAACTGTTTCAAAATCTCTTTCCATGGTTCAAATTACCATCCTACCTAGTTTTCTACTAAATTTGCCGCCTTTTAGCATGGAACATGCTTTATCCTTGAGCTAACTGCCCGAAAACGTGGCCCGGAAGTGTTACGAAAGTTTCTTATGATTTTTACGTACAACCTAGCAGTTTTTATCCATAGTACCAACCAATCTATGACGTTATTACTATAAAAAGGTTTCATCGATTGATTGATTTTTTCCCTCTTTACAAGTAAACCGAGGAATTTGGTTATACATCGTAACATTGGGTACCAATGACGATAATTCTATGATAATCTTGGGAATACTTCCTTCATTTTGTCATTGTATTATATTCAAGGATAAAACCAAAGAACCTGATGATCAATGTGCCCTAAAGTGTTGATCAGTTAATATAATTAAAGTTAAAGCCAACACGTTGTAGACATTAAAATTCCACGTGTAACTTGTAGAAACGGGAAACAATATGTTTGGGTCTAGCATCCCCACATTCCTACTATATTTTTGAAAATCAACCTAGAAGATGAACTTTAATTTCTCATCAATTATGAAGCAAGCTAACTTGGTTTTTTATCACGTTGCAGCTAATTCGATTGATGTTGGAGTTGGTCCCATTAAAGAAGATTGTCCAAGCAAAGAAGACTGCGCCGATTTAAGGTTTTTGATTCGTTTCAACTTTTCATTTTAAGTACAAAGCTTCCTAGATTACATGCTTAAGAAATGCAATGCTCCTCGCTTCCTTGGATGCAAAGATGCAGTTTACTGAAAGTATACTCCTTTAGTCCAAACGTTCATTCAACTGATCAGGGAGTTTTCAAACTTTATCATTTTATGCACCAGCAAAGACCATCCATGGCGTTAAAAATGTTGACCAATTCTCGTCCTTTAAGCACCTTGGAGTACTGGTCAATGAGGAGAATGATCCCCAAGAGGAAACAAGAGCCAGTTGAAATGGCAAGAAGCAATTTTCTAAATGTGGGAAGTTTTCATTCATTCAGGCATGAGTCTGGGACATCTAGTGAGAATGCTTCGTTGTTGCATGAAGGAGTCATTCCTCTGAAACTCCATCATTGTCTTGTCCAGGTATATAACCAGACACTATGAATCGCTAAATGGGTACAATTTCAAGAAGGTAGCTGAGTGTGCACGATGGGAGAGGAGCTGCTGGCCTTGAGAAGTGCCCAGGTGTTTCTCAATCTGTGCTTCTCAAAGTGATCTCAAAGCGACTTGATTACTGAAAACTGTGCGCTCGAAATGAATTGTTCGACTTTTTGGACAAAATAGTCGGTTACCATGGACTGCTGGCTACTCCTCCCTCTTTGTATACACTTGTCCTTCCTTCTCGAAATTTTCGTACCTATTTGGCGACGTTATGGCAGTTTATAACGTCTAGTCCAAAATGCCTGGACAAGTCAGCGTTGAATCTCTGAGGGCATGGCTCCTTCATGAGCAAGAAAACGAATAACTCCTCTGACTTTGAATATTCAGTGATACCACGCAATGACTCACCCATCGTAAAAATCTCTCACGGTCAAATATGGCATTGTACTGAAACGGTTTCGCCCTGATTTGGCCGTTATATTCAGCCCAAAGTCGCAGTAGTGCCTACAGTGAAAAAATCACAGTGGCTGTGGAGAGGCTTGTATACTTACTTTCCAGGAGTCTATCATATCCATATCACAATACCTTAGTGAGGAATCTATACTGCCAATCCAACGGCACATAGTATGTACTGATTTTAGGTTAAGACTAGATCATGTTTCATGTTTAACTCCTAAATGTGGTATTTGGGATTGAAATGCAGTCCTATTGCCAGGGGTATGCTGATTAGGAGATTTTCCTTTTCCTCCAACAAAAAATTTTTTATTTCAGTTTGCTGCTGATTTTTCCAGTTTTCAAAAACTTAAATCTGAATGTTTTCAGTTTCATGTGTGATTTTTCTTATTTTATGTAGGCTTAACTATAGGACTATGTTACCATTTGATTACAGATGCCCGTACGGAATTGAAAAATGGGTCGACAGTGCAGAATGTGAACGATGCAGGTGCCACAACCCTTGTGCCTCCTGCCCTGGTCGATGTGAGATTCGTCTCGTTCCTGAGGAATTGGGCAACGTGTACAGAGGACACTGCGAAGGAGAAGGTAAGCATCAATATTGTACAATTAGGGACAATGAATCTTCTGATTAAGGCTTCACAGTAGCATCCCAAAATTAATGGATGTTATTGTTGTTTTCCCGCAAGGCTCTGTGATGGACTGACAATGAGTTTGGTTATAAATAAGCGTTGGTTTCTATATTTGTAGGCGCGAAGTTCACCCGTTATCTTCTATTTCCTCAATCAAATCATTGATTCTATGAATTTCAGAACCACCTCGGCCATCCTCCACATCCAAAGATGGTCAATGCCCTGAAGTACGGGACGGTGCAGACCCTGAATGTACACCAAACTGCAACTTTGATCATGAATGCTCAGGCTCCAGCAAGTGTTGCTACAACGGCTGTACAACTGTTTGCACTCCTGTGGTTAGAGAACCACCGCCAAGAGAATCTGGTAACTATTGAAATAATTCCACTTTCTTAGACACGATGGTTTCTCATTGCTCACTCATTTTTTTTATTTTTTTTTATTAGCTATGTTAAAACTACATTAACATAGCTTTTTATTACATTGAAACAACATTTAAAATTACATTAATACTAGAGACAAAAACAGAATATGACAAGGAAATAAGCCAAAACATCTTGTGAGAAATAAAGGATCATTATTTTTGGGGATGAATCGAACACCTCTTTCTAATGTTTGATGGGGTCACTCACTCACTCACTGCTCGGGGTTTCCATTGGAAAAGAGTTTCAGGCACCATAATCGGCTTATACTCTCCCGCAAGAAGAGGCCCCTTTAATTTAAAAGAGGATTCTGCCGGTTAACCCGAGTTGGAGTCGTCACAAGCAAATCTTTTGCTTAAATCAGCAAATTTTTTTATTATTTTCCGCTCAATATGTCTGAGGGAAGCACGTTAAATTATATGATGCCCAAATGCCTCCGTTCTGGATCTCCAGTACCGGTCGCATCTGCAAAGAAGGTGCTCTGCAGGTGACCAGGTACTTGTTGATAGCATAGATTTCTGATTGAAATACAGTTGCATATTTGTCAGTTGTTTGATGGGGTAATCTCTAGTATTTATGTGATGATCTTTGTGCAACCTTCCACCAATGGATTGGGTAGAGTAACACAATTTTTTTCATTTGTTCCTGTTTGTTCCTGATCATCCACTGGAATGGGGTTCTCTGTACGTTTACGAAGAAACGGGGACGGCAGTTGATCCAATGTTTGTCAAATTTCAATGTTGCGATTGACTCGCAACCCTTCCCCCCCACCCTTAAGATGTTGGTTCGTCTTGAATGCCCCGACACACACAGTGGTTATGGGCACTGTCTGGCGTGGCCAATGACATCACCTCCAAGAACAATCGCCAGCTAATTCTCGAGCTGTAAGATCAGGTCTAGGCTAAGTGTCAATGGTTGTCCATACGTCCTTATTAGCCCCACTTGCTAGGTCTTCCATGGCTTGGGCAGATCTAACGGCTTAGGGAATATCATAGGTGACACCAGCTTTTCACTCATCAGGGGTTTACAAATACCTCATTAGGTACTCCCATGGGTAGTAGTAGATCATAGGTGATAAACAGTCTATTGCTTTTTCGTTGGATACTGATATCAAATCAATTGACAGATTATCGTCTATAATCAACTCCTCGTTGGAATATTAGAAGGACTTGATGGAAATCCCACCCTGGTTGCTAACATCAAGGTAAATGGGGAATTTGACAATCGCATTATAAATGCTGATGCTAGGGATGTGTGAGATCCGTTCAATTCAGGGAGTTAACTCACACTCGTTCACTTACTTCAAAGATCCGTTCTTTGGGATCCGTACACCAGTTCAGTCTTCCACTGGTTGAAGGGACACACATTAAAGAGAAGGGGTGGGAGGGAAGGGGGATCTATCTATAATCAACTCTTTGTTGGAATATTGATATCAAATCAGTTGACAGATTATCGTCTATAATCAACTCCTAGTTGGTATATTAGAAGGACTTGATGAAAATCCCATCCTGATTGCTAACATTGAGGTAAATGGGTTTTTTTGACAATCGATTATAAGTGATGATGCCAGGGATGTGTAAGATCCGTTCAATTCAGGGAGTTAACTCACACTCGTTTACTTACTTCAAAGATCTGTTCTTTGGGATCCGTTTACCAGTTCAGTCCTCCATTGGTTGAAGGGACACACATTAATGGAAAGGGAAGGAAGGGGATCTATCTATAATCAACTCTTTGTTGGAATATTGATATCAAATCAGTTGACAGATTATCGTCTATAATCAACTCCTAGTTTGAATATTAGAAGGACTTGATGGAAATCCCATCCTGGTTGCTAACATCGAGGTAAATGGGGTTTTTTGACAATCGATTATAAGTGCTGATGCCAGGGATGTGTAAGATCCGTTCAATTCAGGGAGTTAACTCACACTCGTTTACTTACTTCAAAGATCTGTTCTTTGGGATCCGTTCACCAGTTCAGTCCTCCATTGGTTGAAGGGACACACATTAATGGAAAGGGAAGGAAGGGGATCTATCTATAATCAACTCTTTGTTGGAATATTGATATCAAATCAGTTGACAGATTATCGTCTATAATCAACTCCTAGTTGGAATATTAGTTATAAATGCTGATGCTAGTGCAAGATCGGTTCAATTCAGGGAGTTAACTCACACTCATTCACTTACTTCAAAGATCCGTTCTTTGGGATCTGTTCACCAGTTCAGTCCTCCACTGGTTGAAGGGACACCCATTAATGGGAAGGGGGGGAGGGGGATCTATCTATAATCAACTCTTTGTTGGAATATCGATATCAAATCAATTGACAGATTACCATCTATAATCAACTCTTAGTTGGAATATTGATATCAAATCAATTGACAGATTATCGTCTATAATCAACTCCTAGTTGGAATATTAGAAGGACTTGATGAAAATCCCACCCTGGTTGCTAACATCAAGGTAAATGGGGTTTTTTGACAATCCCATTATAAATGCTGATGCTAGGGATGTGTGAGATCCGTTCAATTCAGGGAGTTAACTCACACTCGTTCACTTACTTCAAAGATCCGTTCTTTGGGATCCGTACACCAGTTCAGTCTTCCACTGGTTGAAGGGACACACATTAAAGAGAAAGGGTGGGAGGGAAGGGGGATCTATCTATAATCAACTCTTTGTTGTAATATTGATATCAAATCAGTTGACAGATTATCGTCTATAATCAACTCCTAGTTGGAATATTAGAAGGACTTGATGAAAATCCCATCCTGGTTGCTAACATCGAGGTAAATGGGGTTTTTTGACAATCGATTATAAGTGCTGATGCCAGGGATGTGTAAGATCCGTTCAATTCAGGAAGTTAACTCACACTCGTTTACTTACTTCAAAGATCCGTTCTTTGGGATCCGTTCACCAGTTCAGTCTTCCACTGGTTGAAGGGACACACATGAAAGAGAAGGTGTGGGAGGGAAGGGGGATCTATCTATAATCAACTCTTTGTTGGAATATTGATATCAAATCAGTTGACAGATTATCGTCTATAATCAACTCCTAGTTGGAATATTAGAAGGACTTGATGAAAATCCCATCCTGGTTGCTAACATCGAGGTAAATGGGGTTTTTTGACAATCGATTATAAGTGCTGATGCCAGGGATGTGTAAGATCCGTTCAATTCAGGGAGTTAACTCACACTCATTTACTTACTTCAAAGATCCGTTCTTTGGGATCCGTTCACCAGTTCAGTCCTCCACTGGTTGAAGGGACACCCATTAATGGGAAAGGGAGGGGGATCTATCTATAATCAACTCTTTGTTGGAATATCGATATCAAATCAATTGGATTACCATCTATAATCAACTCTTAGTTGGAATATTGATATCAAATCAATTGACAGATTATCGTCTATAATCAACTCCTAGTTGGAATATTAGAAGGACTTGATGAAAATCCCACCTCGGGTTGCTAACATCAAGGTAAATGGGGTTTTTTGACAATCCCATTATAAATGCTGATGCTAGGGATGTGTGAGATCCGTTCAATTCAGGGAGTAAACTCACACTCGTTCACTTACTTCAAAGATCCGTTCTTTGGGATCCGTACACCAGTTCAGTCTTCCACTGGTTGAAGGGACACACATTAAAGAGAAGGGGTGGGAGGGAAGGGGGATCTATCTATAATCAACTCTTTGTTGTAATATTGATATCAAATCAGTTGACAGATTATTGTCTATAATCAACTCCTAGTTGGAATATTAGAAGGACTTGATGAAAATCCCATCCTGGTTGCTAACATCGAGGTAAATGGGGTTTTTTGACAATCGATTATAAGTGCTGACCAGGGATGTAAGATCCGTTCAATTCAGGGAGTTAACTCACACTCGTTCCACTTACTTCAAAGATCCGTTCTTTGGGATCCGTTCACCAGTTCAGTCTTCCACTGGTTGAAGGGACACACATGAAAGAGAAGGTGTGGGAGGGAAGGGGGATCTATCTATAATCAACTCTTTGTTGGCTGCTGATATCAAATCAGTTGACAGATTATCGTCTAAATCAACTCCTAGTTGGTACATTCAAACTTGATGAAAATCCATTCCTGATTGCTAACATTGAGGTAAATGGGGTTTTTTGACAATCGATTATAAGTGCTGATGCCAGGGATGTGTAAGATCCGTTCAATTCAGGGAGTTAACTCACACTCATTTACTTACTTCAAAGATCCGTTCTTTGGGATCCGTTCACCAGTTCAGTCCTCCATTGGTTGAAGGGACACACATTAATGGAAAGGGAAGGAAGGGGATCTATCTATAATCAACTCTTTGTTGGAATATTGATATCAAATCAATTGACAGATTATCGTCTATAATAGACATTGTTGGATCCAATCAGAGCTGCTCCCTGTAGGGTTACTGGTGAAATAATGACATGAACGCAACCGGTAGGTCGAGGGAGCAAGCACGAATATATTCGTGCATAGCACACCAAAACAGTCTTGAGTAGCCCGGGTATTCTCGGGAATAGCATGGCATGTAAGACACTTTCGCCCCAAATATATTCGGGCGTAGCATCAAAAAGGTTAATGCCTCCCTTCACTCTTCACGTTTGTGGAAAGATTGAGAGGAGCCGGGTGGAAAGAATGGTGAGGGGGGAAGTAACGGACGCCATCACACAGGTAGTAAAGGAAGGAGAGGGGAGTATATGAAAGAGAATATGTAAGAAATGGAAAGATTGTGAGGAGAGAGGGTGGAAGGAACTGTAGGGGTGGGATAAAGAGAGCAAGAGAGGGTTGAACTGTAACTCTGCTGGAAGCCGAGCTGAGACGAGTTCAATGGAGACATCCTTTCAGTGCTGAATGACGCACCCCTAGCAGATGCCGCCTCCTACCTTCTCCAAGACCTTCTCCACATACTGACCAACTGCTGCACAAGCAACAGATATAAAATCATGCAACCAAAGACCTGATAAACTCAATTACAACTCTTGTTTGTTCGTATGATGGAGCACTCCATAAAGAGTTTCAGCTGTTCCTCAAATGACTATCCAATAAGCTTTCAGAGAAGTAGAAACAGCCAAACTCAAGTTCTCAGATCAGTGAAAAAAAGGACTCGATTTGTGATAATGGCCGTGTCACATCGGCTACAGGGAGTCTGGTGAACATTGCGGTTGACGAGAATGGAAGAGGAGTGGCATTCCAGCACAATGCAAATACTTTGAAATCCAGGGACGAAACCACACATAATCTACACTTTACATATTAAATCTAAATGGTTATTTCCGCTAGTAGTGATAGTAAAATTATCACTTACGTACCTTTTGAAGGAATCCGTCATCACTAGCAAGTCGAGCACGAGGGGCAAGAGCTTTTGGTGCAAAGACATCATCATCAAGTCGTTTACATTCCTGCATTTTTCTACGTCTCATTCAGTTTTGGGTTCACTGTCAATTTTAATTAAATGTGTGCCAACTATGAAGTAAAACTCGTTGAAAAAAAAAGGAATAAATTAGCTTCCAAGATCAGTCCTGCTGATTTTCTGCGTAGTTAGGGCTTTCTAAACGTGGCACAATTTTTCATGCATTTTATCCCGCATCTATTATAAAAACGGGAAAGGTAATCCACTTACTTTTTGTGTTTAGAGAGTCCACCGTACATTAGTGATGACACAGACCAGAGAGTGGAAGCAGAGGAAGGTAACCTGGTTGGTCTTCACTGTATTGCTGGAGGAACTCCGACTCCTACTGTTGCATGGAAAAGGAATGGTGAAATGGTACTTGATTCCTCTATTTTTTAATTTAATTTTTTTTTTTTTTTTTTTTTGTTATTGCAAGAAAATCTATTAGCAATAAGTGTTACGAACTTGCAAACCCCAGTATCTACCTACCTATTTGTACATTGACAAATCTAGGTCAATTTCAAAATGTTCATAATTTCAAAATAAAATCAGTAAAGGTACAAGTTGCTAAGGACTTTTTAGCATGCACATGCTTTAGCCATGGATCCCCGTTCCAAAAACGACGGGAAAAAGCGTTATGAAAATATGACACGAAAGTATCATGCCTGAACAGGCACATCTCTTTAACAAGAGTGCCTTCCAGTGAGTAGGTGAAGTTTTGCCATGACCAGTCTCATCCATGACTCATGAATAGATGAATGGACCAAAGCTAAGCACCATTGAAGACTGGATAGTAAATTTGTCTAATGGAGTTCACAACACTTCTGGTAATAGTTACTGCAAACCTCTCCTAGGCATGATTAGTCAATAGACACCAGAACAGAGCATCAGACTTATTATATACCTAACTACTAAGATTAATAGCTAGTTTATGAAAACTTAGGTGGCAATTACTGCGATTTTGTCCTTGACGGGGTGTGGGATGAGAAGATGAAACCCTGAGATCGTTTCTTCCCTTGTAAGGAATCGTCAAATATATTGTGAACCGGTTTCAGTCTGTTGTCACAGACCTTCTTCAGCAACAAAAAGATTTAAAAATCAATAAATTTGACGCTCCCTTACAAGGGAAGAAAGGACCAAAATGTTTCATCTTCCCATCACCCCTGCAAGGGACAAACTCACAGGAACATCAGCGCATCTGTGAGCAACCATTATGAGCTAAGATGTGCATTACCTTTCAATTGACATACTGTCGATCTCATTTCACAGTTGAGCCCCATCAGCGGAAGCAAATACAGAATCTCACAAAATGGCACTTTGGAGATAATCTTGTTGAAACAGGAAGATGAGGGGACTTACACGTGTGAAGCATCGAATGGCATACAACCATCAGCCACAAGGGATTATGATTTGATTGTTAAGGGTAAGTCCAGAAAACTCCCTCATCATCCGCTATACAGAGTCATCCTTGATATGTAATGTCTTCATACCTACCTAATCAGCTATGCAGAACAATATTATCATCAATTAACTTCTCACCTTCTTTCAGCTAACTACGAAGGTGGATCAAATTTAAACCGACTTTTTGTTCAGTAAGCTAGCCAAGTCTCGGGTAGGCATTGCCATTCAGTTAGTCGTAAACAAGGCGAGTAAGAGAGCAGTTCACCCCTTTGTTGCACAGCACATAATTATGAAAGCCACCTGAAATTAAGCAGAGACTGTTTGCACAGGTTGGGGAGTCTACATGCAGTTCCTCTCAAGTGAAATTTTGGCGTGCTGACGGAGGGAGATAAATTGAGAAATATACCTCCCATAGACGTGGTTTACGCAGTTCCAGTTTCATGTGCAATTGGTTTAAAAAATGTCCATTTGCTGGGGTTAATGTGTAGAGAAGTAGGGTTACTAGATAGAAAAGTGAAATGTATTTGGTTTCGTTTATAGTTCTTATAATAAAATTTAGAAACAAAGTCAGTTGAAATGTGATCCAACCTCGTAATATATCAAACATATGTTCTGAACAATAACCAGTTGAACACGAATTTCTTACTAATTTCTTTCTTGACAATTATTGATCTTGATTAATCTTGGAAAAGCAACTAATTTTCAATTATTAATTGTTTGTAACCTTTGTTTGTTCAAATACTTGTCAACCACTTACTTACTTTTTATCTGTCCAGTTTCAAATTTCCTATTTTAATGATTTCGTAGCTTTGTTTGTGCAGCCAAGGTGCTTGTTCAGTTTATATCTCGTATTCATAGTGGAAGGTAATCAGTCGATGCAAGCTTCTCTACAATTGTAATTTTAAGCAGATACTTAATCTATTTAGGGAGCAGCACTAATGGGGAAATCGGGCTAATGAGGAGTTTCCAGCTTCCTAGAGTAGCGAAAAGAAACATAATGTATAGGAAGAAATCCATATCTTCAGTTGAGGAGCATCAAGGCCCCATCTTCAAGCCCCAGGCAGCGGACTTTTCTCCTTGAACCTCGAATCCACAGTGGATCACAGCCATCTGGGTCTTCACCCGCACCCACTGGGTCACTTGCAAAAGAGTTTCGGCCCCTTTGTCGGCTAGGACAGTTGCTACCCTCTTCAGGAAGCAGTGATATTCCTTGTGAAGGGAGCCCTCGCAGGATATCACCAAGGGTGTAAACGAGCCTGTCATATCTTCGGCTGCCCTGTCATATTTCCTGTGCTTTGCATTGGCAGCATTTTGGCAGACTGATGTCCATGTTTGAGAGCTGTAGGAGGGGGCGTCAGCATTAACTACACGACTATCCAAGTACACCACGTAATAGATACTTAATCTATTACTTGGTTTAGAACTATATAAGCCTACAGTTACAGGTTGAGTTAAGTTATGGGAACTTCTGATTACCCTTGCTTGTCACGACAGGCCCCAAAGAACCAGAGTTATTATAAACCGATAATATAAACTATACTCGAGATTGTTTTACGAGTTTTCCACCTATTCCAAGGTCCATTTACAGTAGATTGGTTCGAAAACTACTGGGTATTTTACTGAAAACCAGGCTGTAAAATAACCACTTAATGAACCAACACTGACTTCCAAGTCATGTCCATATAAAAATGGCACTTGACCCTTCAAGTTGTCCATAATGGGGCTCCGAACTGACAAGGTCCGCCGCTACGAGTGATAGGGACCAAAGGGGATGGTTCACATGACTTTAGCTCTTTGTTAATACCTTGCTTCACCCCTTTTTGTTCTACAATTCGTTCCCGGCACCACCAATCTCATCAATACTGCTCAAAAATGAGAATAGTATTATAATAAAGAAACCCACAAACAAACAAAAAACATAAACAACTCGTATTTGTCACGACTGCCCTTAAAGGCAACAAAAGAAGAGCAAATTGGTAAGGTCCTTGTTCACGTGTTGTGCTCTGCCTCGAGCTTCTCATATTTGGAGCCCCATTGAAGCTGATGTGACCTACTTTATTTTAAGTAACCTTTCTGATTAATGTGTCATTCAGTCGAGGAAAAAATCGAGATGCAAAATGTATGTGCAAGGACTGCTTGATCCAAATTCTGATACACCTTGACCTCACTGGACCAGGACCTTCAGGCTGCCCAAACAAATCTATATAATATTATATTTCTACTGCATGATACCTGATTTTCTATAGTAGATGTTTGTTATTTAATTTTTGCATGCTTACTAATATTTTTGGTGTTGGAAATATAAAGCTGGTAGGCCTTTGCCTGTTGCGGTGGTAAACAACAAAGAAGACACGGAAACAGTTGTGACTTTGGGAAGCCCAGCAGTGATGCGTTGCTATGCCATCGGTTTCCCTGTCCCTGACATCAATTGGTTCAGAGGAACCACAGTGTTGCCGATCTCTGACGGTGAATACGAGCAAAGACGAGACAACAGTTTGTTCATCCGGGCAGTGTCTCTCACTAATCTTGGATTCTACACGTGCCAAGTCTATAATGGCCAAGGGCGGCCTGCTAGTCGCACGCTGGTGCTTAAGGCCTTTGGACCTATCACAGGGAATGACCCGAATGACTTGACGGTCAATGAATTCTTGGTCCCCAGTTCTGGGGTTTCCTCCGCTGATGCCAATTTCCGACCTCCTCCGCCATACCAACCTGCCCCTGAGCCCCAACCCCCACCAACTGGTGAGAATGCACATTGTTTACTAAAGGTTATTTAGAGCTGCATCAAATCAATGCAACTAGGGTACCTCTGAGCCAGACTGATGACCGCAAATTATTATAATTCTTATGATAACCAATAGAGGATTTAATGGCATTCATGACACATGGTAAAACCATCAGTAATACCATCTTAATGCAGTAGTTTATATTAAGAATACATTTTAAAAAGTCTGTACTTTGAGCTAACTGCTAAGAGATTCACAGAATCTGTATTGTTAATGATACCTTGGAGATTTTTCTTAGATGACATATTGAATCCATCTTTTTTCTGTCAGGCTCTGAGGTACAGAAATCGTAGTTTAGTTCCTAGCTGTGGACAGTAGAATTCCACAAATCGGCGACAATGAGGTGTATCTCTATTTCCACGAAAAATAAAGAGTTACAATGTTGTATCGATAGCGACGTTTAGGCCATCATCAATATTAAACATGAGATAGAAAGGACATAGCTTATATAATCAAAAGTGAAAGGGAGCTTGAATCCCATTGGTCGAGAGAAAGGAAAGGCCTGGGAGATTTAACCAATCAAATGCAAAAAAAAGTGAATGGGCGGACAAATATTGAACCATTGATAGCTCCATTTCTTTCACACATGGAATCACCCCCTTCACAATGTTGAAACTATTCAACTGCCCTTCCCCCCTCCCTTTCACTTCTTCTAATTAGCTCACTTTGTTTGCAATTCCTTCACTTTCCCCCCTTCAATTCCTTCCTTTCTCTCCACCAATAGGGTTTGCTCCACCAAAGGACATAGCTTATATAATAAAAATTGAAAGGGAGCTTGAATCCCATTGGTCGAGAGAAAGAAAGGCCTGGGAGATTTAACCAATCAAATCCAAAAAAAGTGAATGGGCGGACAAATATTGAACCATTGATAGCTCCATTTCTTTAACATGGAATTACCCCCTTCACAGTGTTGAAACTAGTTTAAGTGCCCTTCACCCCTCCCTTTCACTTCTTCTAATTAGCTCACTTTGTTTGCAAGTCCTTCACTTTCCCCCCTTCAATTCCATCCTTTCTCTCCACTAATGGGGTTAGCAGATTTTTCTCTAGGAGTGTTTCTTTCTTAATCTGGTTTCTTTAATGCTGATTTACTAACAATTAAGACTAACTTCACTAAAATTATTTCAACATTTTTTAATTTGCCTGAAAGTATTAAACGTTTTACATTGAATTTATCGTAATATTGGTTTTATCTAACCTATTGTAGCTCTACTAAATTAGTAAACTCGTACCTCATTAGTTGTGGTCCTGTGTGTTGACAATGATGTGTATTTTTCAGAACCGTTGAGATTTGGCCTCAATACAAGTGAAGGCCAGCATGTCAAGGCTGGTAGTAACCTGACTCTTACTTGCAACCTTCTCAGCCAGATCGACTATCAAGCTGTTGATTTCACATTCAGGTGGATGAAGAACGATGTAGATTTATCGTACATCGAAGGCAAAATTATACCCGAAGGTGATTAAATTCTAATACTCTTTAATATAGAAAGCAAACGACTATTACAGGTAATCTTTTACTGGCTATATCCTTAGCTATATATTCCCAGAACCAAAAAAGGCGAAAATGATCAATTCTTCCAAGATATTTACAACATTGGCCTTTAAAATTGAAATTGTCCTATCATGTTCTGCATTTCAAAGCTTTCATCTACACAAGTTGCCAACAATTTTGTTATAATTATTTTACTGTCATCAATTGTTGTTTAGTCAGTTCTACCACTTTCTGATTAATTATTTTCATCTTGCAAAATTGTTAATCTACGTTTTCAGAAAATCGGTTACTTATTATCAACGCAGATGAAGAGGATAGTGGAAATTACTCGTGTTTGTTCGAGTATGGTGACCAAGAAGGCCTCACAGAACCAATGCCAATAGTTGTTCAAAGTAAGTTAGACCTCAATTATCCATTTCTATGCTAAATGAGATAAAGCCTACCACCCGTTCATTGATTTTTTTTTTTCTCTCTTTTTAACAAATTTTAATGTGTCAATCAATAACGACTTATAAGCAACATAATGTTGATAAATTACTATGAATTCTTAAATATTAGGATTCTTTCTAGTCTAGGAACGTCTTTTCAGCTGGAATATTTGCATTAGTTGATTATCACACTTCTGAGCAGATCGTTGGTGCCCTAGGAGCAGTACAACATTCTTGTTGACAAGATTTCAGATCCTCAAAAGGTGGTTGACAGCTTATTTGCGGATAACCTCTTTGACAGATTCAACTTGTTGCTCCTAGAGTACTATTCTTACCAAAACATCAGTATGTGTCAATGCAGCGTGTGATTTCCATCTCAGATTGGTGTCTAGCGTCATACCAAGATATTTCGCCTCATTGGCCTAAGAAAGTACCCTGCTGTTAAGAAAGGCTGGTACATACTTGATCCTTTTATTTGTAAAGTCACATGTACAGACTTCACCTCATTCAATTTGATTCTCCATCTTGTTGAATCGAATGCGGAGGATGGAGCGATTGATTTTGGTAATGGTCTCTATGCTTGTTCCTCCTGCCACCAAGATGGCAGTGTCATCTGCAAACGTGGCAGTGGTATTTTCTTCAGTCTCTGATAGGTAGCGTAAAGCAGTTCCAGTACTGGCATAGCGGACTGCTGGCACTCCTCTCTGAATATTCAATGTCTTTGAGAATGCGTCATATTGCTTAAATAGGAGGACTGAAGTAGTGCTGCATAGCATGCTGGTAGTGTTTTGTGAAGTTTATGAATCGCCCCTTCTTGCCCTTACTTTATCAAATGCCTGCGACACTTCGAGAAAAGCTGCACACTTCAATGAAAATTAATTAGCTAAGTTATCTGGCAACATAGATAACAATAGTCAACCCAAACATGTTTGCTTTCTCAGTTCTGAAGATAGAGAAGCATTATATTTATGCAATAGTCAGACCAATTTGTTTTCATCCTAAATAAAATGTTGTCCTTGTTTTTTGCGCTTCATAGCTCATCCTCCTTTCTTTCCAGCGTGCTTTCTTTTGGTTAACTTAATTTTACTTCAATTGCAGGAACGCTTCTTCACGCTGAGTGCAAAGACCACAAAGCTCTGGCCAACTGCTCATTGATCGTGATGTCCAGATACTGCGTCCACAAGTACTACGCCAAGTTCTGCTGCAAGTCGTGCACGGAAGCCGGACAACTGCCTTCCCACACACCGGGGGCTTTGCCCCCATGGGAGAACCTTCAAGCACACTTCCGCCGGCCCCGTTCACTGGGGAGGATGCTCCCGTCTCGCCTGACACCCGTCAACGCTCCCGACCACGAGTCAGATTTCAAAGTCCGATTCGAGAACCCGATACCCAAGAAATTCAACCGCCATTGAAAAACCTTTTAGGGAGTGCGATGCTCTTGGATAAACTTAGCATGGACACGTATGACCGTTTTAGTAACTCTAAGTAAGTACTGAAGTCCAAATGAAAAGCCTACCTAGGCCTAAATACCTAAGCCTAAAGAAGCCATAATTTTCGTTTGAAAGTAAAACTAACGTTAAAACAGACGAATTTTGTAACCCCACTAGCTATGGAGTAGGTACCGATTACTGCAATATTGCAGTTTAATTCTTGGCACAACATGTGGAAGAAAAATCAATTACTTAAATTAAAAATTTAGTAGATTCCTTAGAAGTTGTACTTTTTTTGGAGTAATATCTGCTAGTTTTGCGTTTTTGCATATTCCAAATCGTTTTGTACAACATAAAGAAAGGGGTTGATTGGTCAGTTGTACAAGATCCTTCCCATTTTCCAGTTCTACGCCTTTTCAATTTTGTACATACATGATTTTTTTTATATTGTAAAACGTAGTTGGTATTTCGCGTGTCTAAAATCAATGTAAAATATAGGAAAAATGATAGGTAGACACTACTAATTAACTGTTTGTAAGGTTAGTGGCTTCCAGCATGTTAGTCTGTGAGATTTCATGATGGTGCTTGTACATTTTTATATTTTTGTCACTATTGTAAATATGTTAGTGTTCCTCGTCTTCCACAGTTCAGTGTTTTATTTATTATTTCACTTCATCTCAAAGCAGAAGAGTTCTCTGTTCCATAATGTGTTTTTTGTTAATTATTGAATGACAAACAGATGGGTATTATTGACGAAAAATCCCGAGGATGATTCGTAAACCTTTCTAGGATTGCAAAAAATATCAAAAATCAAGATTCTGGATTTAAAACTATTTTATTTCCTAATCTAGACACTGTAAACCTTCTAGTGATGCTAATAAAAGTTACGTAAAACTAGCAAGACAATTCCACTACTTAGCGTTCTTTGTTAAATTCCGTAGGTACGTCCTATTGTACCCGGCATTGGACTGAAATTAAACCATTTAATTAAATTATCAGTTGGAAAGAAGACTAATTGAATTTTACCATACTTCAGTTACCATGGATACAGCAGTTTTAAAACCACTTAACCCATTCACCTGGGAGAAAAGTACAATTTAAAGCTGATCAAAATCATCTACAGTTTTTTTATGTAGGTACCCAAATTTGCGTTTGTAATGTGAGATAATACGTAGAGATAAATTTAGAGGTTCAGGTTTGTCATTTTTCAACTTCATAAAATCCGATTCCCAACTAGATTACGTGGATGCAGGAATTTTAAGTTCTGAACTCACATCACGACAGGATTATGTAACTCTCATTTTTTTCTTACAGCTAATGTTTTAGTTTAATACTATTTTCATATTACATATGTAATATTATTGTGTGTAAAATAATAATAATAACAATAAATGAACCCTAATTCGAATGGTCTCCCGGTTATTTTGACTCCGGAATAATTTTAAGAATCTTACGTAGGTTTTCAATTCGCATTGCTGTAATTGAGTTGAACTCTGTTTATTTTGTATTTATTAATTTGTCAACTCTAAGTCAATTTGACCATCGAATAAGATTCAAGCTCCCTTTTATTATAGAAACAAATTCTTTTTCTCCGTAGTTGAATGGACAAATTTCTTCTGAAGTGCCAAAAAAGAAGCTGTTAATTATATAACCTTGTACCTATAAGTAGTGTCCCAGTATTTAAATATCAGTAGGTAGGTTTTTAGTTGGTGTTTTTGTTCCGTTAAGGGATTTTGTGTTTCCTTCAAGTGCCTTGAGTCCATCTGTGATCTACAAACTTAGCTACCAATCTTTAATACTCCGGTGAACTTTCTTACATTTCAGTGTAATTACTTAGTTGATCATTAAAAAAATAATTTATTGTGTATCAATTTATTTCTGTAATCACCTGTGTCGCCCAATATTCTCGTAGTCCTCTTCGCTTGAGGTTTGACTTAAAAAAAAAAAAAAAAAAAAAAAAAAAAAAAAAAAAAAAAAAAAAAAAACGCTGTAAATTATTTCACAAAGGTTTATTATTTTTTCAATTGAGTATGATCGTAGTTTTAGTTGGCTTGTGTACATCATAAGGCCCGCCCAGACTCCTCGGCGTGTCCTATTTCGAGTTGCCTCAATCTATACTTCTATAATTATATACGCATGTTTATATTTCTCGATTTGAGCTCCTATCTATTCAAATAGTTATTGCCTTAATAATATCATTATCTAAGTACGTACGAAAAGTCGAGAGGATATGTTATTAAATATGCGTAGGAAAAGCATTGGTATTAACACACAAATATGACCTAGAAAAAAACATATATGCATGCCTCGAAGGAACGCCGTACCCACCTCATGGTGCCGCGGTGTATTATATGGGTATAACACGTAAAAGTAATAAATATCCATTCTCCTACACCCCTCTGCTACGCCCCTGGTCACCCCACACACCACAAGGTGCCGCGGCGCCTCCTCTCACTCCACCCCCCGCTCACCACCCCTCACCACCCACCGTGACCCCCTGCCAGGCGTGCGTGCGTGCGTAAGTCTAACGCTCAAAGCCTCGAAAAAGACACTTTTTCGCCCGTTTTTGGCCCATAGCATCTATGCGAGTAAAGCGAGATGGTTAAACGTTAGGACCAACTAGACCCCAAATGGAGTCTATGTGCGAAAGAACGGGTTTTTTAAGTCAATTCTTAGGCCTTTTATGGCCCGGACGGCGCACAGTGGGACGAAATGCGATTCTGGCTGGACAAAAATATTTTATTGGCTATTCTTATAGGAAATTTCAGGCTGATTCCGAATATACCATATGTTCCTACACCTAAAATAGCTCTTTAATGGATGTTTCTTGAAAAAAACCTCGAAAAAACACGTTTTTTTGAAATATTTTCCCATTTTTCATCCTTAAGATGTACTGGAAACGTTTTTTGCTCAATGGAAAAGTTATAGAAAATTAAATTCTGCGTCGATTCGTCACCTAGGAAAGTAAAACTTTTGGTAAAATAAGGAAGTTATCGAATTTCACAGTTTTCCAAGACCGGAAAATACCATTTATTGCCGTATTAGAGGTGAAACTTTATATTCAATCGACAAACTTTCACAAAGAAGAAAAGTTGTGAACCATCAAATTCTGCAGCGATTGACTATCAATTTTTTCGAAAAACACCTATAATTAAGAGAGTTATGATATTTCAAAGTTTTTGACAACTCCTATTTTCCACTTTTTCACTATGCTTATTCCCAGGAACCTATCATCACCTCACCATTCCTTCATATATGCGTTCAACAACTACGAGTATTATGGTACACCGTGAAACCAATTCCAGCTGCAAATATTTGGAAGTAATCACAATACCCTCGTCAACGTTGTGAAAGTGTGCCAAAACTGTGGTACAATTGCTTCAAAGTCAGAACCCAAACGTAAGCTTCTTATTCATGCATGAAAATACGTCTGCCAAGTGGGTGTGGGTAATAGGTTCCTCGTATCCAATAAGTAAAATGTATAGATATGTTTTGATGTATAAAACATCTGCCTATATTCGTATATACCTATGCCTACCTATGTACCTCCTATAAATTTCATAAAAATCGGTCCAATAGTTTCGGATTTTTGCGCGTTACAAGGATTGGCGGACACAGACAGACAGACACGGAACCAGAAATGTTCAGGAAGGGCCAAAACGTGAAATACGAGTGGAAATTTTGATTTTGGAAAAGTGAAAACAATGCTTCCGCTACCTTGGTAGACTTGGAAGCAAAATTTTGTCCTTTAAAATCAAAATTTCCACTCGCATTTCACGTTTTGGACCTTCCTGAACATTTCTGGTTCCGTGTCTGTCTGTCTGTGTCCGCAAATCCTTGTAACGAATATAGGCATATGTTTTATACATTACAACATATCTATACATTTTACGTATTGGATACGAGGAACCTATTACCCTCACCCACTTGGCAGACGTATATTCATGCATGAATAAGAAGCTTTCGTTTGGGTTCCTATGACTTTGAAGCAATTATACCAGAGTTTTGGCACACTTTCACAACGTTGACGAGGGTATTGTGATTACTTCCAAATATTTGCAGCTGGAATTGGTTTCACGGTGTACCATAATACTCGTAGTTGTTGAACGCATATATGAAGGAATGGTGAGGTGATGATAGGTTCCTGGGAATAAGCATAGTGAAAAAGTGGAAAATAGGAGTTGTCAAAAACTTTGAAATATCATAACTCTCTTAATTATAGGTGTTTTTCGAAAAAATTGATAGTCAATCGCTGCAGAATTTGATGGTTCACAACTTTTCTTCTTTGTGAAAGTTTGTCGATTGAATATAAAGTTTCACCTCTAATACGGCAATAAATGGTATTTTCCGGTCTTGGAAAACTGTGAAATTCGATAACTTCCTTATTTTACCAAAAGTTTTACTTTCCTAGGTGACGAATCGACGCAGAATTTAATTTTCTATAACTTTTCCATTGAGCAAAAAACGTTTCCAGTACATCTTAAGGATGAAAAATGGGAAAATATTTTAAAAAACGTGTTTTTTCGAGGTTTTTTCAAGAAACATCTTGAAGAGCTATTTTAGGTATAGGAACATATGGTATATTAGG
Source organism: Adelphocoris suturalis (assembly GCA_030762985.1). Taxonomy (NCBI): domain Eukaryota; kingdom Metazoa; phylum Arthropoda; class Insecta; order Hemiptera; family Miridae; genus Adelphocoris; species Adelphocoris suturalis. The sequence goes on from CM061050.1 coordinate 11,725,479, forward strand.
AATCAGCGTGAAATTTCCCTAAGAATAGCCAATAAAATATTTTTGTCCTGCCAGAATCGCATTTCGTCCCACTGTGCGGCGAACGGGCATTTCAAATTTGGATTCTACGCACCTTGAAACGTAAAGTGACAAAGTTTGAGGGGGAATTATAAAAATTGTTTGCTACACGATCACGTAGGCTTATTATTGGAAATAATAAACCAAAAATGAAGCTAATAATTAAAATGTTGAGAGGGTACTTCTGGAAATTAGAAGTAAGATTGGTAAATGTAACATAATAATTAATACTGCCTAGGATACTCAAACGCAAAACTCTATCGGAGTAGCAGGGGATGGCACAGCAATCTTGGAATTAGTGGTCCAAGCAGCGATTTAGCGAATGCTAAACTTTGTGATGTAAACCTAAGCACATACTGTCTGTAGCCCATATTAGAGAGTTTTGTTCTTCCCATACGATTTTCCCACGTTAACACGTAGAGCTGTGTCTAGAGCAAGCAACTGCAGATGCTAGCTCTATGCGTATATATACGACTAATCAAATACTATCATCACGCTAAAGTCTCTTTGGTATTTCACAGTCAAAGATTCTCTTGAATTCGAGATCGAGTTGAAGAAATTTGAAATAATTTTACACTCTGCTTTATCAGCTATCTTCACAGGCATCGAATAACTAGGTTTGACCCAAGAAAAAATAGTATTCACCGATGCATACTTCGTTGAAAACATCGGTTCTCGTCAGAACACCAAAGTTAAGCAACATTGGACTTGGTTGACTTGGATGGGTGACCGTCCGGGAGCGCCGAGATTACATCTTTTTTATTTGTTGTCTAATTATTCAATTTTTCATCTAGCTACATCAAGTTTACGTAATCAGGCCTCGTGGAATAATTTGTCTTGAGTGCCTTCCCTGCTTTATCAAATGGTCATTTCCAGGATCTGAGATGGTACCTAGCACAAATTCTAGAACCAACCTACTCAATTTGTTATTGAACTGACAACAGCTTTTGTATACAAACTTATCATTTAAATACATACCTGCTCGATGTCTGAATCTTTATGTTGGTAGATATAACTTTATAGTACGAAATCTACCTATTCTGTGAAGGGGTTCAAGTCAAGAAACGGACCGAATTACGAAAAGTTACTTTATTACAATTAATAAGAACATACACGAAGGAATTGAGGATAGCGAAACCCTTGAATAAATTGGTAAGCTGGGCCACAATTGAAAAGATGAAACATATAACATTCATTAGGAAATATTAGTGCACTATGGAAGATATGCAATGCTTACACTATGACTTAAACATTTATAGAACGTAGTGTGAAGTTTGCAATGAGAATAATGTTTGTAGCCTCCAGCACAGCTTATTTATAGTAGGTAGTGAGAGAGCAGACACTATGGCTTGAGAGGGGTGCCCAGCCATAATAGTCGCTCGAGAGCTACAACTGCTTCTTCATTTTGGCAAATCTAAAAAACCAATATATATATATATATATATATATATATATATATATATATATATAATTCAATTCAATAAAATGGCTCTACAAGAGCATGTATAATTAACACAAATTTTAGAAAAAACAAAAAGTTACACCACAAACTATTTTTTATGTTTCGGCTCATTTGCCTTTTTCAAAATATGAAGAACTACAATAATTTTTTGTGGGAATTTCGACGTTGATGTTATGCAGAGAGACGTTTGACATGGAGAAGATGGTTGCCCGGTTAACATCTGATGTTTAACCCTGGAGGATCGTTTGCGCCCAAAACATTCGAATGTGCCTTTTCAGATTGATGAAGCATTATTTTATTTTCTCCTGGCCTCATCTTTTTTAAAACTTATGCCAAAACAATCGTTGAATGTAGCATCATGCGTGGCAGCATGGCGGCTCACAGGCAGATCTTCCGTTCTTCTAACCACCGATGATCTGTGGTTGTTGACACGCAGGTTAAGTTGTGTCTCGGCTTTTCCTAAATAAAATGCAGGGCATTCCTTGCACAACAACTCATATACACTAATTGGTGTTTGGCATTCTGCCGACCCTTTGCGTGTATATCAGTTGGGGTTATTAGCCGAACTGAACGTTCCCTCTTCTATGACGATTGGGCAGACCATACATCGCCGCTTATCGCAAGGATGCAGTCCTCTTGGGGGTGGTGCTGTCCTATTTCATCGTCTATCGGACAGAATATCCCCAATTGATGACGCTTGGCGGTAGGACATTGAAGGCACTTCCGGGAAAACGACTGCCGACTGCGAGTGCCGACTGTTGATGGACATCCAGTTATCCTGGCGTAATATAAAAAATAGTTTGTGGTGTTACTTTTTGTTTTTTCTAAAATTTGTGTTAATTATATATATATGCACTTGATTGTGGATACTGTGCTACTGCACTATATAGGTAGGTACTAATTAAAGTTAATGAAATTTTACAGAAATAAAGAGGAAAAGGTTTTTGATATTTCGAATTAGTCTTTGTCAAAATTATAATAAGAACGAGTGTTTCTGAATATTCCCTGGAGCCAAGCTTATATCCAACGTTTCATGGTTGTTATATTGGATTTACTCAAACATTGAGGTTGAGTCCAGGAGGCCGATTTGAAACCAGTACCCACCATGGGCCCGTTCAGACTGTTGAAGTAGCCGGTCGTTCGTATTTTCAGGCATCTTCTTCAACACCTTAACACCGTAGCATTCGTCGAAGGTGACTGCTTGACCGTGTGTTTTTGCATGCAGCTTCATCTTTCGTTACTGGGACTGACTCAAGGAAGCTCTATGGTTATTCCAAGTCCCTACAACTGTACGTGGATCTCAGACGCCGCCTAATGCAAATTGAAGAGAGCATTGGCGGACATATTGGGGTCAACTTCACGCGCCCTTTTTGAATTGTAAGGCTAGCTAGTTTGTGTATAAGTGTTCGTAGAAAACATATTTTGTATCATCTTGATGAAAACTAGTCTAAAATCATTAAAAACGTCAATTATTATGATGACAGCACAGTTTGTAAATGAATTTTATGCAATATTTTCAACAGAGACAAACTGTGGGAGCTGCTTGTCTTTGGAATATCTAACCAAATATGACGACTTACAAACTTATTTAGGCCACAATTCTCGTCTGATTTTCGTGATTCTTTTTTTTTTTTGTCCAATTATGAATTTGGTCTAGTTTTGGATCTTATATAAGGAATTTCAAATTTGATTATGAAAAAGCGTGAATGGAGGGGGTAACAGTAAAATATCATGATGTTTTAACTAATATCGTCAGATTTTTGTGATTCTTTTTTGTTCAACTAAGAATTTTGTCTAGTTTTGGAAGGTATATTAGGAGTTTCAAATTTCATTATGGACGAGGAAGATTGGAGGAGGTAATAGTAATAAATCATGATGTTTTAACTATTCAAGTCAGATTTTCGAGATCATTTTTTAAATTCGATTATAAATTCGGTCTAGGTTATAAAAATATGTCAGGAGCTTCAAATTTCATACTGGAAGTTTTATTATTTGAATTTGCTGTCGGTGGAGGGAGTTGATTGGGGGGGGGGGGGGGGGGGGGGGGGGGGGGGGGGGGGGGGTTCGAGAAGTCATGATATATTTGTTTTTTCTCTTATTTTAACTCTCACCAAATATAATATAAAATCCATTCATAGGAAGTGTATGCATTACTTACCAATATGATTTCATGTAGTTTTGCGTAGTGGCGATATTGTACTTTTCATACCGTACTTATAGTCCAGGCAATGAAGACAAAAAAGGGCCCTGATGTAGAAAAAAATAGAACCCAAACCAAAATTGGTACAGACGTAGGTGGAGGTCCCCTGATTGACATACTAAAAGTCCTGGTGGGTGGGGGTGCCGCTCGAGGGGAGGGGGGGTCATTAAAGGTCCCATTTTGTGGTTTTTCGCGAATATCTCGGAAACGGTGCATTTTTCGATGAACCATGTCCTATAGTAAATGAAAGCTGATAAAATTCTCTACAACTTTGATTATATACGTTTTATCGAAATTCCGAACCGTTACGGAGATATATGCATCCGAAAATGGACGAATTTTGAAAATTAGGTTTTTAGCTCACGTTTTTCGGATAACTTTGTTGATTTGCGTCCAAACCGTTTATTTGAGAAAAAAGTCCTCTTAGAGAAAGTTGTAGAGCATCAAATTTCCCTGAAGAATATGTGGCTGAATGCCAATTTATCATTCACCAATCAAAAGTTACGCCAGTTTCAAAATTTTGCCCATTTTTGTCATTTTTACTCAAATGTTGTCAGGCCACTTTTCTGTGTTCTCCAGCTTTAATCGTCCTTCTTTCTGTCATCTGTGGTCATACATACGCCCACACGACCCCAGAATTACATACCACCACATGGGGGAGGGAGGGGGGGGGGGGGGGGTGAGACGACGATGTAAAAAAGTGTTATTCCATGGTAAGCACGAGTTCAACTTCTTTCACCCCTTACCAATGATCGTACGAAGTGGTCTTTTGCATTCAAATTTGTTGGGTGGTGAGCTCAGGAAAGACCGGATGGCCGAGGGAACGGAGGGGGAGTTGAAGCAGATGAAGTGCTAACAGTGGAATTTTGTAAATGTACCTAGTGTTACAGTTGATCTGTGTTTTAGTACTTAATTTTTTTTTTTTTTTAAGAATACACTTTTTACATTTTCTTGAACACACACAGAATGAACTTTATTCAATATTGAACATATGAACATGTGGAACCTAACAACATAACACAAGTTGATGTAGTGGCCAACTTAAACTTCAATACTCCCCCTTAAGTGGGCACCACACTCAACATGTCTGCAGGCTCCGAAACTTCTCGAACTTCAACATAGGTCTTGAGAATGTTTCATTGACTACACCGTATTGTTGCGTAAAATCTTTAGCAACAGGTCTTGATTCAAACTTCGAAATTTTATCATCCACTCCAACTTTCTTCCTAAATACCCAACGGATCTTGACAACCTGCCCGTTGCTTGGACGATCAACAAACTCCCAAGCTTTCAATTTTATTAGTGCATCATATTCTCGTTTCATCGCTTCTAACCACTTTTCTTTTTCTTCACTTTCAAGCACGTCTTTATAACTTGCTGGTTCGTCAAGTTCATCCCCTGCTGTAGCTATACAACAGTGCCACTGCTTTGGTTTCACGATCCGGATTGACTTCCTTAATGCCACTGTGCTTGAATTTTGATTGGCGAGTTCTGGTAGTGGTTCAGCGTGATTTATTTCAGTTTCAAACCATTCTTCTTGTTCCGATTCTTCATTTTCTTCTGGAACGTGTTCTGATGGAAGATCAAGAGAAGCTCCGATCCCTGTTTCAATTATAATGGGATGTTCTATCGGTTGCTCAGATCGTTCTTGATTTGTTATGATCACTACGTTTTCAGTGTTTATTGTTTCAGTGGTTGAATTATGAAGATTTTCGTCGGTTTTTGTTTGTAACGTTTCGGCCTCAAAGAATATCACATCCCTCGCTTTCGTTACGATTGTGGGATTAGTGGGATCACTTAATCGATACCCTTTCGTGTCTTCACAGTATCCCACGAATATGTATTCTTTGCTTTTAGGGTCCCATTTCTTTCTTTTCTGCTTTGGAACATGAACAAAAGCTCGGCAGCCAAACACACGAAGATGAAATAACGCAACTTTTCTTCCTGTCCAGACTTCTTCAGGAGTTTTCTTCTTCAGTGCAGATGTTGGAGACCTATTCTTTAAATAGTTTGCAGTGCTTAATGCTTCTGCCCAGTATCTTTCACTGAGCCCTGCTTCTTGCAGCATGCACCTAGCCTTCTCTACTAGAGTTGTATTAACTCTCTCTGCGACTCCTAGCTGTTCTGGAGTATAAGGTACTGTTGTTTGATGCCTTATTCCATGTTGCTTTAGAAAGTCTGTCAATGCAACGTTGACGTACTCAGAGCCATTGTCGGTCCTTAGAACTTTTATCTTCTTGTTTGTTTGATTTTCCACTAGTTGTTTGAACTCTTGAAACACATTCTTTACCTCGCTCTTGTTTTTAATCATGTAGGTACACAAAAGTTTTCCTAGAAAAATCATCAGTGAATGTTAGGGCATACCTCTTTCCTCCCCAACTTTCCACTGGCATTGGTCCACAAACGTCCGAATGAATCAATTCCAAAATATTTTTGGATTTTGATTTGCTTGTGGGGAAACTTTGTCTTGTCATTTTCCCTTTCACGCACGCTTCGCAGGGTTGAAATCCAGCTGAGGCAAATTTCACTCCACGAGCCATATTTTTCCTCAAAAGGTTCATGGATCTCACGTTTAAATGCCCCAACCTCTTGTGCCAAAGCATTTGTGAATTATCACAGGTGATTGCATTAACTTGTTCACGGTTCTTCGGAACAATTTTAAACACTCCCGAATCATATATGCCCTGTATGAAAAATTTTCCTTTGACCCTAGTCTGGGAATCCATTATCCTACAGCCATCTCTTGAAAATACTACCTTATAGCCTTTTTTGACTATTTTCCCGACTGATAGTAGGTTTGTGTTGAGATTTGGACTGAACATCACATCATGGATATCAGTTTTCTCTACAGTACCGGGTAACTCTAAACTAACTGTCCCACAGCTTTTTGCTAGAATTTTTTCGTTATTTGCTACCCTTATTTCCCTTTCTGTTGGTCGTCTATTCTTAAGCCAATCGTCTCTCATGGTAAAATGTGAAGTAGCTCCTGAATCGATGATCCACTCATCGTTATCCAGTCTCCCTATAGCTAAGGCCATTGAAGTTCCTTGCTCACTTGCATTTTTCTTCTTGGCTTTACATTGTGAAGCGAAATGTCCTTTCTTGTCACAAGCAAAACACTTGGGAATAAAATGCTTTTTCTTTGACTCTTTCTTCAATGTTAGAGCTTTATCATTTTCATTATTGGGCTTGGCTTGTTGACTCAATAGGGTAGGTCCTGAATCACTTGTGATTTTTGCCCCTGAGCTCTCCAGAGCCATTTCATGGGCTGGTAGCTTTCACCCAACCCCTTCAGCATGACAACACCGATGAACTCGTCTTCAAGCCCTGCATTGATTGACTCTAATTGCTGAGATATGCTAAGGATTCGATTAAGATATTCTTCAACAGTTGAAAACTGTGTCAACTCGAGTGAAAACAGTTGTTTCAGCAAACTCAAATGTCTGCATAATCCTTTACTTTCATAATTTGACTCAAGCTTAGCCCAGACATCTTTTGCCGACTTTTGACTACGAACCATAGGATACAGAGACTCATCGACCATTAAACAAATTTTTGATCGAGCTTTGGCATCCTTTCTTGGATCAACCTCTCTCTGTCCCTGCAACAACTGTCCTCAGATCCTCGGCGATCAGAAACATTTCCATTCCGAACTTCCAGTTGGAATAATTTTCTGAACCAACCAATTTTTTAATGTTCGGCATTGCTCCCAGTCCTGCAACTGCAACACTCGTAGATGCCACAGGTGGAGAACCACCTGCTCCTGGATCCCCATGAGACATGTTGATTGTCTACAAATTAGTGCTGGGCCCATAACCAGTTGAAGCAGATAAAGTGCTAACAGTGGAATTTTGTAAATGTACCTAGTGTTACAGTTGATCTGTGTTTTAGTACTTAATATATATATATATATATATATATATTTTTTTTTGAAGAATACACTTTTTACATTTTCTTGAACACACACAGAATGAACTTTATTCAATATTGAACATATGAACATGTGGAACCTAACAACATAACACAAGTTGATGTAGTGGCCAACTTAAACTTCAATAAACAGGCATTGCCTGCTCCGTCGCCTGCATCGGGCGTCACGGAACATATTCAAACGCCGCCCCCACGGAACTGCCCGACGAGGAGAGTGACGAAGAATACGACATGTTCTAATCATGTATCATCTAATCATGTAATCATGTATTATTTATTTACTTTATGATTAATTACACGCATCGCTTTTTTACATCGTCGTCTCATCCCCCCCCCCCCCCCCCCCATGTGGTGGTATGTAATTCTGGGGTCGTGTGGACGTATGTATGACGACAGATGACAGAAAGAAGGACGATTCAAGCTGGAGGACACAGAAAAGTGGCCTGACAACATTTGGGTAAAAATGGGCAAAATTTTGAAACTGGCATAACTTTTGATTGGTGAATGATAAATTGGCATTCAGCCACATATTCTTCAAGGAAATTTGATGCTCTACAACTTTCTCTAAGAGGACTTTTTTCTCAGATAAACGGTTTGGCCGCAAATCAACAAAGTTATCCGAAAAACGTGAGCTAAAAACCTAATTTTCAAAATTCGTCCATTTTCGGATGCATATATCTCCGTAACGGTTCGGAATTTCGATAAAACGTATATAATCAAAGTTGTAGAGAATGTTATCAGCTTTCATTTACTATGGGACATGGTTCATCGAAAAATGCACCGTTTCCGAGATATTCGCGAAAAACCCCAAAATGGGACCTTTAATGACCCCCCCCCCCCTCGAGCGGCACCCCCACCCCCCAGGACTTTTAGTATGTCAATCAGGGGACCTCCACCTACGTCCGTACCAATTTTGGTTTGGGTTCTATTTTTTTCTACCTCAATGTCTTTATTTCCTGGACTATTATATCAGTTAGGGCTTAGGTTAGTTAGATATTTTAAAGTGAAAGATCCTTCCATTATTCAAAAGCAATTATCTCAGAACCATTCTTCCAAAGTACCTAACAGAAGAATCGCTCTGCATTTCAATATTGAGACAATATCTTGTACATAAGACACAGTTTTACTAACACCATGGATGGGGCAAGGAGTATGATCAGAGGAGCTGAACAATTGAATAAATGAATAACTACTTCATGGCACTTTCTATGATATTATATTATTTTCATTTTACATACAATTTCATACAATTCTGTCAATACAATACAATACAATATACGGTAGCACAATACAATGTCAATAGGTACAAAAAACAATTTCATATAATTCTCTCAATTTCTTGTTTAAAGGAAATCTGTGGAAAAAACAAAACAAAATTTAGATTAATTTGAAACTTTGTAGCTCATGCATATTGATAGGTTAGTAAAAAGAAAATTATTATCAACTACAATAGGCACTGCGTTACCACATCAAGAGGCCTACAACGGACCAAAATAATCTTTAGGAGATCGTGAAAATCTATACTTACTTGTGAAATGAGAGTGTGCAGTCTTCAGTTTTGCGATTTATGCAGTTAAATGCCGCACACACTTTAACCATTGTGCATTATCAAAGAAATTTCATGAGTAGATGAACTTATATACAATCTTCATTGCACAAAAAAACGATGTTGTCCCCAATATGGCCGACTACAGAACGTTCGATTTGCAACGCGACACTAGCGCTACGAGTGGGTCTAGTTTACTATAACAATGTCTTTGGGTTATTCATCCTTAGATTCAGTTGGGATGTTTTCCCCACATAAAAGCTTCTTGACTGATCATCCTCACACTTCTTACAAATCAGCTGGTACTCGCACATCCGTGACTTGCACTCTGTTAACCCTTGGCACCTGTACGTGTGGGTGTTACTCGTATTTGGGGAGGTGAAATCTGACTCCTCAATGACAAACACACAGAGTTTGCATCTCGGTCTTTGGCATGGGCGGAGACCTCGTTGTTGCAGATTCTTAGGCTGGACAGCTGGATGCGGATGCGACAGTATTTCACCAAGGTTCTTTCCCTGTTGATAGGTCAGTCATCCGAGGTGCCTCCCGAAATACCTCCTGTGTCAGTGGGCTGGAGTTCCCTGAGGATCCCATTGATGTTTTGAGCCCCATAAAAGAAAGTTGTCACCAGTGGAACTCGATTACTTACTAGCTGAGGTCTTCGTTGGTAGCTTACGTCGGATGGAACCATTTTGTCTTCCACAACGTGTCTTGGGTAACCTTTCTCCATCAATTTGTTTTTAACCCCGGGCAAATAGCCTTCCAAGTTCCTCCTGTTGTTGCATATTTGGTGGCCTCTAACAGACAAAGATCGCGGGATGGACCGTTTTGTGTGTGGAGGATGGCAACTCTCATAGTGCAGGTAAAGTTGCTTGTTTGTAGGCTTTACGTGCACACTGTTCGAGAGGTTTCGATCCTCCGTCACAATGTCTACATCGAGGAATGATGCTGTCGACCTTGAGTATGACCACGTGAATGTGACAGGATACGGGAGTTCAAATTGTTCAGGAATGAATGAAGTTCTTCCTCACCATATGGCTGTATATACAGGGTGATTCCCTCGCAGATGCAAAAAAAAATTTGAGTGAAACTAAATCAAAAATGGAGTAAAATGCCGCCAACTGCATATTTTTATCTCAATCCGTTCTCGAGATATGATTTTTTAAAGGTTTTTTCAGGAAAACCGTGTTTTTTTTCCTTTTAAACTCAATTTTCTCCACTTTACTTCATTCAATTTTAACTTTTGACCACATTTTCGGAATCAACATTAAATTTACTATAAGAATAGTGTACTTGGGTTCTTAAAAGTACCATCCCAAGGCCCTCACATCAGCTCAAACATTGACGATTTTGAAAAAAGAATATTTCTGAAAATCTTTAAAACTTTACTACTCTTCCAAAACGAATCCTGGAAACTGGCAAATCTCATGAAAACTGCTTCATCTAATACTCTTTCCAACGGTATAATCAAGTTTACTTTTATTTTGTTATTTAGTGGAGAAAATTGTGTTTTAATGTTAAAAAATGTGGGTTTTTCAATGAAATTGTTGGTTTTCTCGAAAGATGACCCTCCATGAACCTACGAATATGGGGTCGGTTTCTATGTATTTTTTCACGCTGTATCGAATGGTAACATTTGTAGATCTCTCCAACTCCGTTATAACCGAGTTTTACACATAAAATCGCAAATGTTTAGTTTGTTTGTTACGATTAAATGTATGTGTGTTATGCGGTACAACTAGTTAATTAAAGTGTAAAACTCGATTATAACGTAGTTGAGAGATCTGCAAGAGTTTCCATTTGATCCAGCGAGAAAAAATACATAGAAACCGACCCCATACTCGTTGGTTCATGGAGGGTCATCTTTCGAGAAAACCAACAATTTCATTGAAAAACCCACATTTTTTAACATTAAAACATAATTTTCTCCACTAAATAACAAAATAAAAGTAAACTTGATTATACCGTTGGAAAGAGTATTAGATGAAGCAGTTTTCATGAGATTTGCCAGTTTCCAGGATTCTTTTTAAAAGAGTAGTAAAGTTTTAAAGATTTTCAGAAATATTATTTTTTCAAAATCGTCAATGTTTGAGCTGATGTGAGGGCCTTCGGATGGTACTTTTTAAGAACCCAAGTACACTATTCTTATAGGAAATTTAATGCTGATGCCGAAAATGAGGTTGAAAGTTAAAATTAAATGAGGCAAAGTGGAGAAATCCGAGTTTAAAATGAAAAAACACGATATTCCTGAAAAAAAACCTTTAAAAAATCATATCTCGAGTACGGATTGAGATAAAAATATGCGGTTGGCTGCATTTTACTCCATTTTTGATTTAGTTTCACCCAAATTTTTTTTTGCATCTGCGAGGGAATCACCCTGTATATACGTGTGTGTGTGTGTGTGTCAGATCACATCAACAGGCATAGGCCTTCTCACCTGTTAAATAAACGACAAATTTCACTATTTCAGCAAACACGATGGGTTATTTCTGGAAAATTTATATGAAAATTCGCAAACAAACATGGATTCAAAAGTGTACTTTCAGATCACCAAAGTGACTCGCTTGATGGCTACAGCGATCACTCGCAAAAGGTGTCTCACCTGTCAAATAAATGTCAACTTTCACTGTAATCAGATAAGACAATGGGTAATTTCTGGAAGCTGGTGAACCATTGACATCAGTTATTAAAATAATGTTAGTATTGGGGCCAGGTGTACAGTTCGTAGATTAAACAGACCATCAGTTAAACGCTGTTTAAACGACGAACCTCTGAATTTCGTACAGTTACTTATTAGTGAAGGTTAGTGAAACAGCTATAAAATTTAGTTCCAGTCATGCAGCATGATTGTGAGCGAATGTTCTTAAGTTATCGTGTTGTTTTGAAATTTGAGCACTTAGAGCGCGAATAAATTGTTTACCCAATTTAATGACCAAACTGCTGTGTCAATATAATATTCTGATTCTGGATTTTTAGCTTCTATTGGCAGTTTTTTCAATTTAATTTTAAGCAAACATTATTGGAATCCGAGTAAATTTTTCAGAAAATTATATACATCAATTTTTAATGTTCTAATTCATCAACCATAAACTTTTTTTTAACTAAAACTCAGCTAAAAAATATAAATTTAACGATTTTTAGCCATATTAAGCCACTAAGTGATTTTTTAAATTTGACCCATTTGATGTACCTACTATGTTTGAGCAAAACCCCTTAGAATCGTTCCCGTTGCAGTGTCCCTTTGACACCCTTTTTGATTGCCGCTAATGACCCTTCCAGTTGAGACACTGCTTAATTACAAAAAAAAAAAAAAAATAATAATAATAATAATAAATAAAAAAAATAAATAGAGCCTTAATGTAGTAACTATGTTAGGTAGGGTTATTAGATGTCGTTACCTAGAGTCATAACTATAGTTCTTATATTAATATACAATTGAAGTCAACATTTTGTGACTTTTCATTGAAAATTATGACCACCCTAATATCTTCTGGATAACTGCTGATCGATCTATCAGTTATTATCATCGCTATTGAAATTTTGAAGTGATTAGTTGAACGTGCTAGTTTCATTATTAAAGTACGATTCCAAGCGGAATGGTAAGGCATTGGTAGCATTAGAAAGGAATGGGTGTCTCGAGTGTGACGTCACTGCGCAGAAGGGACGAAAACGAGCACCTATGTCGACTCACCCTTGTTTCTCCCCACCATGGTAATTGTTAAATCATGATCAGTGATACAAGTCTAGACTACACTGGGTCCCCGTTTTGTTAGGTAGTAATTTCTCTCTAAAATTCTTTAGGTCCCCCACCTACACACCTTGGTCGTAATTAGGTTCACATCAAGATTTTCAATCTGTGTTTTTCATTATTTCGTCCAATAAGGAAAATGCCTACCTATATATTTACAAAATACCACTGGTCCACGTGAAAGAGGTCATTCTAATAGTAAAGACGATAGGTTTCAGGCGAGTTGATAAGATAAAGGAACGATGGGAAGGCCCAACAACAAAAATAGTTGGTAATAAATTAAATTCAGTGATAGATTAGCACACTAGGCGTTCGATCACTTTCCTCAATCGGGAGTTCTAGATATCTTTGGTTTGATCAGATGATACAGAACTTTTGTATTGGGAGATGTTTGCAACAAGGGTGGTGTGTGTCTTTTGGTATTTGGTGTTAATTGTTTCTGTAGATGTGATTGGTGAAAGTTTCGTGCCTCCGATAAAAGATGTGAGAAGAGGGTTCAAAAACAGAGTGGAATTCATTTCTGCCGAAATTCATCGGGAGCACTTGGACAACGGAACGACTCCTGGAGCTGCTGCAAAGGCGTTTGTGAAGCAAATGACGGACTACGATAACGATGATGTGGGACAGTTGATTTCAGCGAAATTAGGCGGCGCTGGGCATGAAACGTACAACTTTGTTCCTATGAATTGCTTCATCAAACTCGGCCTTTGGCAGCCTCTAATAGAAACGCCGGTATACCAAATGGTGAGTTCAGGAACTGTTGTTAAACTATCCATTTACATGACTTATCATAACGCCACGTCGACCCGACCTAGCAAGTTTGACTTTAGCCTGGACAGTACCAGATCTTCAGACGATCCTAAAGATAGTGCAAGGAACAGTACATTAGACAATCCTGTTCCAATCATTCCTTGTCTACCACCGATGGTAACTTTGTCGCAAGTAGTGAGAAATGAAACAACTATTACCTCCAAAATCGTTACACTAACAAATGCCACAGTCGCTGTACCACAAGGTTTCTGTGAGACCAATGGAAATGATTCCACTGCCTGCCAGAATATGGGTTTATCCAAGAACGTATCTCATAAACCAGAATCCAGTCCGATACTATTGCCAGTTCTTCAATCAGAATGCCAAGATAACGAAAATGAAACCAACTGCTCCTCCATTTTGAAATCAAATTTATGTGCCTCCCAGAACTACTCTAAGATTTGTTGCAAGACGTGCATGAACGCGGGACAACTCCCATTACAACATTCAGGATCTGTGACAGTCTGGGAACTCCTTCAGAATATTACCCAACTTATAAATCAAGTTGGTGCAATTTCCTCTTCTACATCAAACAGTTTGCTGTCCACAACAGCCAAACCTGATCCTAAAATCACTCTAATTTCTACCACATCTACACCAAAGAGTGTGCTGACCACCACACCTGAACCTGATCGTAAAATCACTCCTATTTCTACCACATCTGCACCAAAGAGTGTGCTGACCACAACACCTGAACCTGATCCTCAAATCACTCCAATTTCTACCACACCTGCACCAAAGAGTGTGCTGACCACAACACCTGAACCTGATCCTCAAATCACTCCAATTTCTACCACACCTGCACCAAAGAGTGTGCTGACCACAACACCTGAACCTGATCCTAAAATCACTCTAATTTTTATCACATCTACACCAAAGAATGTGCTGACCACAACACCTGAACCTGATCCTCAAATCACTCCAATTTCTACCACATCTACACCAAAGAGTGTGCTGACCACAACACCTGAACCTGATCCTCAAATCACTCCAATTTCTACCACATCTACACCAAAGAGTGTGCTGACCACAACACCTGAACCTGATCCTAAAATCACTCCAATTTCTACCACATCTACACCAAAGAGTGTGCTGACCACAACACCTGAACCTGATCCTAAAATAACTCAACGTCCTACAACTGAGCAAAAACAACTTGGGTGCCAGAATGACAAAAGAAAATCCTCTCCAAGACAACAGATAATAACAGATCAGGTAAAACACATCTTGGCATGCTCATATCCAAAATTTCGGATTGGGATTATACAGTTATGAATTTATGAATAATTTGATCATTCACTAATGATTGACGCGTTCCGTCAAATTTTCCGAACTACACGACATGCTTTTAATGACGTCACTTTAGTCTGGAACTTCTCGAAAACTCGCCTATTAGGAAGCTTGTTGGGAAGTTTCCATTGATACGTTTGTGGATACATCAGTCATTAATGAATGCTCTGATTGCAAAATTCTTGCTGCCATTCTTTTCTACTAACTTTTAGAATTGTATCTGAGTTTATAACTACCTCCCTAGGGTGACCTCTCCGAGTAGGATTAAGAATGTTTCAGCTTCATGAATACCTACATTTCCAAGCCCCTATGCAATTGTTTCCTATTTTTCGGCCCCAAGTGCTTCAAAATCTATCCAAGAATCGAAATTACATAAGAAAAATTATCATTTACGTACCTTTAGGAGAAATCTGTCGTCACTAGCAATTGAGTACTGGGGAACACTACCACTGGGGGACAGCTACAGTACTGAAGTCACTATTGTTGTAGAAACAGTACTGAAGTCACTATTGTTGAGTACTGTTTCTACGGCCTGATGATGATGTCTTTGCATCGAAAGTACTCGACTTGCTAGTGACGACAAATTTCTCCGAAAGGTAGGTACGTAAATAATAGTTTTAGTACATATTACTACTAGTGGAAATAAACCTTTAGATTTTATATAAGGAAATTCAGATTCATTACATACATAATTGATACAAAAGATAAAATTTGAAAAGAGCCGTTTTCCAGTGTTGTGAACGAAAGTTTTCCTTACCGTGAACAACTAGCTTCCAGTCTGTAAACACTAGGTATGTAATCAAATAATTTTGTTTATAAATCATGTTTAATCCACTTAACCTGGTTTTAAGGCAAATTTTTAATCAAACAAACTGAAAAAACGTTTTATTATAGGATCTTGGGAGTTCTCAGGAAATAATAGTACCTATCTTGATAGTACCTAAGTACGTATGTAGGAATCAGGGTTAGGTAGGTATATACATGAGAGGAAAGTCATTAATCCTCAAAAATAATCCGTAAACTCGCCTCGTACAGTCCTTAATCCAGCCATTTTTCTTATTTAAGTTACATATTAACAACTTAACAAAATAAAAAAGTTTAGTTCACCTTGAAACACGGAGTTGCTTGTCCAATTTACTAATAATTGGTACTAATCATTTATATTTATTAGACTTATTTATAGGAAATCGAAACGAGTAGGTACCTGCCCGAAAGTTTACGTAGCAATAATAATTTATTGATCCCAATATAATTTATGTAGGTAAAGAGAGTTGGGTTTTTATCGCTTTTCTACGGAATATATCTGTGGATTATTGGAATATTTATTTCGTGGGCAACCTGATCTCCGACTGTTAGGTACTGAGAACGCTTAATTCCTCTAGGTTGTCAACCTTTTGATTTTGTATGAAATAGAGTGAATTTGAGGATGAAGTTTTCGCTTATTTAATTATAAATCTTCCCGGTTGTAACACTAAGGGTTTCGGGAAAGGTCTTATCTGCTTTAAAGAATAGATTTGACACACCTCTTAACGCCTCTAGGACTTTTTTTTTTTAAGGTAGGGAAGCTTTGAGTTCTTGCGAGAAGTCTATAAAACTTTTGTCTTCCAAAATCAAAATTTCCAGTTAGGTACTGCTTTTTGCGTTTCAGAACTTGTTGGTCAGTTAGCGAATTTTTGTAAAAAGTGAAGCTAATGCAATGGCTCTAAAAAATTTTAAATCAATTTTCTTTCCCATTGATATCCGTTTTGTAGCATTCTGAAACGACTCCTGGATTTTAACAATTTTCGTAAGTATATAATATAATATACCTACAGGGTGTCTCCGAAACAGGTGTCATGCAAAGAAGGAATCAATTTTACAACTAATTTGTGGGTCTAAGTTTAACACTTTAACTCACAAATTTGAGTTCATTTGGTATAATGAATTTTATGTGTTTTTAGGGGTGAAACTAGTTAGCAAAAGTGTAAAAGAGGGTTATAACGGGATTTGGGAGATATGCAAGTGTTACCATTCGATTCAACGTAAAAGAATGCGTAGAAACCGACCACAAACTCGTATTTTAATAGAAGGTAATTTTTCAAAAAACCTCGGTTTCAGTGAAAAAATGACGTTTTTGAACATTAAAACACAGTTTTCTCCCCTAAATAGCAATGTAAAAGTAAAATTGACCACACCGTTGGGCATTTAAGATGTCGGCGCAGTTTTTCCTGCCTCCGGGGGTAAAATCCGATAGAAGAGTTTTGTGCTACAGCGCTCCGAATTTTGACGGGTTTCTTAAGATTTGTTAAATTTCAACTTTCAGCCGAATTTCCCTCCCATTAAACCTGCTTAACAATTTTTGAATTGGTTAGGGTGGTAGGAAATTTAACGCTCTTTCCAACGGTGTAACTACTCATTTTTTAATTTTCACTGTCATTCGAGGGAGTTATGGTTAGTTTAGGTAGTGATTTTAAGGTTGAAAACACACAAAAAATCTTTAAAGTAAAATCACTCCCAGAAACAAGGGGTTTTCGAAAATTTTCTGGGATGAACTTTGTGTTACAAATTAGTTGTAAAATCGATTCCTTGATTGTGTGACACCTGTTTCGGAGACACCCTGTATAGGTATGTGTGTGTGTTACTCCAGACGATAACTCTCCTTACAATTGAGAAAAGAAAAATCCGTTTTTGCGCCAAAAAAACAAACTTTCCAAATGGAAGGATGAGTACTTCTTGAGCCCACTAAATTGTTCAAATTGCAAAAAATGTGATAAAAATCACGAAAAATGGCTAAAAATCGTTAAATTTATATTTTTTAGCAGAATTTTAGTCAAAAGAAGTTTATCAACAATGAACTAAAACATTAATAAATTATGCACAAAATTTTGCTGAAAAATGTACTTGATTTTTTTAATATTTGCAGAAACATCGATAAAAACTGCATAAAAGCTAAAAAACCCAAAGTTTATTTTGAATCGCAGGATATTTTTTAGAACAAGTTTTGTTAGCATAAAATTAGTAAGTAGTGTAGTGGATTTGAATACGTTTGACTGGGTGTAGGTAATCCCAGGACTTTATTCAAGTCAAGGTCCTGAATAGGACTGTTGAAGTATAAGACCTCTCTAGGCTCGGAGAGAGGTATTTCAGAGGGCCGACAGGCCGGGTTTTTTCCAAGGAGAGTGGAGGTCGTAAGGTCCTGATAAGTACCGTTGAGGTAGTGTGTATCTCTGGTGTCAGAGATGTGTGTTTCAGAAGGCCGGTATTCCGGGTTCTGTCCACGGACAGTGGAGGTCAGATGATACGGAAAAGTACCGTCGAGCACTGTGTATCTGTGGTGTCAGAGATGTGTGTTTTGGAAGGCCGGTAGGCTGGGGTTTGTCCACCGAGGGTGGAGGTCTGATGGTCCTGAGAAGGACTTTTGTAATATGCAAAATCTCTAGGGTCAGAGATGTGTGTCTCACAGGGCCAAAAGGCTGGGTGTAGAGGAGGTGTAGGGTCGGGAGACCAGGAACAACTCGGGAGCTACTAGCTGTGGGGGTGTCGAAAACCCCTGAGCTGGGCGAGTGTGTTGCGCTGGTTAGTGTGGGCCCTTTGTGTTGAAGGGGCTGTGCCCGGGTAGATTTCTTAGGGAAGGAGGCGAGCGGAATGCTGGGTTCTTTTTTTGCGAGAGATCCCCCATGCGGGGGAGACTGTGGTCTCTCAGACAAAGCGGGTTGTCGAGGGTCGCGCCCCTATGGGCAGAAGGACGAGTTATCATCGAGTCGCATGAGAGCTCAAGTGGCGGGACACCAACCTTGTCTGTAGTAAGGTGAGCCGCGAGAGAAGGCTGTGTGAAAGCTGATTTCTGCCGGGCTTCTTGTTGGTATCGATCCAAGGGGGTGAAAACTCGGAGTTCTCTCCATCCTTGGGGATGTTCATGTCGGCTTAGCCTGTAAGCAACGTAGTCCTGAGAAGGACTGTATGTGGGGTCTACCAGGCAAAGAGGTGAAGCCTCCTACAAGCCCGGGTCCACCACGATCAAGACGACAAGGCGCGTAGGCCTGCTTGATTGTCGCCTGGCCTCGTCCCGCAGTCAGTTGCAAGAAGCGAGTTCTCTAACCCGGGGGCAAGGGCTTGCTGGTCCAGGGTGGCTTAGCGAATTCCGTTACCACCGAGGGCTCCGGCTTTAGATGGAGGCTAAATAGGTAAGGCGACAAAAGGTCGAGCCTATTCCTATTTGATTGTCTGGAAGTTCTGGTAGGTGGCGTTGTTCCTTCTTCTGTGAGAGCCAGGGGAGTTGAGTTCACTGCTGGTTCTTCTAGAGGAGTTGTTCTTCTGGTGGAGGCCTGGATGTCAGTGAAGCCACTGGGAACGGGAGTCCATATTTATACACCCCGCTTTGCCTCAGGGGGGCTGTGATTGGTTCGCGTAGTGGAGGCGGCTGGGCGCTATCTGTCCACTTCTGCGGGCGAGCTGTTTTCCCCGCTTTGCCGCTAGGGCGCTCTCGCGTTGTGGTTTGGTGCAACGGCTAGAAGGCAGCCCGTCGTCTTTCATAATCTCTTCGTGTGGTTAAGTTTTGGCTTGGCTTTTGGTGGTCCTAAAAAGGACTGTCCAAGCCTGGAGGGTTGGTGATTTCACCACAAGTACCTAGTTAATAATTTTTCTGCGTTCAGTAGTGCTGAAATTTCGTATATTTTACGAAAGTTCGCTCATACGATCATACTGGAATTTTCTGTACACTGGTTTTAGTTCGATTTTGATAAAATTTTCAGGGATTGTGCGAATTGAATCATAGATGGTCTCATATGATTTTCATTGCCATCAGATCAATAGTAGATTGTGTGCATGCGCAAACGTGAATTTCTTATAACGTCGATTTATCATTGTCTATTGTTCAAACACGGAAGGTAGTTAGTTGGGTATTTGTTCCTGGAAGATGGCCTATGAATTATATAGCGATTGTTTGAGTACCTACCCAGTAATATCGCACATGTGCAAACGTTAAATTTATCGTCACAGACAAAATTCCGTGTCTAATGGACCGATTTTGATTAAATTTTCAGGGATTGTGCAAGTTACATAGCTTCTAGATGGTTCCCTATAATTTTCATTGCCGTTAGATTAATAGTTGTGCGCATGCGCAAACGCGAATTTCTTAAAACGTCGATTTCTCATCATCTATTGGTCCGATTTCGTTCAAACTCGGGGGTAGTTGGGTAAATGTTCCAGGAAGGTGCCCTAAGTATTTTATCAAGACCAGCTGAATAATAGCAATGCGCAAAACTAATATTGGCACACACTCCGAAATAAGTAGAGCGATCTCAATGAAATTTTCAATAATTGTGTGGGTAAAGTGTGTGGATAAGTGAGTTTAAAAGGTGAAATTTTGGAAATAACTAGGTTTTTCAACGTTTCTAATCCAAATGTAATCAGCATTTTTTGCCGTAACTGTAAAGTTGTCTTGAAACCTCAGCATTCCGAATTATAATAATATTGATTGACTTGAAGGTTTCTGAGGATCCATTCTTCAAAGGCTGTGCTGAAAATTGTAGCAAAACTGAATTCGGTTGTTGCCCTGATGGAATTACTGTTAAAACCGGACCGGACTATGGAGGATGTGATAGTAAGTTTATTTTAGACTCGAACTTATCTTATTGGGTAGGTAGGTACCCAGCTAGATGAACAAGTAATACCCACCTAATGAGTATGTACCTATGTATGTGGCATTCAGTGCACCAAGAACCTACTGTGTGAACTATGTATTTGTCTACTGACATGGATATGGGCTATGGGCTGTGGGCCATGTGGTTTTTAAACTCGACCCAATTTTCAGATCAAAATTTGTAACGCAATACCGATAATCAAATTCGGTAACTATACCTACTGCAGGAATGAAATCATAAATCTTCAGACATTTTATTGGGAAGTTCTGAAATTGCATGGCTGCTTAAATTCTCTTTGTTAGTGAGCTAAATTTTCTCCTGTGCGTCCTAGGAAGTAGAATTTTATATGGAGACTCCCTGTGACACTACGGGACGATTAAAATGATTGGGTCTTTTCTGATCAGCTGACTGAGTTAATTTAATTGAGACATTTTTAACTTGTCAACAAACATATAGTAACATATCAATTCAAACATGATTGATCATTAGTAGCTACTGCGCATGCGCAAATGTGTAATCCTTGTAACGAGCTTAATTTTTACAATTTACATCCGATTCAGATGAAATTTCCAGGTAATGTGCGGGTTAGGCTGTGGATCGTTCCCTGCCAATGTCTTTGTTCTCAGATCATTAGGTACTTCATTCTTCGCATGCGTAAACGCAAATTACTTCAAGCATCATTTTCTTGTTTCCCAAAGACCGATTTTGACGTTTAACGCTACATCTAGTTTTACTATTTTACGTAATGTCTGACACTAAAAGTGCCACCCGCGACTCTCACCCTAGCTCCAGAAGTTTCCACTCCGCCTCTCCCAACTCCCCCTTCCAGCCTGCCATCCCTTGCGGAAGCAACCAACAATGGTGCGGTCCCCCTCATCATGAATACAGAGACTAAGGTCTCTGTTGTCAATACTGACAACCCAGTGTCTCCAGCAGTGGAGGCAACCAAGAATGGCGTGGTCTCTCTCACCATGAATACAGGGAAATCTAACCCTGTTATTGTTACTTCCCCATTGGGAGGTGCAAACAATGGAATTCCTTTAAACAATGGAAAAGGAATCGCTGATAGTTCAGTCCCCAATAGTTTAACCCCCACTGAACAATCGGATACTGTTGTGAAGCCTCTGAGATCACCAAAGAAACAGCGTGATCAAGGCCAAATACAAGTGACAAGAAACTTCTTTGATCTTTTCAAGAAGAATGGATTCCCACGTTTTTATACAGTTGACATTAAGGGGGATGGTTTTAAAACCTCCAGTCCCCTAAAAATCGGAAATGCGTTGGTGCGCCAGGTAGGCAAACCAACTGAAACGAAAATCATTTCCAACTCCAAGGTTCACGTTAAAGTAGCCTTGGAGGAACAGGGATTAAGACTCGGGAAAATAGTAAAGTTGGGAGAGACTGAAGTAACAGTCACTCTTAACCAGAAACTTAATACTTCGTAGGGCACGATCCGTTGCCAATACCTTCGATCGTGCTCTGCTGACGAGATCCTCGAGAGTCTCAAAAAGAATTCAGTCATTGAAGTCATCCCTCTTCAACGTGGTAGGCGCATCAAGGGGTCATCTGACACCTTTTTGCTAACATTTGCGTTACAAAATCCGCCCAAGACTGTGTCACCTGGTCCCTTGCTTTGTGACCTGCAGGTAAGGCCTTTTATTCCCCCACCAATGCGATGCTACAAATGCCTTAAATTTGGGCATACTAGCCGCAGGTGCAAGGCTGAGCATGAAATGTGCGCCTGTGGTTTTCCACAACACAATAAGGCGGAAAAACCATGCTCAAAGCCCCCAAAGTGTGCCAATAGCAATGGCCTGCATGGAGCTCTCTCTATGGAAAGCCCAATCTTTAAAAAAGAAGTTGCCATTCAATCCATTATGGCAACTGAAAAAGTCCCTTTCCTGTGGACCGAAGAATGTGCAATGATTCTATTTCCAAAAAGGAATCATATGCATCCAAGTTGAAACAATCCATTGAACGGACACTGGCGCAAGACTGGCTAATCAATTCCTCCCCAGCCATCAAGGCTGGCCCACTCCCCTCCTTCCCATCCACCACTATTACCACCCTCCCCCAACAATCACCCTCCCCCCAACTGAAGCCATCCTCGAAACCCCCCATATCAACAAAGGGGGATGGCTCTGAGAAAAATGTGAAGGACGCTTCTAAGGTCCTCACACAAAAACTACTTCGGCCTCCTCCTCCCCCAACTCCTCTGGCTCCAAAATGGAGCTCAACCAGGATCCAGCCAGTGGCAACTGGACCCAGGTTAGAAAGAGGAAAGACGCGCGATCACCACCCCCTCAGGCCCCTTCTAAGAAAAAGAAGGGCTGGCCAAAGGGCAAGCCCAGAAAGCAGCATCGACTGCATCATTGTTCTCTCTAAATAATTTATAGATACTTATTATGACCACTCAACCTAATAACACCATCTCTGAGTGCTTCCTTCAATGGAATGCCAATGGTATATATGGACAACGTGATGAGCTGAGATCCCTACTAGGATCATACTCGCCATCGGCAGTAGTAGCATTACAAGAAACGCATCTAAAACCCTTTGATGGGTTCAGTGTGCGTGGCTACTCTACCCTTAGAAAAGACGTGACGCCCCAGCCCAATGGTAGGGCCCATGGTGGCCTCATGATCATTACAAGAAATAATGTGTGAGTAGAGGAGGTGCCTCTCAACACAAACCTCCAGGCAGTGGCTGCCAGAGTTGCAGTCCCTACCCCCCTGACTATTGTCTCCCTCTATCTTCCAGATGGAGTGTGGGATGAGGCCACTTTTGTGGACCTCCTTCATCAGGTTCCTAGCCCTGTGCTAGTTCTAGGGGATTTTAACATTCATAACACCTTATGGGGCTGTGACAATACCACAACACAGGGAGCCACTGCTGAAGCCACGTTCAGAGAGTTGGATCTCCTCCTTCTGAACGATGGCCGTCCAACATATACTCATAACTACCGGGAAATTTCACCGGGATATTGCCTAATGCTATCCAGCCTACATGGGTCCTTATGAAATGAGGCCCCTGTCCCTTGGGCGCCACCATTTCCAGGAGCATAAGGGTGGTAAAGAGGCCCGCACTAAACAGCATGTCTATATTGGCCTTTTTATAGAAATCGGGATCGGCAGACTGAGAACCTTACTTTTCCCATGGTTTTGTCATATTGAAGGATCAACTCGGAATGGTTGTGCTTAACCTTTCAATTACTTGTGTCCCCACCGTTATGGAGGTGACATCTCTAAGGAAGTCACGAATTTTATGGGTTGGCTTGCCGAACGAACTCCAATGACCTTGGCATTGCAGGGATCAAGGGGAAGCTTTGCCCTTTGAGCCGCTTCTAAGGAAATTATGTTACTTTCTGCACCCGAGTCCAACAATACTTGGATGTGTCGTAAGCGTGAGTTACAAGGTGGGGATATCGGAACCAATGCCGTGGGTACAAGGCTAGGCGCATTAATTCTGGGGGTACCCTTGTGGGTTCACTAATTGAAGGAACCTTAAGAATGGAGTTAGAGGAGGAGCGGGATTTAATCTGATTGGCGAGAGTAAACTTAGTGGAAATAGCGAACGGAATTGCGGGATACATTTTCGCCACACCTAGAGGAGGCGTGGCCTAGACCTCAGTAACTGACATTATTTTGTCACGAGCAACTACACGATCTGAACTCGCGTCGTGACACACTACTGGCACTTGTTTCACCATCTGCACCGGGATCACTAACTGCACTAGACTGCCTTCGGGAGTTAGCGGTATCTTGCTGTTAATGTAATGGAATCTCAGAACTGCTTGGTTTATTGGGGGGAAGTGACGGAGCTTTCTCAAAGCTTGGGCTGTGTCTGAGTCTTGCGTCCATGTCGGGATCACATATAAGGTATAGTCGGGTCAGCGTAAGAAGTTACATGAGATGGTACCCCGCCCCATCACCAGATGGGCCGCGGGAAGAGGGGAAGTAACAGTCTGATACCCCTTCCCTACCTCCTCCTCCGATCCACCACCAAAGTCCCGCTCCTGCCATTGCGGAAGCGGACAGTGGAGAAGTGTTAGATGAGTGTAGAGGGGGTGACGGACTGCGATCAGCTGATTTCTCCCACCTCCTTCTCTTCACATAACTTCCTACGCTGACCCGACTGTAGTGATGACATCTGCCACACTCACTACACGGCCTTTTTGACGTGCAGTTCATCACTCGATGATAGGGTGAAAAGCAGTTTATACATAGGTTCTTACGCTTTATCACCCCTTTCCTCCACTGATAGCCGTTTATATCGCTGACAATGGTAAAGGATGGTCCTGCGCACAGAAGGCGCAGGGGTACGGTAGTTGTCGGCGGGAAGGTGTTGAAATGGCGGGAACTTCTGAGGCAGGATCTGATGAGGTGAGAGTGGGAGTACCTCTGGAGCGGGTGGTGGAATCTGGCAGTACAGGTTGTAACTGCAACACTCTCAACTCTTCTTCCAAGAATTCCAACAATTGTTCGTATGTTGGGATGAAGTTCTCGTCCTTGACCCGTTCCCGGTTGAACTTCTGCTGTAAGGCGGGATCTTGGTATTTTCAAAAATAGTGCTTCGGACAGCAGAAAATCGGCGAGATCGGGAGCTTCCACGGAGAATATGACTCTATCCACGCTTTGGCAGATGACAAATATTGTTCCAATGAACTGGCATCCATCCGATTTAGTTTGGGGATCGCAGTTCTATGGGAGAAGGTAGCTCTTGCAATTCTGTACTTTCCGAAGTTCTCCAAACACAGGTATTGATAGAATTGCTCGTAGTTAGCGGTTTTGTGAGCGGTGCTCTTGAGCCACTGTTCCGCCTGGGATACTAACTTTCCCAGAGCTTCAAATTTGACGGGATCCAGAAGATGGGGTATGTCATGGACTACGGTGTTATAACTTCGAATGAAGTGTGCAAACTTGGTTATGTCCCCATCGTATGACGGGACGGATGGCAGTAATAGGTTCATAACCTCTACAGCTTCGTTGGGGGATTTTACGTCATGAAACGTAAATTAATTCTTTGTGTGGGAGGCAGCTTCAGCTTGTTCCTTTGCGGCTATCAGCTTCCTTGCCTGTTGACATCCCTTTATGATGTGCGGGATCCACGACAATCGAAGCTCTTCTTCAATTTTTGAACTATTAATCTCCTCCAAAAATTCATCTCCTTCTCTTACACTGTCGGGAGGTATCAGAACGGCAGAATCAGGTTCTTGGTTATAACTGGTTATGTTCTAGGACAGAATCATGAGCCATGATGAGATCCAACGGTACCACGATTTTACTCTCTTTGGGAGTTTATCTACCTTAGTGGGATCCATCTTGAAGGCCCTTGACCTATCATCAGCGGTTGCATCATTCTCCCGAGGCGACGAGGATGACGAAGGCGAGGCTTGACGGGATCTACGCCTTGACTTTGGCATTCTGAAGGTCCTTTCTGAGTGTGGTTTTTATTCCCGAATTTACTACACGACCTAGTTTTGATGTGAGATCCAACACCAAAGAGGGAACGCCGTTCAAAATGGCGATGAGCTTGGCCTCCTTTGGGAACGGGATCAACTTCGTGAATTGGAACGGCGTACAGCTTCGTGATGACTAAATTCCCGGGTTTAACGGCACCAATGAACGGGATCGAATTTAAAACACTAGGTTTCCACAGGATCCAAACTCAATGACTTTATTATAATAATTGTACAAGTGGTACAGAAAACGGGAGAACAACTTAGACTGAACGGAAATACAATATGGACTGCGGGATCATTGTCCACTTCATCTTTATAGCGCTAGCGTACAACACAGTGGTGACATAATAAGGCATTACTCAGCGTAATTAAAGTTTAAATATATCACTTCTCTGCACTTGTGGAGTTCAGATCGGAAGATAAATAGATAAAGGGAAATCATCATTGTTCCGTTCTGAGGTGTATTAAAGGAGTAATTTACTTAAAGCTACATTAGCGCTGTCTCGGTAACTTTAGAAACTAAGTTCCTAACTCCATTCTTATCTCATGGCGGCAAATACGAATTTGGGTAGGGCCAAACAACTATTTTAGCACAACAAAGTTGACTAATTTCAAAAAATGTGCTGAAAAAAATCACAAAAAATGACAAAAAACGATTAATAATCGTTAAATACATAAATATATACATAAATATATATATATATAAATATATATATATATATATATATATATATACATACAAATATATATATATATATATATATATATATATATGTATATATATATATGTATTTTAGCATAATACTTATTACTCAAATAAAGTTTATTAGTTATAAACTGTAACATTCTAAAATTCATACACATTTATACGCTGAAAAATGTAGTTCAATTTCATGTGCTTAGGATAAAAACTACTAGAAAAAAAACTGAACATCCATGATCTCTTTTTGAACAGCATATTATTATTTAGAATGAGTTGTTTGCCATTAAATTAACGTTAAAAATTTCTTCACACTTTAAGTGCTAAAATTTCAAAACAATTTAACATAAATTTAATACGATAATTTTCGAAAATTCACTCTACTATCATGAAACTTCATCATGGAACTTTTATAACTATATATTTCTATCCTTACGGATTAAATAAAGTAATTATTATTTGTATTAAATTATTCTGGTGTATATTTAAGTATATAGGGACTGTTCGTTTTAATCTTTGTAGGAGAGGTTTGTTCACTCCCAAAATCTAGTGGTGAATGCAGGGATTTCGAAGTTGTCTATTGGTTTGATAATACTTACGGACTCTGCGAACGATTCTGGTATGGCGGCTGTGGTGGCAATAAGAATCGTTTCAAGACGCTGGATGAGTGCCAAAGCTTCTGCGTTCGTCCAACTGGCAAAGGTATTGTTATCTCAATTTCAAACTGACCTGTTGTCGGGTTGTCGCTTTCTTGTTCTTAGATTACAATTTAATTAATATTACTAGACGGTTAACCGTGCGTTGGACGGACCCACGTGTACGAGTCATTTTTACTGTCTCATTTCACCCAAACGTACCTTGTCATTTTTACCCAGCAGTCACAAAAAGGCTTTTCAATTCAAATTTCAGTAATCAAGTTTCAACTTCTACCTAATTAATTTTTCGACCAATCGTCCCCTCAATATAACCATCTCAATATATATAACCTTATTTACGATAAAACTGTTTCTGAACAACATTGCTGCAGTTAATAGAGAGTTCCTAGAAGATCTGTCGATCTCAATACGGCGTGCGGTAACTAGAAACATTTACTGGACCTTAAATTAAAGTCACGTCAAGTCCTTAATGGATCTAGTTGTAACAATAAACCATTGGAAGTAGGAAATTATACCTAGCAGGTTATTTGATTCCATTGAAGGAGGTTATTTTAGACGATTACGTTTTTTCCGTATTGTGATATGTAACATATCTGTGCAGGCAAGTGACTCCTCTTTTTTGAGTAATCACGAAGGTTTGGAATTGTTAACATAGGAACTTCTTAGTCAAGAAGTAATACGTCATCTCTTTTTTCCTTAATTGGACGTTGTAATGGAAAAAACCGACCAAGCGTCAAAATGTCAAAAAATGAGTTTTTGGTTTCAATGATTACTTTCATAACGATGATTACTTTCATAATGATGATTACTTTCATAATTTTTAGTTCACAGTGCCCCCGTAGTGTCTTGTACGAACTAAGGTCGGTAGACAGTTAGTACAAAACGTAAGAAAGGTGTGCATTTGCAGTAGTCAGCCAAGTGCAAAGCCGGTCCATGAAAAATAATAGTAGATTTCTGTTGTGAATGATGTCAACACTGCAAGAGTCAATTTTCACAAACCGTCCAACCGACGCGACTTAGTCCAACTGAGCGAATCAATTTTGGCTGTTGTAGTTATTTTGGTAATATGGGCTTATTTTTTATTCGTATTTTAGATTCAAACAACCCACGTAACTGTCATTCACCCATTATTATCAACATTATAGACTTTTTGACGCCACTAATCGATTCTACACCCTAAAAACGGTGGAGGACAAGATTTCAAAGCAATCAAGCAACTGTAGTGGTCATTGTAGCCAAAAAACATTCGGAAACTTTTATCTCGATTTTCTCAAAATTGTAATTATGGCGCTTGGCAGGTTTGTAAATAACACCGTCTAATTTAGAGGAAGAAATTAAAATATCGATTTATTAAACACGTGAATTCATTGCTGAGAAAATTTGATGCTCATTGGTAAAAACACTTGTAACCACCTCCATCTCCCTTTTCCGTAGGTACCTTCAGAGAATTTGTATCAAAACACCCAGTTCAGATCTGTTTTAATGAATGTACTTTCTTATTCAAATAGTATCTCTTTCCAATTATTTCTCATTTCCAGATTTGTGCAGCCTTCCGATGAGCCCTGGGAGCTGTCGAGACAACTTCCAAAGGTGGTATTACCACAAGACATACAGGCAGTGCCGGCCTTTCTCTTACACGGGCTGCCTTGGAAACATCAACCGCTTCTACACCAGGGAAGAATGCGAGGTTCTGTGTGGATCTCAAGAACACTTTGGTAAAATTTTGATACCCTAAGCGTTGAATTCACATTTCATTCCATGAGCAGAAAAACGATTTACAAGATTCCTAAATGAACTAGCAAAGGGCTGCGAACACTGGTGCGTCGCATACGACCAAAGTGGTGCTTTTTGCTTTGCTATAAGGGTACTTTGACGATCGTCCATTATAAGGGTGATATACGTATCCCCTTGAAGGAGTGTCAAGATAGGATACGCGTTCTGAATGAAATTAGGTCTAGAGGCCTTTTCTTGAGTCTGTTGCTTGTTTTGAGGGTACAGTTGTGAATTGAGATTTTTACTGTTGTGAAGGGGGTCGTACCCAGTAGGCCGATGGGCCAAACTCGGTGTATCCCTTGTGAGGGCCTGATGGTTCTGAAAAGTTCCCTTGAGGTCGGGGTAATCTCCGAGTGGAGATAATTTGGTTTCGTCCGGCAGAGAGGCGGAATGTAATGGGACTAAAGCGGAGGCTGCGAGACGTCGAGCTCCGTGAGAGTTATCCAGCTCGGAGGTGTCAATGTTTCTCTTGTGTTTTGGTACTGATAGAACATACGGGTCTCATTAGGAGACTGGGCTCCTTCATCCTGAAAGGACTGTTACTTGTATGAAGCGTTTCGACCGTCAGAAGGCACGTTAGTAAGAAGTGCCGAGGTCTCGAGCAAAAAGGGCTTGTTAGAGGGTGTATCTCTATGATCCATCGCCGGTACTGGGTTGCAAGGGGGCTCAGGTGTTTCATCGCCGGCCGTGAAAGAGACACGGCGAGCCGGGTGAGAGGGCTTATCGGTCGTGGGAAGACTTCTTCTCGCCGGGCCTCTGTCGTTTGTTGGTTCGAAGATTTGGAAACTTGGGGAGCATTCCATCTTCGAGAACGTGTTAGTCGACTTATTTATTTGCGACAGAGTCCTGAAAAGGACTATTAGTTGTAGTCGACTTATTTGAATGGAAAAGAGTCTTGAAAAGGACTGTAGGCCTTGTTTGCCTTATTCGAATGCCAAGGAGTCATTTTTCTCATTCATTGCACACAGATCAGCATTTTTCTCTAATTTCGGGTTCGGAGTTGGGCTCCCTTCGTAAAACGATACTTGGTAGCCGTTTGTCGTTCGCGGCCCCCAACTGCACAATGTGGGAAAACCTAGTATCCTAATATGGTGC